>OX104067.1:11179441-11252009 GCA_944474145.2 Dicrocoelium dendriticum | reverse complement strand
GGTAATTCACTTCGCCTGATGAAGCATTTTGTCAAATGCGATCCGATGTGGATCCTCATAATTATATCGAGTAAAATTAACTAGGGGAGAACAAACAGTCAGCAAACGCTTGGGTGCAGTTATCGTTTATACAAGTCGTGGGAAATGTAAAACCTGGTCGCTCACTTGCTTCTATTTGATACATAGTTCCTCTAACAACGTTTACTTTGCATAATCCACTATGGAGGAGCTTAGGTACCAAAATGCTGGGAGCTAAGCGCAACGTCTAACAGCTTTTAAAAATAGCCTAAGATAAAGAGGATACAACAGAGTCCGAGGGGGCGTTTCATGGCAGGCAAACCCGAAGGGAAAAGTAAATCCGATGAAACTCTAGACAGCTATAGTGTTCCTTCAATTTTAAGCAGTTACTCCTGAGCAGCCGCTGGTGGATAAGTTTTAGCAAATGGCTGCATACCTGATTGGGGTCACCCAATATCTACTAGGCTAATATGAGATCACCGCGCATCGTTTGATAGCTTCCACAGAAAATTCTCAGTAACTGCAGTCTTCTGTGATAAGAATGCTAGCGCAGGCCGTTTACTTGCTTTGTTGCTTTTCGGTGTGGTGCCTCCAACGCTTCTAAGGCGCGCTTCAACCAGGATTTTCAAGCTTGGATAGTGTAGTTAACATGCGGGCGCACATAGGAATTGTGCAGCATTGGGAAGCTTGATGGTTCAAAAATCCCAAATGCACTTCGCAGCACGCCAACATGCTGGTTGCCACTTGTTGCAGCTACCTAAGCTTGTTTTGAACAGTAGAAGTCTCTCTGTACAAGCACATCAGGGAGCTGGTCGGCCCTCAGTTTGTCCCAAGCAAAGTAGTGTAGTTATGTCTATGGCGTAATTTTACAACGCGATATTTGTCTACGTTGAATGGTAGGGCGTTTTGAACTGACCAGCCTGACACTGTGTTAAGGTCGCACTGGAGCCGTTCGTGATTGTCCGGTCCTCAGCTCCTATGCCATATCTTTATACCATCCGCGAAAAATAGGCAATCCGAAGCAAACGATCTCGCCAAACCGTTAATGAACACCAAGAATAGACTAGGTCTAAGCGCCAAGCCGAGTGGTCTGCGCATTTGATTTGCAACCGTAGGGTCACCGGTTCGAATCCGCGTAGGGGTGGGCGTCCTCGCGGGTTACCCAGCCCGCGCGCGCCGGGTGGTAATCTCGCGGCAGCGCAGCGCCATTACGGCGCACAGCTGACACATTATCATTGTAGCATTACTAAGCCCTGTGGTACACCACACACCACATCTATTGCATCGGGCAAACCTTCTGGGCCTCTCACCATTCAGACGCCGTTTGGGTGGAAAGTTGCCAATCCAACTCGGGGTTGGGGCGCCAATGCCGTAGTTCCAAAGCTTCTGAAGGACAGTGCTGGGTCTAAGCAATCAAACGCCTTTGGATATTCCAGTTAGAAGACAACGACCTGCTCCATCATCAACAGCTTCAATAGGTTAGTAGTACAAGAATGCTTTTGACGAAAGACATGTCGCACTGGGACTATTAAGTTGTAACTTTCCAGCTACTGTATCAGCGCATCCGCGATGATTGATTCCATCACTTTAGATAGCGCAGGAATCGGTGTTATTAGACGGTAGTTGGCACAGTCAGTGCGGCTGCCTTTATAGATAGGAGTCGTTTATTGAGAAGCTCACGTATCATAAGCGTGTGATAATGCACCCATGGTGATTTCCGAGCATCCATCGAGCCACCCCGGTGACTACAAAATTGTGGCAGGTAAGTTCAATTTGCCTGACCTGGCCTGATTTCTCTCACCACTTCTACGAAGTATGTCAGTTTTCTAGTGTACATCAATCTGGTCAGTTGAGAGCAACATGTTCTCGCCTCTAGCAGTCCTATGCGTAAATCGGACTTGGTATTTACTATAGGCACTCCAAACGAGCGAGTATCACTAGACCACGAGTTCCATGGAAGGAACCATAAGCTTTTACACTGCAAGAGTTACTCTGCAACAACTAGGGGCTTCGCAGGTGGCCGAAAGTACACTTTGCAAACATATATGGCAGGTATCCCAAATAAGCTATAATTTTCGCGAAAACACTAGAAATCCAGTGAAAATTATTAGGTTTACATGGGAATTCAGGAGTTTTTTTAATTAGCCCATAGGTGCGTATGTTTTGACTTTACGGCATGGCCCCCTTTTCCCGATTAACAAGAGGTTCATCTACAGACACCAGGCAAACAAAATTGCTTAGCAGAATGCGTCAGCTACAGCGCCCCTGCTGTAAGACTTTCAACTGCCTATGCCATTAAGGAAAATTATATCGCGTTAGCACTCTTAGCCGGATCTGTGCAAAAGCGTACTGGTCCAGAACCGTCAGCCATGAATAGTGTAACGGCGCCAAATAAATCAGCTGGCTGCTGCCTTCTTGCACCACGTACCAAGTGCCAAAATTATCCCTTATATTAACGGACTATAGTGAAAATGTTAACGATTAACCCGTTAGATGTGCGGCATTCAACTCCTGTTGTATTGTGTCTCAACATTTAGCAACTGGCCCACTCAGTGATAAGCTGCAGGTGACCGCTAGCCATTTAATTTTTTGGTACATTTTGACATAAAATATAGCCTCATTGCGCTTTTTACCATTATGCTAACTTCAAACATTGCTCCAGATGGCATTCTGTCAAGTTTATTTAGGTAGGAGAGTGAGAATGTTCCTATGCTCCTCCTGTAGCTTTTGACACTCTCCATGCAGTATGGAACCTACCTCCATGGTCACACTGCGTCCCAAAGATGGATCTATGCTGGAGGTTGCCAAGCTCCGCACGATAAACCATATATCTATCATCCAGTATTGGAAAAATGGCTAAAGGAACTCTCGGGAAATTTAGTATCAACAAGTGTACAAATCCAAACCTGCTTACTGAGTGTTTTATGCTGCACAAGGTGCCAGCTGGATTTCCTTTATATGGTCACCTGGGCGATGGACCCAGACCGAGCCACACCCTTGCTCGATACACAACAGCATTCGACAGTGTGACAAGCAAGCACCTACTACACAACTTCAAAGCTTATGGCTTGGGCGTCCTCGGTTGACCTGGTTTGGACCATAACTAACCAGAGGCACGCAAGCAGTAAAAATATCGCAGGTCGAATTCTGCTGGCGCACTGTCTCGAGTAATGTCACACAAGGAAGCTTTTTAGTTCTAACAATCTTGCTTATTTATATCAATGATATCTGCAACATCGTACAGCATGGTCTCTTATTTCTATTTGTGGATGAAAGCGAAATTTTCTATACTTTCTCCCGGGTAGAAGGAAATCTGCACTCAACTGAATACGAGAAGATACAAGGGCCGTAGAGTCATGGCGTCAGTCATGTCAAATGATTTTCTCTGCTAAAAATCGCGTGTCATGACTTACATATGCTCAGTACCTGATGGGGCGCTCCTTCCTAACGGCTTTCGTATTCAGCTCTATACTTCAGCAAGGAGCTGTGCCTGCGTAAATTCATACATCTTAACTTTTGTGAGCAAGTGCACGTTCAAGTCGCGAAGGTTCGAGAAGTTAACTTCCCTATAACCCGCCACCTAAACACTGTCGAAACGCGTCTAGCAAGTTAATGGATCTAGCTTCGCTCGATTTTGTCACACCGTGCTTTCACCTATAGCAGCTCGCGTAAGTCGGACCAAATTTTGCTTATAAAAGCCGAATAACCGTTCCCTAAAATGCTTACCACACAATACCGGGAGGTAGGTGCGGGAAGTAATGTGGTCAGCTCAGAACGAAACATGGTGCCTACAATCTAGTGTCCTTAAATTGCGCTTCCTGCACAAGGTACTATATACCTCCGTGCATTGTGGCCTATCCAGCCTTAATATGAGATGGAGCGGGACGTTACCACAAAACCAGTAGTAGTATTAGTAGTAAAAGTACTCCGCAGAGAGCGAGGAAACAACCACGCTCTCGTTTCTCTTAGTGGCATTTATAAATATTTAGTGCAATCAACCAGCAAGGCTAAGAGGAATCCATTACACGCAGGCTTTAAAGCTGGAGATGCAAAGGTTCCTATGCCTGGATAATATAAAAAGCTTTTTAACATCGGTGACTCAGACGCTAGCTTTTCGATACTTGGTCCAATACAGCATGAGTAACCCGGTGGACCTCGGCGTAACTTCATGCGGTTTCCAGTTGAAGCAAACGATACGTTGATGCAAAACATTTGTGTCATCCTTAACCTAAGGTCTGTCCTTCTTAACTCTGAGAACTCGCCTGGATAAACTGTACGACAGGTCTAGAAGTTACAACTGCGAATCCGTGGATATGGCTAAGTTGAACATATTTCATGTTTGCTTGACCAAGTTCTAGCTCGTCTGCATTCACTCACGTCAAAAGAAAACATGTAGCAATGTAAGTGCAGCTGCAACGAGGACCTATTACGCCCAATTCGTATGTTCAACTCCACTGCAGTCCACCTAGCTTGCCGCTTTACTAAAGTGTAATTAGGGCGCTACTTGTCTCGCTCCGCTTAAACTGTGTGGCAACACCGCCTATTCGGTGCAAGTTTTCTATCCTCTAGCAATAGTTATGAAGCGGCCATCACTTCCTTGTCCACCTTTGCCTTGCTCTTAGGCGCGCTGCGTAGCAATGGTAATAGTAAACTATAAAGCGTACTTACGTGCCATACCACCATCTTAATCGGCCGGCTTTAATCTAGGATCACCTGTGACTGTTGAGAATTAAGGCTGGCTAGCCGCACAACCTCCTATTGGTGTCTACCGGTTGTTTCAAGTTATTTCCTCTCAGGCTAATACTTCAGCTGCCGTGTTGCCGGACGCGGTATGTTTTAGCTCTGCATGCTTTCTCCCTATATAAATCTGCAAAGGGTGGTGTACCTTCACTGTGACGTGGCGGATGTCACGCTACTAACTAAAGCCACTGTTCTTCCCCTTCCGGAGGAGCTTCACTTCACGAACGTCATGCATTCCGAAAAGTTCCTTTGCTCCTTCCTTACCATGGCGAACACAGCAAACATACACACAAATGCAGCTGTGTTTCAAAACTTCACTCGCCATGCGTCATAGTATCATACTTACATATATACAAAAACAACCCAATAGGTTACTGGTCAGGTCAGGTCAGGTCAAGCGGACCATACAGTCTTACGCCTAACGAGCGTCTAGTTTCTTGTGCTGGTAACTGAATCTGCCTCCGGCACTTTGACGTTGGCTTGACTTCTTGCTTCTGCAAAGCAAGGATGCCTAACATGATCAATCTTTGCTCTTTCATGAGTTAGCATCAAAATACGCTACGTTTTCCAATAAAATTACAATATCGCTGGAAAAAGGATAGACTAACGCTCATCTAAGCCACATTTGAAGGCTTCTACAAACTCCCACTAAACTAAATCAGGAGAAAGTTTATTCCAGAAGTTAACTACTCAGTACGTAAAAGCTTTGCTCTGACGTCCAAACGAGCTCTAAATTGTTGGAGCGATGTCTGCGCAGACAGTCTGATATAGTTAACAAAAGCAGAGGGATGGGACTAAAATCACTAAGTCCCTTAATGATCTTAAACGTCGCTATCCAACCTCCTTTCAACCTACGTCGTTCTAAGAAAAATAATCCCAAGCTACTTAGACGACTTTCGTACGACTTCCCTCGTTGACCTTCGATCATCCTGTTGCAGGATTCTGAATCCCTGCTACACAAAGGACGTCCCACCTGAGGTACGGTGCCAACGCCTGAACACAGTAAGCCAGAGTGGCTTAACCACTGCTTTATACAACGGCAATAATACTTTTGCGTTAGTCGTATTCAGCGCCCTCCTAAGCCTGAATAACGATAGTCGCGCTTTATTGGCAGCGTGGCGATCCTGTGCTGAAGGCCTAAATTGTTCAACATGACGACACCTAGGTCGCGGGCCCCATCGGTACATGGCAAAGATAGAGCTTATGCAGAAGACTGAACTGTAATTTTGCTGCCACGATTGGTCAATAGTTGACATTTATTGGCATTCTGAGGTATGTAACATTGGCTCGACCAATTCACCACAGTGCTTATGTCTTTGGCCAATGTCGCTCAGTTTCCCCTACTGACTAGCTTTACGTCATCCTCAAGAATAGGAACCGGGTCATTTATAAACCTAAGGTACAACAATTTACCCAGTACCGAACCTTGGATACACCGCTGTAGGCATGATCCACACAAGAACCCGCTTCCCCAGCCATGACTCTGAACGTCCTTACATGTAAGAGATCGAAAAGCCACAGTGATCGATGAGGATGCAATCCAAAACGTCAGCTTCTGAAGTAAAAATCGATGCTTCACTGAGTCAATAGTTTTATTGACGTCCAACTAGCACACATCTACTGGCATCCAACCATTAAGGCATCGGGTAATCTCATCTAAAAAGCACAATACATTGGTAAGACAGGATTTCCTTTAAGAACGTCATGCTATTCCGCCTTAATTAGATGGTGCTCAGTCATATGCTCACAGATCCCATTCCTTATAAGCTTTTCCAAGCACTTTAGCATGATGCTCATCAAACTAACAGGTCTATAATTATGAGGCACCGATTTAGAACGCCTTGTGGATGACCACAAAACTCGCTTCTTCCAATCAGGTGGCAGCGTGACCCCTTGAAACAACTGGTTGAATAACTCCACGACAGGATACTGAAGCATATCAGCCAGCGGCTGTACTACGGCGGGATGTACATTATCGGAACCAACTGAGTTATAAGGGTTAAAACTGGCCTGCGCTGTGAAGAACACTGGCACGAATATAATTTATTGCATTATATAGCTAGTTTAGCAGTGCGGCTGTGATGGTAAGGCTGACCCATCATCCTTGGGATGCAAATTTTGCTAGGCAAGTAGCAGAGCTTCTGATTTATGGACGTCGTCTACGGCCTGGGTACCGTCCTCCAAGGTTGGACAGCTGACCACCTCTCTAAGAGAAGCCTCTGATTAGACATGACTGTAATAACACTTGGGAACAGTTTTCGCAAGTTTGACTAACCTAAGCTTATTTGAGCACTTCGCCTGCCACTGCAGCTTAGTAGCCTTGTTTCGAAACCTTTTGTATTGCAGACAAGGTCGGAAGCCCCGAGTTGCTTGATTTGTTCTCCACTAAGATTGGCGCCTCTTTATCGATCTAACAATTGTTCTCCTCCACCATCGGGGATTCCTTAGGTGTCACCTGGGGCGAAGAAGAGCACATTAGTTCAGTAGCTGTACGAGTCCACTTTTGGGTAGAGGCCACCTCTGTTCCAAAGTGGCCTGGTCCTGTTCAGGGATCCACGTGATTTGGAGGGCGCGATCCCGCAACATCGTAAAGTGAATACAACTAAACGCCTTTCCCATTCGACGGTTCTCTGCATTCATCAGTCTGTCCAGAGAAAAGTTCATAACCCAGTGCTCACTGTTACCTACGGTTGGCTCTACGCGTATGTCAATTAAGTGGCCATGTCTGGCGACCACCATATCAAGCTTTGAAGAGGTACTCTCAGTACGACTCCTGGTCGGAACATTAAACTTTTGGTCGAACGCATTTACATGCATCCAATATACTAGTTTCTTCTCCAGCGTACCCAACCTGTTTTCAGCAAGCTGCCAATCAACATGGGAAGGTGTGGGTCACCGAGGAGCAGAAAACTGGGTGCGGCGATTGCCGCCTGTCTTAGTAACGCACCGAGGTCCATATCCTCTTTTTGTGTGAATGATGGGCTACGATAAACACTTAGTATAAGTTCCAACCTACCCTATGATATTAGGTAGCATGATAGTATCTGTACCTCATGGTAAATGCAGCTTCCTAAGGGTTACTTTGACACTTTATATGCAAGGGTACCCCTCCACCACTCCGATACTCAGGCCCGACAGCTCTGTAGCTCCCGGAGTCTAAACGCGGGTCACCAATAAGGTCATCTGGAGAAAGCCAAGACTCCGACACAGCGGCCACATCCACATGCTCACGGCGCGTCACTAACTCTCACCATTTGTTATGCACACTACAGCATCTAGTGTACCACAGGCTTAGTCTCTACTGACACGCTTGTTTCCCCTCGGGCGTGGAGCCCGATAGGATAACCCGTTTCTTGGGTCATTTCATTTCCGTCGGCTGCCTGCGTCGACAAATCAAAGCTAGGCTGCTGTAACACTTAACGGGATAACTCCATTCTTGGCCTCGTCCGCCTGTGCCTGCTGAATAAACTCCTGACGTGTTTTCTCCCATTTGTCTGAGTCGGCCTAACAGCCCGGCACTTCGGGTTTTCTGTACGGTCTAATTTAAGCAGCAAGATTCTCCTTTCTCCTAGCTCTTTGTGAAATGGGCTTACTAAGCACAGACTCGGTGTCACTAATCTCGGGCGTGAGGCTCCGATTGGTTTTGAACACATCGCCTGAATTTCCGTTGCCACAACTTCACTACCCACTTCCGCCGTAGACGTGTACTTCGCATTTCCATCAAGAGCAAGTTTCTCTACAAGAAAATGCAGGCCAATATTTATTGCAGTGGCATCTTGTGAAGGGTGTTGTCCAGATCAGCTGACCACCCTCGCCACAGGAGAGCAGTCGCTAGAGGTTTGCTTAGGTTTCGGCCTAATGTGAAGCAGAGTATCGCGAAGTTCATCCTGTGAAATCGCAGTTTCGTTAGCCAAGCTGGTATTAGTAGTTTCAAACCTGCTCATCCTAGGCATTTTATTCTTCAAAGTTAGCGTGTCTGGTGCTATTTGGTACCGACCATGTGCTATATTGTTATACAACTACTACACACGCCTGTTTGTATTATCATGATCATTCCTTCCCGGCGTCCACCGAAATGTCAATAATAAAGCGTTTATGTAGTTAGTTATTATTTAAGCGACAAATGTAAACTGGCCGGCCTTGCATCTCCAGTGAGTAGCAGTTTGAGCCACGAACCCAATACCTTATCCTTTGGCGCCCCATTTAAATGCCACCACGTTATATCTCCAGTTTTTTATTCGCTTTTCTTTCTTTTCATTGTTCCCAAAACCACAGGTATTTGTCGACCACAACCTTTCATAAGTAGTAACGCACTTTTTGTTCTATACATGACCCAAGCAAATTTATCTTATATTTAGCTTTGCTACACCTTTTACTGAGCGCCTTGGCCAACCTTTCTGAAATGATGAATTTTATGCCTAAACCACAACTTCTCCACAATTTCCTTCTCTCCATCTTCATAACCATTAACATTCCTTAAATGGTTTCTCTTCCGGCTCCATGCAAGTGAAAAACACGGTAAATGCTTACCTTGCGGTTCTTTCTGCAAAGAAAAATAGTGCAAGCGCACAAATGTGCTGAGAGCCCTTGGAGTTTAATTCTCAAATGCTCTTATCAACGCCAAACTAAACACCTCATTGTTAACCAACGCTAAGTAGTGGTTGTGATTACACCGTATTTTATCTCCGTTATTAGCCTTTCCGTCACCGATCATTTTATACCATTTGTTAAAATTCACAAAAGTTACATAAAACAATTTCTACGCAAGCACCGTGCCTCCTTGGTTTGTTGCTGCCTCTGCTTGTGCTACCGACACGTCTATCACTTAATCGAATTTATATCTTCGAAACTCTTAACGGCAGCGAAATAACAGTGCCTGAAGGAGAAACTATAACGCATGTACTGAGTTTTCTTCTATTCTGAGATTTTGCCTGAGATTGTCTTTTGTCCCCGCACTCGAACTCATTAGGTCACGCTCTTCTACATTAATTGGTGACCCCGCGTTGCTTGCAAGCGTTCCTTTTTCTTGGTTATGTTTTAGCAACCGTCTTGTGAACAGTTATTCGAAAATTTCGCCACACATTTTTGACATCCTTCGATGTGTCGAACGCACGTGTTTGGTTCACACAAGTGGAATCTAGCTTTCGTTTCCGTAAGATTACCTCGCAGTCTACAAGGTTTTCAAATGTTACGGCCCACGGACCTACACACGTAGCTTCAGAAGGTGTTGCTACCTTCGACCCTATGCCGACTGACTCACTTTATGATAAGCTTAATGCAGCCATCTTTAAACGCACTCACTCACCCGACGAGTCAAGCCTCCAAAAGCTACGCTCCGTTGTCGAGCTTAGTAGTCGTATGCCGTCGCAGCTCGTGCGACATTTGCGATCCCTCGACCGTTCAGCAAGGTAAGATGAACCCATTATCGCCAGCTCTGGACCAAGTGTCTCTCAGATAACCCGACGGCGTTACTAGCTGAATCGGCTGACAACATTAAACTGAATAAGCTGGCGAAGGCGGCCAACAACTTGCACGGAACGCTCTTTAAAAGCGCTGTGAGTCATGTGCTTAAGGCGTCCACTACAAACACTTCATTGTTCGTCGCACTAGGCTTCATTAGCGGTTGGTTGCAAAGTTGGAACTCAGCATTTCTCAACTTATCCGTGGTCGAATACCGTACCAATGGTCTTCTTCCATAAGCTGGCCTCGCATTAACTTCCGCGGACGAGCATCGCGCTCTTGCCGCTACTTTCATACCCGTTTTGGTAATGCCGCACTAAACTTCCGCTCAGGGTGTACTTACCCGACGGCTTTCATTGATTCTATAACGGGAGACCTCGAAGGTAGCCAGTAAATGTGACGGCTGCCGCTAATCAAGTTATCAGCCGATACCTGTAAGCATTTGCTTCCACGACTAAACTTCGATTTCTGGTTGACACCGGGGTTGTGTTAAGCATTACACTTCGCTCCTTGAAAAAACGCTCGTTACAGCCGGCTATGAAGACGCTGAGGCTGCTAACCAAAGGAAATTCGCGACTTATGGCTAAATGCTTCTCACGCTTAGTCTAGGACTACGTCGTAGTTTTCCTTTCAGTTTTACACTTGCCGACGCGCAAACGCCTACCATCGGTATCAATTTTCTGAGCACATTTTGCTTTGTAATATACCTACCTTGTGCGATGTTACGTGATTATACGACTGGGTTAACTGTCTCCGGCAAGCTTACCACGGTTAATTGTATCGGATTTCAACTACTAATGCCTATTCGTTTGCACTGTTTTGCATTGTTGCAGAACTTTCCATTGTTTGTCGGAGTAAATAATGAGGCGATGAAGCTTTAGCACGAGGTCCAAACTCACATCGTCAAAACTGGTCCACCCTTGACCGCGAAACAACGACGACTTACTTTGCCAGACTACAGGCCGTTAAGCTAACGTTCGAGCACGTGCTCAAGTACGGAATCATCCGCCCTCCAAGCAGTTCTTGGGCATCTCCACAGCTCCTTGTGCTTAAAAGGACCGATGATTGGCCCCCATGTAGCGACCATTGTGTCCTAAATCACGCCACAGCTCCCAACAACTACCCAATCCTGCATATCCACGACTATTGGTTGATTGGCTGGAAAGTAGACCTTTTATAAGGATTACCTTGTCAGGGCATAGCACCAAGTTCTCATGGCCCCGGAAGACATGGCATGCACAGCACTGACCCCCTTTTTGGCTTGTACTAGTTTAATTGTGTCATTCGGTCTCCGAAATGCCGCACAATCTTACCAACAATTTATGGACCAAATTCTCCGTAGTTTCGATTTTGCCTTTGTTTACATTGTTGCTGTTTTAGTTACAAGTCGTTGCCGTCGATTACTTAACACATCTACGAAAGGTTTTCGAATGTTTGGAACATTATGGGATGGATTAATTACCGGTACAACGCCCTAGTCTACGTTGGCGTTCGCAATCTACCCCACCGGCTATTGATTATGTAGGACATTCAAACGTCACTTTCAGCATAAGCATCGTTGCACAGTGTACACTTATTCCTGCGGCCTTCTTCCGGTTGTCCCTCCCTTTCCCTTTGCTCCGAGGTCCGGAACACCTTGGAGGTCTGGGAGTGAACTGAGGAACAGTTTGCGCCCAAGCCTGACGTAATAACCGACAAGAAACTACATAGAGCATGGCTGTATACCAAAGGGACACAAACGTATTCACCATCACAACCGCTGTCCAGCATGCAAAGCTGGATACGACTTTACAATCCCGAAAATCATACATCTGCCAAATCCAGACAGCAAAATGTTTAAACTTCCTCAGCTGGACACATAAAAAGACAACTATTCGTGGCGTTCTCTTCATCAAACGGCTTCAACTATAATGGCGGCCCTGAGCAAGTTATCCGTCCAGCCAACGGAGAAAATTGGAAGCCACTGAGCTGCGAATAACCGGATATGAAATCAGTCGTCAAGCGGCTTTGCTAGTTGGTGTTCAAAATGGTTTACGGCAGCGTTGCAGAACGTTGAGGGTTTTCTCCTGGAAAACTTTCGCCCTATAAAAAGCCACAAATAACTGTTTAACAACACTGCGACGTGGCGGAGGTGACTCACCACTGCATAACGTCACTGCCCACAACTACATACTGGCAAGTCGACTAGAGTAATATTACAACATTTTCCCGACACGTACAAGGATATGATCCTCTTGTCTACATGTACCGTTTCAATGCGCTTATAATGCTTTGGCCGTTTGCACTAAGTACAACTGAACCCAAGTATCGTTGTGAAACTCAACAGCCTGTAAACCTTGTGCAAGCCTGCTTTAAAGTGTCTCTAGAATTTTGAGAATAAAATATTTATTTATTTACATTAAGCCTGGTAAATGCAACTTTAGTCAAACTTCCATCAACTCCTGGTCACAGAATCGACGCCAACGGGATTATCCGTTTGACTGATAAAACGCAAACCATACTGGATTATCCAGTGCCACAATCCGTTAAAAGCCTGCGCCCTTTTCGCGACAAGGTTAACCACTACAGGCGGTTTATACCTGGTTGTGCTGCAATTATTCAAACCATAACAGCTTTGATCAAAGGCAATCCCAAAAGGTTCAAGTTCAATCCGGACGCCGGAACAGCGTTTAACACCTTCGAGCTAAAGCTGGGCCAAGCTATTTCACTTGCGTACTTGAGGACCAACGATAACATCAATTTCCTTCTCAAGGCAGACGATTCAAAATCCGCCGTTGGGGTCGTATTGCAGCAGCTCTTAGGTTACGAAATTCAACCCTTGTCTTCCTGCTCACGGAAGCTTCAAGCTGCCCATCCCAGTTACAGTACGTTCCGTCGGGAGCACCTTGGCATTTACCTGGCTGTAAAGCGTTTCGTCGCAGTCTTGAGGCAAGACGTCTTGTCACACTGACAGATCATAAGCCTCACGTGTATGGTTTTCGTGCAATTACTGACCGTTACTACCCTACAGAGACCCTACACCTTGGTTAGCTTTTCCAGTTTAAGTTGATATTCGCTATATAGTGTCATAACAACCTTGTTGCTGACGCACTATCCCGGGCTCGCATCTATCAGCTTTAACGTTTGCCTATCTATTTACAGGCAACGTCTGGGGTCCAAGCCGGTGATCCAGAAATAACACAGCTTTGCTAGAACAGTTAGTAAAAACTCTTGCAATGGCCTTGCTCTATGCTGACGCACGAATCGAATCCGATATTTCCACCGGTAAACCTGGGCCGTTTTTCCACGGTCCTACCGGCAAGCGGTCTTTGACCACCTTCATGGAGTCTCGAACCGCATGGTTCGCTTTAAGATGAAGCTAATGACCGACCGTTACGTCTGGCTCAATATGCGCGCTGACATCCGACAACGGGGCAAAAGATGTCTTACTTGTCAAACCAGCAAGGTTCAATGACACACTGTTACAACTCTACCCCGAATCCCGGTTCAAACACATTCAACTTGATGTAGTTGAACCGTCACCAGCACCTAATGGTTTCACTTATCTGTTGACTTAAGTTGATCGCATTAGTCCTTTTGCCTACGCAATTCCCTTACGTGGTATATCCTCAGAAACCGTTGTACGTGGATTCGTTGCCTCATGGCTTTTATTTTTTGGTGTGCTAGCCAGTGTCACTGCTGATAGAGGATCGCAGTTCATTTCCTTCCTTTTCCGTGACTTGGTCGACTGCTCGGTTGTACTGGTTTCAGACGCCTGCTTATCATCCTGCTGTCAATGGTTACGTCGAGGGACTTTTCCGAAAACTGAACGCTGCCATTACGGCTAGTTTGTTGGTTGCGCGTTGTTCGGAACGCCTTCCAGCTATCCTGTTCGGTATGCGCAATACCGTCACAAAAGTTATCGGATGCTGCCCATCCGAACTTGTCTTTGGCACAATCTTTAGGCTCCCGGGCGAGAAGCTACTAGACTCGTAAACCACCGGCGAACTGAATCCAACGTCCCATTTTAAACGCCTGCAGCAGCGCTTTTGATCCATTAAACCGCCTCCACTTCGACTAACCATGCGCGTACAGCGTATACATCCTGACTTATGCACTTGTCCATTCGTCTTATCCGAATCGATGCTATTCAAAGCCCGGCGACACGACCTTAAGAAGGTTTATTCAATGTCATATAGCGGAAACCGAACGACTTCGTGCTGGATGAAAGTGGATCCAAAAAGTGTCTGAGCATTGTGCGCCATAAACCCGCGTACGTCGGGTCAAAGTTAGGTGGTTCAGAATAAACCACTACCACGCACAACCCTCCTGTTTCTGGACCAAAGCCCAATGACAAACACATAACCGGTTCCAAATCACAGGATCCCTGTTCCTCCAACCAGCGATCCCATTCACACTTACAGGTGGTGTTGTTTCATTCATCTCTAATCTAGCCCAACATGCTCCATGAACGCCACAGCGAGCGGGGCTTACCATCCCAAGCTCCTAGGGGAAGTTCTCTAGTGGTGGTGATTACACTGCACTGTATCTGTGTTTTCTCATTTCCATTAACGAGCATATTGTACCATTTATTTAACAGCACAAAGGTTGAATACAACGATTTCTGCTCGCTCACCTCGTGCTGGCTTCGTTTGATGCTGCCTTTACTTGTGCAACTGTAACGTTTATCTACTAGTCGGATTTATATCTGCATCTCTAGTCAACATCGGAATAATATTGACTGAAGGGGGAAATATAACGCTTTTACTGCTTTTTCTTCTATTTTGCGTTGCTGCAAATGGTTGCCTTTTGTCCCGGCACTCATTCTCATTAGGTAACGTTCATGTGCAGCCGCTTTACTCTTCTAAGCTCACCGCTATTTACCTACATAAGTGCTGTCTATCAAGCTGGCCTCAACTATAGCCAACTGCTTCCGTTAGTCATCTTTATATTTCTTATTCGTGCATCTACGTTTAAACCATTGCGCCGTGAATATGGTCGCCACTAACAACCTTAAAGATTTAGCTATTATTTGCGTGTTTTACTTTGCCGCAAGGCCAGAGTTTGATGGAGCAAACGCTTCGTTCCTGAAGCAGTTCCGATTAGTTTGATGTAGCGACCAACAAGCACAGTCCAAACTCTCCCGGATGAGCTGCCTTTTAACAGGACTTTTAGCTCGTATCAACCAGATGGTGAAAGATGTTTTAATGTGTGACAAAACGTTTTCAGGGTTATTCAGGGTAGCCCCATAAATACATCCTTCGGTCAGCTAATTGCTTTACCCTAGTTGAACCCTAGTAATGGTTTGTCGATCTTGTTTTACTCATTTGTAAAGACGAGGTCATGTACCGATGGCCGATTTCGCCAAACAGTGGAAGTGTACATTGCTGTAACTGTTTGTTCAGCTTTCCGGCAACTTCTTAAGGTTGGAAGCCCCCGATGGCTTTGACGGTTGGCATAGCAAAGTCTATATTTTAGTGGTATGGAAAGCAGGAAGAATATGCGGGACGGACAAACTGCGGCACTAAGGAAGAGAACACATAACTGGAACACCAAGGAAGGAAGTCAACAATACAGCTTCAGGCCTATGGAACAAGCTGGAATTGGACGTTGAGCGACAACCGGTCCCAGACTCAGGCCGCGACGAGCGTAGTAGTTGGTGAATAATGGCGGGATTTTCGACGTGATACGCTTTTGGCCGCGACTCCAGCATAACTAAGAAGAGAGGCAGCCTGATTAATCACCTGTTGTGCAATTTAACATATCCAATTTGGTCAGATTAGGACCTGCGGAAGCGTAGGAACGAGAGCAAAGCAGCGAACAGCGACGTCACTTATTGTCTGTATTCGGGACACGAACGTGACACTGAGCGAAAAGGCAATGTGTACTGTTTAGTGGTAGGAAATATCCTTTATACGCGCGTGTACACTAGCCCATAAACTCGCTGTACTTTGATAGTAACGTCCGTGCGGCTCAACCACCCGTTCCCGTTACAATATAAAAAGGCGGAAACCGTAAGGTCCCCGGGAACTATCGACCGGTTTGCTTAAACCCTATAATTTTAGTCATGAAACGATGAGCTGCCACTCCAAGCTCACGAGGACAGGTGAGTTTGATTTGCACATGACTTAGTATAACTACGTGAGCCATGTATGTCCTGTAGTTTTTGGACAGCTTGTATTTTGCCTACTACAAAAGCTTTCAGTCTACCCTGATATACTTCATTTTGATGACCATCCAAACTTGCCTTGGCCTTACCTTTAACCTCGATTTTTGGTTACTCCATTTTTGGCCAGTATTCTACGTTTAGGCTTACCATTAAGGTTCGCCTCAAAATAACCAAGGTAAAAGGAAGTAACTGGCTCTACTGTAGTGTAAATAACAAGGAAAAGGTAGCGGGCGAAGCCGCGAATTGAACGACTTTGCCATGCTCCGTTAAAGTGGCGGACATATTTTTCTCCACTTGATTAGAAAGTGCGGAAAGGTAAGAAGAGTTAGCGGAGACGAAATTGACCTAGAACAACTTATGGTCACACACCGAGCGTGTAATGGGTATTTCAAGCCGGATTCAACCCGGAAAAGTAATGGGTGATATTTATGCAGAGATATAAGGGAGGTTCCACAACGTACTTAGTAGCATTGCCCTTGGAGGGATAAAATGTTTAACTGAGGTAGCCCCTTATAATGCGCAAGGCTACCTTAATGCCCACAAGATTAAGAAGGTATTGTTAAATATGCGCGGCCTGGAACCCAATCCATTTAAGCGCACTAACATAAAGAATAGAGCCATTATGTAACAATGTCCGCTGCTATAAAATATTTGGTACAGAAAGTTGGACCCGTGAGATCCTGTCTAAGCAAAGTGCCACCCAGTCGAGCACAACGTTTATCGCATTAAAGTTAGCGACTTCAGTGACTGCCATGCGGAGCCGCCACGACCAATTAGCCACTGCCAAAGCTACTGCTAAGCCGAGCCCAGCAAAATTCTGACTCCCCGCGCCGCTGATTTACCTAACACGGATGATGGACGGCAAGCTAAAATCTTGCAAATGGTACAAGACCAGCGCTCGATAACAGAAAGATTGACCTGGAGACCATGAACCCCCAGGACGTTAAGTGTTTGGGGAGACAACTAGCGCTCTCGAAGAGAAATTCGGGGCCTGCTTGCCAACACCCATGAACCGAAAAGGTTATACGGATAGTATAAGTTGACCAGGGTGACAAACCGTAGAGACACACTTTGCACATAACCAATGCGGCTAGTTGCACATTAAGGGCAGCAGGACCCTAGTTTGGCTGACCACGAGATAGCTTGGCCACCGTTTGCAGTGGACACACCAAGACAAATCCGAATAGATGAACCCGCGAGTAGATAACACCACATTGCGCGCCTATTAAGGACGCAGATCTGCTGCCTACGACAAAAGTAACCAAGGCGAAAATGTCACTGATTCAGCTAACTTATGGCAATAGACGTTAAGTACCGTTGTGCTTATTAGGAGAATAGTTACTAGAAATCCAATTTTATGAACGAGCTAAATAGCTATTCTGTACTCTTTCGATTTGCAAGTTCTTGGCTGTTGATTATACGCTCCACTGGGTTAGCCCGATTGGTACGCCCATTTCATTATTAATGGACGCTCGCCGTCATGTCCTTTTCAGCAGCGCCATTTGCAAGGACACCTTCCATTGGTATTTCTTATTAGCTCAGTTCTACCAGCTTATGCTAGAGGAATATTCAGTTGTCACGCGACTATTGTACTAGTTTTAAGTGTTTGGGTCTGCACTTCTGGTTCGCGTTTGTTTCGTGACACATGTGTAAAAGTTTCATTTCGTTATTCTGATTGGCCAGTGCCCGTCACTCTCAAGGTATGTTCGCTTTACGCTTGGAGTCCAACGGTGCCATTTTTAAGAACATATGCGCTTCGACCTTGCGTACACGGTTGATCATTCGTCCGTTGCGTTTGATGAGTTTCCTGCTGTTAGTTGGCATAAGTGTAATTTAGTAGCTTCCCTTCATTTTGCCGTCAACGTTATATAAGCAACTGTGGGTGCATGTATCCAAGTATCGTACTGGCTTGTCTTTGGACTTCTTGCGGTCGCTGGGTGAATGCATCAGCAGCAGCGCAATAAAATTTTTGGCGACGTAGGTTTTGTTAATCATACCAATTTCGTTTGTGCAAATACAGACGCTTTTCAACTGCAACAGTGTCAGTGTGCAAAATCGCAACTACAGTACGTCGAATTGCTAGCTCAGAAGCTGAATATTCAAAGCAAATCCCTGGCGAAAACAGCAAGGCCATCTGTGGACTTTCTTGCGGCTTCAAACACAGAATTTTTCGGTGTATTGTAGGGATTGACGTTTGAATATTGGTTCCTGTAGTATGAAGCTAATTTCGAGTGGAGCTTGCAGACCAAGACGATGCTTGAAGGTTTGCTTGCTGTTGAGAAACCTTGGCGCGGTCGAGCATGAACCTTACACAACGCGTGTTGCAGAAGAATGCAAGAGACTTCAACCTCGATGAAACAGTGAAAGCACTGATGCAGATAATGGGTGAGCATGCCTCTTTGTTCAGTGTTCTCTACAGTGTTTTGAAGTTAGCCAAAAGCGATGCCATTAGGTTCGTAACCCGCGAAAGTGAACGATTCAAACTGGATAGGCTGACATCTGATCAATTGACGAATCTTAATTTCTTGTACAGGCTTCAGTCCCACGCTGATGCCGATATTCGAACACGAATTCTCTACAAGCTCAAACAAGAACTACAGTTGACGCAGCAACGGAGTAAGGCTAAATGGCAATGACTGATTTAGTGGAAGCACAGTACAAAAATGCTTGAAACCGCTGATCACAGGACAGAACCCCAGAGTTGTCGCACAGCTATCCGTTGTAAAGTGATGAAACTAAGTCGGTCAACGCAGAAGCCACCGACAGCATGCTGGAATTGTGGCGCTTGGCGTTTTAGGAGAGGTGTCTACAAAGGACATCAATGTCACAAGTGCAAGTGGTTTTGTCATAAAAAATCCCACTGTCGGGTTGCACACAATTCCAGACGTTCATTTGCCGCGAGATTGCTCAAAAACACTAACTGCAAATGGTCTAAATTTCATGGACCTGTCGCAAATGTATTTCTCGCTGCTTTACGCATCGAACGCACAGGCAAGAGGAAGTATTTAACAGTAAAATTTTAGGAGATTCCAGTCACCTTGTAACTAGATACGGCGTCCGACACCACAATAATTTTGCGCTTCACGTGGAGGAAGATTGAGAGGCCATCATTAAACGCACAACTCTGACTGTCCAGAATGCATCTGGGGTGACGCTGTGATAAGATGAAGAGATTGAATATGAGGTCAGCTTTAAGAAACCGCAACTCTGTGGCACCATCTACCTAGTCTCAGGCATCGACGTTAATCTACTTGGAATCGATTGGATTGAGAAGTTGAACTTGTTCAATGTACCACTAAATCGTGTCTGTGATATAAGGAATGTCACATTGCACCATACAGCCAAACCGACCCCTCTGGGTCAAAGCATCGCTGAACAGCTTCAAAGGAAGTGCGTGTGTGTCTACCAGTCAGAATTGGGACGCCGTAAGAAAACGCAAGAAAAACTTACTAGACTTCCGTATGTCAGACCAGTGTTTCGACCCAGGTATCCCATCCCTTATGCTTACCAAGCACGTGTTGAACAGGAGCTTGAGCGGTTGCGGCAGGCCGGAGTGATCGTGCGAGTCAATTTCGCACCGCAGGCTGCACATACTGTTGTGGTTAGGAAACCATACGGCTCTATTCGCTGGTGTGCAGCTTGTTCAACAGACCTGAATGCTACACTGGTACCCATCAGTATCCGCTCCCCGCCCTGAGAACGGGTTTTGCAAAGCTGAACGGTGGCAAGTATTTTGCTACTATTGAGCTTGCAGGCGTCTAGTTGCAGTTAGAAGTTGAATCCAAAAGCAGAAACCTTCTAACAATCAACACACATTGCGGCCTCTAACAGTACAAACGTATGCCATTGGAGTCAAAACGGCACCGACAATATTTCAGAAAGTCATGCATGCCATGCTGACGGACGTAACTGGAGCAGCAGCCTACCTGAATGACATTATCCTACTGAGCTCGACGCAAGAGGAATTACTTCAAAGATTGAGTGACGTACTGCGTAAAAGCAAAACTTACGATTTCCGATTACGAGCTGACAAGTGCAGATTTTCCTGAAGTCAATTAAGTTCCTGGGTTTCGTAATTAACGAGAACGGCCGACGACCAGATCCCGAAAATATCGAGGTGATAGACCGGTTACCGGCGCCATCAAATGCTACAACTTTATGGTCACGCATTGGGATAGTGAGTCACTATAGTGAATTTCTACCATGCATGCATCGCTTGCTTCATCCTCTAAACCACCTGCTGATGAAAGACGTCGAATGGAAATGCTCTGCAGAGTCTCAAATGTCGTTCCAACAACTGTAAGCTCCACTGCAATCGGAGTTGTTGCTTACACATTTTAATCCGAAGCTAGAGGGTATCGTGGCCAAGGATGCTTCAAGCTATGGAATTGGTGCTGTCATTTCACATCATTACCAAAATGGCTCCGGAAAGGCTCTAGCACATGTTGCACCAGCGCTAAAGGCAACCGAGAAGCATCATAGTCAGCTTGAGAAAGAAGCGTTGGCTAACCTCTTTGCAGTGCAGCAGCTTCATGAGAGGATATATGGTCGATTGTTTACGTTGGTGACTGATCATAAACCGCTTCTGGCAATATTTGGATCTAATAATGCATCCCGGCATATACGGCAAGTCGACTTCAGCGATGGGCAACTCTGCTCATGGGATATGATTCCAGCATGCGATACTTGTCTACTGATTCTATAAGGCAAGCGGACGCCCTATGTAGATTAATCGATACCGATAAGCGTGAGCCAGAAGACGCAGTCTGCCTCCATCGCAGCCGAAACGGATGTCAGCCACGTGGTACATGATCTTGTGAGTAATGTACTGGTCAACAACACAATGGTGAAGCAAGCCACTGAACAGGATGCATTGCGGCACGAGGTATTAACCTACAAAAGACGGGGCTGGTCAAAGAATGATTCGAAATAAGCTTTAACACTGTTATTCACACGATGCAACTGTTGTCTGAAGTTGACTCCTGCCTGTATCTTGCAGATCGCGTTGTCATTCCAAAATAATCCGGAGCACGCGTGTTATGTCAGCTGCACAAGGGCAATCCAGGAATGGCTCACATGAAGGCGCATGCTCGCAGCTACTTTTTATGACCAGATGGACAGCCAAGTTAAGGACATTGGCCGATAGTGCTCTGAATGCGTCAGTACCTCGGTTACCTATACCCCGACATTACAATCTTGGCCAAACCCAGAATCACCATGATCGCTGTTGCACGTGATTTTCGCGGGACAAGTCAAAGGAGTGCATTTTCTCGTTGTTGTCGTCGCCCACAGAAAATGGCCGGAGGTACTCGCAATGCAAAACACTTCAACAAACGGCAAACACTTTGCGATGAGACATATTTTCAGCCAGCGTGGCCTACCAGTAGCAATCGTGTCAGAAAAAGTCACAGTTTACCTCCTGCCCATTTGCTGCATTTTGCGCGCGCAATAGGATCGACAATTTAGGGACCACCTCGTATCATCCGCAGTCAAATGGCCAAGAGGAACGATTTGTGATACTCTGAAATGAGCATTGTGGAAGTCGAAGGAAGAAGGAGCGCTGAAAAAAAGGTTGGAACGTTTCCTGTTGAACTATCGAGTTACTCCTAATCCTAATTTACCAGATGGGAAATCACCAGCTGAAGCCCTCATGGGTAGAAGCTTGAGAATCACGCTAGATTTACTGACTCCCGAACGTCCGTCTCCACAACTAAGGAACTAAGTGATTTAGCGCCAATACAACAGGCGGTATGGGGCACGGAAAAGGATTTTCCAAGTGAGCGCTTTTGTGTTTGCGGCTGCCAATCAAGGAAGGTGCATCGCTTGGATACCAGGGTGAGTCGTGCGACGCCAAAGCAGGATGAAGTATGATGTTCAATTTGGTACACTGGTATGGAGACGCCACGTCAATCAGTTGAGGCCAAGGTATACACATGATACCATCGTTCCGAAAGCCAACGGACGTGACGTCAATGATTTGCTGGAAAATAGCAAGCCTGGTACCCCTGTAACTGGCGACGTTCGTCCAATAGAATGCATGGAAAATGGAGTCTGCTACAGGTTAAAGTGAACAAGAAGCTCCGTGCAGACTCTGTAGGTGGGGCCGAGTCAGAAGGGCTTTGTGAACTCCAGGTAACCCAATTTAAAGAGTTGGAGGTATTAAAAGAACAGTTATTAGACATTCACCTTTTGTGAAGGCACTTAATGGCTAATCTGTACTCTTCAGATTTGCAAGTTCTTGACTGTTGTTTATACGCTCCACTGGGTTAGCCCGATTGGTACGCCCATTTCATTATTAATGGACGCTCGCCGTCATGTCCTTTTCAGCAGCGCCATTTGCAAGGACACCTTCCATTGGTATTTCTTATTAGCTCAGTTCTACCAGCTTATGCTAGAGGAATATTCAGTTGTCACGCGACTATTGTACTAGTTTTAAGTGTTTGGGTCTGCACTTCTGGTTCGCGTTTGTTTCGTGACAAATGTGTAAAAGTTTCATTTCGTTATTCTGATTGGCCAGTGCCCGTCACTCTTAAGGTATGTTCGCTTTAAGCTTGGAGTCCAAAGGTGCCATTTTTAATAACATATGCGCTTCGACCTTGCGTACACGGTTGCTCATTCGCCCGTTGCGTTTGATGAGTTTCCTGCTGTTAGTTGGCATAAGTGTAATTTAGTAGCTTCCCTTCATTTTGCCGTCAACATTATATAAGCAACTGTGGGTGCATGTATCCAAGTATCGTACTGGCTTGTCTTTGGACTTCTTCTTGCGGTCGCTGGGTGAATGCATCAGCGGCGGCATAGTCGTGCACAACCCTCTGGATTGTACCTCCTAAGGGGCGTTCAATGGAGCAACCATTGAAGTAGATGGAATCGCAGAAAGGTCTTTTGATTTTGTGCAGATGAGCAAACGGGTAAGTGACGCAGCGTCACTAAGCATAATAAGTGCTAAAGGTACGTTTACTTGTATGCACACGGATGACACAAAGTGAATTGCTGCGAAGTGCTACCATGCTGAGCACGTTGTGTGTTTAGCCACTGAAAGAAGTTAGGTTACGTGAGCGTTCAACACTTGGGCCTGCATACCAAAGTAACCCATCCAACTTCGACTTGCTGGTGCCCACCACACTCATCATTAACCTAATGTCAAACAATGCAGGGAGGCTTAGGGCTAAACGTCTCCGCGATGGGTTCACTTTGCGAAGCTCACTCGAAATCGTTAGGTTGCCTATAACTACTTTGCGAACCCAACAATCGGTTCCATTCGGGGCAAAAGAATTTGTTGCGTCCTTACCTTAAATGTTATAAATTCTTTATACTCTGGCAACGCGCGGCACGCCTACGTAGGCGTGGCCATGCTAGAGGTACAATTAAATGTCGGGGAAGGTTTAAAATGGTTTTCAAGTTAGCCATGAACCTTGGAGCTGTGAGCTTATACTATTATTTTGGTGTGCATGTGCTTATCGGTTATTCGAATTTGAATACGTGCCACTGCAGTTGCGATGGACGGCGTGAATGGTGGGCTGAGGGTTGATTGAGGTCCGTTGTGGGTGTGCGGTTTAATAAAAAATCATAGGGCTATGGATTTATTTGGAGCAATTCACATCAGCCTGGTCGCAGCGCTGGTATCCAGACCTTAGGGGCTGTTTATGGAGAGACGGCTTGCCAGACGAAATCCCAACCCTTCCTGGAGCACTGTCGCCAAACACTTTCTGGACCGGTCAAGACCCGAACCACCCAGCTGGTGCCACGAAGTGGTCATATTTGCGTTGTGGCTTGAGCATCCCGAGAGTGCAGAAAAACCACAAGCTTGTGGTTAGAAGCTTGAGCGGCGTGACCACAAATTAGATAGTTGTGGAGTGATTCATTTATGCTGTTGTAATCCATCGTTTTGAGGGCAGTATTATAGGCCTGTCGTGGCTGATCCAGTCCCCTGGACGAGGACATCTGGCTACAATTGTACAGCGTTAAGAGACCAGGAAGTGAGTGAGTGTGTTGGAGGTCGGATATGGTCCATTTTTGTCTTTGTAGGTTCATTCGGGCGCAGCCCCACAGGTCAGGTGGTAGCCTTGGTGCATGAGTTTAAGCGCGCGATGGCTGCAGTAAACCGGCTTGCCACGAATTTGCTCCAGGTACAGCGGTTGTACCAACGATCACCCAAATACTCTGCTCCAATTATAACGATTACAGTTGACGAAACAGTATTACGTTTGGCCGTATCACATTGCAAAATCTACGCAATGCAACCAAGCTATAGCAGTTGTATCTTTGACTGCCAAAGCAGGATGAAACGAAATTTGCTCAAACCAATATAAAAAAGAACTCAGGTAACCACCCTGCCAATAGTATGCCTGAGAGGAGAATTTCTAGTAATAACATGGCCGCCCATTATCAAACCCGGGCTCGTCAAAACTTCAACGAATCTAATCCACCTAGCAGATCAATGCAACGGAGTTCTGGTTGATGCACTGCAGCCTACCGTACTTTGATGTTCATGGTTCCAGATGCCTTCTCGGTCGTTGTTTCTAAACAAACGACCTTCGCGGTTAACAAATTTGCGACTCTGTATGGGTTGAAAAAAGCAGTAAATGTTTCCTTATATTTGCGGCTCCAACCCGGCTCTCTATTAAGGGTGTGGTTGATCAGAACAGCTGTAGCTAAAACTGACAAAACGCGACACGCTACAGTCTGCCTTGGTCAAGGGAAGCGATTAAACCTTCAGTGAAAGTAAACAATGCACTCAAGATTATCTTCCTGGCCAATATAGCTTCATGTGGCTATTAACAGGACCGCATAAGTGCAGGCTTTAGTACATTGACTTTTACACAAGACGCACTTGGCTTAGACCATTAGGCCAAACAATTCACTTGGTACAACCCCACCAGAAAGCCATATTGTATCAGGTAGGGATGGTCCGGGACAAGCTCATCCCGATACCCAACCAGTCATTGCCTAGGAATACGCCATTAAGTTTACTAATCCAATTCATGCATTACCCTATTTGGCTCAGTAGCAGTCAGTGATTTCTTGGCGTCATCCGTAAAACTGGAAACCCCGACAGCTCCTTCTCCCTCATACTTAGCACCGCTAGCTCAGGTAGTACTAAGATGCAGTGACACCGTTCATTGGCCCGCCTTACTGCACTGGACGCCATTAATGTCACTGAAACGTGGTTCACCCCATGCAACGTAGCGGATATGCAACCAATAATACACAAACGGGGTGGACGAAGTGCCACCTACTTAAAATTAATCCACAAAGGGCGCGAATTTGAAACGGTGCGTATTTTTCGCGTTGCTGTTCAGATTTTCGAAAATTACGTATAACCACTTTGTCGGTCTTTTTGTGTTACTAATCCGTAGCGCAATATATTCTATACTACCTCACTCATCGCTTTTGCAACTCTCAGTCGTTTTCCGTGTCTTACCCATTTTTATGGTTTTCGCGCTGTCTATTGCTTTGTCATTCTTTGTTTACTCCTGACCAATGCGTGCTAAACGTTGTAATCCCTCTCTTTCCTCAAAGAGCGCAGTGCAGACAGCAGCAACGAAAGCACCCTCAGCATATTCATCCGTGGTGAAGGAGTGCAGGGTCATGCTTGATGACCCACTTAGCGCAGCTCAAGTCAAAACTCACCAATTAGAAAATGAGTTTAGCATGCTTAAAAATGAGCTGCTTACGATGACTGCAACTTTGGGGAACCTCAAACCACTGTCGGTGCTGTCGGGATTAATGAAAACTGATAACCCAAATGAACTGAACGCCGCTGGCGAGTTATTAGCAGTACTTAGCGACGAAGTAACGGAAGGTGTAAGTCTTTCCCAGAATGCCGTCATATTCAACGTACCTGATCACTTGCCACTTGAAAAGTGAATCGTTCTCTTTTAAGTGCATGCAACACACCACCAGATTGCTGTGCGTGCAAACGGCTACGCAAGTCTGGTAAAACTCGCACTTGCCCCATAGTTTTGACTTTCCCTACTCCACAACTTGCTGAAACATTTATAGGCTGTAGGCTGATTGTGTCCACAGTGGCAAACCTTGGGCCGATTATCCTTAAACCTGACAAAACCCCACTTCAAAGATTCTTAATGTCGTCAACCAAGCCAGTGGGCAAGCGCAATGCTCTTATTGACATATCTGCAAAATCTTCGGCCAAACCGACCATCGTGCCAGCGATAGACCTCGGCTTGTCTCCAAAACAAGATCTCACTTCGGATGCGAAATCTGCAACAGCGCGAAGCTTGCCTTGGACTGAAGTCAATGAAGGATCTTCGTCTGCACTGGCT
The DNA here is from genome assembly GCA_944474145.2 of Dicrocoelium dendriticum. Lineage (NCBI taxonomy): Eukaryota > Metazoa > Platyhelminthes > Trematoda > Plagiorchiida > Dicrocoeliidae > Dicrocoelium > Dicrocoelium dendriticum. The sequence goes on along the minus strand of OX104067.1, from coordinate 11,225,360 downwards.
GCTATAACCATCGATTCTTCTAGCGATGTGACTTATGGCTACTCAGACATGCATGACACTCATGCCGCACCTGGTCAACCACCTAATTGCATTCTTAACTGGGTATCTAACTTGGATACTCCACTGCCTGCTGTCACCGACCCTAAGCAGAAACACTCTCTCACCGCCAAACCCACCATAACAGGAAGCTTCTTTCAGCCTGCATTGAACAGGTCTTTTTCACCATCACTCTCTGCTATTGCCGTTGATACTGCAAGTGCTATGTCACATAGCGATTCAGACATGAGTATTGAGTCTACTATTGGCCTTGTAGGCCAGACTTGTAAGCCTGATTCTGTTGTTTACTTGCCTATTGACAACAATCAGCTTAATAGTCGCAATCGGCCTCAAACCCCAAGAGCCTCGAACAACTCACGTCAACCCAACAACAGGAAACGCTCTAAAGCATGGCTTCCAACCCCTGCGTGGCACAGAAACAACGCCGATTCCAATATTCACAACGCAGAAGCATTGAAGCGCAGATCCCTGCAGCCATCATCTCCATTTATGAATGTAGTAACGCCCCAAGGCATCCCACACCGAAAACCTTATCTACTTGAAAAGCCCGATTCTTCCGTTCTGCTGGTCCATGACAACAACGGATCCAAGAGCTGTACTTGGCTCCCAACTCAGAGAACATTGAAAAACTCACGCCAACCTAACAGCAGAGATAGCCACAAAGCACGGCTATCAAAGCCAATGAGGTACCATCACACCGTCAAATCCAATAATCACAGTGCACATGAACAGGAACCCAGATCGCCGCAAAAGTCACCTTCAGTTACGAGTGTGGTAATGCCTCAACGCATCTTCTCACCTCACAAGCCTTATCTACTTGAAAAACCACACATCACAGGGCTCGATCGCGGCCGCAACCGTACCAGTGTAAGCAGCGCCACTTCACCATATCTCCATACCGTTTTGCATACACCATTCGCGCCGGCGAAACAACTTGCTAAACAAGTCATTTCTAGTCGCAACACCGCTCACTTGCGATCACATGAGCTTCATATGTCGCGGACGAAGCGTAGTCGGACGCAGCCGAAGGGTTTTTACTTAATAAGGCGAGTTACCTACCTGCGCCACTGACGTCTACGCAAGACGACCGTACAAACCAGGCCAAATACGCACCTCATCCGAGACAGTTTACCTTAGCCCCTAAGAATTCTACCCCATTTTTATGGGGCAATGCTGGACACGGCCCGCCTTATACTTACCAACCAATACAGTTCCATCTAGCACAACTTTTGCACCTTCTGCAAACAACAGTCTACAGCCAGTCTCAAATTCATGGCTGCCTTCTACCGACCGACAGTTGGTAACCTTCGAACATTCCACCTACAAACGTTCACCTGAACAATCCAACGTCATGCCAACTCAGACAGAATGCCTTGCCAGTTACCCATTCCCACGCTACCCATTTATTTATCAGGTTGCTAGCGAAGTAACCAACACCTACCCATCTTCTTTTCCCTGATACTGCCTATTCATACTCCACTTTCACTCCGGCGCCAGCTTCCGTCTTGAACACACATAAGGGAGTGTCCCCATATTCACACCATTCCACGCCTTTGTTTCCCCACATCCTGGGCACCATGTCAACTTTTGCCAATGCAGATAGAGCTGCCCAAATCTTTCCAGCCTGTCACAACCCACCTCTTATGAAACTTACCGGGACACGGTCCGCTACGTCACATTCCTCAAGCACACACACCCTCCCTTGCCGACATCTGCTGACTCCTACACCTATAGGCGTTGTGTGATAATTGTACAAACAATACTCAGTGATTGTTTATTGTTATTCTTTTCACTTTTTTATGTTGAATACACACCCGCAAAATTCGAATTCCAATTCTGGGGTTCTTATTCCGAGTCGTGAGTAGTTTGGGTGGAGTTCAATTATTTTCCGCTTCAGAACATCATAATTGGCGACGCAGTCAGCGTTTATTTCCAAATGAATACAACCATCGAATTCTTAAACGTAAATGCATCTCCCCGGGAGTTACAAGAATACATGGATAGATTCGAGGTATGGTGGCTCACAAAAGATGACCTTTGCGAAGATCTTAAATCTGCCCACTTTTAACTGTTATTGAACGAGAGGCGTATACGCTTCTAAAAAAGCTGGCTTACCCACAGCTGCCATCGAAGTTATCATATGACAAGTTGCGGGACCTCCTTTTATCTCATTTACTACCGGAAAGTTTCGTGGTTGCCGAAAGAGAAAAATTCAACTTGCTGATCCGTCAACCTAATCAGTCTTTTCGTGATTTTATTCTCCAACTTCAATCTCAAGCATCATCTTGTACATTTGGAGACAAACTTGACGAATGCCTCAGAGATCGCCTTATTGCTGGAATAAATATTCCCGATTTATATCATCAGCTCCTATCACTTCCATCGCCGACTTACCATCACGTAAAATCTATCTATTTGCATTATTAGGATGTTTCTGATATTACAAGAAGCCAGACGACTGTCGATCATCAAGTCTTGTTTGGCTCAGCCAGTCGCCGAGTTCGCGCCGAGAAGAGAAAACTGTGGCAAATCAACTCTTTCAAACCACACGGAATTAGTCTATCTCATGCACCGAGAAATTCAGACAGTTTAAAGTGTGGTCAAGCTGATAGAAAGATTGGACAACGTGTCTCATGTGGAAAGTTGCATTCACGGTATACCTGCCCGCATCGGAATTCCAAATGTCATCATTGTGGAAAAGTTGGACATATTCGTTGTGTTTGTCGCCAGTTCAGACGCTGTAACGTTGTGAAACAAGTGGATGATTCCACAGAGAACTTGCCTGACGATTTTCATTCGCTGACATTGGCTGTGAATACGAGTGGCCATTTATACAACACTTTACGTTTCGGAAATGGTTTGTCACATCGTTTCATTGTTGACACCGGTAGCGTAGTCTCTTATTTCTAAAAGGCGTCTCCATCATCTGTACCCTGACGCTCAGCTTGATTCTACACTCATCACTATTAAAGGTATTACTGGTCATACCATTCCGGTGATAAGATGTTGTACCTTACCAGTGCTAGATAAGCATTTGAAACCTGTCGAGTGTAAATTTGTTGTCATTCGTCAAGGCCCGTCCACACTCGGTCTTAAAGTTATGCAGGCACTTAAAAGAAGTGACAATTTTCTGTCACATACTGATACTGACACCCAAATTCGTGATTTATTACACGATTGTTCGGTTACCTCTGGTGAAATGAGAATTCCGCTTGTTAACTTGGAAGTGGCCGGTGATCCAGTTTTCTGTAAACAACGTGTACTTTCATTTGGACTTAGAGAACCTGTTCGAAAGGTACTTCTGTCTCTTTGTGAATCAGGAATTCTCGTCCCAGTACAAAGTCTACGATGGGCCACACCTATTGTCACACCGTTAAAGTCGGATGGACAGACACCGAGAGTTTGTAGTGGTTACCGTGTCACTCTTAATACGAAGCTGCTGCAGCGTAGTTGTGTCACGGAAGAACCTGATTCTATTCTCTCGCGTCTACACGGATCCAAGATTTTCTCGAGGCTAGACTTAAAAGATGCATATCTGCAGATACCACTGACTGATGAGTCTAGTGAACTGACCACAATCAATACACCTTTTGGGTTGTTTCGCTATAGATTTCTTCCCTTTGGTCTTAATGTGTCGCCAGCCATATTCCAAGATGTGATGAACTCTATTGTGAAAGATCTGAAGGGTGTTGAGGTCTATCAGGACGATGTTTTGTACATGCTATTAACAAACCGACACATGACTACCAATTACTGGCACGTTTGACTCACTTCAAGGATGCTAATGTGAATATCAGTCCTAAGAGTTGCTTAATTGGTGTCCATGAAATCAGTTGTCTTGGTTATCAGGTTACATCTAAAGGATTCAAACCAGATCCTGATCGGATAAAACCATTTCTTGAGGTGAAGTCCCCCACCAATGTTCATGATCATCGATCAATGATGGGCGCTTTACAGTACTATTCCAAATTCATTCCTTGTTTTGCATCCGTTGCTGATCCTTTATTCACCTTGTTGAATGACAAGAGTTTTGTTTGGTTAGACAGACATGAACATGTTCTTCGGAAGCTTTTAAAAATTCTTGCATCCGGTTGTGTTCTGCACACCTTTTCTCCTAAATTACCTACTGTGCTTTTCACAGACGCTTCACCCACTGGTATTGGGGCTGTGTTAGAGCAGAATGGACACCCCGTTCTGTGTATTTCCCGTCGACTAAGCAATGCTAAAAAAGGATATGCTCAGACTCATCGAGAAGCTTTGGCTGTATACTGGGCAGTCACTAGACTTCACAAATACTTGTTTGGCCTCAGATTTACCATTGTGACAGATCATGAAGCTCTGAAGTTCATTTACAATCCTTCCAGTTCTTTAGGTAAGTCTTCAGCAGCCATGGTCCAAAGGTGGAGTGTTGCCCTTAGTGCGTATAACTATGTGGTCGAGCACAGAAGTGCGAAGCTCATTCTTCACGTCGACTACTTATCACGTACTGCAACGATATTTGAAACCGATTCTGAAATGAGTTGTTTTCTCACCCAGCCGCTTCCAATCTCTTGTTCTGTCCTTATCAATGATACTAGAAGGTATAATGGGTCATTGATTTCTGCTGTCGAACGTGGTTGGTTGGTTTCTCTCAAACGGAAGTTCAAACAATTTTATGTGCGTCGTGATGAATTTTGTGTTACACCTGATGGAGTACTATATGTAAATGACCGCATTGTTATCCCGCCGACTTTTAGATCAGCTATTCTAATGGATTTACATTCCGGTCATCTTGGTGTTGAAAAGATGAAGCCTTTAGCTCGATGCTTGTGCTGGTGGCCTGAATTAAATGCAGATATTCGACGAACTGCTTCTGATTGCCCGAACTATAAACACAAAATTTTACGGCAACTGTCAAAGTGGACACCATGGCCCATGACATGCGAGCCCTGGCAAAGGGTACATATGGATTATTGTGGACCATTTCTGCAGAAGTACCATGCTCTTGTGGTGGTGGATTCTTATTCAAAGTGGCCGGAGGTACTCCTGACTGATAAACCAAATTCTGCTTTTACTGTCCGTGCCATGAGAAAAGTGTTTAGTAGAGAAGGAGTCCCATTAGCTGTGATAAGTGACAATGGTTCGCACTTTTCGGCTTCAGAGGTTACTAATTGGCTACAGAGCCTTGGGTGTCGCCACCTTTGTACCGCTCCCCGACATCCATGTTCTAATAGCCTAGCGGAAATCTTTGTTGCAACCTTAAAACGGTCTATTACCTACTGTGCTCCTAATTCTTTTGATGAACTTAATCGTTGTGTTGATAAATTCCTTCTTCAATACCGTAATTGCGTGCATTCCTCTACTGAAGATACACCTGCCAAACTTTGTAACTTCAGACCATTGAGGTCAAACATGCTTGGCTTGGGGACTGCTGAAGTATCTTATTTCAGAGGCAATGATTTACGTCCCTCATCTGGTATCACTGTTAACAACATTGGAAACCGCATGGTTAGAATTTTGGATCGCGATGAGGGTTTTGGACACAGACGGCATGTTGACCAGATACGATACAAGGATTCCGGTCAGTTGTCATCCGATTCAGTGTGCACTGAAAATAATAATGGCGATTCAGTTTCAGATCCTCATGAGTATTCTGAGCAAAATCAGCCTCCAAGAAGATCTGCCAGATTGCAACAAAAACCACAGCTGAATTACAGAAACCTGGAGTTGCATTCAAGCTGCGGAGGATGTGATAATTGTACAAACAATACTCAGTGATCGTGTATTGTTATTCTTTTCACTTTTTTGAAGTAGAATATACACCCGCGAAATTCAAATTCCAATTATGGTGTTCTTATTCCGAGTCGTGACTAGTTTGGGTGGAGTTCAATTATTTTCCGATTCAGAACATCATAAGTTGTCCCCATACCAGTAGCATCAGTACTTGCTGCCACGTCGCCTGATGTATGCAATCTGGGAACTGTAGATTACAGTGCATCGGAAACGCCTCCACCACTGTCTTGTTACGACCCTACTACAGAATCTGACGACCCAATGACGGGACGATCCGAATACGACTCGTAAACTCTCCTCCTCCTTAATGTACGATCAATTGAAAATAAAATGCACCTTCTAGGCCCCTTCATCCTTCTGTCAAGCCCGCATATGGTGTTGATAATAGAAACATGGCACTCGGCCGACGCTTCTGACGCACCGCTCCACATTCCAGGGTACACCACTTTCTGTAATGGACGTGCCAGTAAACGTGGTGGCGAATGCCTCATATACGTCAAGAACGAGTTTTACGCATCATCTTTCCACACTAAATCTCTTGGCAACTCTGAAGACTCAGTCTGGATTCAGGCCGTTGGAGGTCATACGGACATCTTGATAGGCTGTTTATCCAATCCACAGCACTCCTCTTGTGCTAGCGTTAACAAATTGGTCAGATTCTTTCAGGAAGTCTCCTTTCTCCCTTCACGCTATAAGCTCATTGCTGGAGACTTCAATATGCCTCATGTTTCGTGCCTCGGACAGTCGGCCCCACCCAAGTACAGGGCCCTTGTTGACACTATTTCCAATCATGAATGGACACAGCATGTGAATGTACGGACTAGACAATCGAACACACTGGACCTTATATTCACTGACGGTATCTCGCACACGTGCGCCGGCGTCTTAGACAACATACTGGTCGGCGATCACAAGGTGGTGAAGCTGTCCTTCGCGCTCCCTAAATCCCGTCAACCCGCAGTCACGAAATATGAGATATTTCGGCCCCTCCAGCGCATTAACTGGGACATCTTCTCCTCCCTCTTCCGATCATCACCCTGGGACGACTTCTTCCTCTCCGACAACATAAATACTGCGACCAAGGTGCTTTACAACAATTGCACCAACTGCTTAGATGTCCTTACTCCAAAACAGAGGTAGATTAAACAGCGTCAAAATCTTGAGGACACCTCCACACGCAAACTGACCAGCAGGCTCAAGAAAATGCGCTTCCGCTACATCAAGACCAAAAGCTTTCACCTAATCATCCGTATGAACGAATTGCTAGCCGACTGGAGAAATTCACAAAGTACTGCGCGTACATTAGTAGAGCATGCAGCGCTTTGTACTGAAAACAAAGCAAAGTCTCTCGTTCAACTACTGAAACATTGCCAGCTCGCGTGCATTCACTAAGTCCCTAAGCACCAATGTAGCAGCGAACGGGCAGCTGCAAAGGCGGCCTACTGGTTCTAATTCGGAACTACAAGTCTACGGCTATCTACCTCGCTTGTCACTTTACTATAGCGCCAATGGAGCGACACTTGGTATATCACACTTGAACAGTGGCCATTCCGCATGTTCGGTGAAGGTGAGCTTACCGCTAGCGGCAGTCCAGTGTTGAACCAACAATTCTTTATCCCATCATTGCTTTGCTACAAGGAGTACTGCGCAGCATGGGTAAGCTTAAACTCTACAGCTTATTAATACTTCATGCCTAAATCTTCAAAGCCTGGAAGTCAAACCGGATCAACTGTGGTCCATGCTGAGTAAGCTGCGTTCAGTTTTAAACTAGACGGTCTAGCGTCTTGCCCAGGAAGCAGGCTGAGGCACGGCCTTTATTTCCTTAATCAAGAGTGTCCTATTTGAAATGCCACCTTCAGTTACACTTCCATTGTGTTTCTTTGCCTTTCGCTAATCTATGCTTTCCTAAAGCCACAGATAATTGTTGGCTTCAAGGTCGCGTATGTCGTAAATCCGTTTTGGACCTAAGCATGACCCACACTTTCTTATCTAGTGGTCGGTTTTGCTATACTGGTTACTGGGCGCAACGGCATAAACCTCTGAGTTGATGAATTATATGCCTAAACAATATCTTCTCCACCACATCCTTATCTCCAGCTTGGCAGTCATTACCACCTCTTAAGTATTTTGCTTTATGGCTCCGCATAAATGGACCAAACTTGTACAGCTGAGCTTGTGACACTTTCCGCAAATGAGACTCGTTTATGCGCACAAAGGTGCTGATAACCCGTTAAGTCCAACACGCACTGCTTTTATCAAAAGCCAACAGAACCCATCGGTATCATTTAACGCTACTCTAGTCTCCTAGGCCCAACCTATTTGATTACATCAGCATTGTTTATCAATATGGACACAACCATATTTAACTCCTTTGATTAATCTATATATCTCTTATTACTGCCCCTACTTTCATTCCGTGACCGTATGAATATAAATAAATAAATAAATAAATAAATAAATAATTTATTCTCAGTTTCATAGAGACACACCAACGCAGGCATGATCAAGGTTTAAAAACCGACGTGTATCACGACGATACATTGGGTTTAAGCGTGTGTAGTTGAAACAGAGTCGGGAAGAGTTGATATGTTAGTCTAGTCGACTTGCCAGTTTGTAGTTGTGGGCTGTGACTTTATTCAGTGGCGAGTCACATCCGCCACGTCGCAGTGTTGTTAAACAGATATTTGTGGCTTTTTATAGGGAGAACGCTTGCCAGGCGAAAACCCACCACGTCCTGCAACACTGCCGTAAAGTATTTTGAACATTAATGTTGAACTGGCAAAGCCGCTTGACGACTGGTTTTACCTTCGGATTTTCGCAGAGTAATGGCTTCCAATTTCCTCTGCTAGTTGGACAGGTAATTTGATCGGGGTCGCCATTGTTTTTGAGGTCGGTGGAGGAGAGGGACCTCGTGATTATTCATCTTGTTGTAAGTCCAGGTGAGCAAAAGTTCAACTTTTCCGCTGTCCAGATTTTTCAGATGTAGAATGTATAGGAGTATGAGGATATGTCCATTTCTCCATACTGGACAGGGGTTATGGTGATTGCAGTTCGGTCCTTTCGGAGTTCTACCATGCTCCAGGTAAGTCCATGTGGGTTGTTGCGTCCGTCTTGGGCCAAAACTGTTCCTCAGTCCAATCCCAGATCTCCAAGAATTCCCGGACCTCAGAGAAAAGGGAAAGTGAGGGACAGCCGAAAGAAGACCGCAAGAACAGGCATGGAGTTGAACATTGTTAATATCTTAAGTTACAACACTTGTGCTTGAGACAAAAGCATGTACACTGTGCAACAATAATTATGCTGAAAATGTCTTTTGAATATCCTTCGGAATCATTAGCCGTATAGTTGGATTGCTAACGCCTGCCTAGAGACAAGATAGTTGTACAGGTAAGTAAAGTACGAAGTATCCGTTTAGTAGGAGCCAATAATTGCGTAGGGATAGAGCAAAGAGAGTTAGAATAATGGTAGTGATTGTCAGGTTTATGAACAGCAAGTAGTTGACGTAATCCGAGAGGGAGCGCGTAATAAGCGAAAATAAATAGGTTGCCGTGAGAGTCCTAAAGATTAATTGGTGGCAGGGCAGAGGAAGGATTGGGTGCAGAAATTCTAGAGGAATAAAGGATATTGAGATACGGAGTGGCACCTAACAAGCATTAAATTGTCGCATATGCATGGAGCCAATGGCCACTATATATTTCTGAACAGAAATTCCGAATATACGACGTCCGAGAGGTGGCGATAGAAGAGACTAAGTGGCCGGATGTAGCCATTCCAGTCAGACGCTTGGTCACTAGCGTATGCCTATAGGGTCGCTGAGTGTATCAACAGGCCAATGAAGGTAAGTGACAGTTCAGGTGCTAGGTCAACAGACCAGCAGAGCTGTGACGCAAGCAATCCAAAAGAATGAACATTGCAAGAAGGGAGCTAGCTCCGGATATCCGCAAAGTTAAGTGGAAGCTACGGTGACAAGCTGTTGCTAGGTAGAGATATTAGCTCTAGAAAAGAATATGTCAGTCGCTGTTGAAGCCATATCATTAAGACGATTGATCACTAGTGGATACCTACAGTTTCAATGAAGAAATCAACATGCGAGTGAAGATTCGAGAGACAAACGTCAGAGAAAAATGAAGGATGGAAATCAACGAGTGGATCCTTGCAAGCTACATGGAGCCAACAATGACTAGCTGCTATCAAGAAGAGTTGATGCGAGTAGGACGAGCGACACAACGGGATGTATAGGTGTGAAGCCATATCATTAAATCTGAGCGTGACGCAAGCAATCCAAAAGAATGAACATTGTAAGAAGGGAGCTAGCTCCGGATATCCGCAAAGTTAAGTGGAAGCTATGGTGACTAGCTGCTGCTAATCAGAGATATTGGCTCTAGAAAAGAATGTATCAGTGGCTGTTGAAGCCATATCATTAAGACGATTGATCACTACTGGATACGTACGGTTACAATGAAGAAATCAACATGCGAGCGAAGTTAGGCGAGACAGACGGCAGAAGAAAATGAGGGCTGTGGAGTCAGGGATTGGCACCTTGCAATAGAGTTCGGATTCGAATATGGTTGCCACTAAACGTTCACAGCTGTCTACTAGAGTAATCCCACTAACCGTAATCATCGCACTGGATGTTAGCACTGCGATGACGCCGTTATTGGTAGCGTCCGTATTTCCAACCTCAGTCACTGGGAAGAATGGACAAAACTAGGTTGCAACAAAGTTTTGAGCAAAAGTTAATAATGTGTTCCTCGTCAGTTGAAGCACAGCCTTCTAAACCAGAGATTGCACTTTAATTTACCTTCTTTTGGCCCCATATCTCCTCGGCTTTTTGTGTTGTACCTTCGCCAGGCACCTTTGGAAGCACGGGTAGACTGGAGGCATAATAAACCAAGCGTATGTTTGCTCACCCTTCCTGCCACCTAGGTTTTAAAATTTCAGGTTCTCTGACACTGGCACGAAAGCTAGCCATGTGCCAGAGGATGTCACATCGGCCAGCTGAAAAGCCAGTTATTTCGAACGAATTCTTGCCTCAGCTTGGTCGTCTGTGCAAATTTTATTTTTTAACGAATTTCTTTGCCTAACCTGAGTCATGCGTATAGGAAAGTAGATACCCGCTCTTATTTTCTGCGTACTTTGCTGGGTGGCATATATTTTTAACGCATATATGCTCTCTGGTTAACCAGAATAGTTCTCACTAGACCATTCACCAACGTGGTAGCTTTGTGACATTATGGACTTCTTTTACATCGAAGTCACTCATACGGCACCTCCAAGCTTGTAGAAAGAAAGCTCCTAAGGGGCAAACATTTCCGCAGCAGATGGTCCCAACACACTCGCCACAATAATGCTTCACTTCTGGGAACCCTGATCTTGGAGATCAGACGTTTCGAGACCCTACCCAAGCAGGCTCTAACGCATAACACTTTTAGAAGCAGTTTGTCAATTTTGGATGCTTATTTCCTTATTCATGATGATAGACAAATGTAGCTTATTAGCAGCGGTGTTTCATGTATAAGGATGCATAAAATGGGCTAACAATGTTAAACCATGCGGAATTTTTCTAATAAATGGTTGGAGGTTACAGGCTAACTTGTGTCAAATGGACACAACTGTCCTGGCTTATTAATCTAGATCCCACTCACGCGGTCTCGGGCCTACATTCTCGGCTTAAAATCAAATATGCTTGGGGATTTTACTTATACAGTGATTTCTTAGACTAAGTAGCATCTAGAAACGATAAAATACCTTTTGACCACGGCCTAATTACAAAAGGTCACATAATTGTGCGCAGACAAAACCTTCTATAGGGGCTTTGGAGACTTCCCGCTTATATTTGCACATGCCAGGCCAGGTTTTATTACGTACGCCTGGAAAGTGCGTTTTGCGGCCACTGTGTCATACATCGTTAGTACTGCTAGTTTGGAGCTATAGTGTACATTACAAGGTAAGCAGAAATATTATGATACTACAGCACTGAGCCACCGTTTATACTTTTTTCATTTTTCCCGCAGTTGCTTGGAAAGAAATACGGCATTTGCGGCAAGATTTTTGGCTACGTCATTGGTAGTTGCTCCAGCACGCTTGAAGTACTGCAAGTATTGCGGCAATTTCGCTCGTAACGTGTGTAGCGAGCGAAGGCTGTTCGGAGTAACCTATCTAAGTTTAATTTCTTAGCAATAGTTTTGCTACAAAACTGGCTTCTAATTGCGGAATAGATTAAAGCCAATTGCTTTTGTCGCTCTAGGTCATCCGTTAAATTGATATAATTGTTATATTTTACGCTTGATGTGCAGCTAAATAGGCTGTAGTTACGCCCGCTTTTAGCAGATATTCGTCTTAAATATTTTCTGATTTTTTTATAGAAACTTTACAAATACCTATTTTTGGCATTGCTGATGCCATCGCTTTTCTGTCCTTCTGTGAGCCAACGACTTTTGGGACCCACAGGTTACTGAAATTTGCTAGTGATGCTGAAATGGCTAGCGTTGAGGGACAGTTGCTACAGCGTTGGTGTACGGTGATTAGAATGTGCACAACCGAGCCCTTCTGAAGTGGAATGTTGCCGATAAGAGTGAGAATCAAGGTTATGGACTATGGAATCCATCTACTATATAACGGAACGAATAGAAGCCTGTGCACAATTGGCAGGACACCGAAGCTATCGCCTGTTGAACTATTAAGTGTCACAAAAGCCATTCCTGCCTTCTTGGTGCAGTACTCGTGGTCAAGGAGTACATAAGCTTGGCTTTATTATTACTCATACAAATGCATGTGGGTACTGTGCAATATGATCTCACCGTTCGAGAGGACAGCTTCTAAGCAAGCCTAGAAATACACCTTTATTTATCTAAGCGCGCCTTGCATTGTCACCTTGAGGATTTAAATATCAGTTCACTCGCGAAAAATGGAGTCCGGAGTGCACGTTCCTGTGCATCGAACCTGCTTGGTTCCAAGGAAATGTCAGCTAGAATGTTTGCCTTTGTATTCTCTGAATTCTAGAGGCTTTTGATATAGCCCTGCACCAACGGCTTCTTTGGAAACCGACGCGTTGGCCTTCCTGCAGAGATTCTCTCGTGGGCCACTAATGATCACGGTGTTGGAGTGAAGATCAATGGAATCTATTCCTCGTCCCTTTTCTATACTCATTATGGTCCCATAGGGCGCTGTCCTTGGCCTCGGGCAGTTTAGGATCGTCGGTAATGACCTACTGTCGAAACACCAAACTGATTGTTTATGCCGACGAGCTGAAGATGTGGTTGGAGGCAACAACTGAAGACGCTGACTGCTTGCACGCGGCGTATAACCTGTTACATTTCTAGTCATTAAAATATTGATGATCAGTCAACCGTGAAATATGCTCCGTCTTCCAACTGGTGCCGCTGATCGAGTTGGTACCCATCACATTTGTGTCTTCTAGACCAGGAATGCCGCCCGTGAGGAGGAACTTAGCATTCTCGTGTCTTGCGATCCGCGCAGTATCCTGGACCCCTTGTCAGTGGTGGCAGATAACAACAAATTGTTCACTCCCATTTGAATATCGAGTTCCTGTATGACTATAGGGGTTTTCGAACTCCATTTTACTTCCCAAATGCATCCTAGCATCGAACAAGGTGGACTTGATGGACAATAGTTGAGGACCTGGAAACACATGTTACCGACTCACCCTGGTGCCGTCTCAGACTGAGACACAACGATACATGTCTCATAGCTATCGTTTACCGCCCCCCAACGTCCACTCTGGAAATGGATTCATGCTTGATCCGTGGCCTAAACAGAGTAACACGCACTAGGTACAGCCACACTCTCATCTCCTGGGACTTCAATCTACACAATCTGGAGGTTTCGGCATCGCCCAGTGAGCAGTTCAAAGCAGACTTGCAGGAACTGATCGCTAACATCCGTTTGTACAATCATGTCACCACGCCCACTAGATTCAGGACAGCAAACAAACCGTCCATATTGGACCTTGTGCTCACAAATGAAGAGCTCTTGATTGAGAAGTTATTGATGGATAGTCCATTAGGTCTCAGTGACCACGTAGTAATAACTTTTGACTATGTGTGTTATGCAGAGTATCCATATGAACACTCGGAACTAACTCATACAATCACACGCTACCACGTATTGAAAGAACTCGCCGACGCAGCTGCTTGGGAATTCTCAAACCACATTCCCCTTGACAACGTTTGGGCAGAGTTCGTTAATAAGCTCAGCGACATCGTCAACAAAGCATCAGAGACCAAACCCCTTCGTCCCGCGAAAATGCCTTCAATTATAAGGAGTAGGACTCGCAAATGCCTGATGATAAGGGATGCAGCATGGCGTGCCTACAAGATTAACCCAGACTCAGAGACTTGGGAAAATTTCCTGACCCATCGCAACCATTGCACCGCACTTGTCCGTGAGGACAAAATAACTTATCAACAGAGCCTGGCCAAAAAGTTCATGGCAAACAACAAACTGCTAGACAAGCATGTCAATAAGCTTCGTAAAGTGAAGCATGGAATACCCCACTATTCACGACAGGCGGTAGAGTACAAAGCGCCGAAGAAGCAGCTAATGCACTGCGGCTGCAATACGCCCCAATTTTTGAACTCGCAACATCTACCTGTCCCATATTATCAAGCTCATTACCGACACCTTTGTTTACAAATGTTATTTTCAACCCATCCATTGTGCTGAGGAAGTTACTCTCACTACGCGAACATAGTTCTCCGGGAGCAGACAACATCCGCCCGAAGGCACTGAAGGCTGTGGCTAATAAGCTAGCTGAACCACTCTCACAGTTTTTTCAAAGGTACTTTGATGAACAACGAGTCCCCACTATGTGGAAGTGTGGCATTATAACCCCTATTTTTAAAGGCGGTAGCCGTTCCGATCCTGCAAACTATCGTCCAGTGACTCTCCTCCCTGTGCTCGCGAAGGTGATGGAAGCAGTCGTTGCTGAGGCTTTGATGGACTATCTGGAAAAATGCAACATCTTGGTAGTGGAACAGCATGGCTTCCGTCAACACCGGTCATGCACCACCAACCTACTTATTGCTCGAGGTAGTTGGACGGAAGTGGTCGATGATGGGGTCGGAGTCGACGTCATCTATCTGGACTTTTCCAAAGCTTTCGACCGCCTAGATCACCGCATCCTACTTCAACGGCTTCAGAGTTACGGAATCGGAGATCCTGTACTTGGTTGGATTGGCAACTTCCTTTACCAACGAAAGCTCCAAGTACGTGTTAGGGGATCACTTTCTAACCCAATTGAGGTTGAATGTGGTGTCCCGCAAGGCTCAGTGCTGGGACCGCGCTTATTCCTGGTGTTTATCAACGACCTGGCAAGAGTCATCTCCTCAAACTTCCTGCTTTTCGCCGATGACGTCAAGATATGGCTGGCGATTAGTAGCAAGGCAGATCAGGATCTGCTCCAACATGACCTAGATTGCATTTACGAGTGGTCAAAGAGTAACAAGCTTCAATTGAACATGGCTAAGTGCAAAGTGATGCCCCTGCGTCACCAGCTGGTGAGCGCCTACAAGATTGGAGACCACACCTTGGCAAAGGTTTCTCATGAGCGGGACCTGGGTGTATTGGCACAGGAAAATCTCGGGTGTTCCAAACAAGCAGAGAAGGCGACGAGAACCGGAAATCAACACTTTGGCCTTCTTCGCAGAGCCTTTGGTCTGTTTGAACCATCAATATTTCCCCAAATGCTTAACGCCTACGTGCGCCCGCATGTGGAATATGCTATTCAGGCGTGGCAGCCGTGGCAGAAACATGATCTCATTGCTCTCGAGACTCCTCAACGACGGGCAACCAAGAACGTCAGGGGCCTCTTTCATCTGCCCTATCAGCTTAGACTGAAATCTCTAAGAATGTACAGCAGTCGATATCGGCTTTTGCGGGGGGATCTCATAATGGTTTACCAGATTCTGAAGAACCCAAACCACATTTGCCGTCCGCTGCTGGAACTGAACCCCAACATTAAACTAAGAGGTCACCCTCTGAAACTGACAATTCATTACAGCCGGCTTGAATGCCGTAGAAATTTCTTTTCTCTCCGCGTGTGTGAGCCTTGGAATGCCCTCCCTAATTATGTCGTCTCTGCTCCCAATCTGGCGATATTTAAAAAACGTGTTGACGATGCGTTGTCTCACTTACATTTCCTTTTATGACTTGTTAGCCAGGGGCTACAAAACGCAATCAAACGGTTTCTTGCCAAGCGCTCAACCATTGGATTTATGGCTTTTTATGTTTAATACGCGAACATCTCCGCTATTTCACATAAGTCTATGGTGAGTCCACCACAACGCTTTTCACTTTATTATGCAATTTATTTTCGCAATAATTTCCATCCCACGGGACTTGTTAAGCGATGCTTTTTTACCCGTAATAAACCATTGTCCATTGTCCATTGTCCATTGACATCGCTTAACGAAGGCTGATCGAGGTAGGATTGTGAAACTCCAGCGATAGAGGCTGGGGTCCATCTCAGGGCTCCTGAACCTGCTTTAACCACAGCGGAGTGGGTAGCTGAACAAGTGTACCCTGGATTACCTTCGAAAGCGTGATGATCAGTTTTACTCCAGTCTGATAGAGCGAGGTGAGACGGGGAGTAAACGTAATGAGTCCTTGCTGGTGTGCGTTGTTAGCTCCGCACAGGTCACTCGTGAACACTGTTTAAGCCTAGTAGGGTCTGGATCCATACCGCTCTTACCTTGCCCATTGTGTAGTAGAGGACTGAAGCAGTTTGCCTGAGCCGGTCGTTAGGGATAAAATGAGGAAATTTTCAAAGGGATGCTGCACCCTTATCTGCAGCATATGCAAGGATGTTGTTATATACGCCTTGACCGTAAGCGTCTGCGATGGAATACTGCCTCGCAAAGTTTCGTACAACCCTTGCTCTGAACAGAATCTGACGGAGCTGATGCAAGCTTCCTATGTGCCTTCTGCCAACCCAGTGAACCCCAACATGCTCATGCCTACGCAGGCGTGTTTCTCTCGATTAAGGATAAACAATTTATTCAGTACACTAAAATGTTTGAGCTAACCGCGTCAAGTCACCTCTAAAGACATCCACTAAAGCAAAAGCATCAAAGCTGTTGATTAAACATCGGGCATAATGCTTTGTGAATCGTATAGTTGATGGTTGCGAAAAGGTAGTTCCAGCCTTAATAAAAGGCAGCCCTGCGTAAGCCTTTAAAAGCGAGCGAGATAGTATGGAAACCAACCTTTTCTTTTATCTTTCCAAACACAGAAAGCAAAAGAAGTGAATAGATGACGTCATCCTTTTGAGCTGCACCACGGATACCGTAGAAACAGCAAGGAACATGTTATTCCAAACGCTGCAATCCAACGACTATCCGATAAAGTTTATTGAGCGCTACGTTAAGGAAAACAAGCAAGTTCGTAGGCTAACACTCCCAACGAAGCACTTTTGCATTGGGTTCCTTTTCTTAGGTGACAATGTGATGAAGCAAACAGCGAAACACGTAAAAAGTCACCAAAGGAGCCAACAAAACGGCAATGTTGCGACTGCTCATCTCGATTAGCCCCATGTTAATGGGTGTTCCTAAGATATCTTTGCCAAAGCAGTGGTTGGCCTACTGTCTTTATAACTTCGCCTATAGCTGTAGAGACAGCTACTTCGCGCGCACTGTAAGAAGCTCAGTTAGCAGAATAATAAGTGGGAACAAAGCCGCACGGCATCTGTGACGACAACATAATTTGACCAGGGCAACCGGGATATCTCAGCCGCCGCCAAATACTTACTACTGGTTATCGAGTAACTCCTGCTGTTTCGCGCTTAGTCCTAATGCGTGATCAGATGCCCCAAATACTTAGTTTATTGGTTATGGTTATCGATCGTGCTTTTTGCTACCTGTGAGAATCATTTATGTTCCAAGGTACATGGTTTTGTAAATGATAAGGACTCAAGAAGTGACGGCGCCATCTTACAATCGACACAGCCAAGCGATTGGCATTAACTTTTCCAGAAGTATCGTAAGCTGGTTGCACCATCCTGCTGTATGACAGGAAATACAGGCTTTTCCATTTTGCTTCAAGCTATTGCACAAACCGGAAGTTAATAAGACGTGGAAGTACCTTGGATCTAGTGCGCTTGCCTGTGCAGGAAACCGGATGCTCGTTAAGTAGAAGCCAGATCATCCTTGGCATTTGAATTCACCCGCTATCATTAAAAATAATCACATCTGATTGCTCGGGTGCTGGGAACTGGGTATATAAAATTTCACTTGATTTCCCAGCTGGAATATTACATTCCATTGACAAAACCTTCTGGTGAAGTTAGTATGGTAGGCATGCTACAATTGCCGAAATGGTCAGGAGCTTGCTCACCAAACCAGAAAGCGAGTAGAAAGAACCACAAACCTTGACGCAGGTAGCGTTGGCAGCGGACCGCTACTCTTATTCCTACTGGTTCGCTGCTTATGCCATGTACGGGACTGCTAAGTGCTTTAGCACACAAGCCAGTGTGAACTCCGTAGGATGAAGCAAGCCTATAAGCAAATACGCAGCCTCGCTAGATTCCTGTTGCTACTGTTCCTCTCATTCTTAAACCTTTTGGACCAGTTGGGCCTCTGAGGCTTCAAATGCCTACAGGTCTCAAACCAAGGCCTCTCTTCTTTTGAGCGTCGGCTTTTGTTGACCAAAATGATCAATGGTAAAAGCAACAGTCTCAGACTTGTCTCCGCCTGATTCATTAGTTGTATGCTTAGTCCTCCCTAGAGAAATTGAAACTTCTGACCTCTGATTGGCTTCTGCCGCTCGGCGCAGCTATCCTGCTTCTCAGCTCACATTAACGTTTCCTTCTCCGGTTTGGCGTCTCTTGCTCCATATCGCAACTGTTCATTGGTGGTACTGGTACCACTAACGTCAGCGCAACATCCCAGGTCTCGCTAGATTCTTTTTGCTGCTCTGTCGCTCCTTCTTAAACCTTTTGGATCAGTCCGGCCTCTGAGGCTCCAAGTGCCTATAGGTCTCAAACCAAGGTCTCTCTTCTTTTGAGCATTGGCTGCCCTCGACTAAGGTAGTCATTGCTTTAAGTAACAAGTTCATGATACTTGTCTCCGTCTGATTCATTATCTATATGCTTGACCCTACTTACCGACACTAAACTTTCCAGCCTGTAAATGGGTTCTGCCTCTCCGCTCCACTATCATGCCTCGCAGCTCACATTACCGTCTCCCTCTCTTGTTTGGCATCTATTAGTCCATATTGCAACTGTTCAATGGTGATATGGGTACCATTAACGTCACTGCAACATTCCAGGCCTTGCTAGATCCTATTTGCTGCTGTGTCGCTCCTTCTTAAACCTTTTGGACCAGTCCGGCCTCTGGGACTCCAAGTGCCTGTAGGTCACAAACCAAGGTCTCTCTTCTTTTGCCTGTCAGCTGCCATACTCTTTGTAGCGTTCATATCCCGTCTATCGGACTAAAGTCTTTCTTATCCCACCAGCATCTGATTCTGAGCACCTGAACTTTTTCGGGACTCATCCCGTTCTATGTTAATCTTACTCTATGGTATGCTTGTTTGGCGCCTGTTCTGGGCAATATCACAAATCTTCGGGTGAAATACTTAGCACTTGGTGATGTTGTCTGTATTATCCCCTTACTCTTGGTCACTTGCGGAGCCGGAACTACTGTCGTCTTCTCTCTACAGCTTTTGCAATTATTGCTGCCTGTTCTCTCTCTTGTACTCAATACTGTACAGAAATCAGTCTGTGCCGAGCCTACTAAAACGTGCCGCTCCTGTATATTAATTAAAAAGGCTGCAGCAACTCACTAATTAGTGGGTTATAACTAGCAGTCTGTTTGACTTCAACGGTCCACCGTGGATTTCGACTTAGAGTGGCACGTCTAGCATGTTTTGGGGCTGCTGCTCCCACTACTGATATTCCTGGTCCAATTCAACGCTGGCTCTACAAACATTTTCTCACTAAAGCCGTAGTATTCAAGCCCTTCTCACTCCTATTATTATCGTTGAGGGCCTACCAGCAGGCGATTTCTTCCTCATACTTAACCCGACTCTCAGTATCGCATATTCCCTTCGTCCATTTGGCCTGTTTGCCGCATTGTAGAACGCCCTATCCTTTTCCGATATCCCAGGTCCCATTAGGACTGGCTTTGCAACCGTATTCTTGCTACAGCTGTGGTAAATAGATCCCATTCTCGTCATAACTTTGACACTCCGTCGCATCCCTTCACCCAGCTGTTTCTCTAGCAGGCGATTACTGAAAAGGTTACGTTATCGTTTTCACGGGGCTCAAACCCGGCCTAGTAACTCCACTGGCTACCATACCTGTTCGAACGATAAGCCCTACCACTGTCAACAGATTATTCATCCTATAACTTAAGCGCATGTTACACCACTCACTAGGTTCTTCTGGTTCCCTTAACTCATTTACCGATTAACAAAGCCTGACACTCACGGTTTCAACACAGGACAACGTTTGCGTACGCTAGTCCACTTAGGACTACATTTGTCTCTCAAATTCAGCACATATATGGTCTCGTGCTCGCACGCAACACTACGGAAATACTGTATAACAAATTCGGTTATTCCATTGCTTTCAACTAACAAAACTGTACCATAACTCTTATATTTATACATTAACATAGTCCTGAACCGTTTCCTTGGCAGTTGCGCGGTCCACTTTTCTTCTCACCATTGTTCTAAAGGATAACAATACCAGCACGGAACACTTCTGAGGACGTACCTGCGAGGCTTTCATGGACCCAGAAGCAATACAGAACAAAGAACTCACCCCCACCTCGCCTACCTGACAACCTAAAGGAACACAGAATACCAATGAAATCAATACAAGTCACCTGAGCCGTCCGCCTTCAAAACATCCAACCACTTGAGCTCGACTCAGAAGGGAGTACACAACCATGGGAAACAAATAAGCACAACGTGACTGCGAAGATCCGCGAGGGTAATCAGTCAGATGCAATCTAGTCAATGTCATACTCACCAGTTAGTGGTGTTCCAGGACGTGGTATGTCTCCGTCCGGCAAGCCATTTCCCTACAAAAAGCCACAAGTGGTTGTTTAAGGACATTGCGACGTAGCGGATGTGACTCGCCACACAATAATATCACCGCCGTAACACACATTGGCAAGTTGACCAATACCACGTTTACAAAATCTGAGCATATGTCTGCTCACGCACCAACACACCTACATATTTGATTAGTGACATACCACTATTCTTAAATATTTCCCTAACTTTTTCCTCATGCTTCGCTCACCTGACCCGCACGGTGTACACAACCACATCGGACTAGTTCCTCACCGACATACTCCAAAATAGTGCTCTGATTCTTATCTCTACATCACGCATTCCGTGGACATATACTTTGTACAAACTTTGGGCCATACGGGCCCCAACTACTGTCTCCAACTGTACTACTCCCACTCTTGGCGCTGCTAATCATGTTAGCATGTATAATATAGCAAAATGCTAATCACGCCAAAAAGGCGTGCCCCTTTTTGTCGAGAATAAAATTTTTAATTAGTTATTTAAAAAGAAAGCAACGTGAACTGGAGTAGAGCGAAAGAAACTACGTTAACCGCTGTCCTCGGGTCCTTATTATCTTCTACTAATACAGCGCGTAAGGCCCACGGTAATTCAAGCTAGAGGTAATGCCTTCAATGCAAAGATCCCAATTATTTCTTGTGCCAAAAACAGTTTCGGCCCTTTGCTACGACGAGTTAATGCGTCAAATTTAATCAGTTTTATTGTTAACAACTGCTTTGTCATCCAATCACTACACGCGCACTTCTCATGATAGTCTTAAGGAGGTGCTGAATATGCATATGCATTAGCTCTCCACCTATATAAGTTTTAACTGCGTCATGGATTCACGGAATACCAGCGAAAAGGTACATTTGGCTGCGTGGATCAGTGAACCTTATGATGGATGCAGCAGCCTTAGCTGCTTAAAGCCATTGACGGACGGGTCTGGGGATTTTAGTGAAATGTATGCAGCTCCTAGCACCATGTGACCTGTATCGCTTTGAGTCGTGATCAATACGCATTTCTCTCGAAGAGCGATAGCAGACTGTTCAATTTTCTTCTAAGTCGCAGCCGTCGATCAACGCGTCTTCATATCACTGAGTAAGCATTAAGCAACGTTAGGCTGGCTAACCAGCAGGTGTGGTCCTTACAGCGCTTGAGCACCAAGTGGAGGTACTGGTGAAGAAACTGAGAGTCCCATTTGGTGTCCGCTCTTTGGAGTAAGGCACGCAACTTGTCTCATTTGCCGTCGACGAGAATGCGACTGAGGTTATGGCTACCGCGTCGTGTGCCACAACTGTCTGGCATGCCCAAAACGGGGACTCTGACGTCGTACTCTACGTCGTCTCAGGCAAGATCTACGTTCTATCCACCCTGCCCAATGCAAGCAAGAGGAAGGTGGCTAAGGAAGTCCTTAAGGCGACGTCAAAGTAATGCTAATGAACCAATAAAAGGATCGGAGGTAGAGCATAAAGACCCAACTTCAATCACAACAGTTCCATTGGCGAAGCAACCCGCCGTTTTGACTTTGGCCAAATCCGCAAAATCTGCAATGACTAGATCGGTGAGAGCGTTGAAGGTAGAACACAAAGTGTCAGTCGCAATTGTTTCAGCTCCCTTTGCGATAAACCCACCGTGTCACCTGCCAAACCTTTCAAAACCGCAGTCGACTGGAAGACACGTGGAGTAAATACGCTTTGTCGAAGTGCTTTATTCCGGATATCAGCGTTACCTTCCGTACCGTTGCTGAATCTGCGGCGGCTATTCCCAAGTAATGCATGCTGCATGACCTGCAGTTGCTAAAGCTCTGCCGCAATACGATGTCTTCACTTGGTCTTTCCTTGTCACTATCAGGAAATTAACCAGGTTGTGAATCGTCTGTGTCAATACGGCAGATTTGTGGCCCTGCCTACATCGTGTGGTCCTTTCATCTCCGGAGGAAAACAAAGCGTTAATGCGGTGTGCATTCAAAGTTAATTGCAACGATGTCAGCTTTCAGCCGGGCCTGCTACTGGCAACTCGACTAAAGTTAAAGGAAGCCATCAAAAGGTTTCAAGAGCACGCGGAAGGTTGTTGCTCAAAGCTCTGGTCTTGTGGGTTTTCAGGTGGTCAGCAGGAGGCAAACTTCTGCCCAAGGCCCCACTTTGTATCATGTGACCCAGAGCTGGGCGTGTTGACTTCGTTTGGATAGCGCTTAGTAACGTGCGTAGCCTAAGGCACATGGAACACAAAGTGGAGCTACTTGTAAACAAATCTCTTCCCGACATGCTTGTGACCATCGGAACCTGGTCGTCCCGGAATTCACGGACGATGATGCACGTTCTATCTGACTCTGCGTTGCATGGAGGTGTTCGCTCCGTTGATTGCGAAGGTGAGGGCGGCGCAATTTATTTGAGTCGTAAAATGCGTGTTTTGTGTACATGTGTTTTCAAGTCGTCGGACCAAACTGGAGAAGCTCCGGCGACTATTGTGTACACATTCACTGTTCAGTTTACGGTCAAAGTCGTGCATCGAAGACCTGGAAGTATCTCCAGGGAGGTTATTGTATTTATTCGTACGCAGGTTGTCAATAGGTGGCTAATACTAGGTGACATCAAGCTCCCTGAAGTCTGTTGGGCTGATCTACCTTGCGGTTAGGCCGTAGAGATTTTCGGTTCGGAGCTCCTCGGGCTAACGTTGCAAGTTCAGTTGCATCAGTCCGTGGACCACCCGAGTAGCTAAATGCGCAAGCTGCTTCCGTCTACCTTGAATCTCATTTTTGCCGTCACACGATTTCGTATGTGTTGTTATCTACAGCTGACCGCCAGAAGCCAGTGGCCATGTATACATATAATTTCGAGAGGATCTAGCTGAGCGCCATCTAGCTACCGCTGAGGCATATCCAAATATTTGGCGTGCAGGCTTCAACACAATGTAAAAGAAAGCTTTAGTCCTGCCTTACGCAATCACTACTGCTGACACCGCTGCGATGGCCTTTGCGAAATGTACGGCATACCCCACCGAGACCTGTGCTCCAAACATCCCACTCATTACGAGCCGGGTGACCCTAGCGTAACCACCTTGGCTAGGTCAAAAAGGTAAATACCTGCACGGGGAGCGATCTACGTGTTGACAAGAGTATCATGCGGCTTTCTTAACCAGCACCTACGAAACCTTTCGAGTGGTTAGAAATAACGGTAGGTCACCTCTTTGGACTCCTTTGCTTTTGCAGTACCAGAAGTATTTGGCTGACGCAGCTGTAATGAATCCAAAAAAGTGCTTTGATTATGCAAAGAGACGCAGCGGTACGCACTCTTTCAGGCTAATTTTACTACAAGCGGATGGGTCCCTTGGGCATACTGACTAGAATACAGCTTCTATGCTTAGCGGAAAGTACACTACTGTACTTTCTCGTGTGCTTTCTCTACCTCAGGTTGTGCTGGTCACAAATGTCTCAGTGGAGTCTTGCGCAACGGAAACACAAGTTTTCGGACTAGTACAAGGGCTAAATCCTTTCAAACCTTCTGGCCCTGGTTCAATTGATTCAATGTTGCTGCATGAATTGGCCACTGAGCTGTGTGGCACTATCATGTGTGTTTAAAATATCGCTCGACAGCTGTGCTTTGTCTTTGGAATGGAAGCAGACAATCAACGGTCCGATATCTAAGGACGGAAACAGAGCACTGCCCATGAACTCCCGACCTGTCAGCTTGACAAGGGAAGTAGTTTTGTTAGAAAATTTGTCAGGGTTTCCTTGGCGCATCACATGGTCAAGTTAAAACTTTCAGTGCTGCACAGCACGAATTCCGTAGGGGATGCTCTTGACTGACAAAGCTACTTGTAGCCCGTAACAGCTGGGCTAAGGCCGTAAAGCACGGTCATGCTACCGACGTGCTCATCGTGCACTACTGGAAAGCCTTTGATACTGACCCACATCAACGCCACAATAAAGCTAAGATCAATGGGATAACTGAAGCCGCCCATAAATGGATGTCTGCATTCATAGAGGGGAGAGAACAGTGTACACGAGTGGGACGTAGTCCTACTATTAGACAACCTGTTCATAGTGGCGTCGTTATTCTTTTACTAACAGCAAGCTCTGGAATATTGTACACATCTCTGGGGCTCTGTGACCCTTTAGACCGCCTTGGATAGGCACTGGCATCTGTCAACTGCATGGTCGCTTCCTACACCTCTGGCGTAAAGTCCTGTCCTCTGCACGGGAGGTGCTAGCCTTCCACGCGTTATGTATTTAGTCGAAATGAAATCTTTGTTGTCACTCCGCATGTAGAGCGAGTTTACTTCCATACCTCAGTGCTCCACTCTAAGAACACTTGATGACAAGCTGCTTGCAGAGGGCTCCTGATGATCTGCTGTACTGGCTACTCCTTCGGTGTCCTGACAGCCGCAACGTTTGTGCAGCTGTTCTTAGCAGTTGTGAGACCCAACTTAGAATACTGTATCCAGCTGGTCCACCTTGTCTTGTAACGGACGAAATGGAACTGGGGCTTTTGGGAGTAGGTAAAAGGTGAGTGCAGGGATTGCGGGGAAACGTACCCCATACGTTTGCTTACCCTGGGTATGTACTCAATGCGCTACCAAATAATTAGAGAAGACGAAGCTCGGCCGAGCTTCGTCTTCTAATTGTGCTTTTCAAGTTACTAAAGGGAACTAACTGTTTTAAATTAGAGAAGACTCGCTCTGCACTTGCCTTATCCTAACATGTAAGGTCGGCCCAGACTTGTCATGGCTGGTTAGTATCCCCATACTGCCTGTTCTCCACGATCACGCGTTGCAGCTGCACAAAATGCGGTCTGATCAGGTAAGGACGGAAAATCGCCCGTCGCGAAGGGTTATTAAAAGTTGGAACACGCTTCCGGAGCACGGCGTTTAGAAGGCTACGGTTGAGGGTTTCGAGCGTCAGTTAGATGTTCTTGGGTGGCAGTACCAACCCCTTCCATTCGCCTAACCGAACTGTGTTTTTAACTTACCGTTTCTTTAAAATTTTATCACACCTCAGTAGTATCCTTATTTAGCTGACTTTTCGCCTCTTGTTTTCTTAGATTACTCTTCACGCTCACGCAGTACCTAAATCGGCCCAGCAGGGACAACCGCGTAGGATAATGTGGTCAATAATTGATTGGAAATGGGGCGAGGCTGGCATGGTTTAAGCTGTTCAACGTCGCAAACAGACCCCTAACAACCCCTATCCCACAGCACACGAAAGAAGGAACCTTCGCAGACTTATCCTATCCCTTCGGCCTCAACTACACTTGAACATAAACTTGTTCCCGTTCTAACATAATTATAACGTTAAGCTCAGTGAATTAAGTGGTGTACTCAGGTTCAGGTTCAGCTTCAGGTGAGACCAGAACGATAGGATGTATCCCGTAAGTGTCCCTGCTTGAGCGGGTCGTTGAGCCAGGAGTTCAAAGAGGTGCTCTGAATTCTTGAGAGATCTAAAACGAAAACACCCGAAAAATCTACTAGTTTATTAATTTATTGTTCACTTTCCCAACCTTAGTTGTCCCTGCTATACCAGTTAAGTGAAGTAAGAGACAGAAATGTCCTCGGCACAGAGTAAGGGAAATCAGCTAAACAAAGCGAATAATACAAATGGTGAGAGAAATTACAGAAAATAGCCTCGTAGAATGAAGATGGGAACAAGTCAGTAATAATGCAAGGTTTCGTGCTGATACATAAAAGAATCTATTTGACGCTCAAAGCCGTGGCGGATGTGGCTCGCCACTCTATAAAGTCACCGCCCCTAATACATTGGCAAGTTGACTGATATCACATTTACAAGTTCTGTGCATATATCTGCTCTCGCACGAACACGTCTACATATTTGATTAGTGACATGCCACTACGCTTGAGCATTTTTAGCCGTCTCCTCATACTTCACCCATTCCCGCATTCTTCACTAACCTGACCCACACTGCGTACGAGACCTCATCGGACTAGTTCCTTTTCAAGATACCATATTCTTACCTCTACCTCTCGCATCCTGTGTACACAGACTTCATACAACATTTGGACCATATGGGCCCACACTACTGTCTCCAACTGTACTACTCCCGCTGTTGGTGATGCTTATTCTGCTATCATGTACAATATTGCAATATGCTGATCATGCCCAACAGGCGTGTCCCGCTTTGTCGAGAATAAAATATTTATTTATTTATTTAGTTAGTTAGTTAACTTCCTTGACAACATTTCCTGGAAGCGAATACCAACGCTCGATGCCTCGACGCGATAACCGTGTCTCTACTCTAACTCTATCGGACCGCGGTTTATCCAGCTTCGTGCAATGCGCTTGGAAACCAGATAATCTAGCAGGACTAAATAGCCAGGAGTACTTAGGTTTATCCTACCCAGTCAAAATACGGTAGTAAAGCTTGGGTCTCATCTAAGCCTTCGGGAGTGCATTGTAGGTATCTTCAAACTAAGTAGGTGTCCTGGGTACACTGTTCCGCGTAACTCCTCGACCAACCTAGTACGGACGCGCAACACCCTTTCTAGTGCTATTTCGTCTCGGACAAGGCATGATGGAAAAGCCAGGACGCTATATTTTAGGTGGGGTCGCACGAACGCTGAGTAGTGCTTCGCAAATACATTAGCAATTAGGGTCCCGAAAGAACGACGGAGAACCCACATCATCAAAAACGCTTTACTAGCTATGTTCCTCTAGTTGTCTTCAGCGGTTAGTGTGGAACAGTGGACGACACCTAGCTCAACTAGTTGTGTCAATGAGAAAGTTCACTCCCATCGTGCACATAACTTGTGGAGGAATCAGACGCTTCGATAAGCAGCACTAAACACCTTGCCCTATGCATGGGCTGCAACCACAATATAGATCATTCCCAGTGTCCATCCAGGACCCGTTGAGGCGCCACATGCCATCCAGGGATAGCAACAATATGCCTGGAATTCAGATCACTGTCAACTAAGAGATGGTTCCTCAGAGTCCCCCTGCAACTCATTCACGTAGCTTGAGAACAGCAGAGGACCTAGGATAGAGCCGTGCGGAACGCCGCTAAGGACAGCTTGTTGATACGAAATGCTGCTCCCACACAAATACACTGTTTCAGTCCAAACAGGAATGCCGACACCCACTAGGGATCTTGACCAGATATTTCATAAGACCTGCACTTCGGTGTGGGTCGCGACTGGGAGACAGTATCTAAAGCCTTTGCGAAGTTAATGAACACCAAATCCGCCGTACGTCCACTGTCTACAACTTCAGCCCAGCTATCACGAGTTACAAGCCTGTGCTTTTGGCACGAAAATCTCTTGCGAATTCCAGGTTGCTTCAAGCCAAGCGGGTTAAAAATATTTAAATGGTTCTGCACTATAACACGCGCTAATTTTTCAAGTACCTTTACTACTAGGCTATTCAAGCTGCTAAGCCTGTAATTGGCCAGTAAGCCTTTGTCACCGCACTTGAAAACCCGGCAGACAACAGCCTCCTTTCATTCGGTAGTTAAGACAGCCGCTGCGTGTCTGCTGTAACACACAAGTCAGAGGGCCACTTAGTTCCACTGCCAATTCGTGCAGCAATTTTGGATGAACAGAAGCCGGCCCGGAAGGCTTAGATGGTTCACCTTTCTTAGCTACCGGAGAACTTGTTACTCAGGTACAGGACTTACATCCAGACTAGAGTCCTCAAAGATGGCTGCAGTTGATCTCTTCATGGCGCATTTGTTTGGCGGACAAAGGCGCTTGAGTAATACTGCTCAAGCGCGTATGCCTTCTCGTAGTCGCTATAGGCATGAGTCTCATCGCCTCGAAGCCCTGGTGGTGTGGGCGCTATCGCAACACAATGCCGTTTAATGTAACCGAGGAATTTCTTTAGCTTTTTGAAAAGGTAGCAGCTAAGCCCTTTTCATGGTGAAACCGGGCAACTAACGATGTAGCTTGCACTCAGTTCGAACCAACCGATAGTTGTAAAACGTGCTGTTCGACGGAGCTGTCTGATACGCTACCCAGCATCTAAACAGCTTCTTTAGCACGTCCTTCCCCGCCGTATTTATCCACGGAGGTTGCGCTCTCGATTCCTTTCTTGTTCCCTGTGGGATTTGAGGTGCATAAGTGTCAAGGAGGTGAGCCTTCAGTTTTTCCAAGTCTATTTGAACAGCGTTGGTCGCAGATACCATACTAAGCGATAACCTAGCTTTGTTCTCCATCGCTTGGAACTCCGCGGCCCAAATGTTCGAATACCAACTGGTAGTGGCTAGCCAAGGCTTGATAACAGTACACTGGAATGATAAGCAAACGTGATCGCTTGCGCCCAGTGGAGAGTCGTAACTACTGTCAGTTAAAAGCCGTGACTTAGCAAAAGAAACTCTTACAAAGCGGGCTGCTGTTTTTTCATATTCCTAGTGGATGCTCACGACCTGGTGTATTTGTACCTGCAACGTTAATTTCAGCATGTCTTTACTGAAGGATCCCAGCACCGAAATGCAAGATAGATCATCCCAACCAACCTTGGGAGGTTGATGTCTCCCGGCACCAGACACTTGTTAGCAGGGTGGGAACGTATAAGAGCAATGATTTCATTGGGGGTGCTCATAGGGCTTGCATACACTAACACAACCGTAACCTTAACCGAGGAAGTGCAAGTCAAGACTGCGAGAGCCTCATCAGATTTGTCGAGAGACTGAAAAAAGCTGGCTCTCAATGCGTCGATGGGCTACCTCATGTAAAAAGCTACACCACCCCCATGACGGCAAATAGAGCGGTCAGCATGGAATTGTGCATAGCCAGGCCGAAATACTTGGTCATCTGTGGTTTCATCAGACTGCCACGTTACAGTGAGCAAGTATACCGGGACAAGTTTTACCTACGAACAGGAACACCAGGCTCATCTTGTTAAGCTGGCTACGCAGGCTACTTACTACCACTTGGAGGGCTTCGGCACGACCAGCCCTGGGTCATGCGCAAGCAGAAGTGGTTCCGGTAGGGCAGAAAAGGACTGCCGGCTGACCACCTGAAAACCCGCCAAGCGGAGAACTTTATTGTCATCTGCATGCCTGAATTTAAATCTATTCTGGCTTCCTTTAGCTTTAAGCTATCCGCTAAAGGAAGGTGTGTTTGCAAACTAAGGTTGGCACTTTTTGCCTGAAGGCAAATCGCAGTAAGGTCCTGCGCTCTTCTGGGGTGGAGATAACCACCCTAAGCAGTCGGGGTCGCGGATTTGGTTGATCAACCGGAACGATCCCCAACCTGATCAGCTTCCTTACCGTAACGCCAGGAAAACTGGGGGGATATGCCTGATCACGCAAACTTTAAGCCAACCAAGGTCGTCAAGCATGCACTCGGTGATAACAGCTGCAGTAAATTCCTTGACTTTTCTGATAATCACCATGCGTTCTGCATAAGAACCGTCATGACGAGGTGTATTTACTCCACTTCTATACCATCCACGTCGTCCAGTCTGATGAAAGCAATTGGTGGGGCCCAAGTCGGCGGCACCTCATCTTTCACTTAGGGAATTGCAACGCCAGGTGGTGTTTCCAGCTCAGGTCCTTGCAGCTTAACAGTTTTCGCACCTCGGGGTTTGTGAGCGGATGGATTGCGCGCTTTCCTTGTTTACTAACGCTTATTCTCTACTTGCCCAAATGCGCATTACTTGCCCTCCATTTGATGGGTCCAGAATGCCGTCCGAGGCATCTGTGTCAATTATCTCCATGTGTACTGGGGCATCCGGTGGGACGCATGCCTTACCAACGGATGAATGGTCAGCGGAAGGACAGTCCGTTACAGAAGCCACATTTGTAAAATACAGGCACTTAATAGTCAACACCACTTGAGATTTGAGCGAGGCAAAGGTGGCTAACGGCTTCTCAACAACTGTGAACCTGGATGCCAGTGCGTTAAATGCTGCACAGGCGAAATCCGGGAGCTTCGCTTTCTGAGCGCAACAATCAGCACAGCTAAACAGTAGTTCACGTTTAAGCGAGACTCGGACGATAGGATTATCAATTGAGTGTTCCTGCATCAGCGGGTCGTTGAACCAGGACTTGGCAGAATTTGAAATACTGATGGACCTAAAACAAGGACCGCATTACACTGTGTTCAACCAATAGTGCCCAGGTATAATTCGCTAGCAATCATTGCAGGGACGAATACGTGAAGTAAGCATGAGGAAAAGGTACACCCAGAAGGCAAAAAGGGAAAGCGAAATGAGCTAAGCAAATAGAATACCATGATATTTGAGTCAGTAAATAAAGAAATGAAAAGTGAAGGTAACTTAGGCAGAAAAAATGTTTGGTTTTGCCACCCTAGAGCATCGAGCTGGCGCGCAAAATCCTTAACCGTAAGTTCTCTAACCACGTTACCTGGAAGCTAAGTTCAACGATCTATAACTCGGCGCGATAGACAGGTTTCCGTCCTAGGCTTATCAGACTGTGGTTTATGCAGTTTCAGTGGTGACCGCGGAGATTAGGTTACATACTGGGATTAAATAGTCCTAAAAAGTCCGGGCCAAACTTACCCGTCAAAATAAGATAAGCGAGAATCAGGTCCCCACTTATCCTTCGGTAGTGCATTGAGTACATCCCCAAACTGAGCATGCCTTCGGGGTACGTTTGTTCCCCTATACCACGCACTAACCCCGTGCCTTCTCGTAACATCCTCTCCAATTCCAGTTTGTCTCGGAAAAGACATGGTGGACAAAGCTGGATACGATATACCAGGTGGGGTCGGACACATGTCAAGAATAGTTTCAAAAATATCGGCCGTTAGGATTCCAAACGAGCGGAGGATGTACCACATCGAACGGGACCCCGACAAGCAGCCTTCCAGTTGTCTCCAGGATGAAGCGTTGAGGAGCGTACTACCCCTAACGCAACCTGCTGCGTGTAAACAGAGAGTGCAGCACCGCCGACAACCTATCGGGTGGGAGGATTAGCAGCTCCGATTCGGAGAATTGAGCGCTTGGCTGAAGTTATTGGCGGCAACCACAAGGTAGACCATTCCCAGAGTCTATCCAAGGCATGCTGAATTGCCTTCGGACCCCAGGGATATCCACAATATTCCAGAGCTCAAGGTCGTCAACAAACCATAGTGGTGACACGCCTTGACCTCTCGACAAATCATTAACATGGATCGCGAACAACTGTGGCCTTAATACCGAGCCCTACGGGACGCCACTAAGGACAGCTTGCCTGAGCGAAAGGGTACACCACACTCGTACTCCCTAGTCCCTCCCTCAAGGAAGTAAGACACCTACTGAAGGGCGCAACCTGCTATACCATAAAACCACAACTTTAGTAGGCGTCTAAGAAGTGGAACGGTGTCAAAAGCATACGAAAACTCCACGAATAGAGTGTATACAACGTGGTCATTGCCTACCGCTCCGACTCAGATTTAACGAGCTACAAGTAGATTAGTCTGACCTGAACATCTATTGCGGAATCCAGGGTGCGCAATACTGAGGTGGTTAACTCTATTCAGGTGGTTCGCCAGGGAATCCCTTATCCACTTATGATATAATTTGACTGCTGCACTCGGCAAACTGGCAGGCCGGTGGTTTGCGGACAGACGCTGTCACCACCCATATATATCGGACAGATGATTGCCTCCTTTCATTCAGAAGGTAGGATGCAGCCTCCCAGCGAAAATAAAAACAAGCATGTGCAAGGACAACGCAGCTTAGTAGCTAATTCATGCGACAGTTTCGGATGAATTAGGTCAGGACCGGAAGCTTTAGAGGGGTAAATGCCCTGCCGCCGTTGGTAGACCTGCGCCTCCGTTAAGGTAAACTCAGCTAAGCAAGAACCATCTGGAATTCTTGTAACCAATTCAACCTTTGGTAAAGGGGTCTACCCAGCAATACTCCCAGTTTACTGAGCAATGGGCATACTAGTCCTGTCCTAGTCATTTGGCGCACGAGTCCCGTCTGCTCGCAATAACGCCGGTATAGACAGTTTTGCCCCGCTACGTCTTTTAACGTAAGCAAAAGCTGCTTGGGATTAGCTGCGGCTGAGTCTGCTGAACGCTGCTCGTACTGGAGGCGAACAGTTCTGAGATGTTGCTTACATTTGTTGCTAATCTCTCGCTAATTATCAATGGTACTGGCTGATAGGGCTGCTTCGTAGGTGCACCAGCATCCAGACGGTGTCCTGCGTTGGTACTTACCTGTGGGATCTATCCATGGAGGCTGTCCGTAACCCTCTTTTCCTCATGAATGGAATATAGGGAGTGGAAACCGTAAAGTATGCTTTAAATTTATCCCAGGCTAATTGGACAGGGTAGCCACGGAGGTCTCACAGTTCAGAAGCGAAGCCTTAGCACGCATCGTACTAAACTCCTTCCGCCAACTATTCGGAAGTAGGGACATGCGTGATCGCTGGGCCCTAGAGTTGCACCGGATGCAACCTCAGTCAGTGGGGTTGTCCACGAACTGTTGCGCAGTCGTTTGGAGAGTCAGCTAAAGAAAGCATGCACCGAAGGTTCCTGACGTCGAATTGAAAGAAAGATGGTCCCAAAAGGCTGCCGGGTGTTTGAACTCACTTAGAAATAAACACCGAGACTCGGACTGAGTTCCAATAAAGTCGTATTACTTGGAGGAACTTCCATGACTCCTGTGTACCACTACAACTGTAATATGGGTAGAGGAAGTGCACAAGTTATCCATAGGGCTTCAACGGTCTGATCCGACGACTGGAATGTGCAGGTCCGCAACACATCTAAGTTACAGCGCACACACTGTACAACGCCTCCACTTTGGCGACCAACGTATCGATCAGTCTAAACAGTGGGTAGCCAGGTAAACATACCTCACCTTCCATGATATCCATGATATTTCAGTGAAAGCAAATATGCCAGGACGAGGTTGTCTACAAGTAGACTCAACTCGTGCAGTTCGTGCCTTAGGCTACGCCCGCTACTAAGTACTACCTCAAGGCGGTCGGCGCGACCATCCCCGGGTTGTGCGCCATCAGGGTGGGTTCTGCTAGGGCGAAAAATAACTTTGGCTAACCATCTAAAAACGCACTATACGGAAGCCTAGCTCACCGGCCGCCCGCCTAGCTTTGAGGTCTTTGATAGCCTCCTTTAACTTTAATCTATATGACAGCGGAAGGTATGGCTGGTCGCTTACACCATTACCCTTATGTTCGAATGCAAACCGCAGTAACGCTTTGCGTTCCCCCAGAGTAGTAAAGGCCACGCGATTTAGTCGGTTGGCGGACTTGGCGTTTCAATAGAGACGTTCCCCAATGTGTTCAGCTGTCTTACCGTGACTCCAGGAAAGGCAGGTGGAAGCAGCTGGTTGAGACACAGTTTGACCCACTTGGTGTCCTCCAAAATGCGTTCCCTTGGGAGAGCAGCTGCAGCTTCACTAACGTTACGGAACATAACGCTACTATCTGTGAAAGTGCCAGCACGACGAAGTGTTTACCCCAGGTGCATTGGATTCGACACTTAAAACAGCTGTTTTTATCACCAGCAGTGGGACTGTCCCTGATATTGTAAACGACGTCGAAGATACGGTAGCCTAGTTTTCCGCCCTATTTCCGGTGTCTTACTAGTTCCTGGGTTTTCAAGCCCCTACGAAGTTTTAAGGGCAGACCTAGTCCGCTCCTTCATTTTGGGGCAGGGACCGTTGACTTTTTGCCGCATTGAGCACTTGTCAACACTTAGTCAGAACGGGATAGTTCATTGGCAGCCGAGTCGAGCAGCAGCTTCGGAATGTTTTCCCGTGCACAACCGCCAGCTGGCTTTGCGACTGTCAAAGTGGGTAGCTTCCTCTATGTCATGGCAACAAATTCGCTGGGTTTATCAGAGAGATACTGGGCTTTCCGTACCATATTTTTTCACTTTCACCGGCCATGTTGCTAGTCAGCGATACTACCTGGTGTGCCCGATAGGGTGTGCGAATTGTTGACCAGGTGACAGACCCCAGCGGATGGCTGGCCAGCAAAGTTGCTGTCTATTGCAGTGTCCTCAAGAGCAATATTCAGGGATTTTAAAACCAAATCCATTTTCGCACTAAGTGAGGCAATAGAGGTTGGTTTGGCCATCGCCTTCTCCACACTTGGTCATACTGATGCCAGCGCTAAGCGTTTATCAATGGGGTTAGCCGGGCTCGTCGATCTCTGAGCGCAGCATTCAACCTAGCTGAAAAGGAAATGAACGCTGGATGAGAGCATTTTGTAGTGGCCTGCTTGTATGCCGGTGCAGTTCTCGTGCTACCAGCGGCAGCAGACGTTACACTGCATACGGCAAGGCAAATCTGTTACTGGCTGTTGACAGGTAGGCTGTCCGCAAGTTGCACTAGACTCATCAAAAGAGGACTCCAAGGGTCCAAATGCCTCGGAATTAACTGAGTCAGCTATTTTCATGTGAAAGCCAGAGCGGAATCATAACACGGATACACTTTAGAACAAATTCGCGGATAAAAGGCCAACCTCCGGTGAGGGGGGAGAACACCAAAAGCAACCCTAAGATAAATTTATTGAGTGGGCGAAATGCTATCTAGTGCTAAAAATAAGGCACCGGAAGATAGCTAGCTAGGGAAAGGTGTGGTCGCGTGCGCGGCGAGCAAGGATGGCCGCGGAGCCGATGAGCGTCGCGCCGTTCGAAGGCGGATGTTATGTTGACTCAAACAAACGCGAGCAACCTACAAACAAGGGAGCGGCTAATTGGCTATGTACATCGAGAAAATATAATTTTGTGATTTTGTAATATTTTACGCAGCATGCGGCAGCCAAACAGGGGAATCTCCAGGTCACTACACAGCCCCCTCTTAGAAGGGAACCGTAGGTGACCCTTCGATCTACGTGAGGACTGTCCGTCGCCGGCCAGCCTTCTGCGAGGCCAGGCGGTGAAAGCTGATACAGCTGCTGGGGGAGAACCAATGCGATCGCACGCTAGGGGCTCCCACCCGTGTTTTCCCTACAGGTGCCAAAAACACAAAATGGGGGAAATGTTCGTAGCGTTCGAGTGCGTAGTGTCACTGCACACGATGTTTGAGCACGTAGTGTCCGAAAACGTAACGTTCGATTGTCGTTGAACGTCCGCGTGTCGGGGATATGAAAATGAAGCGGAAACGAGGAGTGTCAAACAGGTGCGAGCGACAGAGCTAACAAAAGGCAATAGCACTTACCGAGTGCGAGAAGCGAATAAAGCGAGAACCGTTTTGTGTTTTCAAAACGATTTTTTCCTTTTTAGGTTTACAAAACATTTTTGCGGCTTTTGGGGTTTTCAAAACGCTTTGCAATTTTTTTTCGTTTTCTAAACTGCCGTTTGTTGGGCGGGTTAGGCCCCAAGCAAAAAGGAAGCAGGAAAGGAAGAATGCAAAGAAGACTAATCTTTTAATCGCGCTGGCCAATGAACCCGCCTACCTGACCTATTCGATGTCGGATGTTCGGTCGGAGGCGTTGTCGATCCAGCAGGTCTGTCGGATGAGGAAGCTTTCGTCTCAATAGAATCGGAAGGAACTGAGTCGGAAGGGTTACTCGGAGAATGCTTCGTAGCATCGGAAGTAGGCGTGTGGTCGATCATAGGCTGTGTTGTCTCGTCCGAAGGTGGACAAGAGTCATCGTCGTTCTCATGTTCCACATGGGCAACCTTGAGACGGTCGATAGAGACGGTTTCACGTTTACCGTGGCGGTCGATAACGAATACGCGGTCCTTACGTTTAAGAACCTTAAATGGACCTTCGTAGGGTCGTTCGAGTGGTCTGCGTAGACCATCGACTCGAAGGAAAACGTAGCGCAATGCAGTAGATCTTGTGGAACGAACGATTTACGTCGCTGTTCTCGCACGTCGGTTACTTTGATATGGCGCATGCTCGTGGCTAACTGCCGAGCGTAATTCGCGTCGTAGCGGGGTGTTCTGGGGTTTCCAGAAAAGAAGTCCCCAGGTAGTCGAAGAGGTTGTCCATATACCAGTTCGGCGCTGGACGTGTGCAAATCAGCTTTAAGAGCTGATCGGATACCAAGTAGTATCATAGGCAGTGCTTCGGTCCAGCTTAGTGCATTAGCGGCACTAAGTGAGGCCTTCAGCTCTCGGCGGAAACGTTCCACCATGCCGTGGAATTGCGGGTGATTGGCGGTAGTCCGGCTGCGCTGACATCCGAGGACTTTGAGAAGATCGTTGAAGGTCGAGGATTCGAACTGCGGACCGCGGTCGGTAGTCACGGTGGCTGGACAGCCATGTGAAGCGACCCAGCGCTCAACGAAAGCGCGCGTTACGGTGTCCGCGGATACGTCGGGTATAGGTACGGCTTCGGGCCAACGGATGTAAAGGTTGATCATGGTCAGAATGTAGACCATTCCTCTGGATGGTGCCAAGGGTCCAACTATGTCGAGATGGACATGGACGAAGCGAGCTGAGACTTGCGGAAAACGACCAAGCGGAGCGGACACGTGCCGCTGTATCTTGGCCTGCTGACACGTTAGACAACCGCGTGCCCAGCGCTTAAGATCGCGTTGCATTCCGAGCCAAACGTATCTCTCGGATATGAGCTTGATCGTGGCTCGGATGCCTGGCTGAGCGATGTTGTGAAGTGTATCGAAAACTAGACGTCTAAAGGTTTCTGGAACGACAGGTCGAGGTCGTCCAGTAGAAGTATCGCACAATATTGTGCCATCAGAAGACAGCAGTGGATGCAATGTGAGTCGTAGCGAAGAGTCTTGTTTCACTTTCTGACAGTCAGTGTCGGTTAGTTGCGCGGTATTAATGGCAGATAAGTCGATTGCCTGGCCAGCGGTGTGGATTGCGGAGACGCGAAAGGGCGTCAGCAACGACGTTTTTCTGACCTGAAATGTGTCGGAGGTCAGTAGAAAATTGAGCCACGAAATCCAGCTGACGAACCTCACGTGGTGAGTGTCGAGCTGATTGATTTCGAAAGGCGTAAATAAGCGACTTATGATCGGTGAAGATAAATAAATAAATAAATAATTAATTAAATAGTATATTCTCAAATTTCCGAGACACACCAGACCAGGCATGATCAACGTTTACAAGCAATTTATGTTTCGCAACAAACACGTTGCTATGTATGTAATCGGCAATAAGCCGAAAGTTGTCCAAGCTTTGGAAATTGTAAAATTAATCTTGAGGTATAAATTCGTCAAAACATGACGACAAGTTGGGTTATAGTGGGAGTAGTGTAAACAGGCTGGGCATTCCGTTTGTAGAGAAAACTTGTCAGGAAAATATTACATTAGGATTCAGATCGGCTTGCCAGTATGTAGTTGTGGGAAGTGACTTTATTCAGTGGCGAGTCACATCCGCCACGCCGCAGTGTTGTTAAGCGGACACTTGTGGCTTTTTATAGGGAGAACGCTTGCCAGGCGAAAACCCACCACGTCCTGAAACACTGTCAGAAATCCGTTTGTACACTAATGTAAAACTGGCAGAGCAGCTCGTCGACTGATTTAACACTCGGTTAACCGCCGTCAATTGCCTTCTAATTTCCTCTGTTAGCTGAACAGGTTATTTTTGCTCGCGGCGGCCATAATGGCTGAGGCCTATGGAGGGTTAGACCTTCGTCATCTTCGTGTCCAGGTGAGCAAAACTTCCGTTTCTTTCTTCTAGAATTTACAGGATTATGTATACTTCGCAGGAGTATAAAGGCGTCATGTACAGCTACCATTACTGGACGACGGTCATGGTAGTGAGTGCATTTTTATCCACTTGTACAGCCGTGTTCTATGTAGGTCCTTGGGGGTTTCTATGTCCTGTCCCAGGAGCAAGCTCTTTCACATTCCGATCCTAGATCTCCAAGAAGTTCCAGACCTCGGAGAAAGGGAAGGTGAGAGACAAACAGGGCCGCAAAGAACAGACGTGGAAACAAGCATTATTTACGTACTATGGTCTAAAATTTAGAGGAAACATATGATATACAATGTGTAACAATGATTATGCTAAAAGTGTCTTTTGAATATTCATCGGAAGCAAAGCCCTATAGGTTGGTTGCTACCGTATACCTTGGATGCAGAGCGTTGCGCCGTTAAGCAAAGAAAACACAGGATCCGTTTGCTATGATGCAACTGTTGCGTGGGAAGTTTCGCTGGGTAGCGTAGAATATGCTGACCCAGGGAAAGCCAGTGAGTCTTTTGGACTCATACATGGGTAAGTTTAGCAAAAATAGCAGCGAATAATTGAGGAATGAACACCATTAAATGAGAAGCTAAGGGGCGTCTCTGTACTGACCAGGTGAGAGAGAGTGCCGAATTAAAAAGCTAAGAAGGGCTAATTGACGGAAGGACCGCGAATAGCAAGAATATATGCGTACATTAAGGTTGCTGTGGACATCAGAACCTGAGACCTAACCGCAGCAGCCAGAGTGCTAGGGTAATCGTGCCTAGCTGGATAGAGGCATGGACTGCTAGCCCGAGACTTGGAGTATTGCAGGTAAAAATGCCTAAGACAATACAGCAAGTAGTGGGTAGATAAAGGTCTAGAAATGTGTGGCAGAACGAATTACCTACCAAGACGTGTCTGAAATGTCGGACGGTAGAATAAACTGCCAGCAGTTCGCTGCTGAACGTGCTGTACTTGACTTCTGCCGGTTGTAAGCGTCGGAAGTAGAAAGCGAGTGGTTTCCAGCAGCCCTCAGTGAACTGCTGCAGGACGGCGCCAATGGCGATGTCCGATGCATCGACTGCAACGCTCAGTGGGGCTTTGGGGTCGAAATGATAGAGCATAACGGCTTCAGCTAAGGCCTCTGCAGGCATTGAAGGCTTCGGTTGCAGCGGGCGTCAACTTGACGTTGCCATTCTTGCATCCACGAAGTAAGTCGGTCAATGGACTGAGCAAGTCGGCACAACGTGGCAGAAATCGACGGTAGTAGTTAATCATCTCAATAAAACGGCGGATGGCGGCCAAAGTAGTCGGAACGGGAAAGGCCTTAATAGCACTGACTCGGTCTTTGAGCGGACTTATGCCATGCTGGTCAATTCGATGACCAAGAAATTCGATAGATGGTTGCTGAAAGATGCATTTGTCAGCGTTGACAGTAATGCTATTAGAAGCTAACCTCCAGAAAAGCATCTTGAGGTGCTTCGCGTGCTGTTCTTCGGAAGAACTAGCTACTAAGATGTCGTCTATATAAGGATAAACAGAGTCGAGACCTCTCTTGACAGAGTCTATAAAGCGTTGAAAAGTTTGAGCTGCGTTGCGAAGACCGAAGGGCATTCGCAAGACTTCGTAAAGTCCGAAAAGCGTGATGACTGCGGTTTGCGGAATGTCATCCTCAGCTACAGGGATCTGGTGGTAAGCGCGAACAAGATCGATCTTCGAGAACACACGGGCGTCCGCCACGTAGGCTAGCCGTGATGTCCTGAATGTGCGGAATGGGATAGCGGTCGGGGACGGTAGCGTTATTGAGAGCGCGATAGTCGCCACATGGACGCCAGTCTCCTGACTTTTTAGGCACCATGTGTAGAGGCGACGCCCACGGGCTCTTAGGCGGGCGAATAATGCCTAAGTCTAGCATGTGCTCGAATTCGGAGCGTGCAATTTTGAGCTTGTCGGGGGTCATGCGCCTGGCTTTTGCGAACACAGGCGGACCTTTCGTAACGATATGATGTGTCGCGGCGTCGGTTGCGGAAGGCAACGGGACGGCAGGACGGATGGTCTGCGGAAAGCTATCGAGCAGCGTTTGCCCGACGGGTGAACTAAGTTGAGTCGCGTACACGGGACTGATTGACGCGGTGTCGGTCAAAGTCCCAAGGACTGCGAGATTCGTAAGGCGATCGACTAGACTGTGTCGATTAACGTCGACGAGTAGGTCGTAATGAAGTAAGAAGTCGAGACCAAGGATAGGCGTTTGAACATCCGCAACAAGGAATATCCATTTGAAAGCGCGTCGGAGGCTGAGATTTAGCGTGCGCGAGCGTTGACCATATACGCGAATGATGGTCCCGTTAGCTGCGCGCAATGAGCTAGTCACCTTTTCGGTCGGATCATTTAGGTCACGCGGGAGAACGCTGACTTCTGCGCCAGTATCGACGAGATAGCGAATTCCGGTTCTACGATCGGTGACGAAGAAAAGGCGACTTCGATGACCAGCTACGTCCGTCGCCCCTGCGTGCTGGTCCGCCCGTTTCCCTGCTGCTGTCGTTTGAAGGAACAGGGCGGGCGACATGATTTAGCTTGCTGGCCGAATCGTTCGTGGTACCAGCAGTAACCGTTTCTATTCGGTGATCGCGAAGGATATAAATAAATAAATAAAATAAATAGGTATATTTCTAGACCTGCTAGAGGCTGCACCCTAAAGGGTTCCGATCAATGCTTACATTTATCCGATGCTCTTGCATGGAAGTTGGCAAAATATATGTTCATCGTTAGCAATTGCAAATGCATTGGCACTGTTTAGTATACAGCTACTGGGTCGCAGGCGCCCACCTTGAAATTTTTCTGGTTCCTTCGGGCGATATTGAGCTCCTTGTATTTTATTGTGGATACTTCGCGGAGGTGTAGTTTGCCTTTTCTCCTTAAAACAGAATCCAATTTGCCACAAGTTCACTTTAAATTGATCGCACAATAATTGGCCACTCAGTTGCCCCAATTGTTGTTGCGCACATGGAAGAAATGAATGAAGGAATTATAAGGCATACGAAAAGTAAAAACAATTCCGAAAAATGCAGACATAAATAGAAGCAATTTGTTAAGAGAGAAAATAAATCTGCGAACGTGAACGCGAACGGCTCCTAGAGCATTTACAGCGGTTATGTCCGGAGGCCGAAAAGTCTACGAATTGTCGAGTCAGTGTTGCCATCTGGGATTTAAGCGTGGCGATATCGTCGTCCGGTTTCGTCTGGACCTGCGAAACCTGGCCGTACGACTCCCAAATTCGGTCGGCTGTATCGGCCAGTTTGGGTAAAGGTGCATCCTCACTAGCGCAGAGGATGTGTAGCATCTCGCGCGGAAGTCGTTGCAACCACATTTCCCGAAGAAAAGAATCATCTATCGTAGTGGGTTTAGCTAGGCTCTGCATTTTTCGAAGCAGCTGAGACGGCTTAAGATCGCCAAGATCGGTTTCGTTGAGGAGTTTCGTAACTCGTTGTCGATCGGATAAGCCTGTTCTTCTCAGAACAGCTGTCTTGACTGCATCGTAAGTCTTTTGGTCGTCAGGAAGATCTAGGATGTCATCAATGTCATCGATGACATTTAGCGGAAGCGCGGAAACGACAAGGTGGAACTTGGTCTTTTCGGACCTAATATCACGCAAAGAAAATTGCGACTCTAGCTGACCAAACCAAGACTTAGGATTAGTCTCGCGAAAAGGTGCGATAGGAAGCGTAACTGTGCCGATCTGAACGTCAGAATCTACGCGATCAGTTTCCATAGCGAGCAAAATAGTGAGCCAGCGAGATTAAACCAGAAAATGAAAAGTGAAAATCAGACCGGCTAGTGAAAAAATGTGGCCAAATCTGAAAAGAAAGGTTAGCGAAAACTCACCGAATAATGACAAAAATTCGGGGTCACCAATAAAGCGCGTAGCAGAATCGGTACGCTTTAGAACAAATACGCGGATATAAGGCCAACCTCCGGTGAGTGGAGAACACCAAAAGCAACGCTAGGAAAAATTTATTAAGTGGGGCGAAATGCTATCTAGTGCTAAAAATAAGGCACCGGAAGATAGCTAGTTAGGGAAAGGTGTGGTCGCGTGCGCGGAGAGCAAAGATGGCCGCGGAGCCGATGAGCGTCGCGCCGTTCAAAGGCGGATGCTATGTTGACTCAAACAAACGCGAGCAACGTTCAAACAGGCGAGCGGCTAATTGGCTATGTACATCGAGAAAATATAATTTTGTGATTTTGTAATATTTTACGCAGCATGCGGCAGCCAAACAGGGGAATCTCCAGGTCACTACAGCCTGCTTGTATGCCGGTGCAGTTCTCGTGCTACCAGCGGCAGCAGACGTTACACTGCATACGGCAAGGCAAATCTGTTACTGGCTGTGGACAGGTAGGCTGTCCGCAAGTTGCACTAGACTCATCAAAAGAGGACCCCAAGGGTCCATATGCCTCGGAATTAACTGAGTCAGCTCTTTTCATGTGAAACCCAGAGCGGAATCATAACACGGATACAATAGTAAACTACCGCAAAAAGGCAAAAACGGGGTGCCAAACGGGTGTAAAACTGGGAACAACAGGAAAAATAACGGTGAAGCGCGAAGGACGCTTTGGCAAGTGCCACGTTAATCGCTCTAAGGTATCTAGGTTCAAAGGAAATTTGACGATAGTAGCACTTCATTTCAAGTGTTTATTCAAACACTTTTTTCCACTTTATTGCAGCTAAAATGCTCGATTGGAATGGCACGCCAAAAATTCCATTTGCTGCGTAGTACTCAAAGGACCTGCGGATAGCGACGTCCTGTTGAGCGTTCTGGTTCATTGAATTGTTTTGACCCAAAGAAGACGAAGAGGAATCAAGCTCGTTTTGGTGACAGCTGTTTGATATTTGGACTTCATCTGCTATGACGTCCAAATGCTTGTCATGTTTTAAAGGAGTTACTTCGCGCTCTAAAGCCTTGCAGTGCACCATCTGCGATGGGTGGACACACATAGCTTGCTGTGGAGTCGGCCATGATTTGTACGAATTTCTCCTGCGATCCAACGTTCCGGGCTTAGGTTTCTTTTGCGATCTGTGCCGTGTTACGATAAGCAACAGACGATGCCTTGATGGACTGCCTGCGCTCAGTCCGCTCACCTCTCCTGCTCAAGCCGAGATGAACATCGCTGCTGTCTCACTACCAACTCCTTGCCTTATCACATGCGCTTCTGGCGCAGCTACCCCAACGGGTAAGCGTAGTCGAGCACCGTCCACCACATCTACAGAGACGCCGGCGGTTGTTGACCAGAGCGAAGAGCCTAAGCTCAAGACGTACGCAGAGGTAGTAAAGGAAAACGTACGAAATGTTGAACGCAAAAGCAAGACAGGAGTAAGGCTGAAATCCAAGTCGTCAGCATCTCAGTCGCAGCTGAATTTGGTTCTCGATAGAGTCAGTCAACTGGAGAAACTGCTTAAGGACGGATTGCCTGTTCTGAAGCCGAAGATCCAGGAAAATGCCAAATCGCCACCTCGCGACCGCTGCCTTATCATCGTTAATGCAGCCGAGTCGAGCAGAGCCACCCCAGCTGAAAGGACTGACCAGAAGTTCCTACAACGGATGATCTCTTTACTGTTCGATGAAGGAGGACAAGGAATCAACATTGTTTCAGCTTTCCGCCTCGGCAAGAAACAGGAGGACTCCTCAAAGTTTCGTCCACATAAAATTGTATGTCAAAATGAAGACGAGGCCCGTCGCATTCATCGACGAGCTCCGCGAGTTAAAAGTGAATCCTTTTATGTTTTGCGAGATCTTTCCCCTAAGGATCGAGTGAGAATGAAGCAAGCGGTTGACGAACTCAGATCCTGTCGGGACAACGGTGAGACAGATTTACATATAGTGGATTTTCGCGTAGTCCGAAACGCTACCAAAATTCGCTGGAAACCACTTCTTGTCATACCCAGGCGTTAGAGGTTAAGAACGGATTGCACGTAATTTCCGCTAATGTGCGCAGTATTCGAAACAAACTCGATGAAATTCAATCTTTTGCCTCAGCGAATCATCCTGACCTCATGGCTTTCACCGAGACCTGGTTGTCCGCTGATATCCTGGACTCCGTGGGGCAGATCCCCGGGTATCATCTCTGCCGGGCTGACCGCAAAGAAGGGAGGTCTGGTGGCGGGGTGATCCTGTACTGGAGTGCAGACCTCGAGGCTCATTTAGTTGAAGCTATTTGTGATGGTAACGATGGTTTCGAAGCCCTGTGGTGCCGGGTTCATGATGGATGCAGATCCCTGATAGTCGGGGTTGTCTACAGAGTTCCATTGGGTTCCGGAGCTCGGCT
The DNA here is from genome assembly GCA_944474145.2 of Dicrocoelium dendriticum. Lineage (NCBI taxonomy): Eukaryota > Metazoa > Platyhelminthes > Trematoda > Plagiorchiida > Dicrocoeliidae > Dicrocoelium > Dicrocoelium dendriticum. The sequence goes on along the minus strand of OX104067.1, from coordinate 11,180,663 downwards.
GCTGGATTCAATTAAAATGCAATGTGGGGGAAAGGACTGTGTACTATTGGGAGACTTCAATACCCCAAGTGTCGACTGGGATTTGCTGCACTGTGCTACTTCTTCAGACGTTTTCGCTGCGGACATTTTGGAAACCGTTCTCGAGTGTAACCTATTTCAACATGTTACTGTGCCTGCCCGTATATGTGTCGGACAAACTCCCCATATTCTCGATCTTGCGCTTTCCCCGGCGCAATCAGATGTCGCAGACGTTACCACTCTTCCGCCTATTGGTAATAGTGATCACTGTATGGTTTCATTCCTCTGGACTCGACGCCTCACTCTTCACAACCAAGGTAGTTTCCGCAGGAATTCCTGGCGTGCCGATCCAATCCGTCTGCAAGCGGCCGCTAGCGGTGTGGACTGGAATAGCCTTCTATCCTCGGACCCAGATGAGGAGTGGAACCTTTTGTACTCAAAGCTGATTTCCCTTGTTGAGCAGGTTGTTTCTGTTTGCAAAACGCGCACGTTTACCAGTGGCCCTCCATGGATAGACCGAGAATTGAGGAGCTTAGTGTCAAAAAGACGTAAATTGTGGGACCGATTCAAGCTTACTCACTGCGCGCTTGACTATTCGGAGTACAAATTGATCAGAAACGACTGCATCATGAAAAAACGTCAGAAACGGCATCACTATGAACGCAATTTGGCTGTGCAATCCAGGACGACACCAAAGGCACTCTATTCCTATTTGAAAAGAAGTACCAAAGTTGGCCGTGGCATTCCTGCCCTGTATTCTGCAGAGCTGGGTGGTTTACTTGACGACGACGCGACGAAAGCCAGTTTACTGGCCCCGCAATACACATCTGTTTACTCGATCGGGACGCCGTTAACCGATGACACTGCGCCAATCCACTCCTCTTCGTTGCAGCACATAGAAATGAGTGTGGCTGACGTGGTCAAAGGCCTTCGTGAATTGAATCCAAACTCTTCGGCGGGTCCTGACGGACTGCACCCGCTGTTCCTCAAGACCGTGGCGGACTACATTGCTGCTCCTGTCTGGCAGCTATTTCGCCACTCTCCGGAAGCTGGACGACTCCCGGTTGCTTGGAAATTGGGGACCGTTAAACCCATATACAAGGGAGGGGATCGTCAAGATCCTGCAAACTATCGACCTATCTGCCCAACGTCCGTACTGTGCAGGTTAATGGAAAGGATTCTCAAGCGCGCCCTGCAACTTCAA
>OX104067.1:11122668-11178943 GCA_944474145.2 Dicrocoelium dendriticum | reverse complement strand
CTACAATCCAATGGTCCAATGATCCAATGACAAGGCTTTCACTTGATGATAGCATATTGTATTGAGTTGCTCGGAGGTCGGTAAAACGTTTGTAAAAGCAGTGAAAGCAAACACCACAGTGCATAGCACCATTTGAATCCATTACTAACATTGAACAAGCAGCATTGCCGCAAGGTCTACTTGAGCTTACGCTACAAGTACCGTTGTATCAGTTCGTGGACCTCCCCACTAGGTACATGGACGCCCAACTCCCGTCTATTTTGGATCTAGTGTTTGCCAAGTCACTAGACTTCGTAGGGGACATCACTTACAGCTCTCCCTTAGGTGTTAGTGATCATGCTTGTTTATCGTTCAGGTGTAGTCTGACCAGGCGCCACCAGAGCATTGCTAAGCCATTTCCAAACATATGGCGTGCTAACTATCAGGCAATGCGTACCAAGGCTGCTGGGATGCGTTGCGAAATCTCGGTGGTTGATACGGTTCAGGCGGCCTGGGATAAATTTAAATCTTATCTCACGGAGGTGTCTACGCCCTACGTCCCGCTTGCGAGGAGAAAGGAGACACGAGCGCGGCCGCCGTGGATAGATACCACTGGCAAGCACCTGCTCTAGAAGCGTTCTAGGTACCGGAGGGCCTACCGTGCGGCTCCATCAACTAGCACCTATGATAAATATCGCGAGGCCAGAAATAGGTGTAAACAAGATTTAAGGAAAGCTCGGTTGGTGTACGGAAGAGAATTGGCTGATGGAGCTTCGGAAATTCCGAAGAAGTTCATCGCTTAGGTTAAGAGACGCTGTGGTTCAACTTCGGTAATCCTAACTTTGATGAAGGCCGATGGAACTCGTGCGTATGCGGACTCAGATAAGGCTCGTGTACTTGGGGAACAGTATGCAGGGGCTTTTGCACGTGAGGCTGCGTTGACTAGCGTTGAACTTGTCCCCCGAATACCTGATGGTTCTTATTTAGCTGAGTTTACTGTGGTGGAAACGCAAGTCCTTAAACTGCTGCAAGAACTGAACCCTTCCAAAGCAGCTGGACCTGATTCAATTCACCCGAAGCTTCTGCATGAGTTGGCGGGGAACTAAGTGGACCGCTGACGATGGTGTTTTAGAAATCACTTGACACCTGTACATTACCTTCCGAATGGAAGGAGGCTGTCATCTGTCCTATCTTCAAAAATGGCGACAGGAGTCTGTCAGCCGATTATAGGCCAGTTAGTCTGACTCGCGTTGTGGTCAAACTGCTTGAAAGCTGGTGAGAGATTCGTTGGAATGTCAACTGAATAGATTTAATCTGCTCAGTAGTGCACAACATGGATTCCGGAAGGGATTTTCGTGTTTGACGAATTTGTTGGTTGCTCGTGAAGCTTGGGCCGAGGCAGTGGACAATGGTCACGTGGTGGATGTGCCTTTCGTAGACTTCTCGAAAGCATTTGATAAGGTACCTCACTTGAGGCTATCACATAAGCTGAGGTCCTACGGCGTATCTGGCCGCGCCCTTCACTGGGTATCTGCGTTCTTGCAGGGAAGAGAGCCGTGTGTACGTGTGAGTCGCAGTTTATCCCTTAAGCAAGCGGTCCTTTGCGGTGTCCCACAGGGCTCGGTCCTTGGCCTGATGCTGTTCTCCATCGGCTGGCTAGGCTGGCTAGCCGAACAACCTCCTCGTGGTGCCAGCTGGGTGGTTCGGGTTTGACCCGTTCCAGCAAATAGTTCGGCGGCAGTGTTCCAGGACGTAGTGGGTTTTCGCCTGGCAAGCGTTCTCCCTATAAAAAGCCACAAATGTCTGCTTAACAACACTGTGACGTGGCGGTCGTGACTCGCCACAAAATAAAGTCACTGCCCCGTAGGTATCCGAATAATCCTTTCCAACGCACGGACATCCATCTTCTACTCGAGCATTTCCGACGATATGAGAGTGAAAATTAGAGCAGCACAGTTACAAACAGGAACCTCACAGTTACACACACACAGCTACATAATTACATACCCCCTACATAAACATACACTGGTACGGCAAACATAACGTATTCTTGCACATTCTTGACCGCGCATTGTTGTCATAATGAGCATGCCTGTAAAGGCGTGCCTCGCCTTGTCGAGAATAAAAACTTTATTTATTTATTTATTTATTTAAACGATCTCCCTGCAGAGCTTGGGGTATCATCCCTATTGTTTGCTGATGAAATTAAGCTATGGAATGTTGTAAATGTTCCGGGGGTTGTGAGGCCATACAGCATGCACTGGACAGACTCTGGGACTGGTCTACTTGTAAAGCCCAAAAAGATAACTTATCTTTCGTGTACAATTTACTTGTTGACCGATTGTACATTACTCCTACTTGTTTTAATCTTACAACCGGCTCGACACACAACTGCCTTGTAAGTCCCCGCGCTCACGTGTACGCTCTTCCCTCGCTTCATCCGTCCGTTTCTTGTTCTAGCCCATCGAATACAGTCCGCTGTTTTTGATTCCTATTACCTTCTGATATCCGCGCTTAATTGCGCGCATCGTCTCGGACTAGTATTAACTAGTCCTACATACCTTGTAGCTACTGCCCATAAATCAGGATAAGTGTTCCGTCCTTCGTATAGGAGCAACTTTCCCGCCTTCGAGCTATCTACTCGGTGGGGTCGAACTCCCCGTTGTCTCCAACCAGGTATACCTAGGTGTCGCTCATTCAGCGTCTTTGCATTCTGGTGACAACTGGAAGAAGGCAGCTAGTAGGGGTTTCAGAATGTTTTGGTTAATACACCGTTCTTTCGGGGTCTTAACTGCCGACATATTTGTGAAGCTGTTCTCAGCTTTCGTCCGGCACCATCTGGAATACTGCGTCCAGGCTTGCCCGCCCTGCCTTGTTCGGGACAAAATGGAGCTTGAGTGGGTCTTGAGAGTAGGTACCAAATTGGTCGAGAGGTTACGGGGGCAATCGTACCCCGAGCGTCTACTTAGCTTGGGTATGTATTCAATGCACTACCGACGGCTTCGAGGAGACCTAATCCTTACTTACCGCATTTTAACGGGGAAGGTTGGACCGGAGTTGAGTTGGCTATTTACCCCGGATAGGTTGCCTTGTCTTTGCGGTCAACCCATGAAGCTACACAAGCCGCGTTCTGACCGGATCAGGGCGAAAACTCGGTTATCGCGTAGAGTTATCGAGCGCTGGAACTCGCTTCCAGAAGATGTAGTCAGTGAACCTACGGTTAAGCGTTTCGAGCGTCAGTTAGACGCTCTTGGGTGGCAACACGAAACCTTTCCCTTCTCCTGACCATATCCACCTTCAAACTTTTAGTTCTTATTCTGTCATTATCTTCACTCTTTGGTGTTATCCTTCATTTTAATGACTTTCATTCCCCTTTATCTTCCATTTACTTTCTACTTCTTTCTTACTTCACGTAACCTACACAACGCAGACTGCTAGTGCAGGGAACGTGGGCAGTAATTGGTTGATCAGGGTGTGTTTCAGGTGTTTCGGTTTAGATCTATAAACAACTAGCACCTTATCATTTCCTGGCCCAACGATTTGCTCAAGAAGGAACACTCAAGGGATTTTCCTATCGTTCCAGTCCATCTGAATCTGAATCTGAAGTTGCAATTAACTCATCAAACGAGAATGCAAGGGTGTTCAGGCGCCTTGGTTGTTAGCGAGACTACCAAGTTTAATTGAAAAACGGGGCATAGTTTGAAAACACATACAACCATAAAAGGACCACGATATAAAGGTACACGGGATGTAAAGCAGAATTAATAAAGCGAACAACCCGAAAAATGCCTGGAAGCGTCAGGGAGATGATATGTCAAGTGCTACTTTAATCGATCCAAGCTACCTTGGAACAAAGGAGACCTTACAATAGTCATATTTCGCTTCACGCGTTTATTCAAATACCGTTTTCCACAATATGTCAGTTAAAATGCTCCTTCAGTTTGGCACGCAAAGAAGTCGATTTACTGCGTAGTACTCACGTAAGGAAATTTTATCCGTTGACGTATCGTGAGACGGTCGCTTCCGCCAGTGTCTACTGTTAGTTGTTACCATTTTCCTAACTTGCGGCGTAAAACGCACATCCATGTTTACTCCCTGATACTTGCCGTAACTTTAAGCCGTCAAGTGGAACGGTCAATGGAATATGAATCGACAGCCATCGAACTCAGATCACCGGGATTACATGAAATTACAGTATGGTCGAAAGATTGCGCAGGACACATGCATGCTCGCGAGTATGAAAACACCAGACTGGTCCCAAGCTCCTCCCGGTTTTATTGGTAGGAACGCCACTGTTCCATGCACAGTGACTACGAATTCTAGCGGATCTGCCTTGAAAATGTACCCTTATTCAGGTGAGAACGTTCTCCCGCCTACTACTGCCTTTTTCTGCATGTATCTACCCATACATAATGCTGTGAATTGTGTGTGCTTATTATCTACTCTGTTTTTATCTATATTTCTAATGTTGAGTTATTTTACCGACTTTTTTTAGGTTGCTGGTGAGCGTCATCGTAATCGGTATTTATAAAGGTGGAAGCTAATCCCACAAAATATCATGATACTTTAGTCTGTAGTTAAGAATTTGTCACAGACAAGGTTAGGTCTTCGATAAGAAACGCCAGGAATCTAGATACAGACTACTTTAGAACCCCAACATCGAGACGGTGGGTTATCTTGTTCACTTAGTTCATTGGTGTATAGAGAGCAGAAGGGGAAACCTTTGTCAACTCCGTCGATCCCGATTCAGTGCAGATTTGACGCAACTGGCTACGAAGCGGCATTCCTCCAGGGTTCGTCGCCGTTGTATTAGGAGCAGCAAAACCCTACCGTACTCGTTAGATGGCAGTCAAGCAGCCGTTTGAAACTCCTTTGTCGGTGCATCAGCAATGGTCTTTGATAAGCTGTTCCAATCATTTATTTAAAAATGCTGTAGTTTATTAGGGCGTGACCTCTTGTTAAAGCCGTGGTATTTCGCTCCTATCAATTTGAGGGCAATTAAGTGCTTACAAATTCCGCCCTTAGTAAGCCTCTATCCACCTCTTTCAAATTCACGTGGAACTGGAACGGTGGAAGAATCCCGTTAGTATCCTTTCTTTAGCGGAATGCTGAGTCAGCATTTGATGATGTTCACTGAAGCCTTCATGGATCCTAAAGAATACATAGGAATCGTACACTAGTCACCCAATTACTGTTCCCTGCACCAACACTCCTTACTGTTCAGGTTCAGTTGGGACCGGAACGATAGTTCATTAGAATAGTAGAAATCAGAAGGAGATCCCGTGTCAGCTCCGTCACTTCCCCTTCAAAGCAGGGATATCGCGGATCCTTGCGAAACGTCATTCTACTGGGGACCATCACGATCGCAGCGCAAACAACACGATCCTACAGCAGATAGGGGTCCAACAGACATTTAAAACTCATCACACTACGCTGACGACTTGCTCAGGCAAATTGTTCCAGTCCATCACCACACGGGTGGACAAGGTCACATCGGAATGGAGTCGGAGCCTTCTCGGCCTAAACAGTTTCCAGAAGTGACCCAGTGTCGAACTGTCAACTTTGTTTAAAGAACTTCGGTTCATTTCCCATCATTCCTCGCAGTATGCGTCTGGTGTAAATCGGATCACCACGACGACGATAATGCAAGGTAAACTTGTTCGTAGTTCAAAGTCCTTGGGTATAGGAAATGAAATGAAATGAAAAAAATGTGTCAGCTTATACGCCGTAACGGCGCTTCGCTGCCGCGCGACCACCACCAGTCGCGCGCGGGCTGAGTATACCGCGAGGACGCCCACCCCTACGCGGATTCGAACCGGTGACCTTATGGTTGCAAAGCAAACGTGCAGACCACTCGGCCACCGGCCGACAAATTCCGAATCGCTGAGATCGATTTCCATCCTTGTCGTTAGACCCTCTATGAGAACACGTTCTGACTTTTTAAGGGGGTAAACCGCAGGTGAATCGTATTCGGGAATGGGGCGCAAACGAGAAGTAAACAAAGTCTGAAGACCTTAGGAGTCACGCGGGTAAACGATCTTCTTATGGCACAGAACATCCTATTAGCAGCCCCTACCCTCCGCATGGGGGCCTTGGTTGTGCGCAACTCAGGAGACACAAGTATACCAAGCTCCTCACAAGCAGAGTTCCTGAGCAAGAAACCACCAAGGTGATAAACTCCAAAGGGGTAGGCATCACCGATAGGGAGGACAGAGCACTTATCATAATTGTTGGGCAACTGCCACTCCGATACCCAGCTGTACAGCCGGTCTGGTGTCGCTTGCAGTCGGTCACTATCCTCGAATTCGAATATCACTAGCCATAGCTTTAAGTCGTCAGCATATAGCAAGCAATCCGTCCGGACCTCTGATGGAAGGTCGTTGATGAATAATTTTATACAACTCCAGACGTAGGACCGAGCCTTGCGGAACTCCACTTCTCATCGAAACTGGCTCGGAGTAAGTTTCATTTACCTATACTCGCATACTACGGCCCCTCAAAATATCGGCGATCCAAGAATCTCCCTAGAAACAGCAATTCTTCAAAGTTTAGGGAGAAGCCGTTCCTGTGGGACTTTATAAAATGCTTTTCTGAAGTCGACAAAGACGACGTCCAGGCGATTACCGGCATCCATCGATTTAGCCCCTTTTTTCTCTAGCCTCAAGCTGGTTACAGGCACACGAACGTGCACTCTCGTGAATATTCCTTTGTAGCGGTTGTGATTACACTATATCTTTGTTTTTATCACTTCCCTTACCGACCATTTTGTACCATTTGTTTAAATTCACGAATTTCGAGTAGAACTTCCACGTGCTCGCGTCATGCTGGTTTCGTTTGCTGCTGCCTATGCTTGTGCCGCCGCCACCTCTTTCTAGTAGTCGGATTTATATCTTCGAATAGCTAGTCTTCATCTAACAGACGATTATTGAAGGAAGGATTATAACGCAAGTGTACTTGGTCGTTTCCCTACTGTGACATTTTGCCTAAGATTGTTTTGTGCCTCCGGACTTGAACGTTTTAGTTAACGGTCCACTACACCTGCGTATCGTTGAACCGGAAATTGATAGCTCGACCTAAGATTTTGATAAGCCTAAGACAAAAACCACATCACACTGGCCAACCAATTACTGCCCACATTTCCTGCCCAGCAATTCCTGCCAGGCCGGTTTATATGAAGTAATCATGGGTGAATGGTAAGCTAAGAAAACTAGGGAAGGAATGTCAACTAACTTATGTTAATACCAGGATATGAGAAAAACTGACAAAAGAACAGTAAGCTGTAACTACATGTTGGTTAGGAGACAAGCACGGTTTAGTGCTACCACCCATGAGCATCTGACTGACGCTCAAAACGTTAACCATAAATTCCCTAACGACGTACTCTGGAATCGAGTTCAAACGTTTAATAACGGCGCAATAGACAACTATCCGTCCTAACTCAGTCAGAACGCAGTTTTTGCGGATTCAACTGGTGACTCGGCGACTAGTCAGCTTAGCGCGACTAATTATCCAGGACAAGTCTGAGCCGATCTTACCTGTTATGATACGGTAAGTGAGGATCAAGTCCCCTCTAATTCTCCGGTAGTGCATTGAGTACATCCGCAACCTAAGCAAACATTCGGGATACGTTCGCCTCCGTAAACCCTGCACTAACCTTGTGCTAACTCGCAGAACATCTCCAATGCCTGTTTGTCTCTTACATTACATGGTGAACAAGCCTGGATACAGTATTCTAAGTGGAGTCGCACAAAAACCCAGAAAAGCTTTACAAACATATCAGCCGAGGGAGCGGCGAATAAACCACATCACACAAAACCCTTTACAAACAGTCTTCATCAATTTTCCCCCAACATGTAGGACTGATGTGTGGACGACACATAGCTCAGCCTGCTGAGTGACAGCAGGGATTTCACTTCCACCAACAACGTGGCGCGGGGGCGGACTAGCAGCTCCAATGCGGAGGACCGAACTGCGCCATTTACGTGAAACAAGCAAGTGGTAGGAAGAGGAATCCAAGCTTAGATTTTGGAAAGATATGCAATATTTGTAATACCACTGCTTGCGGGGAATTATAGAAGAGAAAATGGGAATATGAAGACAGGACTTGGTCAGAGGGGAAAGGTTACCATGCATACACTACCTGATAGTATGTGTATGTATTCTCAGCAGTCTATTATCTAGACACAGAGCCAGCCTAAAACCATGGAGATAAGGAGACAAGCAAGATTCATGGCGTCATAACCATCGTGGCGTGCTAGTTGAAGGTGAGAAACACACTTCAACTAATATGCCGCAGGAAGAATGGAACATTTGACAAAAAGTAGAACAAAACATTTTTAGTTTGTTTTTCACACGCCGACCTGATAGTACCCTATCCACGTTATACAATTAACTTTTCGAACAATTTCGTGATTCTTTGGCCGTCTCAGAGAATAATCAACGGCTCCCTATCTGCAGCGGGTTGGATAGAGGAGAGCATACTACTGCTCAGGCACTCTCGTCTTCTTACTCCTTCTCTTGCACCTTCCAATTCTTATCGTCCCGTCCTAAATTCCCTTTTATCCATTTCCTTTTCTGCACTCAATTCCTGGCCCTCACTCACCTTACTTTAATAGTCGATTGTTTTCTAGTTTCAACTCACACGCAATCGCAAGGTGTCGCTCCGGTCCATTCGACAAATCCACACCAAACCAAGCGGAGGGTCTCACTTCATCTGCTTATATCCAAAGCTCTATTCAAGATAAGACTGGCATGCCTCAAGTGCATCATCATTAACAGCAGTACATCAGCCATTTGAATTGATGCTTCGCTGTCATACAACAATAACGACCTACGGAACGAAAAATATTAAGAAGAAGAGTAGGGGGACCTAGAACAAAATCTTTATGCCCTAAGCACACATTCAGCATCAAGGCACACACCTCGTCACCATTACGTAGAACTATCGTGCACAAATAAGGTGGCATCGGCGAGATAGCTTCTTTGCGGTTTTCACTGCCTTACATCAAAATCAGCCATTATCCTGCAGATAACTCAGCATCAAACACACTACAAACAGACAATCCGATTAGGAAACGGCAGCAGACGCGCCTTTGGTGTCGGTTGCCAGCCATGTCCTGTAAAGTCTCACGACTATCATTAGGCGGGTCCCGTTGACTCCAGCCTAGAAGGCGAGACGGACCAACGGCACCCAGTTTGGTCGTCAGTAACTTCATTTCCTGCCGTCCACCAAGAGCCTTGCGCCACCCTACATATGGCAGACAAAATAAGGCCCCTCTCGGTAAGCGGTGACCGAGCATACATATTACCTGCCCGAGCCATCGCAACTTATTTAGTGCTATCAGTTGTTCTAAGGGATTACCTTGAGTATCACTGCCTAGTACTCGCCTACGCACATCATCGTTGCGGATGCGTTGGTGCCACCTGGCGCCAACAATGCTGCGCAGACAGCGGTGACTAAAGACTTGAAGGCGCCTCAGATCTTCAGACCGAAGGGGCGAAGTCTCACTCCCTTGGCGTAGGACAGCTCTCACTGTGGCCTTGTATACATGGTCTTTCAGACGTAGGGAAACTCCCTTCTGTCGCCAAAGGTATCGCAGGTTCAAAAAGACAGCTCTCTCTTTTGCAGTACTTGAACTGACTTCAGTTTCTACGTGCCCATTGTTGCTGATGCAGCTGCCTAGGTAAGTGAATTGCTCAACTGTCTCTCGATCCTGGTTATCAAGAGTCAAGGGATCGTCAAGTCGCTCGCGGTCCTGCAGCAACACTTTACACTTTGAAAGTGCGAAGCGCATATCAGATAATGGAACCATCCTACACAGGTTATTCAAGATTGATTGGCTCGCCCCAACATCTTCGAAAAGCAAGAAAATATCGTCTGTGTAATCAAGGTAAACCAGCCTGTCACTAGGCAGCATCCTTGTGTCTACATCGTGAGTAGCTGCAAGGTAACACTCCATAATGCAGTTCACAACCATATTGAACAAAAACGAGGAAATCGGACAACGCTGACTAACGCCAATTGTGGTCGGAAAGCTATCCGACAGATCACTGTAGACCCTGACACAGCCCGCACTATTCGAGTACAGAGCACGTATAATGTTCACATATTTCATGGGAACACATTCCGCGCAAGGATTCTGAACAGAATCGATCGATTGATTGAATCCAACGCACTCATGAAATCAAGGAACACAGCTATTGTCGGTCTGCGGTATGCGTGGCGCTGCTCAAGCACCTACCGCAGAGTGAATATATGGTTGACACAGCTACTTCCTGGGTGGAAACCTGCCTACTCTTCCCTAACGCGGTATTCCCGTCCGCAGTGGGGCGACGAACAGGAACTGAGGTCAGTGATTCTGTCACAATCATGCTAGCTCCCTAGAACAACAGATAGCACTGAATAAGTTGCGTTGGCTCGGGCACGTGCTACGCATGCCTGGTCACCGCTTACCTAGGAGGGCCTTGTTCAGTCTACCAGGTGTCGGATGGCACAAGGCTCGAGGTGGACAGAAGTTGACTTGGCAGCGGGAAATGAAGTCACTGACGACCAAACTGGGTGCCGTTGGTCCGTCTCGCCTTCCGGGTTGGAGTCCACGTGACTCACCTTGTGCTTGGCTCGAGACTTTACAGGACATGGCTCGCAACCGACACCAGTGGCGCGTCTGCTGCCGTCTCCTAATTGGATTGTCTGTTTAAAGTGTGTTTGGTGCTGAGTTATCTGCGGGGTTAATGGCTGATTATGACGCGTGGCAGTGAAAGCCGCAAGGAAGCTGTCTCGCCGATGCCGCCTTATCTTTGCACGATAGCCAGCTGTTTGTGACGGTATGTTGTTAACACAAGGTGTAGGCGCCTTGACCCTGAATGTTTGCTTAGGGCATTAAGATTTTCAGGTAAGTCCCCCTTATCTCCCTCTTATTCTTTATTTCATAGGTCCTCATGGTTGTATGGCAGCGAAGCATCAGTTCGAATGGCTGATGTACTGCTGTTGATGATGATGATGATGATGATGATTCTGTCACAACTGGCGTCAGGCTAATACACCTGTGGTTAGCACGGTCTGTGCGACTGCCCTTCTTGTATATTGCCACTATGATCGATTCACTCCAGTTAGTCGGGACTGTTTCCTCCCATGCATGTTCGAATAGGGAGGTCAGTGCTTTGCAGAGGACCTCACCTCCATCCTTAAATAGTGCAGGTGGCAGAGAATCTGGGCTAGTTGCACGAAAACGATTGTGAGCAGTGATCACATTTCAGGCCTCAGCCTCCGCTGGAACTTCTAAACTAACTGTCCATGCCAGCTGAACTTATCTTGAAAGTGTTTTCCCGAATGAGCTATACGGTGCTCCTTATATTGAATCAGACCACTCGTGCTATCTCTGATTGTCTTGCCGACTCCTGGTTTTCTGGGACCAGTGGCGCGGATCAGCTGGAAGCGTTTGGGATTGTTCCCTACTGCTCCCGCATCTTCCTCGCAATGTGGTTGGACCTTATCGTGTTGCGATGGTTTGTGTGCCTCAGCGATCCGTTGAGCAACGCTGGGTGGTGCTTTTTTGTGCCTCCAGAGCCACAAATACCAGATTGGTCAATGGATAGAGGCTAGACAAACTCAGTCTCCTGGTTCTCCAGGTTGGGGGTTGGAAGGAGGTGGCTCCTTATTCCTTAAAACGGACTCCTTGTAGCCCAACTCCAAACCCGCTGCCTTGCGGTCAGGTTTTTGAACCAAAGACTTTGGTTGAGGACCCTAATCGTTCTCCTGTCTAAGCCGGGGCAACCTGACAGTATCCTGGCCACGCAATACAATGAATTTCTCTTCAAACAGTTTCTTGATGCTCTGGTCACCACGGAGGATAATCAGCGGTGCCCTATCTGCTGCATCGAGCAGGATGGATGGGGGTTTGAATGCTACTGGCTAAACTTAACTATTGCTAACTACTCAGGCTAACTCTGCTACTACTACTGCTCTCAACCTTTTTCCATCGATTTTATTTATATTCACCGTCTTTTACCCTCCTTTTTTCTCTCTTCCCTGTCCGTTCCCCCGATTCCAACTTTTATATATTTCAAAAATATCCCCTCTGTTTTTCCTTCACCAATTTCATCAACAATTCAACCCAATTCTGTTTTTTCAAACCACCTAAGATGGGGATTGAGGGAGTCCTTTTTTGAAATTCCTCTCTGGGCATTCCTTTCCTTTCCTGGTTCCTATTCCTATCCCTTTTCCTTCCGGGGGTCCGAGGGGGCACCCCATAATAATTTTCCTGGTCCCTCTTTCCGGGTCTGAGGGGGTTCCTGGGAGGCCCTGTATGTCGCTCTCCTCGTGGGGGCATTTCCTTCCTTTAATGCCCTCCTCGTGGTGTTGCCGTTGTTGCCCTTCTGGCCCCTGGTGCCTGTGTGTCCTGTGGGTTTCCTTTCCATGCCTTCCTCCTCTTGGCCCTCTCCCTCCCGCCCCCCCACATTCGCTTGGCTAGAGGCTTTTAATTTTAATTTAATATTGACCTTCTTTTACCTTTTACATCCACAAGCATCACCCCCCCCCTGACACCGCCACCCCCCCGAGCTACTTCTCCTTTTAGTGTATACCTTTCTAGTTTCAGCCACAAACTCAGAAACTCACATGTGAAAACGAACCGGCGGCGAGCACATTATTCAATTCCTGTTCTGGGGGAGTCTGGGGGGTCGACATTTCCCCTGTCCACAACCAAAAGCGCAAGCGGGGCGGAGCGGGCCAAGCCCAGTTGATCGACTTCCATTTGGAGCCCTCGATCATCCTTCAGATTGGCATGCCTCAATGTACGCACATTGCTACAGATCGCTCAACTGGCATCACTTGCCCGAACATTAGAAACCGTCTCGATCGATATCTGCTACTTATCGGAGACCCGCCCGCAAGACTCGAGTTCTGTGCTCATTTTGCGATCCCCTTCAGGTGACACGGGCAGCACTTTCTCATTGCGCCTATCCGGTGACGATGCAGCTTCGAGCACCAGCCAAGCCGGTGTTGGTATTGCCCTGAGTCCTCGGGCTGAAGCTGCTCTGGTTGATTGGATTCCAATCAGTAGCCGGATGTGTGCAGTCCGATTGGCTGGCTCGTTCAAAGCTTCGAAGTCGCGTGGGACCAACAGGTGTTTTTTCGTTATCGCACGCCCATCGCCGTCATTCGAATATCCGCGCCCCGAAATATTATCCGCATCTGCGCCTTTCCCGCGCCGCCTATAGCAATCGACAAAAACTGTATAGTACTGTAAAGCGGTGACAGTTTCGGTGGGGTATACAAGGTGTTGCCGTAGCGCTGCCTTCCTCCTAAAGCAACAACTGAATGGAGCTCCTATAGAGAAGCAGAAACCTACAGAAGAAGCTAAAAGCTCGGATCTCGTGGGGGGCCGGGGGGTCGGGACACTAGTTGCTGGCTGGGGATCGAAACGCTCACGTTAGAAAATTATAATCCATGATCGAGGGGAGGGGCCGCATCTCTGGGCGGGCGCCAACATGGTATACATAGCGCCTAAAGAGGCTTTTTTTTTTGCTAAAAAAAAAAAGGCTTGGCTCTTATAGCGCCTTTTTCCTTTTTTTTCTTCTTTTTTCCCGTAAATGATAAACGGTGAGCGGGTTACAACTTATATTTGGTGTGAAGAAATAGCGAATTTGCTCGCTTCTTTCTTTTGAGTATTTTACTCTTGCTGAAGAGCGCTGACTCATTTCAGCTGCACTATACACAGATTCCGTGACCATCTGGAGGGCCGGACTGGCGGATGTGGCTGTGCACTAGTGCCCGGAGGTGTTTGGGTGGGTAGCCTAGCCCACCCTGCAGCAACGCTACCGTGCGGACCAGCCCCAACCACGCGTACAAAGCAGCGAGACCACGAACCCAGCAGCGGCAGCAGGTATTGACACAGGGCCCGAGTAGACGCACCTGCCGGGATCGGCTCCACATGCGCACCTGCAACAACACACAACAGAGCGAGGGGAACTAGCAAGCTGCCCACCATAAATAAACCGCAACGCGAAACCAAAAGGCACACTAAGACGGACAAAGCCGGAAGAACTTTCAGACAACCCACGATAAGACAATACGCACGCAGCAGACGACGGCCGGGCCGAAAGGTTGGGACCTTTTTGTGTTGCGCGCCGGGCCCCCAGACTACACTAGACGGGGGGGGGGGGGGCCGTTGGGGGGACGAAGCACCGGTACGTGGGGGGGGGGGGGCGCGTGGGGGTTTGGCCTTCTTTGGCCGCAAAATCGAATCAGCTGGGGGGGGCAGGTGGCGGGGGGAACACCATTGGCCTAAAATACGTTACCGATGGAGAAGGGAGTGGGCTGAGGGTTGTCGGTGGGCGTGCGTCCAGAGAACAAATGTCCGTTTGAATTTGGAGCACATTCAATCGTTTGTGGAACCCGAAAACCAGAATCCCGCACAAAGCAGAAAGAAACACCGCCCAACACCCCCGACCCGCCAACAACAATCCCCCCCCTAGCACCTTCGTATGTGTGCTGTGGGGCCCCTGGGTCTGGCCTGACCGAACCTGCACGAACTTGGGCCCCTGCTGGCTGCGGGATTGCACTTTTGGTTGGCGGCGGGGTGTGGCACTGTGGTTTGGGCGGGGGGTGGGTGTGCACTTTGGCGGCCGCCCACGGATGAGTGAACGTTTTGTCTGAGCCAAATTACAAAAATAAATAGCAATTAACCTACCAGGGGCCAACTATAACTAATATCGAAACATCAGAGCCTGTTCTGAATAATCTATACTAAGTACGGGCTGTTATGCGACTTTTTAAAAATAAGTCGCATCTCCACTCGCTCACAAAAAACTGGATGCAAACGTGAGTAAGCTCCACCTGGGAG
Source organism: Dicrocoelium dendriticum (assembly GCA_944474145.2). NCBI lineage: Eukaryota > Metazoa > Platyhelminthes > Trematoda > Plagiorchiida > Dicrocoeliidae > Dicrocoelium > Dicrocoelium dendriticum. Next base: position 11,164,121 of record OX104067.1, on the reverse strand, counting down.
GAAGGTCCTCTCATATTCAACCGAGTTTCAACCATCCCCCCCCCCGCATCCAATTCCCCCCTTAATTTCCATAGTCCCCCCGACTCAGTCCTTACTGTGGGAGGGCATGCTTAGGGGTCGAGCGGAGGGGCGGGAGAGGGCGTAGGGCTTATCTTCCCATTGTGGTGGTGTGTGTTGTGTCCTAATTTTCCACATGGATATTAGGTCTCGCTTGCTCCACCCTCGTCCCTCCCTCCCCTCCGTCCTCAGCCGCCCCTCCCACTCGCATGAGTCCCCTCTCCACCCCCTCTGGAAAGTTAGGATTTATATTGCGACCCAAATATCGCGACGCGCTTGGCGCCGGGGGGAGCGCTTGGGTGGGTTGTGTGCTGGAGCCGGGGGGGGTGGGGGGGGGGGGACGGGCACGGCGCCGCGCTCGGCATCCGTCAGGGATATAGAGTGTACTGGTAATGTTCCGGTGTTTTTGCCCCCCGAGTTATTATTTTTATTTTCTTTTCATGGTTGGTAAAAATCCCGCTGGAGCGAAAATAACCCATGGGAACAATTGGGATAGGAACTCTCTCCAGTGTGTTGTCTGGTGTGTGTTCTGGTGTTGGTGGTGTGGGTGGTGGGTGTGTTTGTGGGGTGTGTGGTTGGTCGGTTGGGTAGTTTGGTGGGTGGGGGGACCTCACTCATAACCGTTGTCGCCCCACGCGCGCCTCCAGGGGCATAACCCCCTACTCTACCTAACTATGCCGCCACCTTCCCGCCGTCTCACAACGCCGGGTGCGCGTTATCTGCGGCCACTGCTGACAAGCACAGCGTCCTCACTATTACTGATGTGGTCGCTGTGTTTCCCTAGCCACCCCCCCCGCGACACACTCCACGCCTCTAATGGCGGGTCCTCATCGTTGTGTCCGGTCGGGTGAAAAAATCTTTCAGAGATTGGACATGGGGAGATGGGGGGGCCGCTCGGGGGGTGGTCGTTGGTTTGTGGTCGTGTGTCCCCCCTGGGTAACCGGGAACGCATGTCGTGGGTTGGGTGCGGGTTGTGGTGGGGGGGGGGCTCCCCTGTGTGAATGCGCCTGATGTGAATGTTGACAAGGTGCCTACCTGTCTATTACCCACCACCACGTCCATACTGGCTCCAGGAGACAGTTGGTCGTCGCTGGAGGGGACGAAGTGCACCGTCCTCGTGACGGTGCTAGGCTCAAAGAGTGGTTCCATGCAATCTGTGTGGAACGGGCTATGGTCCAGCCACCGCCTCGTGTACGTCTGGTGTGTATGATTTCCCAATTATGCCGGAATGCTTCCGTTCTGTTTGTTGAAGGAGTGTGGGCCGACTCCGTTGATGAAACGTGGCTCCCATCCGCATGCCTCCCGGTCTTATTCCTTCGGGTTTACACCGGATATGGGGTGTGTGGGTGGAACTATGGGTGGTGCAGCGCAAGCCACCCATGGTCCCCTTTGTAGGCGCAGGCGTCCTGTGACTGTCCCCATGGACGTCACAGTGACAGGCAAATCCGGATAAGGACGCCACCAAATCATATATATATATATATATATATATATGCCCCTTGCTGAGTCTGATGTTGCATTCATGATGCTTCTTCACCGCAGTTGGGCTAAACCAACTTGTACTTATACTAGGTCTTTTTAATGTTGATAAAATTCGTTATTTGTTATTTGGTTTGATCTGCGTACTTGGTAATCTTCTCCTTACTTGCACACGTCTCTCGCGCAACTTGTTTTAAAGTTGCGTAATTGTATCGTGTGGTATATTTTAAATAACTTTCGGGCATTTTGTGCTTATCACGGATTGACTTATAACCAATTTCTTCTATATGCTCATTTAGCGAGTATTTACGTCGTCATATGCGTTTACTTTAACCGAAATCGGCATTTCGAATGATTGGCTGTTGTTTGATATCCCATGTGTGACAGCGCTTGTGGTGAATGTTGTCAAGGTGCCTACCTGTCTTTTACCCACCACCTCGTCCATACTGGCTCCAGGAGACAGTTGGTCGTTGCTGGAGGGGACGGGGTGCACGGTCCTTGTGGTCGTGCTAGGCTCGAAGAGTGGTTCCATACAGTCAGTGTGGAGCGGATTACGGTCCAGCCACCGCCTTGTGTTCACTTGATTCCCTAAATACAGCGTGCTTGTGTTTGTCTGTGAAGGAGTGTGGGCCGGCTCCGTTGATGTAACGTGGTTCCCATCCGCATGACTCCCGATCTTATTCCTTCTGGTTTACAATGGATATTTGGTGTGTGGTTGGTGCTGTGAGTGGTGCAGCGCACGCCATTCATGGTCCCTCTGTAGGCGCAGTCGTCCTGTGGCTTGCCACAGTGACAGGCAAATCCGAATCCGGATGCCGCCTACTATGTATGTACATATAAATATATGTATGTATAAATGTCTAGTGGGTCATGAGTTAGGCCCTTTGGGCCACTACAGAAGCGAGGACAGGTCCTGCAGAGAATGAGGGCGAGCCGGCGCAGCGTTTTTAGGCACGCTGAATTCGATTTACTAACAGCGTGCTTGCATGCTAAGTCTCTTTATTTCAGGTGGTGGGTTTTCAATTTTGCCTTAATGCTTTTCTTTCTCGTATAAATATCTACGTGTACTTTATTTCGTTAACTTGCACACCTCGCCTAATCCAATTGTATTCGATTTCCATAACATTTTTGTGTTCGTGGCATTCCGTGAACTATACTGTCTGACCTCGTGCACTTAGCTAGGATTTGTTTGTAAACAACTTATTACGTATGCTATTTAATTAAGGTTTATGTCACCGTTTCCTTATGCATTAATCGAGTTTTTCTCTTTTTCTTTCTCTCTCTCTCAAGTGTTTGGCTGTTGTTTGATATCCTTGGTGTGGCTGCGCTTGATGTGCATGTTGACAAGGTGCCTACCTGTCTATTACCCACTACCTCGTCCATACTGGCTCCAGGAGACAGTTGGTCCTTGCTGGAGGGGACGGGGTGCACGGTCCTTCTGGCCGTGTTAGGCTAGAAGAGTGGTTCCATGCACGCAGTGTGGAGCGGACTACGGTCCAGCCACCGCCTTGTGTGCGCTTGATTCCCCAAATACAGTGTGCTTTTGTTTGCCTGTGAAGGAGTGTGCGCCGGCTCCGTTGATGAAAAGCGGCTCCCATCCGCATGACTCCCGATCTTATTCCTTCCGGTTAACAATGGATATGGGGTGTGTGGTTGGAGCTGTGGGTGGTGCAGCGCACGCCATTCATGGTCCCTCTGTAAGCGCAGTCGTCCTGTGGCTTGCCACAGTGACAGGCAAATCCGAAACCGGATGCCGCCAATCATATATATATATATGTATATATCTGTATTCTTATACTTACATATAAATATATATACATCCATATACACATACGTTGATAATGAACGCAGATGCTTGCAAATTTATATGCGTATATAGGTATATGTGTGTAAATACACACAAATACATTTCAGAATCAGGCATACAATGACCCCAGTTAACACGCAGTTAACATATTTATATAGCAATATGAACGCGTTCTACATGACCCTTACTTGCCTAAAACTTCGCAACGAACTCAACCTAACAACAAAGCGTTCCCACGATTACGTAGTCCCCTTCACTGCAACCAATAATTAATCCAACTCACCTCATGATTATTTCCGAGTACCCGTTCACAGACAGCGCATTACCGTAACATAATATGTGTTACCATGCATTCCTTATTAACTCTGAATATCTCTTTCCGTACTTCCTCAGCTATGCACATATTGATGCCCTTGTCATCCCAGTTACCCCTTTCGCACTGCTGACCATTTACCAATTCACATGGATTTGCAGGTTATTTTCAAGGCATCCAAAGAAAGTTTCACACCTATTATTTACGTATTTCTCATCATTAGGAATAAATTAGGTACATGTCTTGCCTTAAAATGTTGTATTTCATGTCCTACCTGAACATTGTTAGTGCAATTTGTTGTGTCGGAGCCCTACGACTGCTTCCACCCCCTAACCGTATTGAGAACGCCAACGACCAAGTAGCAAATAATGTTCACGCCGCACGCCAAACCGGCCACCAAACGTCTGTGTGTGCAACTCAATGATATGATTCAAATTAGGGCATGTACACAGGCTATGCAGAAACGCTGACAATCGATCAATCAAAGCTAGTCATTCCCGGGAGGAAGGATCGATACAACATCTCACAAACGAGGGAAATGGACAGAGTAAGGGAAAAACCATTAAGCATAAGATTCAGTGTCAACCCAAGCTAGCCACAAAGGTGAAGTAATAGAAAGGTATATGGGGAACCGTAAAAGAAGACGGGGTGAATAGAGGTGCTTGGAATAAAACTCACAAAACCAAGGGGAGTGGTGGAGTATTCTTACCTCCGCTATAACACAATTGTAATTCCGTGCAGCTTTCTCAACCTTATACCTGCTCCATTGTAAAAGCGATTGCCGTTTACAGTAGACGGTTAGTTGCAGTTACAGTATATGCAACATTTTAAAGCGTTAGTTTATCCGATCTAACGGCATATTTGTTGAACGCAATTTCCGCACATTCCCATCCGTGGATTTTCCGCCACCATCTCGGCCTTCCTTATTTCACTAACTTTACCTCAGTAAAATGTTTACACATCATTTCCCATATAATACTACTAAACGATTCCTTTTAATTTATGCTACTCTTCTATAGTACTATGAAGGCAAATTCTTCGCGCCGGAAAACGGATGTACCACTTGACACCATGAAAATTCAGATTTAACCGCATTAGTGCAATCAAACGGTCCCTAAAAACTGCACTAGCGTAAATAATCTTCACACTAGTGGTAGATAGAGCAGTGGGTGAATAAAACAATAGTTTTATTTATATTACCGTTGAAGGCGCGAGTGTTGGTAATTCTTTGAAAGAGGAACATACAGTACGTCCAAATTTGGAGGCCCCGCAGGATTGGGTGAAAAAGATGAAAATGGTAAAATGTAAGTTGCAAGTAAAATACTTTTTTCGGCCCCCAAGATGCAAAAATGCCAAATCGTCAGCAAACTAGATTCATACTTAGTGCGGGGACTACGAAGTTATAGAAAGACTTCTGCAAGTCTAACCGATATAAAGCCCGAAATTGTCGGATCTCTCAAGAGTGCTCCAGTAACCAAGAAAGAAAAGGAAGGCAGAATGATTGTGAACAGAAGCTCTAAGTTAGATATACAATAATAAACGGTCACAGCAAAGGCAATATGATGGTGAAGCAGAGATGACCATGGTTATGGTGCTGAGAGATTATCTAGCAGACCAGATGCTTTGAAGCCTTGGAGTGGATAACCTTGAAGCTGTTAAGGAGTAGAATGTAGCGCAGACCCAAGAGCCGCGGCCAGTTAACCTTTGAATGAATGAAAATGTGAAGGTATTAGGACACGGAATAAGAATAAGTCGGATGTGACTGGAAGGTGAAAGAAAAGAAGCGTGTTCTATAGAGTGAAAGGCGGCTATCGTCACGGAAGACTAAAAAGTAATTACAACGGTTAACAGGAACCTGTGCGGATGCAAAAAGTGCGCTAAGTAATGATTCATCTACTGTCTGTCAACCAGTGGGAAACTAGTAACTTTGAAGGATAGCATAAAAAACTAAAATGAAGAAATGTGTATGGTTGATGACATGAAGTGGCCGATCAGGAAAGATAAAGTAAGGTTGTCCGCACGAGGAGACCAGTACATGGAGGATGATATGCAGCTAGTTGGCTGTCGGGGGCTGCTGTAATAGATGAATGGAGTTTCAACGAGCGTTGCCGTGATGCGGCACGGAGCGATGAAATGCGTGAAACTTATGAATAGACGGTCAATAGTAAAGGAAATAGTGGTGGTATGATTGCGAAGCAGTGAGAACCACAATTATGCACAGAAGATAAAAGCCAATGGATCGGAGGCTTCGAATCCAAGGCGCCATTGCACTGGGACCGCTGTGGAGTCGAGAGAATGGGCAGACCATCCAAAGATTGATCCAGAGGTTTGACGGTATATCGACCAAATTAAGGAAACAAGTAAGCCTGGAAGAAAAGCAAACATTGTATAAGTGGAAAAGAATGATGGTGATGATAAGCCAGTATTGAAACCATTCTAGAGGTTTGACACTTTGGAACCGATGTGCTAGTGGTCATAAGTGTGCTGGACTGCATAAGATAGGTAAAACGTGAATGACCACCTCAAAATGAGCTTGGTTTTACTAACAACTCGATGAAGGATCGGACTTAACTAGGTTACGAGAAGCTTTGCCGCATATTTGTCAAATGAGTTGGAATAGGTAAGGAGGCCTAAGAATAAGTAGAGAGGCGGATACGGGAAGTAGTTGAAAGGGTGGGTATCTTAAAAAGTGTACGGAATAGGTCCTCTATGGAAACTAGGCCATACAGAAAAGGCGGTCGTCAAGAACCTGTGAGGATGCAAGGAGTGCGGCATAAAAAAGTGCACCAAATAGCTGTCAAACAGTGAGAAATGAGTAAGTTTAGAGGCTAAGATAAAGAGTAAGGTGAACAAGTGTGTTAGGTTGATGAAGTGGGGAAGCCGATCATAAAAGATGAAGTAAGGGTGCCGATACATGGGAGACAAAAGTACGTGGAGGTTGGTCTGCAGGCCGTTTGGGGTGAGGAGCTATAATCATATGCAAAGCGAAATCCTGCGCAGACAGAAAACAGAAACAAATGTCTTTTGGATACCCCGCGCCATACCATGAAACCAAGCACAGTAATGATTAGATAATGAACTATGTCAAGAGAACAAGGCCACCTCACATCCGAGTGCATATATTTGCAACCTCTTCCAACACCCTTAATGCTAATCATTTTTCCTACAGGAGAGATGGAGCCGCGGTAATTCCCGCTCCTTACATACCCGGCAGAAGTCAACTTCCTGTTCCCACTGTTGCAGCAATCTTTGCGGATCGCCCGGTTAGTCAACGGCCACTCCAAGCGCAAATTAGACTTGCTCAGAACATTACTTCCCTGTATACAGCAGTGTCGAGATCCACAAAAGATACGTTACCCATATCATCACACCCGCTAAGACTAAATGCTGCCCCACTACTCCCACTCCGGCTCCCGCGTCCATAGTCCCAGGCTGCAACAACGCACATATCGACGAAGCGCAGCACGGCAACCCCACAACAAATGGTCCATTTCTGTACTTCTACTTAATGTCAAGTCTATTAACAGGAAAGTGCACTTCCTAAGCATGCATGCACATACCAACGACCCACCTGCAATCCTGGTTAACGAAACGTATTGCTCCTCCGATACATATGAGCCTACATTCATGCTTCTTATTTACCAGCTTTTCCGAAGCGATGGCAGCACAGGCAAACGACGTGGATGCATGGTATACCTACGCTTTATATTTGCATCAGAACTGCTTGACCGTGCACAGCTATCAAATGTCCCCGAAGCTCTTTGGTTGTCCGTCACAGGAACCAGTCATCACCTTCTACTTGAATGTGTTTACTACCCGCCAACTGTGTCAACCGCAGGTGTTACCATCACTCCTGCGAGTTTCGACTTTGTCGCTGAGATGCCACAGAGCTAGGAAGTAACTGCTGGTTACGTTTATCTAGCAAAGATTAGCTGGTCCTCCCAACCGTCCTCGTCTGCACACACAGCTTTCCTTTCTTCTCTCAGCATTAGTGAGTGGAAACAATGGGTTACTGAATCAACAAGCACGACCAGTGTACTCAAACTGCAATTCACTTTGAGGTCACAAGTCCACAAACAAAGGTATTAGACAACTCCCTGATAGCGACCACAATGTGGTACGACTCGTGTTATGCGTAAATTGCTCAGCGACCCCGGTCTTATTCCACCATATACAATTCATGGAATTAAATAACAGCAATTCCAAAAATTAATCTGATCATCCCGTTGGGACGCACTCTTCCTTCCAAGCAGCGTGTGCACTGCTGTTAACTATTTATACAATCGGGTTCATCAGGCTATTGCCGTCCTTGTTCCACAAGACAAGGAACTTATGTGGGTAAAACGCATGCAGGCGTTCAGTCAGCCGGAAACAAGTAAGACTAATTTCTGCATGGAGAAAAACGTGAAACTTCACCTTGCTCTTACAGTTTCACATCACTAAGGGGGTCAAGCACATACAGCAGATACGAACAGGATACACGAGGAACAGATAGCTCTAGGAAGGACATGTAAAACGAAAGAACTCACTAAATTTTTGCTTCAAAGAGCCAACCACCATACCCTTGATACATGGACTGTTTGTTGCAGACGGACAGCCCTTCATGATTAAGCCGACAGTTGCCGAGCGTTCAGTGTTTTTCCTCCCTCCATGTGCCTGGAGACAACTCCGTTAAATGCATGCAGGCATGCATGCAGAAAAGCAACAACTTGTGTAAATCTGAATTTTTTATCAACACTAACGCCATCATCCTCCTCCTACCCGGATTTCGATGGTAACCCATCTGCTGTCCTAAAAATGGAGGGGCCTGACGTAACAGTTGTATTGTAAAATGTGTGCACACTTGCAGCGGAATCAACACTACTGCCCAAACCAGTGGACACCATCTATCATCATCCCCCGTCACACGGGTTTCCCAACAATAACCGGCTAATCCATCACACATTTATTAGCTAGATTATTAAGGATCAGCGGCATCCAGTCTCGGATTGGCCTCTCACTATGGTCAGTCCCAGTTAGCCTGCGCGGACAGAGGGACCATCGTGGCTTGCGCTGCACCACCCACCACTCCATTCACCCACCCCATTTCCACTGTACACCCAAAGGAATTAGATCGGGAGGCATGTGGATGGGTGACATGTTTCATCAATGGAGCCGGCCCACGCTCCTTCACAAGAAAACACAAACAAGCTGTAGTTGGGCATCAAGCGTAGACAAAACGGTGGCTGAACCATAGCCCGCTCCATACTGAGTGAATGGAGCCGCCCTTAGAGTTCAGCACGGGCACAAGAGCCGTGCACCCCATCCCCTACAGCAACGACCAACTGTCTCTTAGAGTCAGTATGGACGAGGTATTGGGTAATGGACAGGTAGACACCCAGTCCACACGCACCTCAATTGCAGCCACACCGGGGATAGCAAGCAACAGCCAGTCACTTGAAACGACTAGATCAAATAAAATAAATAAGCAGTGCATGAAGCTACGCCGACATAGCTGTTCGCTAACTGAGCGTATGCATTTAATTGGTTACAAATTGTTCGCCATTTGTTCAAGAAGGCAGAAAATAGATCTTAAGAAAATGCCACAAATGGTTTTGACACAAGCGTTTTGGGGTCATTGTACGTCTCTGTCTTTCTTCTAAAAGTATAATCGTTGAAACGCTCCATGGCATAGGACAGCGTAACCACCTCCTTCTCTATCTGCACACAGCTCTGCTCGGGCAGGGTGTGTTGGACTGCGGAAATCCAAAAGCTTTCCATTCTGTAAGGGAAATGCACCTATTACGTCCAGGTTGTCACTCTGTACCTACAAATCATTATACACATCAGTCGGTTGGGACAGTCTCCTGCTCCCACAGTTTTACTAGTAATTCATGTAAAGCATCAACAAGAGCAGAGCCTCCGAATTTGAAGATAGCTGGAGGAAGGTCATCTGGTCCCGCGGCTTTGTACAACTTCAACCGTCCGATCTCACGTTCGAATTCTGAGCAAGAGGGTGGATCCAAAGGGACAGCCAACGGAGCAGGGCGATCAGTGACCGGCGAATCGGACAATCCTAGCCAATTAACTTGCTTTTCAAAATGCTCAGCCCAACGCTCCAAACGTTTTAACAAATTGTGGATAGGCTGTCCACCCTCATCACAAATTGTTTCACTAACACCAGGTCTTCTGCCGCCCGTTTCCCGTATCAGAAGGAATAACTTACGATGGTTGCCAAGGGCAGTGGCCACTTCCATCTCTGACGCACGATGAGACCACCAAGATTCGCGGTCTCTCTTCAGGATAGCACGGAGTTTTGCCCGGAGCTCTTTGCGAGTTTCGTTGTGTTCGCTTCCAGCCGGGATATGCCGGCGAGCGTCGATAAGTTCCAGGGACCGAGAAGAGACCAATGTCCATGTTGGCTTTTAGACATACCACATGAGGATTTGCCTGCTGCTAGTAAGGTCTGCTGAACATGTGACCAGTGACCATCAATTGGCTCCAGTGAGCCATTACTCAACTTGCATGTCAGCATACTTCGATGCACATTCAGAACAGCTGGCTTTGTCAGTTGGCTGGTGTCAATGCGCTCACAGCGTCGTCGTGGGCGTCCGCCAAAACGCATCCGCATGTCAGCACATACAAGTGCATGATCAGTGTCCACACATGTGCTCCAAATCGAGCGACAATTCTGGATGCAGCCTCTCCAGCGGTAACTAATAGCAATGTGATCGATCTGCGTCCAAGGCTGGTTCGAGGCTGGTGGGCGCCAAGTCACCTTCCGGCGGGTGCTGTGTCGGAAATTAGTGCTCGCAAGAAATAAGCGAGCATCTTCACACAAATGAAGTGACCGCTCACCGTTATCATTACGGGAGCCTACACCGTGCTGACCGCCCAGATGCATTTCATCAGTGGACAACTTTCCAACTTGTGCGTTCGTATCCCCTGCCAGCACAACAGTGTCCGTGCTTCTTCTGTGGCGAAGAAGCTGAGTCAGTTGACGATAGAAGTCGTTCTTCACCGAACCATCGCTACAGTTTGTGGGCGCATAGGCAGCGATGATGAATAGACACCTATTAGTCCCGCGCGACTTCAAAGCTTTGAACGAGCTAGCCAATCGGACCGCACACATCCGGCTACTGATTGGAATCCAATCAATCAGGGCAGCTTCAGCCCGGGGACTCAGGGCAATGCCAACACCAGCTTGGCCGGTGCTCGAAGCTGCATCGTCACCGGATAGGCGCAATGAGAAACTACTGTTTGCGTCACCTGAAGGGGGTCGCAGAGTGAGCTCAGAGCCCGAATCTTGCAGGCGGGTCTCTGATTAGCAGCAGATATCAATCAAGAGGTTCTCCAATGTTCGGGCAAGTGCTGCCCGTTGAACGATCTGTAGTAGTGTGCGTACATTAAGGCATGTCAATCTGAAGGAGGATCGAGGGCTCCAAATGGAAGCCGATGAACTGGAATGGACCGCTTGGTTGGACATGGGATCCAATACCAGAGTACAAGTTCTTTGATGATGAGGTGCGTTATAGCTTCGAGGGCTGTTTCCTGTTCTTTTTCTAACAACTTCACTCCTTGGTGCATTACCTTCCTTCTCCGCTTCGTGATATTAGCGAGCCTTAGAATAAAGCGGCTCAAGTAATCCTTCTTACCGCTTACACGGTGTATTCCCTTTACGTCATTGGGAGATAATATCTCTCAACAAGCCCTAACTTTTCCTGGATCGACCGTGAACCCTGTGTTGTTAGCAAATGCCCATGGAAAACAACCTCGTCCTTCCGAAGTCCAAATATTTTGCTTTTAAACTTATACTCCTTTTCACACAACGTAGTAAAAGACGGTGGAGATTAGCGGCGTGCTCATAAGCTGTCGAGACATAAAGCACCACGTTGTATGCCACGCATGTGACACCATCTAAATCGTCTACCACTTGCACAACCACGTTTAAAAGTTTTTCTTTGGTACCTATAAGCCATACGGTAAAGGCAGCCAACGAAAACGTCAGCACCATTAACAGCAGTACATCAGCCATTTGAACTGATGCCTCGTTGCCATACAACCAAGATGCCCTATGAAATAAAGAATAATATGAGGGAGAGAAGTGGGACTTACCTGGAAGCCTTAATGCCCTAAGCAGACATTCAGAGCCAAGTCGCCTACACCTTGTGTAGACAACATACCGTCGCAAACAGCTGTCTATCTTGCAAGGATAAGGTGGAATCCGCTTGACAGCTACCTTGCGGCTTTCACTGCCACGCGTCATAATCAGCCATTACCCCGCAGCTAACTCAGCACCAAACATACTTTAAACAGGTAATCCGATTTGCAGACGGCAGCAGGCGCGTCACTGACATCGGTTGCGAGCCCTGTCCTGTAACGTTTCGAGCCAAGCACTAAGCGAGTCACGTATATTCCAGCCCGGAATAGGAGGCTGACCAACGGCAAGCAGTTTGTTCGTCAATGACTTCATTTCCCGCTTCTAAGTCGACTTCTGTCAACCTCGAGCCTCGCGTCACCCTACACCTGGCAGACAGAAAAAGACCCTCCTAGGTAAGCGGTGACCAGTCATACGTAACCCTCGCCCGAGTCAACGCAACTTATTCAGTGCCACCTGTTGTTTTAGGGAGCTATCATGATTATCACTACCTAGTACTAGCCTACGCACATCATCGCTGCGCATGCGCTGGTGCCATCCGACACCAGCAAAGCTTCGCAGATAACATTGATCAAAGACTTGAAGGCGCCTCAGGTGTTCAGAACGAAGGGGCCAAGTCTTAATACCGTAAAGCAAACGGCCCTCACTGTGGCCTTGTATACATGGCTTAGCAGTCGGAGGGCAATACCCTTCCGTTGCCAGAGATGCCTCAGGTTCAAGAAGACAGCTCTGGCCTTCGCAACATGTGAGCTGACGTCAGTTTCTATGCGCCCATCCTTTCTGATGCGGTTGCCAACGATAACACTCTAACGGTGTTGCAAAGATAGTAAAGAAACTCGAGTTATGGTAAACTACATGCCAAAATGCAGAAGTGGGATCTACATTTGTGAAACAAGTAGCTTTTGTCAAACGTGGCAAAATGTCTTCGTAGGCAGGTAGCGCGAAATGCTCTCTACGCAAGGCTTCATTCAAAGGTTTTGGTCAATACACAAACGCAGTTCGCCCGACTTCTTTGCAATTATTGCATCCTGACTAACCCAGTCGGTTGGATCGTCGAGTTTAGTAATCACGCCTTCTCTTTAATTTGCTAAATTCAGCGGAGTGCCTGTCAAGCAGTGCAAACGGAACGCTCCTTAGCGATAGCGCTGTCAGTTGTATCAAAGAATCTGAGGACAAGTGCACGGTTCCCTCCAACTTTCCCATATCTTGGCTAAACACAGACGGTTACTGGTCCCTAATATCGGTTCCTCCCTGGCAAACATATGCAAAACGTTCATCATTACAGGCGACAAGACCAAGAGCCTGGATCGAATCAATGCAGAAAATCGGAAGAAGCTGCTCATCCACGATCACGAACTCTAGTCGATGATAGGCACCGCCTCCGGGGGCAACCGATTTGCTGGTAGTTTAGCCCTTTGGATGAAGTCTGGAACCATGTATTCATGAGTGGGGATTGTGCTATAGATAACTGAGGTTCCCCCCAGTCCGCTTCTAACTATGATAGGCTTCCACATGGCCGGAGAAGTTCAAGACTACAGTTTCAGTCTGTTGGACATCATCAGTAGTGCGCATCTATCGGATCCATTAGCATTCGTACCCAGGAGCACCGGCGGCTTGCACAGCCATTCAGCAGCTTATGTCAATGTTGCACGGGGGACAGCTTCGAACGGTCACGAGTTACAAGGCATTGTGACATAGTGCGTCTTAGCCACAATTGTCACGTTAATTACGGACGTTGCAGAAGACGGAGTTTGCCCAGTGGCATAATGAACTATAAACAATGATTTATCAAGAGGTAAAAATAAGTGCTTGACTTGTCTCGTAGGATAGTTGGGGTGAATAAGATGACATCAAAATATATGTAGGTCATTTAAAAAACGTCTGCTGCTGGCTGGAGGTGAAAGCCGCCGGTGCTCATGGGTTCGGATCCTGTTGGATCCGATGGATAGGCACAACTAATGCTGCCCAATGGGCTGAAACCGCAGTCTGGTGCTTTTCCGAGCATGTGGAGTACTACCTGACTCGGAAGATGGCTGTGGCGAATCTCAATTATCGAAGTCTGGAACCATTGCACACACGCAGGCAACCTTGATCGGATCGAATGCGCAATCTGGGCCAGTACTTCGTCGGTAGAATGTTGACAGTAACACGTGTATACGTAACATCGTACAGCTTTGATTTCGATCAAACCACTCGCGTGGACAGCTTTTTGCAGTACCCTCCGAGACACGTTACTAATTGAGCGTGCTGCATCTGCGGGGGAGTTGCCAAGAACGACCGTGCTCACATTGGTTGATTAGCAGCAATGAGCAAAATGGTTCCTTCTTCACAGTTGGCGCATTTCCGTCTTTACGCCGACAATGTTCGCAAGTGCGCTGATGGTGCGTGGCGCAAGCTTTGCGGTTCTTCTGTCTCACAGTAGTAGCCTCCGCCGCTTTGTATCTGGAAATGGCGTAGAATTCAACATCTGTTGCGTGCTTTATTTTTGGCATTGACAGATGATCGAGGACTCAGTTTTACAGATATCACTGCAGTAATGGAGCGAGAAGTTGCGTGGTCGCAAAGGATGCTTTGTCAAACTTTCATCCTTTATTCCTAGAGCGATCCGTTCTTATACATGGCTGCCGCCCAAGCATTTGCAGAAATTACAGGACCGGGCTAAAATAGTTAATTCAGTGATATACGCGTTAACTGATTCGTACTAAGTTGCAGAAATTCTCTAACTTGCTCTTCCATAGACGCCAATTACTCGCAAAGTTTTGTCCGTCGATGTTCACTGGGGCAGACATCAAAACAGACCGTGTTGATTCAAATACCATCCACGCGCCGGCGGTGGGGTTCCTTTTTGTCTTCTCTGACACCATAAGGCAGAACTCAGTCCTTCAGAGACAAGCGTTTATTCGGCAAAGACAGTTAAGCGAAAATTACAGCATGTTTAGCAAGCCAAACTACTTGATATAAATTGCAGGTTTAGTTGCATAACTAAAGACCCTTCTGAGTCGATGAGTCTCCTCTTTTTCTTCAGTTAAACAAGGTGATCCACTCACCCGGATATCAGCCAATCCGAGTCCAGTAATCGATTCCGTTACATCCGCCTATCAGTGGCTGTCGGGATCGATCGGTTGGTCCGTCTGTTCCCTCCGATCTGGGGGCGTTGCTGATTATACTTAAGGCTGAGTTCATACCATGGCGGTTAGGTTGAAGCATCAGTGTCACCGATCCGTTTTGCGAGACCTCCATCCTGACGCGTATTGGCAGTGAATTGTATGACAAACACTTGGGTTCTAATTTCCCTTAGTTGTTAACTGTTAGATGAGGAGTTATGTGCAGAGGATTACTTTGTAGTCATTGTAAGCCGTGACATCGCAACCATCGAGTATGTATCGGAACTGAAGGATGGCAAGGTGTATGGCTAGTAGTACTTAGCCAAGCGTACATTAATGAGAGTTCGCTGGTCGCAAACATTTAGAAAAACCGAAGTTTCTTACTACTCATCGAGGTGTCAATGGAGGACGTCGGAGACACCAGCTGTAAAGGATAAGCGTGCGGACTGTCCGGAATAAAGAGATAGAGTTAGGTTGGAAACATCATTTCTGAGCTCTGTGAAAACTGCATGCGGTTTCAGGGAAAACCAATTTAGGCTTCTCCTATCCAAGTTGAATCAAGACTTGCGTGAACTGAGTACGGTGAGGGAGTCAGCATCGGTCGTAGTTGGCGAGACCAAAGATAAACAAAGTGCCTTTGAGAATACCCGCCTGGTCAGGCGTTGACGTGTTACCTCTGCTATTATCGAACTGATTAGATGACATAGGAGGGCTGTAGTTAAGTTCGTCCATGGTTGGGTTAACTGGAACGCTGCTTAAACCGGCTGCTGAAAGTGATATCGAAGATACTTGAGGTGTTTTCTTGAGTAAACTGGATGCATGCTAGCGTAAAAGTTGTGGGCGGTCTAAGGTATAACCACGGGAAACCTCGTACTTGAAACATTAAGGTTTGACAAACATTAAACGGCTGCACGTGCTAGTGGATAGATTTATTTGGCTGTTTTGGGTGATACCGACTGTTTCAGACGCCTCGCTTTACTTCTAAAGTATCTGGTGATATGAACGAAAAATCCGATTTTTTCAGCTAAGTGGATGCGCTTGTGGGAGGTGCAGTTGCGGGCAACCTAGGGCTGGAAGACCCGTTTCGGACCTACGGCTCCTTAAAAGCTTGACTTGCGGTACGAGACCACAAACCGGATTTTTTGGAAGCACTTGAGGCTGGGAGGACCAGGAGCTCTCTAAAACACAGATTTACCTACCACAAGCAGCTCGAGCTTAGATGACTGGACCGTTGATCAGCAGATGGCGCTCGATTTCAGTTGCAATGTCCAGTACTGTGTTCATTGTCCGAACGACTCTGTCAAGAGAAAGTTAAGTCGCATTGAAACTTGTGAAAGGCTTAGGTCCATGTGATGGATATGATGCAGATATTGATACCGCGGTTTACAAGCGTTATAAGCATAGTTCTGGGATGGACCATGCTATAAAGTAACGAATCAACAATGAGGTTTAGATGTCCAAGGAAGTCCATGCAAATGATTGCAAACGGGATTATTATACTAGTGCACACCTAGCCAACCGCTCAGTGTCTTGGCTATTGTGATCCATTTGATTTATTCAGGCTTGTGGACGGAGTATTTGTTAGTTTACGTGGCTCAATGGAAGTGCTGCTGACTTTTAGTATAGGATAAAGTTGGTCACCGACATGCGGATACAAAAACTTAGCTCCGAATTTTGCACGCATTCTTTATACAGCCTTAACGAACTGCGGCTTATCATACACTAATCAATTTATTCTGATGTACCTTTATCATCACTATAAATGTGGAGGGATTTACAGATATTTTTGGGAAACTGCTAAAATCAAAAATCACCCTGCGATACGCCTCGCAGTGGATCTTTCTATACGCATTTCATCGGTCATCTCGGAATCGCTATATCCAGCGGAGCGCAGTGTAGGACTTACTCCATCGGCTGTTCGTATACATCGCCTTAGCGCTTTGGAGATATGTTAGATAACAGACCTTAAAGGCAGATCCATTTTTATCGGCTGACGGCAGTCAAAATACTTTGCAGTCTTCTCAACTTTGCCGTCCTGCTGCATATAGTGCTCCGGCTAGTAAAGAGGAAGAAAACTGTTGTCTTTGGTAGATATACTGCAGAAAAGTACGTATGTCCGTCCCTGGCGCTACGATAAGCATTACAGCGGTGCCTCACTTTACGTGTTCCTGGCTATGAACCTGGTATGATGTTTCCCTCTAGATTACATGCACTTGTTCTGCCTGAGTTACATAACAGACTCTAACGTTATGGCGTTGAACGCCCGTTGCACGAAAAATTCGTTAGTCATTCAGATCACTAAGTCGGATCAACAGGCGTTCAAGGTTTTGCCCCGCATGTTTGACTGCGAAATTTCCGGCAAAATGTCGCACACTTGAGGAGCTTGAAAGAGAGTGAATGACTGAGTTCCGTCCATAATTGTTTTACTTTGAGTCTATAGTGCTTAAACATATCCTGCCAAACCATATTTAACAAAACTTCCTTAGTTTCCACTTGCCGCTTATGGATACCTACCAAATCTGGTGAACATAATGCCAGGTACAAGTAACTAGCAATATACGGCAACTTACGGTGAGAGGTAGTTGGTATGTGACGTGCCTTGCCTCCAGCACATTTGAGACTCTGGGTGCAATATCGGACAAATGGACACCTTCTGGGCTTCTCCCTACGTGTTCTATCTCCAGTGTTTAGTAGGTATGTACATGGGCAAAAATTACCAATTTCTCAGTTTTTCCGCCGCATTGCTGATTCTTCGGCAGCATCCTTCACAAAGGCGATGGGGTCTTTAGTTGATGCTGGTTCAATGACAAATAGTAGGGTTGCACGCAAGCTTATCGAGTATATGTTTAAAGTGAAGTGGACTATCAGTTGTCAGCTCAACAACACCTTAACTGCACAAGATGCCCAGCCAAACATTGTTGACGACAGAAACCTGGAGGTATGTGTCCAGTCATGCATGAACCCTGGGACACTATTAAACAAATTCAGACGTTCCGAAGAGCTAAGTATTAGCAAATGCTCGCGGACACTTACGCCAAAGAAGTGGATTACCAGGCCAGGTAGCTTGCAAGTGTCTTACCCTGCGAATACATGGGAGCACCGTTATTAACCCATATTGCATAATTGGCGTTGAAGATGTTGCTGGAATCGCCAAACCAAGTAAATGTTTCCATTTTTCGGATCATCTTAATTTCGTTTTCAGGTGCCACTAGCTATTTGCACATACACTACACTTTGGACCACCGTTTAGAGAAGCCGTACACTTCTCACACTTCTGAGTATCGTACGCTCGCAGCGGCGCGACGGAGCCAGTACACTTTCGTCAGTATTATTTGGCGTGTTAAACTATATATTTTTATCAGATTATTCGTTAATTAGGACCTACGGCAAATACATGATTAGAGAAAGCACTCACAACCAGACAATGCTACCTCCCTATCTATCGCTGTAAACATAACCATGTACCTACTTGTTTATTCTGGATATAGTGTGGCACAGCTTTTGGGTAGGATCAGAATAGTG
Organism: Dicrocoelium dendriticum; assembly: GCA_944474145.2. NCBI lineage: Eukaryota > Metazoa > Platyhelminthes > Trematoda > Plagiorchiida > Dicrocoeliidae > Dicrocoelium > Dicrocoelium dendriticum. Next base: position 11,145,702 of record OX104067.1, on the reverse strand, counting down.
CAATATTGTACATGATCGCGTAGTTAGCAAGTCCAATAGCAAAGGTAATGCAGATGGAGTCAGTAGTGTGGGCATACATGGTGTAAATATTGCTTGAAGTTTGTCTTTTCAGAGTGCGAGATGTAATCAAAATTATTACAGAGATCATTGGAGTGGAGTACGTTGGTGAGGAACCGGTCCTATGAGGTTTTGTACACAGTGCTGGCCAGGTGAGTGATGCATGAGAACCCATCTAGTAAATCATTTTCAAAGTAGTGGTGTGTCACTTATCAAGCATGTAGGTACAGTCTTTTTAGAGAGGACATATGCACAGAACCTGTGGTAGGCGGTATCGGTCAAGTTGACAATGCGTGGTAGCGGCGGTTGCGGTATTAAGCTGCGAAGCTCATCCGCAGTGTTGTTAAACAGATATTTGTGGCTTTTTTAGGGAGAACCCTTTCCAGCCAAAACTCCACCACGATTTGGAACAGTAATAAATAAATAAATAACAAGGTAGGTTTTTAGGCTGGCTAGATGCTGCGCCCTTAAGGACTCAGAGCAATGTTTACATCCATCCTATGCTATTTCATGAGGGTAGGAAAAAATGATTATGTGTTCCGTGTTAGCAATCAAGAATGCTTTGGCTTTGTTAGGTGTACAGCTGAATGGGTTGTAGGTGCCCACTCTGAAACGCTTCCTGCTCATTCAGGTGATATTAAGCACCATAAATTTGTTTGTCGTTAAATTTGCGCAGAGTTGTAGTCGTGCAGGTTTCCTTTGGAAACAGTATCCAATTCACCGATCTTCACCACAAATTTTTTGGACTAATTTGGCCCGCTCAGTCGTCACATTTATTGCTGCGCACATGGAAAGAAATAAGAGCGGCGGAAGTACAAGGAACATGAATAGTTTATAAATAATTCTAGAGGTGTAAAAGAATAAGGATACGTTTTTAATATGCGACATACTAAGGCGGCGTACTTCACTAGAACATAAAACTTGACAAAAATTACCAAATTTCTTGCGCTGTGTTTGATCACTGGCGCCAAGTTTTAACCTGCTTAAATCTCAGAACCAACGATAAAACCTTTCATAAGGCTATAATATTGCAAATCAGGATGCAAATAAAACGCACAAAACACGTTTTTACAGCTGATTACGGTAAAAGTAAATGCAATGAAATACGTGTTGTAATTCACGCGTCATCTGCAAGTGAATGACGGTCTACCAATAACCCTATGACATTTTTGTTAAAAATGGCCTTCATTGTTGCAGGCAGATATTAGAAAAAACAGAAACTGATGTAAAAAGTGACGAAGCGGTATAAGTTCTAAAGAGGCATAGCTAGCTTGCAATGCTAATTATAGCCCGTACTGCACCGCAACCACTAGGTACGACGTGGGTGGTCTAAAAGCAAACTTTACAGGCATATATAGCAAATATAAGCAACTAAACAATATGGATATGTGGAAACGCTAGGAATCCAGCAAGTAATGTTATAAATGCATGGGACTTCAGGGTAACTTATGAATGGCCCGCGGTCAGAAGGTCTCAGTTTACCATTTTCAGTGTATACTAAGCTACATAAATGACTAGGAATACAGAATTCCTTAATTTTTAAACTAAGTGCTTGCGGTTTATATCAAGGCTGAATGAGTTTGGTCTAATTGAATAACGCAGAAGACCTTTGTGATCATACAAAACGTGTTTGCTTGAACAACGCGATAACCGCTTAGATACATATTGCAAGTTTTATTTCTTAGAGCTGAAGTTCTATATTTATAAGGCTGTCTCCAACATCAGTGAGCTAGAGGTACCTGTCACTAATAATAAAGAAATGAGTATCGGAAAGTTTGGCAAAATTTAGCAAATGGCTTCGGGGCGTGAAATCCAGTTGGTTCTACCTTGGTGAGACATTACCAACTCAACTTCCAGGGGTTGAGCTTGCACGAACATGGAGAGTATTATACCTCATGGGTTGTGATAAACTATTGTGCAGCCCTTTGCTTAATTGCAAGCTGTTGCTCTCCATTGTTAAGTTCCAAAGTAAGTGCCTGCGGGGTTCATTCAGGTGGCAATGTTAACTTATGCAGTAAGGTTGCACCCGCTAACTCCTTGGTTGTTTTCCTGGCAAGGGCTGTTCTAGCACCCTACGCCAAGCGTGATAAGGTCAACCAAGCGTAGAATAGTAGGTAAAAAATGTGGGAGCTGGTTGTCCACCCAGCATTACGCATAACGCATGGTAGACTTTGGAGAATGGTAAAAGATAAATAACGCTCGGGCGACCGCGCTAAGGCGAAGTGGTGGTCAACATTTTCTGGATGTCCAGCAAGCCAGTGTGACAGGGTCTTTGCGCTGGTTAGCTTTTACGCCGGTGAACTGGAATCTAGAAAGCTAAAGCGGGTTAAATAAAAGGAGTTGTTTCTCATGATGCCTGTCTACTAGGGTTGCTAATATTAAAAGGCACATGTATAAGAGTTAAGGCTTAGGATATGGGACCAAAAGAAGATAAGTCGAGAGTAACGTGTCTGCTTCTCAAACATATAAGATTTAAGCTGGTCTATTTATCAACAAGGTGGAAGACAAAGATATTATTTTGCGGTAAGCATACCGATTGTAGGTGGAAACAGCGGATGTGACCTTGATGAAGTCGCCTCTTGGTCAAGGGTCTTCGCGGTTAGTTGCAGTCGGGTTTTGCCAATTTATTCCCTTTGGTTGTGTGATTGATTTCTCTGAATTAGCTGGCGACATATTTATTGCTTGAAAGCAGGATGATTGTGCTTTAGACATATGGTAACAGGGGTGAACCTTCACTTTGCATTTTTCACGGAATCACAGGGCTGAACGTGTTTGGAGTTGACCGTATGGCATTGGTATTACGAGCGAAGGCCTAACTGCATTTTGGCATTATTAGTAAACCAAAATCATTACCGCTATTGCGTTTCTGTCTCTTTTTCAATTTTGCATATATGTAACCACCAATAGAACTGAACGCATAGATAAATCACGGGATGGATTTCGCAAATGTCAGCCTTGCGGTAGAACATTTCGCTGGATAGTGGGGTGGCGCAATTAGGTGGCCAAAGTTGCCTTCCAGGAAAATATGGGATTGGTACTACTCAACAGGCCGCCACGTACTTCAGCATCAATTTACAAAGTGTGGACATTAAAAGCCTCTGATATATTTATGACTTAACAATGCGTAACCAATTTTGGGATCACTAAGCAAAAGCAAAACCCATGGAGGTTGCGTCGCTGGAACTATCGGAGTCACCGTACAGTAACGCAACTTGCTGCATGAATCGGTGCGGAAGACGTAAGAAGTAGACACAAATTCCGCTATCTTGATTCTTGACCTTCACGTCCGTTTTCCAGAATGCGAAATACCCATGAAGAAGTCTTGTTCCACTGTCGTGCACAGAATATACATAGAGTATTAACCCCCAAACACAAGTTGAAGTTGGAATATTCGCCGCAAGTGAACAAGGAAAATGAAGATTTTAGGCAAAGGAGAAGTATAAAATGACAACGCTATCGCGGTATGATGTCATAGTTGTGACCGTTGCTGCCGAATAGTTACCGCTACAGAAGCTCTGCCAGAAATCTTCGAACATTCCAATAAACATGTCTGTACTAAGTTGTGACGCATCTCTTGTTAGCTCCCTCCAGTTCGTATCGACCACTGACGCATGAGTTAGTTCGCAAGTGCGAGAAAAGGTGTGTCTGGTGTTGAGGTCAGGTGCTCAGGCTCGCCGCTTCGTCGGTGCCAGGACAGATGTTGTCAGTCATATGCCTCTGCCAAAGAACTTAGTCAATGAAGCACTTTCGCTGCATATGCGGCTGGGGAAATGTGAAGACATGGAGAACTTGGTAAAGACAGATTTCACACATCACTTTGCAGACGGCTTTTGCGGGCAACGATGGTAAGTCCTTGACAGATCTTGTCACGGACGTAATGCTAGCGTTAATAACGAACACATTTGTAAGGAAAATATACTGGCGAGGAGTTTACGCGACCAAAGTTCAGGCACACCGTTTACCCATGCTATTATCGATAAGCCGTGATATGGCATAAAGGTCAGTTTCAGAAACTGTAACGCGCAAACGTTATCGAGTGTACGGAACGTATCATCACCCACAAGGATAATCGTTAACTGCAGCGAGTTAAAGGGCAGGAGAACTACAAACCATACACGGGTGTCACACTCGGGCGTGGTACTGAAACGCTGTAGTGGTGCCTTTCTATTACAATTTCCTTAACTTTTTGGTATTCTTGTGCATTACGTTGAAGAGACCGATGCCACGCTTCTCTTCTTTACTCCTTTCTACTGCCACTCCCATCCGCCTTAATGGAAAGAACTCATACTGGTTTTACACACAAGCCTTCGATGCAGAAGTATGAGGAAACTACAACTAGTTGGTTTTCAAAACTCACTGCCCTGCCCGCTCGATTGCGTGCTCGACCGCACTGAGCCAGACGCGTCTTAGTTGCAGCACGGGTTACGTCTCTAGTACCTCCAACTTCCAACTGATTGCTCCCACCTAATTTCCACACTTGGGCTCGGTCGTAGCTTTTTGTTCTGTGGCTCACTTTTAGCCCTCTGTATTGCCTACGTCTTTGACGTTGGCTTCACGACAAGTCGTGCGGTGCCCCAGTAGCCGTTTGCTTTCCCCTTTGGAGAGCAACCTACCGGGCCGGCCTACATTTCTCTTCATCTGCTGCTCGCACCTTACATTGTTATCTACGTAACGGCCCATCTTCGTTTTCCAAACAAAACGAGTCGAGCAGGAGGTCCCATTGTAGGGATGACGGTTTTGAGACATTTTGAGTCACTCCATGACTTAGCTTCAGCTGTTTGATGAACCTGACCCAGTGCTTCTCTCCTGCCACTAGCTCGTGGATGACCCAACCGATTCTGCAGTTCCCGCTTCCTGTCGACCAACTCATTGGTCCCCAAAGTCTCGTGCGTACGCCTTGTTTGCAATTTTTAACTGACGCAGCTGTCTGCCTACTTTCCCTCATGTAACAAGTGCAAGGATTTTCTCTCATGTTTGGCAGAAAGCGCTTTGCGCTGGATACTGGTTTAGTACCTGCCTTGAGGTTCAGAGCAGCACTAGTGATTCTGCAACGTTCTGGAACAGCTCGGAGTATTTCTTTGTGACGTATATGATTCTGCGTAACCTGACTGCTATTGCTTTCTACCGTCCTCTCTTCCGGCCTAATGGGCACAGCTGATTGTGCAGTGACACTGCGCTAGAGGTGTTGCTCTTCCCTGACTTCAAATGTGCGACCGCATTTTACCAAAATACAAGTTGCGCAACCTCCGACATTCTGAAAATTTTATGGCAATGTCAGGTTTAGTTCCGGTGCCCATTCTACTTAGATGTTTAATTTAGGTGAAGGCAGTTCAACCAAATGTGTCTGTGACTTCCCGAACTGCGACGGTTGCGGCTGGGAAAGGGCCTTCCTTTGTTAAAAACCGACTGGCATCTTCGGTTCTGCTGCCTCCTCTCGTCAAAATCGTAACGCTTCTCTTCTTTATATCTGCCCTCTGCCATATCCAACTTTGTCAAGAGGAAGCACTCACACAGGCTCTGAACACAGGCCTTCAGCAGATAAGTATGAGATAAATACAACTATTTGGGTTTTTGAAAACTCACTAGCCATCTCGATCAAATGCCTGATCAACCGCACTGTGGCAGAGGCTTCCCATAATCAGCTCCGCTTACGTCTCTTTTAGGAGCATTATTACCGGTTCGTAATGTTATAAAACAGTTGTTAGCCGGCCTGGAAATTTGATGCGACGTGTGCATACAGCCCAACATTTGGGTCAAAGGACAACTTCTGCTTCCCTCACGTAGTTGTTCGTGCTAACAGTGCAGCGTGTGTAACGTCTGTTGTGAGAGTAAGAGGTGGATGCGCGATAGTGGCTCATGTGGCATCCGAGCCAACTACCTTATACGTGTTAACTTTAAGACGTCTAGAAGTGTGTAGGTGCGCACCCCTAGAAGGATAGTGAAAATAAATGAAAAGCACTGTAAACTGGTTAATCGTGCATTGTGGAACGTTGCTGTCATGTTTTGCTGAGCGCTCGAATTCAGACTCAGTTGGGATAAAATTCTTGCGGTCAGCATGAACCGCATATTTCTAAAGACAATAAAAATTCAGAGCGCCAAATTGTGAGTTCATATTCACATCTGTATTGGTAGTGGAACTTGGGTACAAGTAATGGAAAATTGTTAGCCGCGTAGGCGGGATGCTGTAGTAAATTTCTGAGTGCTCGAAGTTAGCCCCATTTATCAATCTACACTTAAGGGTTTTGCGAGTCATTAGTTCATTTTTAATTGGGTTGTAGAGAGAAGAAAGAAATCCTTTGTCAGGCACCTTAATTTTTCTCTCACTGTAGGGATTATGTACTTCGATGCGGCATAGTGTTCCATTAGAGAGACTTGCGGTCACAATCATCGCAGCAAGATCCCCGCTTGCCCAGCAAGTTGAGGTCCAGTAAAATTTTGAAACCTTTCACTGGGCGCAATGCCGACTGGCTCAGTTAAAAGCTGCAGTCATTCACTACATGAGTTGACAACGTGACGTCAGAGCAAACCCAAAGGCTCCTTGGTTTAAACTTCTACATGCCGTGGCCTCGTGTCGAACTATCCACACAAAGAAGAAAAAGCGCTTGTACCTCATCCCCTATCCCACCCCGGAATATACGTCACCAGTATATCAAGTCAGTACGACGACGACGGTATTCCATTTAAAACAAGTTCATCTTTTGAAAACAAGGAGAGGAAGACATGTTCCAGAGTGTCAAGCCGATTTTCCATCCACGCCTCTGAGCAATCCATAGTAGCATGCATTCGCCTTTTCTGAGGGTAAAAAACGCTGGCGAACCGCACACGAGGATCAATCAAACTTGAGAGCTGAAGAGAAGTCGGAATATCTGGCTTTATCGGTGAAAGGTATCTCCGTGTAGAGAAAAGCAGCGTATTAGTAGCAGAAACGTTCTTTCCTCATCATCATCATTATAACTTAGCTAGAGGTGAGAAGCACCTCAGCTACTGTGCCGCAACTTATAAAAGAAAGAATGGGGAAACTGCAACATGTGCAAGTCAGCTGACCTACTGGTAACGGATGGGCATCGTTCCAGTAAGTTGCCAGCCGCCTACTATGCGACAAGACTTGCTATGAAATAGTAAATAAAGCTAAATAGTGGGCTAGCGGTTGGAGGGGAGGCTAAGAGGGATGGGTTAGGAAAGAAAAGCTTAAAACGCGAAGGCCAATGAAGTCGGCTGCTAGTCATACCAGCAAGTGAATCCCGTCAAACGTGTTCACCGTATTTTGGCTCCCAATCAGGAAGCCGAGATGAGCCAACCAAAGCCGGCTCCCAAGTAAAGGGTGTTGAGTCGTGGGAACCTTTTCCAAAACAATTACCCCAATGCCCTTCCCAAGGTTAGCATCCTCAGCAGGAAGCCCCTTCAATGCTTAGTAGCCAGGCGGTCCGGAGCAATATTTGGGGCGACAGAGCAGTTAGCTTTGTTAATGGGTAGATGCCACTCTATACCCGACAGTGCAACCGGTGCAGTGTTGTCTGTAGCGGAGGCGGCGTCATCAAGTTTGGTCACCTCTAGCCACAGTTTAAGATCTTCAGCATATAGGAGGCATTCCGTTTGGAGCTCAGCTGGAAGATCACGGCTGTAGAGTTTGCAGAGCTCCGGACCAAGAAGAGAGACCTGCGGGACTCCGCTGATCAGTACAGTTGAATTAGAGTAAGTATCATACCCTTGAATTTACACGTATCGGCGACCGAGAAACACAGCGACCTAGGAGAGAATCTTCCCAGAAGTGCCAGTTCCCAGGAGTTTGAGTAACAGAACTTCATGAGGAAAGTTGGCAAATGCCCTGCTGAAGTCGATGTAAACAACTTCCAATCAATTACCGGCATCCAGCAAGCTTTCGCGCGTTCTCCTACAACGTGCAAGTTAGAGATACAGGAAGGTGAGTTCGGAAAAATATGTTAAGCGCATGAGAGGATATGCCGGTTCTACTAGTGAAGTTTTAAGGCACATTTAAGAATTCTTTTCAAGATTTTACAAGTTATCGCTGTCAGACGGATAGGCCGGTAAGTTGAAGGATCCTGACGATCTCCTGACTTGTATAGGGGCTTATGGTACCTCGTTTCTTAGCCTTTGGAAGTTTACGGCGTCTGGGTTGCGCCGCAAATCTTGTAATACGGGAGAATTATTGAGCTAAACCACCGTCTGGAGGAACAAATGGCGCAATGCATCTGGATCCGGTGATGGGTTCAGATTTAATACAAGAAATGGTTTCAAAAGCTAGTCGTCAGTAAGCCTAAAGTATCCTAGTTTAGGAGGCTATGTGACACAAATTTGCAGCATAATGGGGAATCCACGGAAAAGACGAAGGTATACTTCAAAGACAGGAGATACATTTTGGCATCATCGTACTCCGATAAGAAAGCAATTTTACAAGGCTACAGGGCAGTTATCGCACACCCAGCTTTTGTACTCTTTGCAAACACAAGGACAGTAGTTTGGGAGCCGCCTTGGGATTTGCTGCCAAACATACTTCGTACTGTTATCGGCTTTTACGTTTTGTTTGCGTGTCAAGGTTTCTAACCATCCGTTTGTCCGAGTAGTCTAAAACCGAGGTTGTCGACCTACGGCTTTCCCCTAATCTTTATTGTTGGTTCCTAAGGATCCCTAACTCATGCTCGATCCAAGTAGGGTTTTGGGAAACGTGCTTTCGTTTATAGAGCGGGAGTATTTGACCAAGGATTGACATGTCTGTGTGTAATAGACCCCAGGAGTTCTCAACGGCCGGGTTCTCGAAAATGCTTCAAGCTATAGCTCTAGCAGCGTCTCAGAGAGTAGGGTCCGCACATCAGACATCCTGACGATACACACTCTGGTCGTGAAACGTAAGGCAACGGGCTCATTCAAACCAACGCGCACAATGGGCATGTGTCAATAGCTTGCAGTACAGCCCATGTAGAGGCATCTGATTAGGCCGGCAAGAATACAAGGTACAAGCCGCGTAAAGCCAAACCTGGCTATGGTAACTTAGGTGCTGCGACTTGCTGGATCAAAGGAAAGTATGGATTATTTTAAGGAGAAGAGTATCGAAGGAACTCGGAGGGTCGTTAAAGTGGAGCAGGTCCCAAGCAATAGCTGAAGCATTAAAGTCTCCCATTCTCAGCTAGTCACTACCACGGCCGTGCTTCTTAATCAATTCCAGCAAGTACAATCTAGACCTCATTAGATGTTTGATCTTGAGCGAACGTGCGCACAAATCGCGCACTTGTGCCCTCGCAGCTTTTTCACTGTGACAGCGGCAATTTGTTGTAAACTTTCGGAGCTATACTATTTTGTCGTGCTTTTAAAAGCTTTACCTTTGATACTATTTTCCAAAGTACACGTTAGTGCAATTAACTGCCACCCTGACTTATTAATTCCAGGCAGTGTTTCACTAGGAGCCAAGCACTAACGGTTGCGTAACCCCAACCATTGGAGACATTGGTTGATTTCACCCAATAAAGCGTTTCAACGGCATTCGAATGGACTGCCACGCGTTTAAAAGAAACATTGCTTGGGGCACCTAGAGGTCTCAAAGCAACCTCACCTAGCGCGATCCGAAAAGCTTCAGGTATAACTCATATAATCCGCCCCACATTCACGCAGTCACAGTCGTCTGGCCTCTCAGATAAGACAGTCTGCGAGTACACAATTGCAACGTGGACACTGTGAATTTGATGACATCGTCCGTAACAGAATTGCTTTTGACTATAGAGGATGAGTTAGTCAAATGTTCGTACTATTTCTTTGACAGGCGCAATGCCTAGTATGACACAGTCAAAAGATCTATAAGAATTATGTACAAAACTTGTTAAAAGGGCATTTCCTGCTGCAATTTTTGCGTTTTTCCATGCGAGATGCTTCTGCGCTAAACCTAGTCAGACAAGGTTGGTAAAGAAGGCTAAATTCTCTATGGTTCTGCATGGTATGCGCATCTATTTTACTGAAAAATCGCATGCTCCTATTAGCTCCGAGGTACTACTAACTACAAGCCAAGTTTGAGGAAACGGCAACCATCAAAATCGCTACGGTTAAGGTAATCATAACAGACTGAGCAAGCAATTCTTCTCCTTAATTGCTGCTCCAATCATGAGAAGAACGGCTGGTAATACCGTAAGCAAGGCGACACATAGGGCTCAGCATAACAACTGCTCTTCCAATTCCACACGTGACTCATCTTTGAATAATGCGGTTCCAGGTTCCTTCGGAGTAAATGCACGTACGGCTAATTCAAGCTACCAAATGTGTGAGCATAACAAGAGGAAGCCTGTACTAGCGAAACTTCGGTTACGTTGGCTTCCAAGGAGAGCCGTCGTTTCAAATTAACAGCCCCCCGACCAAATCGAAAACTAAGTGACATAGCGGAGTACTTCTGGTGCAAACACTATGGTTTCCTGCAATGCATCTCAGAGTATTTCAATCAGTAACCGTGACATGTAGCTAGATGTAAAGAAACAACTACCTTTACTAAGCGTACTGTGCTCCAATATCCCAGAAGCAAACTCGACGGCAATAAGAAGCAGAGAGTTGATTGCGCTCAACTAGCGGGACATTATTAGTTACCTAATCGTAGTGTAATGAAATCTGTATACTTAGTGCGTATTAAGCATCACCCAAACTCCATGCATTTTAGGGCGCCAAGCTTTCTACGGGTTGCGTTAAACTGCGGCACTGAAGTAGGAACAGACCTACTATCAACAGGCAGGATCATAAAGGAACACTGCCGTAGTGGTATCTTTCCAAACCTTCTATGAGACGAGTGCTATCGAGTTAACCGCAACTTAACGGACAACCGGAAAGAAACTTCAACTCGGACCATTTTTCTTCACGTAGTTCCAGAAAATGAAGCGTGTGAACAGCATAAAATAATAACCCATGATAAAGGACAGTGGTGTTATACTCGTGAACACTCAGCGTTGATGATGTGGTAGCGAAGTCCGTGTCACAGCTGTGTTACTCAGCGACCTACAAAGGAAGTGGCTCGCGAGGGTTGAAGGTAGTCACGCAGTCAAAACATATGGTAACAAGGCTGTTAATAAGCTGGTACACGCTCCGTTGCAGGCTGCAAACTGAGCTTCAGCTGCAGAGAGTCAGTGATGTGCCCCTAACGATGCTATATGATCAATAAAAGAACAGTGTACCAGTAGTGTGCCTAATGAGCTTATACAACCTGTAAAAGCTGCTACTGACCAGAGACGTTACACTACGTAGAGGTTAGACACGGGACTAACTACGCGGATGATGAAAATGGCGTTATACCCTTCTCTAAGTATATGCCAAAAAGCGATTATTCGCCGGTCACGCACTGATCAGCAAACCTTCACGTGTGATTTGCACAATCTAAGAAGCAATAAGTAAATATGAGAAACATTCATGTATGAACACATAAGCTCAAGGGCTCCTCAGCAAAATCACTAAATTTCGGCCAACTCAAATTGTGAATGTTTGAGATCTAATTTATATTACCGGAAATTGGTTACACCAGGAGGTGATTGATGCTGTGGTTGAGGCAGCCAGAAGGTCACTGGTCCGGAACGACCGTCCAGCAGAAAAGTTTGGGTCTTACTCAACTACCGCAGCTAGCTGTGATGTGCAGCAGTTGAAAATCTGGAAAAGCGGGTAACCGTCTTACTCTGTCTCCGTCTCTGGCTAAGACACAAAGACGCATGTCTCGTGGCTGTTGTTTATCGCCCACCAATCTCCACTCCGGAAAGGAATTACCGCTTGATACGTGTCCTTAACAGAGTAATACGCACTGCGTACAGCCAAGTTCGCATCACGAGGAACTTCAAGCTACATGCCCTGGAGTTAACGGCATCATGCAGGGAACAGTTCAAAGCAGACTTGCAGGAACTGATCTCTAATATTCCTTGGTAAAAGCGTGGTATAATACCTACCAGATTTAGGTTAGCAAACAAACCATCCATATTAAACCTAGCGCCCACGAATAAAGAGCTCAAGGTAGACAAGTTATTGTTTGTTAGTCCACTAGGTCTCTCTGACCACTTAATGATAAATAACTAAATAACAAATGGGTTATTCTCGACGGAGCGCAACATACCTTTAATGGTATGTTTAGATAGATACAATAAGTATAATTAATGAATAGTTCAACCTCTAATGAACGCGGCTAGTCAGGACCGGCTTGATAAAGCGGCTTTCAGAGCTACGGATGCAAAATAAGTGTTCATACACAAAGCGAAGGAAAATGTTGCTTGCAAAATTCGTGTTCCGCGTACTGGTGCTTAGTTGTCATAGATATGTTCGTTGGAGTCGTATCCTAAAGTAACGCAGGAGCACGATAAATCCTAGGAGTTTTCATTAGGAACAAACTGTAAAAAATATTAGAGTAGTTCCGGAGTCTGCTTTCCCATATTCCAAGTGCGTTGGAACCAGGTAAAATGTTTAATAAATGTTGGACGGAAAGGTGGGAATATGTTTAAATGCCGTTATGCTCACAACGTTCAGCTAATGAGATCATTGTCAGCATTTAGCAGTGGGCAGTGACTTTAGTTTTGCGGCGAGTTACTTTCGCCACGTCGCGTTGTTGTTAAGCGGACAGTTGTGATATTTTATAAGGAGGACACTCGCCGAGCCAAAACATACTACCTCATGGAACACTGCCGCTGACCACAAGTTGAATAACTGTGAGCCACTTGCAACGCCAAGTTACGACCGATTTTCCGCCGGGCTAGTCTCAGTGGCGGTGCACCGGTTTTCCTTTGGCTGAGCAGAACGCTTAGTCAGTACTCGCCAGTAACTGTTGGAGCGGCCGACAGCAGGTGAGATAGAATCGAAGTAATGATGGCTAAGTATTCCATCCGCCGTATACTTTTTAGAGCAAATAACCTAGGGGACAGTTAAGGTGCGTAGTCGTGTCTAAGTGAAACAACCATAGCGAGCAAAGAGAACGCTTGCTTGTAGACAAAGCTTTTTAGAAACGAGGTTACAAACCTAAAAGGGATATGATTTTAATCGTTCAAGCCAGTAGAGAGCATAGACAAAGTGGCTTGCTGTGGTCTCCGGAATGACCAAAGGCAGTCAAGATTCAGCTGCCAGGCGTGTAGTCTTCGGCGGCCCACAGACGCAAGGAGGATAAGGTATCCATAATATAATTGCGCCGAGTAAAGATTCCGACATTAAAAGAGTACTGTCGATGTTTCGGTGCCAGGGATTTGAACCCAGTTATTCAAACCAGTAGAAGAGAGAAGCTATGATCAAAAGCGCACTGTATTCTTCGGAATAAATGTTTGGCCGAAGGCGATATTACAGGCCTGTTCCTCTCTCCCTTTTCTCTGAGGCCGTGAACATCTGAGAGATTCGGGATTAAACTGAGGAACTGCCTCCGTCTGGGATGGGACGAAATAACCAACAAGAACTTACCTGGACCATGGCATCACTTCCATTCTAACCATCTGCACCCAATCACCGATGTCCAGTGAGGGTAGCTGGACACGAATTCCTCGCTCCCCGGCAGATATACATAATCAGAGAAGACTTCACATGGTTCTGCAACGGATCAACACATCATATTCAAAAAGAATGTTTAGTTCCCGACCTACCAATGGACAGTACCCAGGAGCGCAGTAGGCAACCAGCCAAGGCACCAGCCAGCAGAAAAATGGGACACAACCTGACTGCGAATAACCGAGCAAAGAAGCGTTCAACAAGAAACATAGCCAGTTACAATTTGTCATTCAATGGATTGGCGGCAGTGTTCCAGGACGTGCAGGGTTCTCGCCTGGCAAGCGTTCTCCCTATAAAAGGCCACAAATGTCCGTTTAACAACACTGCAACGTGGCGTATGTGACTCGCCACCGAATAAAGTCACAGCCCATAACTTCACACCGGCAGGTCAACTAGCGTCACCATTCTAGATAGATTCGTTACACTGGAACTTCTACATCTGCATACGTTGTAATCCTTTTACTTCCTACGATACGTTGACCTTTGCGTTAATTGTGCATTAACTCACTCTATCGGCATATTTCTCTTGAGCGTGCTCTTCCATTACCTTCCAATGGATCATTCAGGATACTCAATCAATTATTAGCTGAAGTCCCGTACCGCATGACAGCGAATTATTGTTTCGCATTTTCACCATTGTACTGTTCCAATCATGGACATATGAACAATTTTCTACTGTCACTGCTACAGTTGCCATACAATGTTTGTACAGTTGTACATATCTGATCATGCCCCCATGGGCGTGCCTCGCATAGTCGAGAACAAACTATTTATTTGGTTAATAGCTAAATAGCCAATGAGCACAGGATGAATGTTAAACCACGCAGGCGAGTTAAGTAGTATATCCGTAGGATAACGACGCCAAACCGATGAGTATTAGGAGACCTGAAGAAGTAATCCAATGGCAAGGTAGACTGAGCATAACGCCATGACATAGCCACTACGCAGTGCCCTTGCAGGATGTTGAACCTTTGTCAAGGTGTTCAGATATTAAGTAGCATTCCAGCCCAGTTATTCAAACCAATGGAAGACACAAGTCGTGAGGACAGAATGCACCAGGTGGTGGTCTAGGCTGTCTATCTATGTCTTTAGACCTACAAGGATGGTCTTCCTCCGCCTTACTGAGATACGACGATCAGGATACATTTACTCAACACTGCTATGTAGGACTAGCGGAGGGGCAAGGAAGAGGTCAACGAGAGGAACGCTTCTAACTAATAGGAGGAAGGGGAGAACTGGCGACTTGAAGCCTTACCAAACGAACCCGTTTTGTGTGGGTGAATACTGACCATGGGTTCATGTATACGTAAGTGGGTTTTTGTATCGGTGTTGCGAAATGTGTATCCGTATACAGAAATTAGCAGTCAGAAAAGGTGGAACTATGTAGAAAGAAATAAGATGCTGTACGAGGGAGGAGTGATGAATGAACAACAGTCTCATGGGAGAGGCGTTAATTGATAAGAAAATGCCGCTTCAAAAAAAACTAGGGTTGCAGTGCAAGCTATACAAATAACCAACAGTTGGGGAATAAAATAGCCAACGGCGGATCAATATTTTAAAATAAACCACTCGACGGTGCTATTGTACGTTTGCACTAGTAGGTCAGTTGGACGCAGGAGGCAGTGCGGTTAAGAGCCGAAGTAACAACGTGGCAGAAACCGCGCGCGGTTGAGGAATTTAGGAATACGGATTGCCGATCAGTCACTATATGGAAGTGAAGTAATTTATGGCTTAAAATGCTATGGCTGAAGCAAGCATAGTTTCTGAACTAGCTATACTAAGAGCCAACAGCTTTGGAATAAAATGGCACCTCGGCGCTTCAACAGGTAAGGTAAACCACACGAAGGTAGCGTTTTACAATGTAGTTGGTAAGTCAATTGGAAGCAGCTAGCAGTGAAGTTAATGGCCAAACTAAATACGCAACAGATTCCACTCACGCTTAAGGGTTTATGTGTGCGCCAGTGATAAAGAAGCAAGGGAAGGGGTGGACAAGAAAAGGGGTATAAAGTGAGGTAAAGGGATGATATGCAACGTTTTAATGACGTACAAACGAAAAAATACCAGTAAAAACGAGGTAAAATAGAAGAAGAATAAAAGTGGGTTTCATGGCTAAATTCAAACGCCGTACCTGGTAACGGGTCCGTTTTGTCTCGCTCCCAATTCGTTCAGACTTTCAACGACATTTGTCGCCACTTGAGTTTATTTATCACGATTTCACTTATTTTTTCCTTAAGTTTACAGGTTTGCTGCACTTAGCTTTCCCTTGTCTTTGGCCATGGTCTGTGAAGGCCATCTTAACGTCACCTTCAATTGTGAGAGGTCAGTAAAGCGTATCCCGGCCAAAGCTAAAACTATAAGCAAAAACTCATATGTCACAAAAATACCATGCACCGTAAACCTAACGGACATCTTCTCTGAGTTCCCGAATAGTCAAGCTTTCAAATAACGTAATGAAGAACTAAAAGATCTTCAACACAATAGAATATCTTATTGATAGAAGGACAGCCATAGCAACTATGATTCATTCTACAGGCTCCATGGATCTTGAGCCAGCGGATTTGGCTGGGAGGTTGCCCAAGACGGTTTGCAACGCGGTGATGAGTTGGCTAAACTGTCTTAATTAGGTGGTATATATATAGTAGTGTATAATGTTCCAGATCGATTGAAAATGCACACCATTCGAAATACACTGATGAAAGTGTGTGGCTTGGAACAAAACATAATGAGTTGTACAAGGGTAAGAAAAGGGTTAGGCAAACCAATGCTCCTTTTAGTCAAGTTCGATGATTAGAGATCGGCCACCAAGTTTCTCCCCTATCATAGCGAATTTTGAACACGTACGACGTTCGTTGACTTAAAAATTAATACCAGCAAGAACGGGTTTGCAACGCCGGTACGATAATCAAAGAGGGAGCTACGCACAGTCCAGACGTGGTCAAGCGAATTGTGACGACTTTCGGGCGCCTGTGAATCTAATTGGCTCACTTACCAGGGATTCCGATGTTTCATCTGATATGGATACCTGATTGCTTGATTACTTGGAAGACTCTGCAAACCATGGAATCAGTATTATTCATATAGCCACAGCATACACAGCTCATAGCTGCCAACCTTAGAACAAGCTTGGAAGCGGCTTAATCAATAATAAGCGCGCAGCTGTTGATAAACGTTGACTTGCTATACCGGAAGAGACAATGGTTTACGAAACTCTTATGAAATCTTTGAATAGCTAAGTTAACTCGGACATGCTATAAAATTATACGACGATCGAAGCGAGCTTAGCACAACCTACGCTCAGAGAACAGCGTCGCCGGCGCCTCGAGCCAAAAATCCCTTGTATGGAAAACACCACAGAGTGTATCTGAACCGCTGAAGTCAACTACACCTTGAAAACAAGTAAAGCATATGCCCTGGTACCATATATTGCTGCGCGCGGGAATGGACTGTGTAGCCCAATACAGTTCAGTGATCAAGACGATATAACGTTAGAAGCATTTAGGCGTTCAATCATTGCGGTTAATAGAATTGCAGAGAATGCACTACAGGTTCAAGAACAGAGGAAGCTTGTAAACCAATTTGCGGCTCCAAGCAAACTAAATGTAAAGGACGAGGCAGTATAACTTACTCTTAGGGCTAAACCTAAAAACTTCACAATGCAGCCATGCTGTGCCGCTTACCTTAGGTCCACTGAAAAGAAGCATAATTTGGGCTGCCACAAATTCTAACAACAAAGCAGGCTTTAGCCAACGAACGCTTAGCTCAACTATCAGAAACCACGAGCGAAACAACCACTTAGACAGCACCTTGTCTAAAACTATGAAGGCTCTTAGTGCTTTTCAGGCTTGTGGAGTGGGCACACCTAGACACGCACCTATGACGGTCATGTCGCCTTTGTGTGCATTAGGTATATCAAGGTCCGTAGACAAGCAGTCGCGGAAACCTGGTTGGGACAACGTGGAGTTCAGCGCAATTGCGTTTATTTTGCCAGATGGTATATCGATAGACAAGTTTAAGAGCACAATCGTTGTAGTTAACACGGTTGCGGAAAACTTGGCACAAGTTGAGTGGTTGGCTAAAAGGAGCAGCTCGTTTTCAGCCCCAAGCAAACTGAGAACCGACGATAATAGAAGTTTGTAAACTATAATATTAAATTGTGAACAACTCAGAAGTGGTACCAAGCTAAGTCAATTGTATTTCGGTTTACCAAGACGGAGTCTACCGAATCATACCCGGCAATAGTTAAACGGCATCGCCTACCACCACCACAGCCAATTAACCTACTGCAAGCTCAACATTTGATAATCTACACAGCTGCGCTCAACTCCTTGCGCATCCAGGCTGCCGCGCTCCTCCGACATTCTCCACACTTATGCCGGTAGGCAGATCCTTGTTGGCCGCGGTGTTTCCTATGTCCTAGATCTCTTTTCGATCAATTTATGACTCACGCTTTTTCATGTAGTATTTGGTCTCGCTATATCTGTTACTGAGTACAGTGGTGTACTCCCTGAGTTGACGGATTATATCCTTAAACCCTAACTTCGCCAAAAGTTCCCTACCTCCATCTTCATAATTATTAATACCTCTTAACTTGTTTGCTTGGCGGCTCAGTGTAAGTGAACTTGACTTGGTAGATACTTATTTTGCGACACTTTCTGCATAAGACTCGAGCATGAGCACAAATGTGATGATAGTCCGTGGAGTTTATCTTTCATCTGCCCTTGTCACAATCTAACAGGGTCCATCGGTGAAAGTCAACGCAACTCGGCTCCTTTAGTCCCACACTGATTTGATTTCGGGCCGCTGTTTATCAATCTAGGGGAATCCTACCAACCCTTTTCTTCCTAGTGGGTGTTAGCATCGTGATGCCGTCGTGATTAGAGGCATGCGCAGTTCCAACCAAAGTCATTACGAAGAATGAATAAAACTAGTTCGATACGAAGGTTCTGAGCCAAATGTACTACTGTGTGCACCGTTAGTTAAGCCACGATATCCTTAACCAGATATTTTGCACTCAAGTTTATCTTCTTTTCCCATATGGCCGTTAGCCTGTATCCGAGTTGCACGTTCGTCAAGCGTTATTGTAAACGTTGGTAGACTGGCGGCCTCATGAACTCGATACGTCTTTGATCGCCATTCATGTTACCCTAACATTTTATACTTCATGCTTGCTGACGTTAGGACGAAAGCTAGCCATGTGCCAGAGACACCTGTCACCCCGGCTAGCTGGAACACCAGCTATTTCGAACAGCTTCTTGCCTTATCATGCTCGTACGTACAAAATTTATCTTTTCACTGGCTCCATTGCCCACCCAGCGTCATGCCTAGCGGTAGGGGAAAACTGGCTGCCCTTTCTTGCGTACTTTGCTTTTCCTGCCTTATACTTTTATTAATTTATGATGTATGGCGAACTGGAATAGTCCCCAGCAGCACATACAACAACGTGACAGCCTTTGTAACATTATGGTCTTGTTTTGCATCGATGTCACTCATACTAAACCACCAAAGCTGGAGAGAGGAAGCTCATAACGAATAGCTAGTTGCACAGTAGGGCGTCCCAACACATGGGCACCAAAATACTTCAAGTCTGGAAATCCCTAACCTTATAAAACAAGGTGCTTGAGGCGCTAGCCATGCAGGCTCTAGCTGATTATCCGATTAGAAACCTTTTGCCATTTTTTGGACGCTCATATTTTTATCCTTGACGATAGACGTACGTACCTTATTTGCAGTGCGGGTCCATCTATAAAGATGCATAAACTGTGATAAACTTGATAAATCATTCGGGACTTGCCTAACTGCTGGCTGAAGTTTAAAGGTTCATTCGAAGCAAATGGACTCTGAGTTGTCTTGGCTCACTCATGTAGACCAGAAGCAGGTAGTCTCGGGTAATGATGCACAACCTCTTAAAGTGAAAAAATGTGGGAAGTTTTACTCAAACGGTGGTTGCGTCGATCATCCAGCCTCGGTAAACGACACACTGAGGTCTTTTGACCATGGTCTGACACAGAGCATCTCGTAATATCGTGCAAGCAACACATAATATAGTGCTTGCGAGTATGTTCCTGTAGATTTTCATGTATTCGTTCAGGTTTTGTTAAGTAGGCATGGAAAGTGTTTTTTTGCGGCCACTGCGTCGTTCCTTGTAAGTACTGCTAGTTTGGAGATATGTTGTACATTTCTAGATACGCGGTCTTATTAAGGTCCTATAGCAATGCGTCACCCATTATACGGTTTCTTATTTCCACCGCATATGCTTGGAAAGTTATACGGCGTCGGTGGCAAGCGGTTTCGCTTCAGTATTGGCTGTCGCTCCAGAATTTAAAAACTACTACATAACTCGCAATACTTTGGCTGTAATCCTGTACAGCCATCAAACATCGTTCTGAATACGGTTTCCAGTCGCTAGATTTAGCATTAACTACGCTACAAAACCGGTTTTTAGTTTCGACTGCGTAATAAGGCATTTGCATTTGGCGCTCGATGTTAATCGTTAATCGGATTTATTTGGCATATTCTACGTTGATGCTTTCCATCTTATTACGCCTAAGTGCCGTCCGCTTCTAGATATTTTTAAGCTGTTTTCATTTAAGTTTACTAGCAATCACTACAATTCTTTTCTTTGGACACCTCTGATGCCAGCGCTTTCCTTCTATCTTTATCGGGACGCCAATCTGTTGAAAATGGCTAGTGGAGCTGGAATGAATATCGTTGCGAGACGGTTCCTACAACGTTAGTGCCGTACCCGCGCTCAAACAGCACATACACTTAACCCCAGTATTACCCATGAAAGAGTATGAGGTTACTGTACATTATGATCTGACCCTCGATGGCACAGCCTATAGCCAAGTCTATAAATTTACCATTATTTATTTATTTAATTATTAATTGGGAACCTTCACTCTAAGGTACGGAGCTAGTGTCAAAGGTCGGTCGGTTGAGCAGCGGAGGTAATTGGAGCGTAAGAGGAAACTAAGGCCAGAGCCGAAGGGATATTATAAGGGCTACTTCAAGGCAGGGTATAGATTAGTTGAAGAGTAAACGTGCAGTGTTGGTACGGTTAACTATAGGAACAACGATTTGTAAAAAGGATGTCAGCTTAAGGGAAGGCTTTAGGGGGTTAACGTAGCAAATTATTTGCGGTCCTTCGAAAAAATGTGGGGAGCTACAGATTCAAATGTAAGCCAGTGAAGCAGCGGCAGTAAATGGTGAGTAAGAGAATATTATAGCCATATATAAAGAGATAAGGGAAGAAGAAGGACTAGGCAAGGGTACTAGGCGAGGTGAAGATTGACAACGCAGGGATATTAAGGCTAAACAGTGGAGCATTTATTAGCAAATGCGTTTAGCTTGGGGAACGCATACGGTTAGGCAACCTAACCAGCAGCTAAAGTCATGCTCCTTATGGTGCGGAGTAACGATATCAACTGTAAGTGGCAGGTGGCGCGTAAGTAAAATAGGAGCGAACGGCATTAGGTAAGGACTAAGTAAAAGCAGGAGATAAAGTAGAAGGTACGGAGGGAAAATGCAGTTTTGTTAAAGTTAAATACGGGAACAATAATTAGGTATAGCGATAACATTTTGGAGATGCAGGTGGGCAACTTAGCCAACTACCTGATGTTCTACACGCAAGAGCGCAGAGCTACGGTGTAGAGGGCAAGTCAGTGGAGCAGCGGATGTAAGTGGTGCGTACGAGGAAAAGCGAGCTAACGCCAAAGCATAGCTGAAAGAGTAGTACGGAGCGAGGAATTCGAAGGAAAGAGTGGATGGAAAATGCAGTGTTTTAAGGTTAAATAAAGGAACCGTCAACATTGCTAACAATGGCAGCTCGTGGGAATTATCCAGTTAGGCAGCATAGCCTAATACTTGAGGTCCTGCGCATGAATGCGCGGAGCTACAGTGTTAAAGGTTTGTCGGTGATGTCACCGTGGAAGGCAGTGAGTAGTTAGAAATGAAAGCCGGAGCAATGGAGTTAAGAGAACAAGTGGGACTAGGCAAGGGATACGAAGCAACGTAATGTATTTGGGTGCAGGCTTATTCAGGGTTAATAAAGAAACCATTATTAATGATATTCAATTTAGCTAGGAGAGAAGAATTAAAGTAGTAGCACAGCTAGCTACTTGGGGATCTACGCACAATATTGTGAAGCAACCCTATAAAAGGTAAATCAGTGGAGCAAAATCGGTAGGTGGCGCTTTAAGGAAAATTAAAGTCAGAGCCAAACGGATAAGACAAGGACTAAGTAACGGCAGGGCACCAAATTAGTTAAGAGGAAAAAGCGGCGTTGTTAGGGGTAAATAATGGAAAAATTAAATATTGCAAACGATGTCAGCTTGGGGATGGATTGGGCTGGGCAACAAAGTCAAAGAGTTGAGGTCCTTCTCACAAAAGTACGTAGCTACAGAATCAAATTTTAAACGGTGGAGCAGCAGAGGTAGGCAGTGTGTAAGAAGAAGAAAGCCAGGAGCAAGGTGATAAGCAAAGGAGGCTGACTAGGCGACGTATGGAGGCACAAGGCAGGGTGGTTACGGTTAAATAGTGGAGCAACTTTTAGCAAATGTGATGAGTGCTTGGGGTAAGGATACAGCTAATCAAACTAGACACAAGCTGAGGTCATTAGCACTACGGCGCGGAGTAACAATAACAACTTGCTGTTGACGCTGCGCTGAGGTATTTGGTACCTAAGTAAAGCTGGAAGGCAGTGGTAATGGGATAAGTTAAGAACTATGTAAAGCACTGGGTAAAGTAGAGCGTGAAGGGGAAATCGCTGTGTCGTCAAGGTTAAATATGGGCACTATTATTAGCAATGACCATGAAAGTTTCGAGGGAAGGTTATAGATAGGCAACGTAGTCAGGTACTTGTTGTTCTGAGCGCAGCAGTGCGGAGCTACTGTGTAGAAAGCAAGTTACTGGAGCAGCGGCTGTATGTGGTACGTAAGTGGAAGCCAACGTCAGGGCCATATGATAACAGGAAGAGTAAGTCTAGGCGAGGGATTCACAAGCACGACGGAGATGGGCAATGTAGTGTTGTTAATGTTAAATAAAAGAAACTCTCAATTAGATCCACTGAATCCGGTAGAAGATGTGACTAGACAAGCAGAACTGATGACAGAGTCGCTCGCAAGGGCAAGCAGACAAAGGCCCCGAAACGCACGGAGGCGAGGTCAAAGATCATCTGCCCGTCAACCAAGCTGACCGCGAATCGAAGTCCCAACCAACGGCATTACTCGGCTCCATGGCCAACCACGACAGTATAAAAGACGCACGTACACCACTCACAGCGCACTCTCACCGAGGTTCCTCTACATTACTCTAGGCTATTGCACGCCATTCAAGTACGCAGTGATGATGTCATCTCCATGGTTGACGAAACGTTTGCAACAAAATTGCCAGGCTCAGCGAACAGGTTAACAGCCATCTAATATTAACATGGATGTCAGATTGAGGGAAGTATCCAACGGAACTCCCGGAACTGAGCGTTCGGCCCGTAAATCC
>OX104067.1:11079897-11122572 GCA_944474145.2 Dicrocoelium dendriticum | reverse complement strand
GTACAAGTTGATCTGATCCCACGCAGGAACAGCATCTAGCGCTTGTCTAGAAATATACCTATGTTTATTTAACTAACATCTAACCACGCGCTAGTACACCTAGAAAGAACTTTCGACGCAGCATCTTGGTAATTTTTATACGACAGTCCAACTGACAAGGTTTAGACAGAGTTCGTTGACATGCTCAACGACCTCGTCAATAGGGCATCAGAAACCAGGTCCCTTTGTCATGCAAACGGGTCCTGAATGCTTACGAGCAGGACGCAAAACAATGCCTGGTGATAAGCAATGAAGCCTGGTGGGCCTACAAGGTTAACCCGGACCCAGCGACATGTGGCAACTTCCTGACCCATCGCAAAAATTGCAATGCACTTGCCTGCGGGGACAAGTTAACTTAACAATAGTGCCTGGTCAAAGAATTCCTAACAAACAATGAACTGCTGTATAGTACTCTCAACCAACTTTGTAACTTGTAGCGTGACATACCACCACTTTTCATGACAGGCATTAGAGGACAAGGCGCCGAAGAGGCAGCTAATGCCCTGCGGCTACAATGCCCCAGATGTCGAACTTGCAGCCTCCTTGTTTACTCATGTAATTTTTAAGCCATCAATCGTGTCAAGGAATTTACTTTCACTGCGTTATCGCGGCTGTCCTGGAAACGACAACCTAAACTTGAACTCACTGAAGGCTGCGGCCACCAATCTGGCTAAACCACAGTCACTGCTTTTCCAACGGTGCTTTGCTGAATAACAAGTCCATACTATGGGGAAACTTGGTATGGTCACCGTAAATTTTAAGTGCCGTAGCCGTCAGAGCCTGCAAACTATCGCCCAGTGACTCCACTCCCTGTGTCCGCGAAGGTAATGGAAGCGGTCGTCGATGAGGTTCCAATAGACTACCAAGAAAATGCAACCACTTGTCACTGGAGCAGCGTGGCTTCTGTCAACACCTACCATGCACCACCAACCCAATGGTTGCACGAATCAGTTGGACGGGAATGGCTAATACTTGGGTCTTATTTGAAGTCACCAATCTGAACTTATCTAAACCTTTCAACCGCCTAAATCACCACTTCCCACTTTACCGGCTACAGGGCTACGGAACTGGAGATCCTGTGCTTGGTTAGCTTGGCAACTTGCTTCACCAACGGAAGCTTCAAGTACGCAGTAGGGGATACATCTCTAACCCGCTGGAGTGGAAGGTGGTGTCCCACAGGGCTCCGTGCTGGAGCCGCTCTTATTCCTGATGTTCAGCAACTAGCTGGCAAAGAGTTATCGTCTTAAATTTCTTGCCCTTTACCGATAGCCACAAGCTAAGGCGGGCGCTTAGCAAAAACGAACTTCACGATCAAGCCAACCTGAACTAGATTGCGTTTACGAGTGGTAAAAGAGGACGCTAATTCAGTTGAACATAGCTAACTGTAAGGTGATCCCTCTGTGTCGCCAGCCGGTGAGCACTTACAAGTTTTGTGACCACACTTTACGAAATGCCTCTTAGGAGCATGAACGGGACGTACTGGTACAGGAAAATGGGGTGTTCGACACAAACAGGGAAGGCGACGAGAACCTGCAATTAACCCTTTGGCCGGCTTCGTAGAACGTGCGGCCGGCTTGAGCCATCATATTTACCCAAAGGCTTAACGCCAACGCGCAAATGCATGTGAAATATGCCATGCAGACGCGGTAGTCGCGGCCGCAACAGGACCTTGTTGCTCTCGAGACTCAGCAACGAAGTGCAACCAAGTATCTCTGGGGCCGCATTCCTCTGTCCTATCGGCTTAAACTGAAAGTTTTAAGAAGGCACAGCATCTGACATCGGCTTTATGCAATGCAAGCTCATAATTGTTTACTACACTTTGAAGCACCGAAAGCATATTTGCCGTCCGCTGCTGGCATTGAAGCACAACATTAACCTAAGAGGTCATCCACTGAAACTGAAAACAAAGTACAGCCGGCTTGAATGCCGTAGAAGTGTCTCCTCCATCTGTCTGAACAGCCTTGGAACGCCCACACTAATTATGTCATCGGCTCCCAATCTGGTGTTATATAAAAATTAGCTGACGGTTCGTTGTCGCATTTGCATTCCATTTTATGACGGTAACCCGTGGTTACACGATGCACTCAAACGGATTCTTACCAAACTCCCAACCAATAAATTTATGGGTGTGTACTTTTAACACGCCAACCACTCTGCTACTCTACATGTCTGTGGTGCTTCCACCAAAAAGCTTTGCAACTTTTTAAATGACAGTTTTGCAATAATTTCCATTGCATGTGACGTAAAGCCGTGCATTTTTAACCGTAATACACCAGGGTTCTGTTGTTCCACTGTAAATGGCACCGACCACATGGGACCTACTCCCGTCATGAATCCAATAACACGATTGCATGAAAGCAGCATCGTTGCCGTAGACAGCTTTCAAAGGACGAGCCCTGAGATTCTCCTTTCAGTACAGATTCGCCCACAAGCAGACCATAATCCAAAACGATTATTCCAAAAGAGGATTGCGCTCCGGAATTTGAAACTCTAAGTCTCGTATAGCTGAAGATAACCAGGTCTTAGTGAAGGCCAATAAACCCGGTTGTTTCTGGGAACGGAGTGGAATTTCGTCAGCTTATCTTTTATGCTAGGTACATTGGCAGCTATTAGTTGTAATCCATACTTTAAGCTTGCTGCTTAGGTATGACGAGAACGGTATCCATTACACTTTGCGCTTTCTGTACCGAGCGAAAATTCAAAATATGGAGATTATTTTCACCATTTGCATAAAGTTTCCGTAGCCCTTTGACCTAGACCTGTAGTTAGACCCGGTCTCTTGAAGAAAGGTCTCGGATTACATAAAATCACTCCCCTTAAGACGTGCGTTCCATCAAATAAACTGAGGACATTCGTCTTCTTCTAGCAGCTAACCGTGTGGGGACGAACTTTAGAGCAGCCTACTTGTTTCCTGCCTAAACGAAATGTAGCAACGCTATTGCTTCTTATTTCGCTTTCGTCGGCATGTTTGGAAAACATCGTTCTTGAGAGCTCGGGTCGTTCAGTATCCTTGCAATTACAATACCGCCATCTGATTCCGGATCGCTCATAATGATCATGCATCGATCTCGATATGTGCTGTCCTCACGAACCGGCGGATTAGGAAGCGGCTTGTCTATAATTCGCTTTTCTAGTTGGGACACTGTCAGTAACTTATTTTACTTGGTAAGGAGGAAAGACTGGCTTTGTTTTGGGCCTTCTTACACTTCGGATTATTCTTCCTTTAACAACTGCGCTTTAGATAGTGGAGGCTGGAGCGGCACCACTACTAACAACTGTTGCATACGTTCAGGTTTAATAAATTTACGGCCATCTGCAGGCGTTAGCGGCTGCTTGGAGACGCAGATAAGGCCTAGCTGCTTTAGACGGCAGGAGTGATCGTCTTGGTTTTACTTCGCCTACGCGCCATGGTCACCGATGGGGAAGCAGAGGAGTCTCTACTACGTGTCATGTTCGGCTTCGCCTAGCTGGACACGGCAACTGGCTGGAGGGTCAGCGTTGTTTCTCGTGCTTGTGCCACACGGCTGTTACAGAGACTTTTACCCGCATTAGACAATTGACACGAGTCACAAATAACAAGACTATGAAGGAAGAGGTCCGTTAAAGAAGTTCATACAAACAACCTCCACTTGGCGCCAGCTGGTTAATCCGGGTTTAACACGTTCTAACAAACAGCTGGGCGGCAGGATTTTAGGAGTCAGTAGATTTTTGCTTGGCAAGCGACAGCCACAATTAGCTGCTTATCAACCCTGCGTCATGACGGATGGGTTTCTCCACCAACTAACGGCACTGCCTAGTGAAAAATGCTATAAAACTAACTGACATTTATTTCTTATTCTTACATTCCTGAGCATTACAAATGGTCAACATGCTGCTGCACCTTCATAAACACAAGCTACATAGCTACATATTTAAACAAGTACATACATATGTACACCCATACCCATACATACACTGTCATACCACACGTGCATTTTGTGTATACTTGCTCACCCTATGTTAGCTTAAAATGAGCATGCCTGTAGAGGTGTGTTACGCAATGCAGCGAATAAACGTTTACGTATTTAGTTATACCGCAACAAACGAAATGCCACCAGCCATTACAGATCTTGAGCTGCACTGTCTTTGGGCGGATGGTGACCGCCTTGCGACAATCCAAGCATTTCGATGCACTTAGTTCTCTTATATTTGAGAAGAGTTTGATAAAAGTCAAAATCAGTTCTTAGTGTTTAGAATGACCCTGTTTTCGGCTATGTTTCAGTCTCGAAATCTAATCAGCATGGCTGGCCAAACTATCGAGTTACCATGTCAAACCAATTCGCTTGGGTGACAATAACAAAAAGTTCATTTGTCCTACGTTCAAGTTAAAGCGAGACTAGAACATCATGAGAAATTTCCGTGGATGTTCTTACATTGGCGCGTCTTTGATCAAGGATATTATTAGTTCGCAATAATTGGAATCTGGAGAAGTAAAACCAGCATGCGCGAACCGCATCAAGGTCAATCAGTTAATATGCACGCGGCTTCATTGACAGCCACAGCCGCACCGGTCACGTGCAATATGAAACAGAAGTACGAAGGTATTAGGAACGTAAAGAATCAAAATTAATAGACCTTATAATTCAATAAGGCGCACAAGCTGATGTGAAGAGCTATAGTAAGGACTGAACTTCAGGAGCGTCCTATCGGTGTTCGAAATATTTCACCTCTGGTGCTAATTCCACGTTCTCATATAGTGTGTTCCAGAAATCCACTACTCGGCTTGTGAACTCTCTGTCCGCCCGGACGCCATCTGATCAATGTTTACATAACTTCTTCGCGTGCCTTTGGAAAGATGGAGACGGTTCCAATTGAAGAAGCCCGTAGGAATCGAATCCGAATTTACCAGCCGCCTTTTTGACGACGATACTAAGTTGAGAAAATGCCTAGCTCAAGTAGCCTTTTTGGGTATGAAAGGTTCTCCAGCCAGTGAACCAATTTAGTCCCAAATCTCAACAAGCCCTCTGCCGGCATTTTGTCCCTGATTTAGCAAAGTAAACAAGTTTAAACGAAGTATTCCAAATGCGGCCTGACAAAACTGAGGTTAACCTAACAAAAATATTGCCCGTGCTGGTCCGGAATGCCCTGCGGATCCTCAACGCCATGCTGAAATCCCAGCACGTGGCTTTCATATAGTTTACCCGGGATTTCAGTTTTGAAGACAACGCGACACCTAGGTCTATCACTTATGAAATATGCTGTAGTTCCTTCCCACCAAGCTGGTAACGCGCTTGAAGTCCAATTGGCCTTGCTATTTGGCCAGCTAGCCGAACAACCTTCCCGTGGTGCCAGCTGGGTGTTGGGGGTTAAACTCGTTCCAGCAAGTAGTTTGGCGGTAGTGCACCGGGACGTGTTGTTTTGGTTACCAAGCTTTTACTTTATAAAAGCCATAAATACCTGCTTAACAACCCTGTGGCTTGGAGTGTGTGACTCGCCACTAAATGATGCCAGTCCAGACTAACGCTTACGAGCTTATCAAACCCAAATACTTCAAACATTTCTTCGGACGCGGGCAAGGCGATGGACCCTATCCAAAGTACGGCAGCATATTTACATACAGAAGCAACACATCTACCTACCTATCTATAGTTACGAATACAACTATATGAAAATGCTATTCTACTATTTAACATTTCTTGCTCAATTTTTGTACTACTATGATCATGCGGTTAATAGCCTGCCTCGCATACCCGAGAATAAAAATATTTATTTATTTTAAATGTTACAATGCATACTTTATGGGCAACTGCCACAAAACAGCCCAGTCCCAATTTTATTAAGTGCACCTTTCAGCGTCTGGGTCCATCGAGTTCGAACACTGTGTTATAACCTTAGGTCCGCTGCAAACATGAGACATGGTAGCCCCAACAGTTCTAGCAGCCCATTGACATACAGCAAATAACCAGGGTCCAAGCACCGCACACTGCAGGACCTCAATGAGTAATGAATGAAGGAAATGCAGACTAGACTTTACAAAAACACACCTCTCTTTCCCTTCCATGAATGGCGCAATCCATCTTGAAACACGTTTTGATATTCTATGAGACCGAAGCTTCAAAGCTTGGCGAGAATGTGGTACAGTGTCGAATGCTTTTAGGGTCAATAAAAAGTACATCTTTTGCATGAACCCGAGCCAAAAATCAGTCAAAAATTTGCGTGCAACTATCAACTTACTCATGCATGGGACCCTTATGAAAACGGTGCTGAAGTGGAGTGGGCAGTCCAAACGCCCCCAGATGATTCTAAATACATTTCTAACCAACTTCTTTAATACTTTGACCAGGTCGCTTGTCAAACTTGCAAGTCTATAATTGGCAGAGTAAGGCATGTCGCCAATTTTAAACTTCGCGTAGCCTATAGCATACATCCAGTCCTTGAGCAAGGAGTAGCTGTGAAGCTACAACAGAAATACAACTGAAATTGAGTCATATGGCTCGCTTGCGGGTTCGTACAAAAGGTTTGGGCTAATATACTCCGTCTTAGCAGATTTAGCCGGATTTAGCCCCTGATAAAAACGAAGAAATTGGGCCTCCGAAATTGAGATGGCAGTTAACGAGTAGTCCTGTGAGAATCTCAACGCTAAGTCCACTTGCAAAAAGTGCTAGTTGCAACCAAGCCTCAGTATACTGCGCACAGTTAGAGGCTTTGCTTGATATTGTTGGCGGTGGCGCCGCCGCTGTCAAGTGACGCTGGGATAGATGAGCCAACGTTACCATACCTTCCAGCGTAAGTAACAAGTCGTTTGTGGTTGGCCGCGGCTGAGCTGGCCAGCTCTATCCCATGGATAAAACTAGTAGCTCATGACTGACACTCACAAGCCTTCCGCGCCTCAAGGTAACGTCGAAAAGTGCATTCAAGAAATCTGTCTGGTAGACCTGCCAGCACTTTGCCCATCTATTCATTAGCCGGTTTGCAACTGGGTCCAACCATTATGGCTTTGCTTCGGCAACCTCTTTTACTAGTAAGGAAAGTGGGGACGGATATACTAAAGAGAAAGGAGCTAAAAGTATTCCAAGCAGTCTGTATATCAGCGTCCGGCTGGTTGCTGCTTGGGACACTTACTGGCTTGGCTCGAATAGACAGAACGATGGCATACCAAATGTTCTGACTTCGGACAATGCATGAATAGTAGTCACTAATGAGAGCTCAGTTGAACGGCAAATGAGCAAGCCAACTGGCACCTGACTGGGGAACATACTCAAGGTCCCTCACAAAGTCAAGCGACTTCGCGAAACATAGGTCCAACAGAGTGGGCGCCTGACCCCTACGTATCTGGTAGACTGCTCAACAACTCGATGTAAGGGTACTTCTACTGTCATGTCGACAACCTCAGCAGCCTACCCTTTTGTCTTTTCCCTGTGATATAGGTCAGGCCAATATACTTCAGGGACATTGAAGTCCCTATTATCAAGCTTTCGTTTGCAGCGGGCGTGCGGATAAATTCATTGGAGAAACAACAAGCGTTATCATTGCTGCTATACATCAGCACACAATTAAATTGATTTAGTACAGACTTCAACTGAAAGAGGTTCAACAGATCTAAGCGTTGATTTAAAACTAGACGTTCTTAATAGGTTTGCACCACAGCTGCTGTACAGGGCCACTTTACCTCCGCAATCATCAGTTGGACATTCAGACCTCAGTAGTAGTACCACGTAACGTATAATTCGCTGTCCACAACTTCAGAAACCAAGCATGTTTCAATGGATGCGTGTACATTCAGATGGGAATTGTCTATTAGAGCACCAGTTGTACCCATCTTGTTTCAAGGGCTATGCACAGCACTGAGAACCACTTTAAGACGTCTGGCATGGAGAGCCGCGGTCCGTGTGCTACCAGGATGGATGCTGGTGGGATGGAAGTAGACCGCTGGCTCACAAGCAGAGAGCCCACCAAACCAACCAATACCGCAAGCTTATTGACGCGCTTTTAGGTTTTGATGGTTTACTTAAGCTTTATACTATCCTCTAAATTTAGGTTTGCCCGTATACACAGTCCGAAAACCTTTAGTGAAAAGAAGAAGCGCAAAGGGGATTTGCGCGCTTTCGGGTTAGACTGGACCACACGCAATAGAGGGGCCTATTGCTAATACTGTCACCCGATGTGTTCCCAATCCTTGTAAGCTTTCTAATCCTAACCACAGGCAACCCGATTGAAGCAGTTTACAAACGTATTTAGAACCAATGCAGGTCGTCATATATGATATCTATCAGCAGAGCTGCGGACACCGCGATATTCATGAAGATAACACTGTTGTCCGTAAAAGCAGCATTAGGACGAGAGGTGTTTACTGCATGCGTCACTGTGACATTGGCTGGCGCCTTGCCCGAGTTCATTTCCTCCTTATTAGAAACAGCAGGTGCACATAATAAAGATTCCGTCAAGTAGGTGGAAGCATTTTCTGTCTTCGTTCTTGGGGTTTAGGTACCGATAAAGCTTCCCGCTACAACTTTTAGCTTGTATTTGGTTGTGCTGGTCGATTTCATTGTCGCAGGCCGTTTTACGTTGGAGGATAAACTAGCCCGTTACACCACCCACCTCTGAGCTAAGTCCAAGGAAACGGCAGGTCGTTTGCCACTATCAGGCGCCACCTTAAAGTTAATGAATCATTCGAAGCCGTACTATGTTTACCGTCGTCTGTGCCAAAATGCTTTGCACGTCCAAGTCTTACGACGATCTGCTCAAGCTTCCTCTCTAACGCACTAAATAACGATGGTATTAAACCCAATCCATCCATCAATGTTTCAAATTCGCAAGTAGGGACTATACGATGTGCTTTGTACTTAACTCAGTCAGTACAATTATATAGTAAATAACCGCTGATTTCTAGAAGGATATACCGTTGTCTAGCACATCCAATGCAAGCATCATGGAACCAGTGAATGCAGAAATCAACTTGCAGCCCACCTGAAGAACCAGCAATGGAGTCTGAGCAGTTCGTTTTACCGCAACCAGCCAGAGAATTGGTTATTGGTCCGAGGGCGAATTACAACTGGAAATCGTTACCAAAAAGAAAAAAGAAAGGTCTAGCAGACAAAAGAAGCGTGAACAGAAGCACAGTAGGATGAACTGCAAACAACGAGATCAGCAATTAGATACAAACCCAGGCTGTGGTTCGCAAAGCTTTGGAATCATCAGAATGATACAAGTAGCCACATAGGAAATACCAGGTGTCTCTGTGAACTAAACGCTTAAAGCATAAAGCAGAACATAGGAAACACGTTGTGGGCTTGAGTTGCCACCAGCAACCTATACAGAGAACGTGATTTACTTTGAGGTAAAGCTCGGTCATCCCGACCTCCAGAACCGTTTCGGGAATGAAAATAGTTAGAGAATGCTTTTCTTAAAAATAGCCAAACACAACCGCCATTTCGTCTTGGTTTGGACTCGTCAGGCAGAAATAGCCTGAGCCGAGGTGGAACTCGGAGCCTAGAAAGTCACGTCTGACGCAACAACCACTGTGCTTCTGAAATCCGCGAGTAACGCCTGGCATTGCTAACGAAAATCAAAGCAATACTTTGGGAACACGCTGTGGTTGGGTTGCGACTCACAAGCTCTATAAAGACCCCGGTTCACTTTGAGGTAAACCTCGGTCATCCCGATCTCCAGAACCGTTTCGGAAATGAAAATAGGTGGGTGATGCTGCTTTAAACCATAGCCAAACACAATCGCCGTTTCGTCCCGGTTTGGACTCGTCAAACAAATTTAGCCAGAGAGGGTGTGTAACTTAGAGCCTTGTAGTTCAAGGTCATCGCCCAGAAAAGTATGCTATTGAGATCCGACAGCAAACTCGGCCGCGCGAAAAGCAATTCAAAAGAAAATTTAGGAGACGCGCTCTGTGTTTGTGTTGAGACTTGCGACCTCTAAAGGGACCTCGGATTACTTTGAGGTAAACCTCTGGCATATCGAGCTTAAGGACGGTATCTGGAATGGAAATAGTTGGGTGTTGCTCTTCTCAACACGGGCACACAACCACCGCGTTTTCGGCCTGGTTTGGACTCATCAGGCGGAAATATCCCGGGCCGCGGTGAAACTCAGAGCCTAGAAGTTAAGGTCTGACGCAAGGACACTAACCTACTGATATCCCCGAGCAACGCTTGGTAAGGATAAAGAAATCCAAAGCAGAATTTAGAAAAACACGTTGTGTGTTTTGGTTGCGACTCGCAAGCTCTATACTGACCAAGGTTCACTCTTCCCAACACTGGCACAACACAAACGAGGTTCCTTCCTATATTGCACTCTTCAGTTGGAGGTGCCTTGGCTTGGATGGAATTCAGAGGCTAGGAGTTTGCGGCTGACCCCGTGCAGAAATTGCTACTGAGATCCGTAAGCAACGCCTGGCAAAGCGAAAAGCAGTGCAAAGCAGAATTTAAGAAACACGCTGTGTGGTTGGTTTGAGGCTCGCATCCTTTATGAAGATTTCGCTTCACGTTGAGGTAAACCTCAGCCATCATGATCTTGTGGACCGTACCAGGAATGGAAATAGATAGGTGTTGCGCTTCCCAACGCTAGCACACCACCGCCGTTTCGACCTCTGGTAGCGTGGTCAGGTGGGATAGCCTAAGCTGGGTTGAAAAGCATAGCCTAGTAGGTCACATCTGACGCACTAACAATATGCTGCCGAGATGCGCGATCAAAGCTTTATAGAGCGGAAGGCAATCCAAAGCAGAATTGAAGGAACACGCGGTGTGGTTGGTTTAAGACTCGTATCCTCTATAGATCCCACGATTTACTTTTAGGTAAACCAGTTTATCCCTATCTTGAGGACCGTATCAAGAATGGAAATAGACGGGTGTTGCTCTTCCCAACATTAGCACATCAAACCCAAGGTTTCGTACTGGTTTGGATCCGTCAGCTGGAGATAGCCTGAACTGATTTGGGAACTCAGCCCCTAGGGGTTCAAGGCTTACGCCCTGAACGCTATCCAACGGTAATGCGCGAGCAACGCTTAGCACAGCGGAAGACGATACAAAGCAGAATTTGGAGAACACGCTGGGTGGTTCGTCTGCGTCTCGCAACTTCTACATTGACCTCGGTCTACCTTAAGGTAAACCTCGGTCATCCCGATATTGAGAACCGTAGGTAAACTGGAAATAGATGGGTGTTGATGATCTTAACACTGGCACACCACAACAGCGGCTTTGTCCTTGTTTTGAATCGTCAGATGGAGATAGACTGAGCTGGTATGGAACTAAAAGCCAAGTAGTTCACTGCTGACGACTTGAACGCTATGCTTCTGAGGTCCACAAGCGACGGTTGTCAAAGCGCAACGCAATTCAAAATAGTATTTACAAGACACGCTCTGTGGTTGGGTTGCGACTCGCATCTTCTATAGAGATCACGGTTCATCTTGAGGTGAACCACGCTTATCCAGATATCGAGGACCGTAACCGAAATGGAAACATTAGGGTGTTGCATATCTCAGTGCTGGCACAGCACTACCGCGGTTTCGTCCTGTTTTCGACTAGCTAGGTGAAGGTAGCCTGTGCTGGGATGGAACTCCGGGCCTAGTAGATCACGTCTGACGCACTTAAACAATGCTACTGAGACCCGCGAGCGAAGCTAGTCAGCGCGGAATGCAATTCAAACATAATTTACTAAACACGCTCTGTGGTTGTTTTGCGACTCAAACACCTTATGGATGCTTTGGTTCAATTTGAGATCAACCGAGTTCATCCGGATCTAGAGAACAGTATCTAGAATAGCAACAAATGTGTGTTGCTCTTCTTAACACTGGCACAACACGACCGCGGTTTTTTCTGGTTTGGAATCGTTAGGTGTAGATAGCCTGAGCTTGGGTGGAACTCAGTGCCTAGTAGTTCACGGATGACACATTGGGCATCATGCTTCTGTGATCCACGTGCAAAGTTTGGCACGGCAGAAGACAAAGCAAATCAGAATTTAGGAACACGGTTTGTGGTTGGGTGTCGACCGGAGACGTCTATAGAGACCTCGGTTCTCTTTGAATTTAACCTTGATCATCCCGATCTCGAGGACCGTATCTGAAGCGGAAATGAATGAATGCTGCTCTTTGCAAAACTAACACATCCCAACCGTGATTTTATTCTGATTTAGACTTGTCAGTTGGAGATAACAGAAATTCGGGTGGAACTCAGATCTTATTGTTTCACGCCTGATGGTTTGAACACTATAATACCACGGAAAACATGGCCAACTTTTCGTGGTACCCTGAGAGTATGGCGGCGTCGCGTAGATGAATTTTGGAGATTATAAAAGGTGGTATAAAAGAGGAAGTGTTAAACCATTTGAACTTCATTGATGATGCGATAAAGTTCATTATAGAAC
This sequence comes from Dicrocoelium dendriticum, assembly GCA_944474145.2. Taxonomy (NCBI): domain Eukaryota; kingdom Metazoa; phylum Platyhelminthes; class Trematoda; order Plagiorchiida; family Dicrocoeliidae; genus Dicrocoelium; species Dicrocoelium dendriticum. The sequence goes on along the minus strand of OX104067.1, from coordinate 11,110,188 downwards.
TTGAGTCGCAGAGCGGTACACTTCCGTTCCTTGATCGTCTGGGACATAGGATGAAGGAACCTCAAAAACAACAATTTATCGCAAACCAATGGACAAATATGTGGTACCTAGCTATAGCTCAAACCGCCCGAGACACGTGTATGCGGAAATCGTCTCAGCACTGTTTCACAGAGCAAGTGCTGTGTGCACGGAGAAAGAAGGTAAGAAAGCAGCGCAGAGGTAGCGACGAAAAACTTAATAGCTAGCGGATATCCGAAACGATTGGTGGAACGACAGCTACAGAAATGTCTCACCCCACGCGCAACACCAACCACAGAGTGGACAGCGACAGTGGGTATTTTGTATAAAGAAAGAACTTTGTAAGCGCTTCGTAGTGCTGGATAAGGAGATGATAAGGGTGGTTTTCCGGTATGGGCAAACGCTACGGTCTACGCTTGTGCATCCGAAGGATTCACATCCTTTAGGTAAAACACCTAACTGCAATTACAAAAGTTCCTGTAAAGGCTGTACGCAAATGTATATAGACCAACCAGCAAGAGAATTACGTACAGAGATTTCAGAACATAGGCTACACATATCTCGACCTCCGCGAAATGAGCTAGGGTATGGAGCTCTACTCAGAGATTCGGCGATAGCAATGCATACGCCAGACACGGGGCACAAGATGGACTTTGAAAATGTAGTGATTATCAGGAAGGGATTAAGATCAGCCAAACAAAGGCTGATTGCTAAGGCTGTAGAAATAGCCAAGGTTAGCAACCGCTTGAATTAAATGGACGGCGTAGGGCTGTCTAGTGCCTGGCGTCCAGTCCTACCCCGGCCAGGTTAACAAGCATCAGTGGATGGATCCCAAATTGGCATGCACTATGAATCCACCTCCAGCAAATTCCGAAGTACTAAAGCCAAGTTCTATCAATGTCCAAGTTCCTTGCAACGGACAACTTAAGGTTGCTAACCACACATGTAACTATCCGCGCACCAGCAATTTCTTTTCCCATTGTACCTTGGCCGAAACAAAGTACAGTGTACACACTTGCCGAGTGACCTCTGACCGTTGTACTCTTTCATTGACGAACTGCAAACTGATTAGTCTTTGTCTGTGGCTTAGCCAAGATCGTTATAAAATGCCATTGTTTAGCTAATTCACTCCGCCTGATGAAGCTTTTGCGTCAAATGGGAAACTTTGTCTATCACCATAAATACATTAACCAGTCGTCTATCAAGGTTTCTGAAAAGATAACTTCCCGATTGGTTCCAAATATGTTCCGAGGTATCGAGAATAGTTAGGTGCTGTTCTTCTCAAATGGCACGCCACAACTGCTGTTTCGTTTTGGGTTGGTCTAGTCAGGTTGAGATAGCAAGTGCTGTGTTGGAAATCAGAGCCTATTAGTTAAAAGTTGACGCAATGAACATTATGCTACTGAGATGCGCGGGCAACCACTGTCACAGCGGAACACAACTGAAACAGAATTTACGAAACGCTGGACGCTAGACGGGTCCGAATGTGCGGTGCGCCAGCGTTGGGTTGCGAAACATCCATCTACTTCCATTCACGATACGGTCCTCGAGATCGAAACGACCAAGCTTTACTTCAAAGTAAACCAATGTCCCTGTAGCGGTTTCTAGTCGCAAACAAAATACACGGCGTGTTCCCTAAATGGTGAATTGCTTTCCGCCGTGAGAAGCTTTGCTCGACCAGCTCAGTAGCATAGAGTTTAGGGTGTTAGACGTTAACAACTAAGATCGGAGTCGTGCCCCAGCAAAGCTAGCTAAACCTGACGAGTCCTATCCAAGACGAAAGCGTGCTTGTGGTGTGCCAGGGTTGGGAAGAGCAACACCCATCCATTTTCATTCTAGTTACGGTCCTTGAGATTAGGAGGGCCGAGGTTTACCTCAAAGTGGACCGAGGTCTGTACAGAGGTTGCGTGTCGCAAACAAACCACAAAGCGGGTTCCCTAAATTCTGTTTTGCTTTGTGTTGGTTTGTGCCAAGAGTCGCTCGCTAATCTCTGAGGCCTTGTTTTAAGGGTGTTAGCGAGGAACTTCTCGGCTCAAACCAGTTCAGGTTATCTCCACCTAACGGGTCCAACCAAACACGATACCGCGGTTGTAGGGTGCCAGTGTTAGGAGGAGCAGCACCCTTATAATTCTATTCCAGTTACAGTCCTCGGGATCGGGATGACGTTGGTTTACCTCAAACGGAACCGAGGTCTCTATAGAGGTCGCGAGTCGCAACCCAACCACACAGCGCGTTCCTTAACGTCTGCTTTGTTTTGCATTCCACCGTGCCTTTCGTTTCTTGCGAATCTCGTAGCGTTTTGATAGGGCGTCAGCCGTCAACTACTGGACGCTGATTTCCATCCCAGCTCATGCTATCTCCATCTGACAATTTCAATAGAGGTCAAAACCGCGGTTGTGGTGTGCCTGTTATGGGAAGAGCAACACACACATGAATCCAGTCCATCCTCACCAAACCGCCCTTTTGGCTCTTCATGAATACTTCTTCTGTTGCTGCAACTTGTACAACTTTTGGCTACAGCCAATTACGCGCCTTGTAACGTATCTGTTTTGCAAGATTACGGCATTTAAATTTGATCATGCACGCGTTGATGTGCCTCGATGAATTCCAAGATAATATATTTATGTATTTCTTCTAATTTCTTGGCATGCCAATTGTTTAGCTCTTGCTGTTTTTTCTTCTGAGTTATCTTTTCTTCCTTCCTAGTTTAGATAACCATCCCAGCAGGGACCACTAGGGCAGGAAAATGTGTAGTTTTGTGTTGTTTTAGGTCTAAATATATACCTATATATCGATACGCTTGCATAAAAGCTCCTTGTTCCACGACGCAATGAAGAAGGAACACGCATATGATAATCATATGGCCCCAGACCCACTTGAGCTTAAATCTCAAATTCGCGTGTATCCTGAGATAGACGGGCCCGGCTCGTGTTCTGGCACATCTCTAACTTTTTGTGTGGCTGGCACACGCCATGCCACTTAGTGGGACAGAATGAACTGCGGGAAATTTGGGCAATAAAATTAAGGTACATCAATTTTTCGAACTACAATTCGACCATATAATCTATTTTATAAAACAGCACTGAAATAACTAGGTATGTGGTTCATTACAACTTTACATGAGGCCTAATGCAGTAGGTCACCTTTGGCAGTTAGTTCGAAGTGCAACCCTGGAGCCTGACTTCATGAGCCTCTTCCTTGGAACTTCGCCCTTTATGGCACTTATGCATCGCAACAACGTCAATTTTGGCTGCTGTACTTGCAACAGAGGTAACTATGCTAGCGTGAATTATGAGCGCATGGTCTGTACATGCTGCGCTGTAATCGTTGCAGAACAAGAAGCAAAGAAATACAGCTTGGCTAGTATCGCTTTATACTTCTGTTTACCGAATTAATCCATGTCTCTGGGCACCGATCGCGGTGCTCTCCTCAATGTTGCTCAAGATGGTTCTAAGCTAATGGTGCCAATATTCAATCCGGTCCATAAGCGTCCATTCAAATGCTTCTTTTTAGAAAAGCATCCTCAAAATCGGCGACTTACGAAGGAGGAATTTAATCTGTCCGCTGACTTCTTTCGATATAGCACCCCAAGGTGCGACATAAAACAATATATCGAGAATACGTTCGGAAAACACGTCACCAGCGGCGACGTCCGTAATGTGCGCCGCTGGGTTTGTTTGCGTGTCATGTATGTTGAATGTCATGTTATAATTGCCAGCCAACATGTGGCAAGCCACTCAGAGCTTGGAACGAGATGTTTTAGTGCATACCATTGCTGATAAGGTTTTCTTACGCAACTGTGCTTTGCTTGTACCCAGCAAGTGCACACATTTCGACGGGTTATGCATGTTATGTGTATGGATGCAACGCATGGTACAACCTACCTTGGTACGTATGATATTCTTCGTTAAATTTCACTACAGTTTTAACTTGTACCAATTCTGGATAACAGACGGCATGGGTTACGCCAGACCAGCTTTCTATGGGCTTGTTCATAAGGAAACTTTCAACGCTTCAGTAAAATTATCAGGGACATTTCGCGATGTCACGTGCCATGATTTCTCTTTACGCACTTGCGTTATGGATAAAATAGCTGCTTTGCTAGCTTAATATCCGCGAGCCGTTCAAAAGCACATGAGTGAAGCGAAGTTTTTATTATCTGTTGTAAAATAATAGCGCCCGCACACGCTACGTATTTCACTGAATGGCTACAATGGACATGGACATCGAGTATGCTACTTTGCCTACATTCACCCTGTTCTAAGTTTCGACAGAATCCGCGCCTGCTTTCAAAGACAGATCCTCATTTTGTACGGTGCCTACGCTCCCACTGGATGTTCATCAAGCCGTCTTGGGCCAACTACGCTCAAGCGAGTTTGGGGCATTTTGGGAACACTACCAAGGGCCGTGTCAAGAATGCGGACTTTAGATTACAGAAAGTCACGCATGCTTTCAACCGCCTCGCTTGTGTAAAGTGTGGAACCTGTCCAAGGACCTACTGAAAGTATTTCAGAGGCACTGTGTATAACGTTTTGTCAGACGTCTGGTATGTTAGGTTGAAGGTAATGCTTACGTGCAGGTGCTTGTAGGCCGTCGCACAAAGTACGCTGGAACCCTGGTTATGCCTCATCTGGCTACAACCAAGTTCGGTGTCGTGTACTCAGACATTGGAGCAGGACAAGTATGCCATCTAGTATTTGCTACTTCCGCAGTCTGGTGTTCATGACCAACACCATCAAGCTGACATTGAATGCGCAAATGGCACGTGCTCCTGCACATTTTACTAGTACACGTGAGTACCTTGCGTCCATTTATTGATGTTATATAAGGGAAAGCAACATCCGGCCGATAAAAAAGCATGATTTCATTCCTTGCTAAAAGACGTACCTATTCGTACTCCGTGGTTGGCGAATTACGGCATGCCGGAGGAGACCATGTTGTTTCGAACTTTAAAGGTAGCGACCTCAAGGCAGCCCAAATCCATGGCTGCATAACTTCTTCTTTGGTTTGTGTACATGGAAGACTTAAATTCAAGTGTGGTGTCCAAAGTCATCCATGGCCTCAATAAATAGGCAGCTGAGCTTATCGACATAGCACCAGGCTCATCCGTCAAAAATGATAAGCTACACTGCCAATCATCGCCTAAGGAACCACGGTGGCAAAAAGCCGGTACGTCCACTAATTTTTGCCTTACTGGTGGTGAATCCGTTGCAGGTACAATCGCACATTGCATGCACAACCGGCTACTATACCACCATAAATGTTTGGTGTAGAACATCATCAACGGTTGCGAAGTTTGTTTCAGGGACATAGTAGCACCTACAGTTACCAGGAAACTGTCATGTCGCAGCAACCTACGTGAGTTGTAATAAAGCAATTTAGTCACAGCTTCTCGCCGTACACCCTCTCCGGATATAACGACCTCATTCATCTAAACAACTTCTTCCGCGTACAAAGGCAAGTGCTTTTAAATATTTACTCACCTCCGCGCAGGTACTTTGGATGATTGTAACGCGGTACCCCGTTGCAGCCAACGATAGGTGTCACAGAGTACAAACAACGCACTCGGTATGACTATGTGGTAACGAACTCATGACACAAACACCGCTGCGGAGCTGCAGCCTATCTGCAAAGCTGCATTTTAGTACGTCATAATATATTGGTATCTGATTCCCCCTCAGTGTAGAGTTAGATTCCATTGCACATTAACCGCTTGCAGGGAAGACCGCCGTTTTACCAAGGACTTTCATGATTTGCCTACCAGACTTTAAGTCATGTGCCACTGATACTGAACCACCGCAGCTGATGCTTACGACTTTGCCTGACGGTTGATAGGCCAGCCCGTGAGAACGCATACTTGGCCTTCTACGGCCACGCCCTGTTAAATTTCCGTGTGCTTCCTCTTGCCAACCCGATGCAACTACTCGGTTGACGGCATTGATCGGAACCCTTAAGTGTGAAGCCTCCAGACGGTCTAGAAATATACCTATTTATTTATTTATTATTAGGCAAACGGATCAGACGGTGGCTCAGTAATCTTCGCAGGCCTGGCCCATTTGCTGTTTAACTCTGCTTCAATTCTCTTGTTTTCCCTATTCATAATGCTTTCCCTTGTTTATATTATTTTTGCCCTACGCCTCAGTGATCCGCTGTGTTGACGTGACGCAAATGACTTGTCCGGCCCATTTGCGTGAGCAAGTTGGGTGGGTCTGAACAACGGCATTTCCGAAACTTTTAGCTGTGCTTATCCCTATCTTGACAATTTGGTTATTACATGCATGGGATGACGTCCGCATCGTCCTAGTGCTGTCAAACAGTTGTGTATAGATGCTTCGTGACGGACCTTTGTGGAGCTCTTGCAATGGCATTTGGCCTACTACCTTAACGGGTACACGAAGGCTGTGGTGCTATGTACAAATGCACAGTGCCTGGCATTAATTGTGCTAGTACGATGAGACCCTCGTACTTTACTGCACCACGGTTAAACAACAACTACGGAGCTATGTACTGATGCTCGGTGACCGCGAATATTGGTGCACTTGCGAGAAGAGACAGTTGCGTTGATGCCTGCACCGGTTCAGGTTGCATATACTGCAAATTATAACCGTGCTCGTTCCAGGTGTGCTATGTAGGCTATTGTATCACCGGTGCATCATAACTGTAGTTCTATGCACAGCGACCGCGTTAGGTTCCGCTTATGTGCTCAGACATATGTCGTGTGCTGGGTCAGGGCAAACCAGGTCTGTGGTTCTATGCATACAGGCTACTTGACCGACCTTTTAGGCGCTAATGTAATGAGGCCTAAGTAAGAGAATATATGCAATTGCACAGGATGCATGTGCTCTACTGCAGGAATGTTTTATAACTGACACTAATGGGGCCAGTATGGAGATCCATGTAGGCTGCTGTATCAACGGTACATCAGGCTTGTGGTGTTATTCATAGAAGCACCGAGACCCACATTATTGGTGCTAGTGCAAAGGGAGTTATGTAAGTTACTTTATGCCCGAGACACCACGCCTGTGCTGTTATGCATACAGTCTCCGTGAACGACATTAATAAGGTTTAGTTAAGGTGAATGGTTGCATAGGGGTGGGTTTAAGGTCTTTGCGGCCACCAGCAGGTCAGCGGCTCCAAAGTGGAAGCAGTTAACCCCCGGCTACGTTTGACAGCAGGATTGGTTGTCTTGGTTTTCCGTCCGCTACCAGCCACGATAACGGACAATGAAGCAATGGCGTCTCCTAGTCTGTGGCTCACTCTTATTTCTTCTTAACAGGCTTACCTTCCAATTTTCATCTTATTTCCGGTTTCCGAACGTTTACGCTTACTGTTTCCCAGCTCCATCTAGTTAACAATCACGTTTGCTCAGCCCTATAGTGGCACCTCGGCTTTCGCCTATTCCCATTTCCCCTTTACAGGCTTTCAGTTGGATTGCGATGCCGATTCGCTCTCAGCATTTAGAAGCACTAACATTCTCAATTCCTCATTCCATGTTTGGTGTGTCTGTGGACGTACATTCTTAGCATTATACCCCACCTGTGCGCATACGTAACACTGGCTTTGTCAACACTGTTGTCCCGGATATTTTCGTGCACCATCCCGGTTGTGTATTAAGTCAGCATACTTCCGGGTTAGTCTACACAGCCACGTACCCCCTACAATCCCCGAACATACTAACCTAAGTGTATATTTCTTCGACTCCATGTTGGTTCCTACATCGCCTTGTGGCGCCTTACTTTACTCATGTGGTTAGCCACTTTACATGTTACAGTAGTTTGGTTACCGGAGCAACTTTCTTGCTCTTGTTCATGCATTTGACTTTCTGTATACATCAACCTACATCTCCGATTTCGCTGCCATGACTGTGACAATTGTCCATAAGTACAACCCAAGACCATCATCATCCTTACTGTTTTCGATAATGCAACTGAACCATTCGTATAATTATACCTAGGCGTCACAGACCGTGAGGTGCTTTTACTTTGCTACGCACTGCTTAGATTTGCTTTTATAGTTCGTCGCCAAGGTAGGACGTCACTCTTTGGACGAGCTGTAAACTTGATGTCTTAACGATCAGTTTTCCAGTCCCTCGAGCAAACCGGTGAAGCACTGTTGACTATGGTATGCACTTTCTCTACTCAATTTACATTTGCATTGGCAAATGGAAGTCTTGGAAGTATCTAATGAAGATTACTGAGTATATTCGTACTGAGGCTGCAAATATGGGTATAACACCTGGTGACGCCAACCTCCCTGAAGCCTGGTACCCTGATCCCATAAAGCAATGAGCAACTGAGGCGCAGTCTCCTTGGATAGACCATAAAGGTAAATACCTGCTCAAGAAGCTCTCTAAGAGTTGGCGAACTTACCAAAAGGCTTCATAAAGCAACACCTACGTAACCTAGCGAGAGGTTAGAAATAAATGTAACATACCTCTCCGGACTGCTGGGCTTCAGCGCGAGAAGGATTTGGCTGGCGCAGCCACAACAAATCCAAAGAACCTGCCCGTCTAGCATATCGCTCGACAGCTGCTTCTAAACGCTGCAATGGAAATAAGCGACCGTCTATCCGCTTTTTAGGGGCGATGACAACTCACCGCCCGCGAACTAACGTTCTGTAAGCTTGGCAAGCGTAACAGCTAACGTGTTTGCAATACTGATCGGGGATTTGTTGTATAACCACTTGCTTAAGTTTAAACTTGGCAGTGCTGTACAACAAGGATTCCTTTAGGGATTTCTGCTCTGACAAAAATACTTGTACATGGCAGAAGTTGGGCTGGGACAGTAGACAACGGTCACGCTATTAGCGCGCTTCTCGTTTACTTCTCAAAAGCCTTTGATACCGTCCCACGTCAACTTATGGATAACTGCAGCCACCACTAAACGGGTGCCTGTTTTTATAGAGTGGAGCGAACAGTGTATACGAGTAGGACGTTGCCTTCCGCTTGATGTACCGTTGTTATTGGCGTTCCGCACGACCGTGTATCGAGCCGTTGCTTTCCGTAAACTTTTAATGACCAACTACAGTACCCTGAGGTACCATTACTATTGTACACCAAGGTCCACAACCTCTGGAATATCATGCATATCCCTGGGACTTTTACTCAATTCAGCGTGCTTTGGATAGGCTCTGGTATTGAGCAACAGAATGGTTGATGACTATAAAGCAGGCGAAATGTTCTTTCGTCTGCGATAGCGGTGCTAGACCCCCACGCGCTACCTAGCTGTTAGCGGTGCGATCCCTGTAATCATGCCGCAGGTTAGGGTAGGCAGCGTTCACACCTCAGTGCTTTACTCTGGGGACAATTGGAGGTAGGTTGTTTGTAGAGGGTTCCGTTGGCTGTCAGATATTCGCTGCCCTTTCCGTGTCCTAACGGCCGATATCTTTGTGAACCAGTTCTTAGCTTGCGTGCAAAGCTACTTACAGGCTGGCTTGCCAAACACCTTTCTCGTGGTGCCAGCTGGGTGGTTTATGTTCATCCCGTTACAGCAAATGTTGCTGCAATGGTGTGCCAGGGCGTGGTGAGATTCCTCCTAGCAAGCCTCCCCTATAAAATGCCATGGATGTCCCTTTAACCACTGTATGGTTTGGCCGTTGTGACTCGCTACAAAACATAGCCACTGCCTCTTCCCCACATTTAGTTGTACCTTTAACATGCCCACGTGTACCTAGGCGTGGTCGGCATTATTCGAGAAGAAATGGTTTACTTTTGTATTTTATGCAATTTTACAAGCGTCAAATGCAGTTACCAGTGTTTATCCAAACGATGTTATCAAAGATATTTCTAGCTAGAAATCGGTTGGATGCATATGTGCAGTATTGTGGTACTGTGTTTCAGCATTTAGCATCATACACTGAAAGGTTATTGAAACTACATCTCACACAATGTGTATCTATCAAATTGGAAACCACCTCAAACCATTATTGTGTTTTTATTCCTAAACAGGCGGAAGTGACGGAGCTGAGCGAGGACCTTCCTTCTGCCCTGTATCATCCAATGGTCCAATGGTCCAATGATTCTTCACTACGGCGATATTTTCTGCGACTGCAGCGAGGTATACATATAGAGATGGTGGTGATGGAGCTGATAAGGTTTCTCTGTTCTATTCTCGACATTGCAATGTGTCCAGTGGATGAAACCGAAACTGGTTTACGGAAGTCAATTGCTACCGTCCATGGGCATGAATGAAGTCATTGTTTTACAACGACAAACAATATCATAATTCAGGATTATAAGGTGTCCCAAATTATTTTCCCCAGCCATAATAGGTTTTGTTCTTCTGAGGTTTTTGAATTGTCATGCAAACTGCAGGTCCTAAATTATATTGAGATAGCTCACTGTATTCGGCGCACGATGACAATCAATGTTTTACCTGTCAGCGCACTTAATCCTTGCGTTCATTGTGTGGTAGACAGCCGAAGTGAGGTCCAGTGTTGGCTTCTTCAGCTCCCGATCTTCTAAGGATTTCAGGCATAATGGTTATGGCGAAGCTCAATACGTAGGTTCAGTCCTGCTGGATCCTGCAGTACTGTGTCTAACCAAAGTCTTAAATGCGCTACTGACTGCGCATTGACAATAGGGTCCGACAGTCGGTTTCATTCATTAATTACTCGAGTAGAGAGCGGCACGTGAACGGGCTTTAAGCCCCTCGCTGGCAGTAACCTACTAAACAGCTCTAACTATTTTCGCTTACGCACAACTTTATCCGATTCATCTCCCTATGTCATGTAAAACCGCGCCCTGTTATCTTCATCCATGTACTATATAGTGAACCCGTATAGATTTCGCTTTTACAGGTAGCTTGGGTATTACTTCATTACTTTCCATTTCATTGTTATCTGGCACCATTTATTCCTTTTCTGTTTATCATAATATGGCCACAGCAATTTACAAGCCATCGACCAATGTCTGCTTTCCTAGAGGAAAATAATCCCACAGGTTTGCTTCTATGAACGGTCAGTCCGTTTGAAAGTCAATAAGCTACTCTAATCTGCCAGAGAAATAGCGTCTCATTTCTCCCTCCTTTTATGAAGCCACAATGAAGCTGCGTAATTTTTACCCACCAGCTAGTAAGTCATAGTCCTCCTCAGTTATCAACGTCACTCTCAAATGACCTCTTACATGCCTTTTATTTGTTACTAACGTTTACCAATAATAACCATCATATTTGTGCATTTGAACACCGATTTGAAAGTAAAACCGACAACAACGTCACAACCTTCGTACCATTTTGAACACGCACATGCAGCTAAACAGATAACATCGCCATCTTGACTTCATACGGGTGGCCGTGCCAGTACTGGCCAGCATCACACGCACTTACAATGATGTGAAACACGGACCGTCGGGTGCGTCACTGGTAAGTATTTAAGTACTGGCTGTTGTCGGTGGGACCTTCGTGTCCGCCAATAGCGGGATTTGGAATACGGGCTGTTACACATCAGGATAATTGAATTTCGTGTTCTCTAAATATATGCCTGTTGAGAGGGGTTTTATTTGGGAAATCTGGATATAATGAGGTTAGGAACTCCAAAAGCTGAAAACGGTACTGTAGGATGCTTAATGGCGAAATCATAAAAATTATGAAAAGCTAATATACAACCGTACTCAAGTGGTTGAACAATAAACGGAACGTGAACAAGCGCTTAGGAAAGACAGTGCTGTGGTTCTCTAAAGGTAAATAAATGCGAGCAGGTTTGAGTAAATTTCCTATATCTATGTGTGTCCACCCAAAGCATATGGTTTGTAAGTACCAATTGATTTGCAGTGGAGGTTAACTGGATTATTCTTACCAGTGTAAAGCAAATGGTGACCAGAATCAATATAAACCGTTCGGTAATGATTGTTGTACGTATAAACATGGGTCGTCTTCTCTAAAAGAGCACATATAAATGTTTACTAACATATATTGGTCGTGCGTGGTAGTCTGGAGATTCATATGGAAGTAATGTATGTTAGACAGAAGACATGCGAAGTCATGCGTAAAAGTGGAATTGTGAAGTTGCGTAGGTACGGTTGGATTTATCAATACGTGTGCATGTGTGTATAGACATGACGACATGCAAATGCCAACACGTACATATATATATATATATATATATAGACGACAAATAAATGTCATGGAAGTGGAAGTTGGTAGTTGCATGAAGAGACATAATGTGTATAAAAGTAATTGGACACGCCCAAACATATAAATCTTAGCTGAAGCTGATCGAAAGGGATATTTTCCGCTTATATACATTTGTAACAAAAGCTTGTAAGCGGTTACGGTGTTTTCCTTAGTAAGAAATACATACGTCTATCTAGGTCTGTTTACTTGTGTGTTGGTACTGCATATGGGATATGTAATACATGGAAATGTGTTTGCTTAGGTTGTATTGCCAGAAAGACACAACAGAGAAAACACGAAAATTATTTCGAGCTTATCGACGACATCGACGAAGTTAATCTATCCAAAAAGCTGATGCACTCCTTAGATGTGGAAACGCCGTGTTCCAGTGTTCCCCTGCACCAAACGCTTGATTACGTTTGTGAACTAACAAAAGTTCGCGGTGTCCTCTACCAATGCCAGTGGAGCTTCTAAGAGACTGGATGTTGTTATGTACAGGGAATGTTAAATTTCACTTCAAAAACACACTATAGTTTCAGGTTGATGGAGTAGGGTTGGGCGGTTCATTGCGCCCGGTACTTAGCTGCTTTCTATATGGAAATGGTGGAACGAGGTCTGTCTGCAGAAATACATGGATTGGCATATTACAAACGTTACGTGGATGATGTCTTGGCAATTTGCTAATCGTGGCTTCAGATGGAGCTGTTGGTAAGGTAAATAAATTTGACGCATTCCACGTTGCGAAACTCCTGAGAGGTAGAGAAGCAAAATTGATCTCCGTACTTAAAAATCCTCAATCCGCCGTACAAAATTGTAGATTGATAGGTCCGTCTGCAAGAAATCTACATGGACAAGTCAGTATCTGCATCTCAATAGCTTCAAGCAGGTGGGATGAAAGCGGACGCTGATGAGAACACCGATTAGCCGTGCTAGACAAATCTGCACCGTTGTTTGCCCGGCGGACGTACTGCAGTTGAATACCAACACCCTCCTTGAAAACGGCTACCCCACAGCTTCATCGAGAAACGTAGTCAAGTACCACCAAGGGACCTAGTTCACACGGTACCCAAGAAGATTTTACCCCGTGAATTGCCATTCAAAGATGACGTCTCCTCGTTGAGGACCACAAGGCGCCCCACCTGTGCCATGCAGACAACTTACCATGCTGCCAAGGTCGTTATCATTAACAAAACCCCAAAACGGCCACTTCCTTCGGTAAAGGTGGTTCAGACTGTGGGGGCCGAATTGCATTGCGTTTACCAATCCATTTGTGACTGCGGCGCCAGTTACATATGCAGGACCGATGGAACATTGGGTTCCGGACTAAAGGAGCACGTACCATTTGATCATGCCTTTTAGAGGTGTGTCTCGTTTTACAGAGAATATACTATTTATTTATTTATTTAGTTAAAGGAGTTCAACGTTCGACCGTGTAGGAAACTGGCAAGAGGCAAGCTTCTTCTCTGCGTATGCCAACGGCCACTTTGATCGCCCGACACTTAATGGCCATAGGTCACCTAGTTGAGATCACTTTAAAGTGCGCAATCTTATTAATGCACATCAATTCTTGCCTCCTCCGTTTCGCAGAGGCGATTACAATTAACGGGATTAAGCCGCTACTTTGTGTTCAGAAACAATCGTCCATCATCATTAGACTGCCCGGGGAAAAGGGCCATAACACCGGCTCGCTTATCGCGTGTTGGTCTGTTTGTGTGCATGTGAATTTGGTCGCACCCTTCAATGAGTAAATATTACTGCGACTTATTGCTAAAGGCACTGATGAGACCATACGAAATGCGTGCACTAGCCAGTCTTCGTCTACTTACTGAGCTTTCAATGCCGTTTCATTTGTAAACGGGCTTATGGTACAAAACCTTGAACGTAGAGAAATTATACATATATATATATAAATATGTATATAGCAATGGTAACTGTTGATATTTCTAAGCATGATCATAATCCTTTTCCCTTCCAGCTATCCTAACGGCAACGTTATTGAATCACGCGAGGAAATATGTCTGTGCATAACTAACTCGGAGGTATACATCAAAGGGGATACTTAATCTATGGAGAGATGATACGTTTGGTGGCGAACTGGGGTTGCTAAACATTCAAAAATGTGTAAAGAATATTGCTTAGGGAAGGGTTACTAAATTACTTTATTGACTGCAGTGAAGTAAGAAAGCTTGAAGTCGGGAACTGTTACCTTAATGGATAAATTCCATGTAGTCCTTCTTGTCCATTGATGTTAAATAAGGATCCAGCAGTTATGAGGTCACTACTAAGTGTGCTAAGCTTTTCTGTAAGGTGGCACGCCGCTAGGAAGAGTGACATGTCATAATGAGAAGGATGCGCATTTTGGGAGTAACGAAGTGTCAGCGGAATGGGACGGCTGCACAGGACCACGTGGTACTGAGATACGCCGTGCAGAAATAAGCGTGTGTATGATTTTAGCCGGTGTAAAATTGGGCGCTTAAAACAATTGCAAAGATTCTCGTCGAAGTAGGGAGCGTTTCGAACGCTCATACCCTCCAAGAGATAATTCTGAAAAAGGGTGCGTGGTGTGGTTTTGCAGGGCGAAATGAGTGCGCAGCTGCGTTAACTTGAAAAAGAGCAGTGAAATGGAAAAACAATAGTTACGAACATCGTGCGGTTACAAAAGTAAATGCATGGTTAAAATTAACGGTAGAACGGAAAAATGCCGCGTTCTTAACAGATGAGCATGTTGTCCTCATTCCTTGCTGTCTTGCGTCACATCACTAAATGAGCATTGGGCCCATAAATTGGCTGAGGAGTACGGATCCACCCACAAAACCTGTGACCTTGTGCACCGCTACAAGAAACCTGCAGATTTTGTAGGTTTCCTTTGCGATGTGGGGCGACAAGACAAGGTAGCATGGATACCCTTGAAAATGGTCATAAATCCGTTCTATAAGGAATGTAAAATGTTGACAAAATTGGTATGCGGTAAAAGACTGGGCGCATTTTTGTGATAGGCGTAGGCAAATATACGTAAGTGACAAAAGGTTGACAACGGGCCGGCCATCTGTAAGAAGCCTGTGTACGATCAGTGATCATTGAGATTCGAAATCATCTTTTACGGTGACGTCTGGACATGGCATCCTTTGGTGGATGGTGGAAGTGCGATAGGCGTGGTGGCAGCGGTAGGCATCAATAGTGAGGTCGGCAGGTGTGTTTATGTTTTCTGAAATTCACGTCAACATTGAATTGCTACGGTACATGTGGAACTGAAGTGCATTTGCTTCATGTAGATTCAACGGAAAGTGGCTGCTTGCTCAACAGGAGCGATAAGATTACAGCGCGAGGACGACGCACGTATACTTGGGTTCGGAAACAAAGTCATTAATAAAGTAGGGCCTTATCTGGGGCTAAAATCACATACACGCTTATTTCTGCATGGCGTATCTCAGTACCACGTGGTCCTGTGCAGCCGTCCCATTCCGCTGACACTTCGTTACTCCCAAAATGCGCATCCTTATCATTATGACATGTCACTCCTCCCAACGGCGTGCTACCTTACAGAAAAGCTTAGCACACTTAGTAGTGACCTCATAGCCGCTGGATCCTTATTTAACATCAATGGACAAGAAGGACTACATGGAATTTATCCCTTAAAGTAACCATAGCGTGTGGATCGTGCGCTATATATCCGGTACGCGACTAGACGGCCAACCAAAAGTAGTGGGCAGAAGACACAAAAGTAAACTAGGGTAGAAGTTTATTGGACGGGAGGAGCGTTAGCTAATGCTAAAAATAGGGCACCCGAAGAGAGCTAGCTAGGGAGAATGTCGTTGGCGTCGAGAGCGTAGACGGAGTGTCGTTCGCAGTGAAGCCGCGCGCCAAAGACGGAGATCCTTTTCGTGTTTCCAACAAACGGGAACAACGTTCCAACAGGCAAACCGAATAGTTCCCTAATACATAAGAAAACTATAATATGAATATTATAGAATAGTTTACAGAGTCATACGCGGGAATCTCCAGGTCGCTACACAGCCTCCTCCTAGAAGGGCAACCGTGCGTGACCCTTCGATCTACGTGAGGACTGTCCGTCGCGGGCCAGCCTTCTGCGAGACCAGGTAGTGAAACCTGATGCAGCTGCTGGGGGAGAACCAGGCGATCGGACCCTAGCGGGCTCCACCCGTGTCCTCCCTAACGGTGCCAAAAACAAAAAAGGGGGAACTCGTAAGCGTTAAATGTTCGCCAGTTCGTGAAGGTCAAATGTTTGCTTCAGACTCGGCATCTCCTCCGGTTCATACATGGAAGATAAAGAGAAACAAGGGTAGTGGCGGTGAAGGCGAGGGCAAAACTAAGGGTGACGCTTACCGGATGAAGTAGGCGTCAGCCAAAACGCAGCTCTTTTTGTGTTTTCAAAACGTTTTGTTCTTTTTGGCTTTTCAAAACATTTTGCGTTGTTTTTGGGTTTTCAAAAATCTTTTGTCTGCTTTTTTGTCGTTTTCAAAGGCTTTGGGGGTTCGTATGTTGTTGGCCAAAAAGGAAAAGAAAAGTAATATGAAAAGTGAAAGAAACGCTAATTCCTTAATCGAGCTGGCCAATGAACGCGTCTACCCGACCTAGTCGATTTGTACGAATCAGAGGAAGGCGTCGTCTTAGACGTCCTATCGGAACGCAAGATCGGAGGAACTGCTGATGAAGTAGCGGTTGGTTCGATGGGAAGCGGCGAAGCTGATGTGGAAGGCTTGGTTGGAACGTGATGCTTAGGTTTAGGGATGTTGGAAGCATGCGAGTCTTCCATCATAGGCTGGGTTGCTTCTCCAGAAGACGAGCAAGGGTCTTCATCGAGCTCGGGTTCCACGTGGGCAACCTTGAGACGGTCAATCGTAGCGGCTTCTCGTTTACCGTGACGGTCGATGATAAAAACGCGGTCCTTACGCTGAAGGACCTTGAATGGACCTCCGTAATGTCGCTCCAGTGGTCTGCGGAGACCATCGAGGCGAAGAAGAACGAACGGACAATGCTGCAGGCCTCGTGGAATAAAAGAGTTATTTGTTGTTCCCTAACGTCGGAAAGCTTATACTGACGCATGCTCGTGGCTAGCTGACGTGCATACTTTGCGTCGTAACGGGTAATTCTGGGGCTATCGGAGAAGAAATCGCCAGGCAAACGCAGTGGCTGTCCGTATACTAACTCGGCACTAGACGTACATAGTTCGGCCTTAAGGGCTGATCGGATCCCAAGGCGGATCATAGGCAGCACCTCAGTCCAACTCAGCGCATTGGCGGCGCTAAGGGGGGCTTTCAACTGTCGGTGGAAACGTTCCACCATGTAGTTTGCTTGCGGATGATAGGCGGACGTGCGAATGCCTTGGCATCCAATGAGTTTAAGGAGATCGTTAAAGGTCGTAGTTTCGAATTGTGGACCACGGTTTGTAGTCACTGTGGCTGGACAGCCGTGTGAAGCGATTCAGCGCTCGACAAAAGCGCGTGTTACGGTTTCCGTAGCTACGTCAGGGATGGGAACGGCTTCGGGCCAACGGGTGCAACGATCGATCATGGTCAAGATGTAGACCATCCCTTTGGACGGGGTCAGAAGTCCCACTTTGTCGAGATGGACATGGGCAAATCGCGCTGAAACGGGCGGAAAGCGATCAAGCGGGGCGGACACGTGCCGCTGAATCTTGGCTTGCTGGCAGGTAAGACAGCTGCGTGCCCAGCGCGTAATATCGCGTTGCATCCCGGGCCAAACGTATCACCCAGAGATAAGCTTAACAGTAGCTTTAATGCCTGGGTGGGCGATATTGTGGAGCGTGTCGAAAGCGATGCGGCGAAAAGTTTATGGAACGACGGGTTGAGGTCGTCCGGTAGATGTGTCGCATAAAATGGTACCATCAGATGACGGCAAAGGATGCGGGGATATCCTTAAAGAAGGATCGCTTAATACTGAAAAGGATTAGACATTTGATTGCACGGCGGCCAAAGCAGACAAATCGATTGCCTGCCCGGCAGGGCCAATCGCAGATACTCTTGGAAGAGCATCAGCGACGACGTTTTGTCGGCCAGAAATGTGCCGGATATCAGTCCAGAATTGAGCAATGAAATCCAGCTGACGAAGCTCACGTGGTGAGTGTAGAGCTGATTGATTTCGGAATGCGTAGATAAGCGGCTTGTGATCGGTGAAGATAATGAAGGTGTTACCTTCAAGGACGTGTCGGAAATGGCGAACCGTAGGGTAAACGGCTAGCAGTTCGCGACTGAACGTGCCGTACTTAACTTCGGCAGGTTGTAGACGTCTAGAGTTGAAAGCAAGAGGTTTCCAGCCCTCATTTGTAGGTTGCTGTAAGACGGCGCAAATGGCGGGGTCTGATGCGTCAACAGCAACACTGATCGGAGCATTTGGATCGAAATGATGAAGCATAACGGCTTTGGCTAAGGCTTCTTTGCTGGTTTTAAAAGCTTCAGCAGCAGCGGCAGTCAGTTCCACCTAACCGTTTTTACGTCCACGAAGTAAGTCAGTTAGTGGACTTAGCAAATTGGCACTGTGTGGAAGAAAACGTCGATGGTAGTTGAGCATGCCGTTAAAACGGCGAATAGCGGCTAACGTAGTCGGGACCAGGAAGTCTCTGATGGCGCGGACTCTATCGTCTAGAGGCCGTATACCATACGGATCAATATGGTAGCCAGGGAATTTGACGGAAGGCTGCTGAAATACGCATTTGTCAGGGTTGACAGTGATGCTATTAGCGGCCAGCCTCTCGAAAAGTATGTTGAGATGTTCGGCGTGCTGTTCTTTAGAAGCGCTGGCAACTAGGATATCGTCGATGTATACATAAACGAAATTTAGCCTCTAGTGACTGAATCTATGAGTCGTTGAAAAGTCTGGGCTGCGTTGCGAAGACAGAATGGCATACGCGAAAATTCGAACAGCCCGAACGGCGTGGTTACAGCAGTCTTCTGGACGTCTTCCTCAGCGACTGGAATCTGGTGATACGCGCGAACCGGATCGATTTTCGAGAACACACGGGGGCCACGCAGGCTTGCCGTGATGTCCTGAATGTGAGGAATCGGATATTGGTCGGGAACAGTAACGTTATTGATCGCGCGGTAATCACCACATGGACGCCAGTCCCTTGACTTTTTGGGCACCATGTAGAGCGGCGACGCCCAGGGAGTTTGGACGGGCGAACGATGCCTAGTTCAAGCATGTGCTCGAATTCTGCGCGAGCAATTTTCAACTTGTGAGGGGTCATTCGCCTGGCTTCGGCAAAAACAGGCGGACATTTCGTAACGATGTGATGTTTCGCAGCATCAGTGGCGGATGAAAACAGTGCCATTGCACGAAAGACTTGAGGCAACTTGGTAATAAGCATCTGACCGATAGGCAAGCTTGACAGGTTGGCGTATAGAGGACTGATTGAATCTATGTCGGTCAAAGCACCTATAACTGCCAGGTTTGTTTGTCGATCGATCAGACGGCGTTGCTTCGCGTCAACAAGCAAATCGAAGTGCTGCAGGAAGTCAAGACCAAGAATTGGCGTCTGGACCTCTGCGACGAGAAAGATCCATTTATATGAACGTCGTAGTTTTAAACTAAGCGTGCGCGAGCGTTGACCATGCACGCGAATGGTGGTGCCGTTTGCCGCGCGCAATGAACCGTTCGCCTCTTCGCTATCATTGGAATCACGTGGGATAACGCTGACTTCTGCGCCGGTGTCAACGAGCTAGCGTACTCCCATACTGCCATCGGTGACAAAGAAAAGGCGACCGGGGAAGCCAGCAACGTCCGTCGCCCCTACGTGCTGGCCTACCCGTTTCCCTGCATGTTGCGCTTGAAGGAACAAGGTGGGCGACACGATCTGGCCTGATGACCAAATCGCTCGTGGAACCAGCAATAGCTTGTTCTAGGGGAGATTTCGGATGTGATCTAGGAGGACTGCGACTACTGGAACTACTTTGGCGGTTGGAGCCGGATTGTATTAGCTTCTCTAGTCGGTTGGTCAATGCGGCTACTTTCGATCTTAGTTCTGCTACCTCTGTACTGGAGGTAGACTGAACCTGAGATATTTGGGCGTTGGATTCCCAAATACGGTCGGCAATATCGGCGAGCTGAGGAAGAGGCGCATCGTTTGCATGCAAGGGATTGCGCATGTCACGTGGCAGGCAACGAAGCCACATCTCTTTAAGGAAAGAGTCGCCAACAGCGAGAGGCTTAGCTAGAGCTTGCATATTGTGCAGCAGCTGCGAAGGCTTTCGGTCCCCTAGCTCTGCTTCGTTAAAAAGCTGCGTGACGCGAGCATGGTCCGATATGCCAAATTGCTTTAACACGGCGGCCTTAAGCTCATCGTAACTATTCTGATGTTCCGGAAGTTCCAACATGTCGGCGAGGTCATCGGCGACTTGCGGGGGAAGCGCGGCGACAACCCAGTGAACTTTGACGCTGTCAGAGTTAACGCCTTGTAACGAAAAAATGGGCTCTAGCTGGTTACACTAGGCCTTAGGGTTAGCATCACGGAAAGGCGGGATAGGAAAACGGAACGCACTAACCTGATCGTCAGGTGAGTGAATAACCTTCATGGTAAAAAATTACGGAGTGTGTGAAAGTGAATGCAAGTATTAAAAAGTAAAAGCAGAAGGGTAGAAAGAATAATTTACCGGATCTGAAAAGCAATATTAGAACCGAACTCACCAAAATAGTTATTGTTCGGGGTCACCAATTATAGCGCGTGGATCGTACGCTATATATCCGGTACGCGACTAGACGGCCAACCAAAAGTAGTGGGCAGAAGACACAAAAGTAAACTAGGGTAGAAGTTTATTGGACGGGAGGAGCGTTAACTAATGCTAAAAATAGGGCACCCGAAGAGAGCTAGCTAGGGAGAATGTCGTTGGCGTCGAGAGCGTAGACGGTGTGTCGTTCGCAGTCGAGCCGCGCGCCAAAGACGGAGATCCTTTCCGTGTTTCCAACACACGGGAACAACGTTCCAACTGGCAAACCGAATAGTTCCCTAATACATAAGAAAACTATAATATGAATATTATAGAATAGTTTACAGAGTCATACGCGGGAATCTCCAAGTCGCTAAATAACAGTTCCCGACTTCAAGCCATCTTACTTCACTGCGTTCAATACAGTACTATAGTAACACTTTCCTAAGCAATATAATTTACCCATTTTGAATGTGTGCCCCTGCTCTCCGAATTAATTCAGGCTGCTGTGACGTTGCCGGCATTTGATGAGAAGTCCGAATGCTCTGTCCCCATTACCTCTCGAGCCCCATGGACTTTTCCACACCTTATAAGTAAACCTCTTTCTATCCGGACCGTCTCTCCTCCTTATGGCGCTCTCTACTTTCATTTCTTCTCTAATCGGACTGCCAACTCTCAGTGCCCTGTAATAACCTAGTCTCATCTGACCGGTCTGCTTCTTTGACCTTTTCCAGACCAGCAACATTTAAACGGCCTAGACTCTGTAGACTCAAGCTAGGTCGCACTTACGTTGACAGCCTGCTAGACTTGTTCACCCTCTATTTATATAGGCACCTCCACCTCTCAACCCACGCAATTTGTCCTCCAAAAATTAGCTGTTGGACTCAATCTCGTTCCGCCGACTAATCCTGTCTCGTCTGATCGGTCTCCTGCTTTCCAACTTCTCTCAGACTCCCGTGACATTACTGGCCATCGTTCAGACGACTGAGCACTGTTTGTATTCAAGCATTCTTCATTCGGACGATTGTGTCTATGTCATCCGTAACTCAGCCTCAGCTGATCAGCCAAATTCCATGGGACTGCTACCAGGTTACCGGGGTGTTAGCGGTCTAGGCTCCGTCGATCCAAAGCACTTCCTCCCTCACCTTGATTTCCTGCTGAACTTGTTCGCCCTATGTTCATATAACCACTTCTATCTCTGACCAGTCCAATCCTACTGACTCCACTTACCTTCCCAAATGAACCGTAGAACTCAATCACAATGCGCCGACCAAATCCAACCTCGGTAGATGGGTCTTCTTCTCTCCTACTTCTGCGACGCTGCCTGCCATGCTCGGAAGACTGAACGCTCTGTCACCATTACCTCGAGAGCCACGTTAACTGTCGCATTTCTTATCCGTAAACGTAAACTCTCGACTCTGTCCTCTCCTTATCGCGGCCTGTCTTTATTTCTTCTTCATCCGCATAGCGAGCTCTCAGAGCCCTGCCCTATCATTCTCTTTGACTGTTTCCTAACTAGCGAAATGTAGTTTTAGGCTCTGTATCACAAACACACAACTTCTCTCACATTGCGAAACTGCACGCGTATCGAGAACATAATTTGTGGAGGAATCTGACGATCCGATACGCAGCACAGAACCCTCTGCCCAGTTTATGGGCAGCAACCACAAGACAGACCAATCCCAGAGCCTATCCAAAAACCCTGGAAAAGACACGGAACCCCCAGTGATATCCATAATATTCCATTTCTTTAGGTCATCAGCAAATAAGAGCGATAGTGTCTCAAGATCTCCCGGCAAATCGTTCACTTTGTCTGAGAACAGCATCGGACCTTTGACAGAGCCTCGCGGAACGCCTCTAAGGACGGATTATCGAAACAGAAGACAACTTCTCACACTTACACACTGTTCTCGTCAATGCAGATAAGCTGGCACCCACTGCAGAGCGTGACCAGATATTCCATACTACCTCAACTTCAGTGAGATTCGGGAATGGGGACAGGGTCAAAGGCCTAGGCGAAGTGAATGAACACAGCACCCACCGCAGGTGCATGTTCTATGGCTTCAGTCTAGCACTCACGAGGTACCAGCATGTTCGCTTGGCAAGGAAACCCCTTGCGAAAACGATGTTGGCCGACGCTAAGCAGAATAAACCCATTAAGATGGTTCTCCACTCTATCTCATACTAACATTTTAAGGAACTAAACGTCCACGCTAGTCAAGCTGACAGGCATGTAATTAGCTGGTAGGTCTTTGCCACCGCGAACATCGCTTAACACGCTCTGACAGTCAGTGTTTAGCTCCCGGTCCTGCTCTACCAAGACTAGATATGGTGGTCTGTCGGATTAATGCAGGCTAACTGCCCACCCAAAATCCCACCAAACGGTGCCCTTGTTTCCCGACCCCTTAGACGGTTTTTAAGTCCTGGATGGACTTTAAGTTGCAGGTTATCCACAAGCGGGAAACTTGGTCGAAGGGAAACCTATAGTGTGCCCTCGAAGTCCTTGTAATTCGGCAAGCAATACTCACCCACATTTCACCTATTAAACGATGCCTTAAGGTTTTCATCCCTCTAGGTTTTTGCGAGGGGACACCGCTTAAAGTAGGAAACGTGGCGCAATACAAAAAGAAATTAATGCAGACACCCATGGACTACGGAAATTACGAGGAATGTAGGGTTACGTGATAAGCAAGTGTCACGATGACACGTACCGAAGGTAGGGGAAATGCTAAGGGGAATTGGAACGCTGAAAAACTAAACTTTAGGTATGTGAAAGTTAAGTTATTCGCAGCATTCCATACAGGGGTATGCAGGCGCACCGTAGTACGCTGCACATGCCTGATAAAACCATCGAGCGCATACATCGCAAGTTGTCCACTTCATGCGCTCGGAGCACTGCGAGTCGTCCTCCACCTCCTGACACAGGGTGTAAGCTTTGCTGTCCGCATCCGCCAAATCCATCCTTCTCCTTTTGCGCGACGTGTTTGTGCTGTGCCGAGCAAGGGTTGTGGCCTTCAGCCTACTGGAGTTTCAAGCCCTGTAACATGCTGCGGGTAGCAGAAACACCGGACACACAGGGTACTGAAGGTGATTTTCGCTTGTTCTGACTGCCGCCCCTCTCATTCCGCTGCAAAACCACAGTCCCAGCCTAGCCGAAAGAGACCCCTTTTTGCCATGTGTCGCAGGTGCTTGCCTCAAGGATGAAGAAAGGCGCGGAAACCACACCCGGGCAGCAGCGTCAGACGATTTCGCATCCGATGCTTGAAATATGGAGAAGTTCTCCTACGATAATTGCTGTCACCGTTCCACACCGGATGAACGGGCAAATACTTCCCCCTCATATGCCTCGCCAGCAGCTCCCAAAATCATTCTATCATGCCCATCGATAGGGTGAAGCATTCCGTGTCCATTCTCGACAAATTGGCCTCCATGTCAACAAAGACATCCCGAGCTATGCATATTTTCTTGCGCGATCAAGGACACTATCACTACTGGATAGCATCCGCGTGACGGTCACTGCTACCCCTCTGTCCTTAGACATGTCCGCCTCTCCAATGTTACCCGCTGGCAGCACCCAACGGCAACCACGTAGAACAACCTCTTCTTCGTATGCATGTAGGCTAGCAACTGCATTAAGTGTGCACAGAGAATGATTTTTCGGACGCGTAAAGCGACATTCACAAGCGCTGCTATTCTCCATAACCACACATTGCACGCCTAGGCGCTCGTAATCCACAAGCCATCACTTGCCGTCCTGGTTCCCGCCGCGGATGCGAACACATACACGTTGCCGCACGTACTGCCAATGAGGCTATGAAGACATCCTCCTCAACGTGAACTGACCCCTGGTGCCACGCTGCTCTACTTCGCACGCAAACATGGTTTCCCTCTCCTCCAAACTACCACTGCAGCGCTAAACTATCACCTTAAACAAGTACAGTATGGCTTACCGCTCAGTTAAACTTTTCTTCAAATGCTTATTTTCTTCTTCAGCCCGATTATTGCTGTCGCGCCCGAACAACACCACGTGAACTATCAAGTTCGCCGCCCAACGAAGCTGCCATGGGATCCATGTGCGACGGGGGTTCTGGAAGCATTCACCGCTGTTTATTGATATACCTTTCATGAGACCGATACTGCGCACAGTTGTGCGCATATAACAAAGAACGCAGCATGTAAAACAGCACTTTTTGATCCCGCAGGTTACGGAATGGAAGCTGAGAACAACGTCGCTGCATGTCAAGCATAATAGGTACCCGGCGGAAAACTATGATAGCAGTGGGCAACGCATTGCGAAAAGCCTTCATCCACACTGGGCAGTTGCGCATAACCAGCGTTCGGGTACGGTTAACCCCGCGGGCCAACACCAGCATTCATCTTACCGCCTTTTGGTAGCTAGCCTCTGTCTCAGTATGCAATCGAGCATAAAAGAAACTCAAACCAAGGTCGTTTACATCCACAAAAGTACAATGCCACATGATATAATCGCCGAAATTTATCTGTTATGTGTAGTACGCCAAAATAACGTCCCTTACTGGTCCACTAAAACCAGCGTGAGGGAGGGGACGAAAATGGGGTATCTAATCTTATCTCCTTCACGCTTATTTTTCAGTTGGCGATTCCTCCGCAAGAAAAGCGGCACCTCCTTCGCATCCGTTCCACCAATATTAGGGTGACGCCGTCGCATTCCATACAAATCCCGCCTCGTTAAAAGAACGTATAGTGAAGGCGCACGAACGCACGTATCTCCTGCGTCCGAGGCAGTGTCTTCATCCAGTTCATTACCATACTTACTTGTTCCTTTTTTAGCCGCAGGTATTTGAAATACAGCCATGACTTGCCCACATGACAATTGTGCGAATGAGGCAGACAAGTGTATCCAATCGCTTAACGTCCTTCCTTCAAAACCACTGAGAACTGAGTACGGCAAATGTAACACCGGTAATCGTTAGCAAATTAGTACGCGGACAAACAACTACTACCGCTTTTCAACAACGTCGGATCGCTTGTCACACACGCACCTAAATAGAATAGATTTTTACCGGCAGCCTTCCAGAATCGTCGGCCCAGTTTCGCCTTTGTAATCTTTCGCTGTAAGCAGGCTCCGGCGAAAAAACCACATCACCGTTTCAATCGGAAAATCTTTTATATCTTCAAGGGTTGCTGCGAATTCCAGGTTTGGACGCATGAAGATAGGCCGAAAGCTGCTAGTCGTCCACCATGGTTGCTGTCGCAAAAAGCAGAAAAATGATTAAACACCGTAACGCGTTTAATGTTTTATAGTTAACCTCTTGAAAGAGTAACAACTTTCAAACTAGAATAAACATACTCGCGCATCGAAACTCCCTACGTTTTCCATTAACACCAAACAGATGTCCCTGGTCAGGTACCAAAGACTCACGACCTGGTTCTCACCTAGGACCATCTGGTGTCTCAGATGTAACGATCTTCCATCGCTTAGGAAGGGTAAACACTGTACCGTTCATTTTCTTGGATACGGCGCCTCACAATCCACGAACAGGGGACATTGCGTCTAAATATTTTGTCGCACTGACCAGCCCGGATTAAGGATGGCTGTAAGTAAAATGGACTGGAGTACTCCGCAATCCTTGGAGCAAGAAGACGCATGAGAACGCCTATGATGTATGGTGATGCGGCACATTGAACAGCTTTTCCAAACCGCAAGAGCAGACTACCATCAAAGGACCCACCTGGATGGATAAAGAAGAAGGAGCGATAATGCCAAAAGTGGGAAACTACGGGACTATTTCAAGAGCACAGAACTACCTAGAGTGCATAATTTTCAGAAGTTATGCGGGCTGAGCAAACAAGAAAAGCGACTACAATAAGAACATGAACCTGCCATGTAATCCCAACACTGTCCCAAGAAACTTTTGCTTACCTGAAGAGAAATTCCAAAACGGGGAGTGGAATCCCCGCCCTATCCTCTTCTAAGGAAGGTACCGTTATGTTTGGTGATGACTAAAAGGCCAACCTACTGGATGAACAATATTCCTCTGTCTGCTCAGTAGAATCCACTGCTCAACAACTGTTTGCCTGCACACCACTCCTCTATGGACGAAGTTGAAATTAACCCCGAGGTAGTCACTAAGCTAATTCTCGAAATGGACCCGAACTTCTCCCCAGGCCATGACGGATTGCATCCCAGCTTCCTCAAAAATATAGCTGAGTACGTCACCGTCCTTTAGTGCCAAGCATTTCGGCAATCACTAGAAGTCGTCTGCCTACCCACAGGCTGAAAAGCAGGCACCGTCCTTACCAAATACAAGAAAAACCAACAAGACCCAGCGAACTACCGACCAACATGCCGGATATCAGTCGTATAAAAAAAAACCTGGAACGAATAGTTAGGTGGCACTCTAGATACACAGTGTGAATCTAAACCTCACCTCACCTGATCAACATGGCTTCCGGCGAGCACGCTCACTGCCAGGGACACAGGGGCCGAAGCCATATATGCCCCAAAACAGGTTGCGGGGATGTACGTTGACTTCTGCAAAGCCTTGGATAAGGTTCCACACCTACCCCCAGGGAATTGGCATTAAAGTAAATCTCTCCTGGATTGCCGAGTACTTAAGAGGTAGGACGATGCACGTACAAATGAACCAAACCCTCTCTGCTCCCGTGCCTGTGACTAGTGGCCTTCCCCAAGGATCAGTGTTTAGACCAGAGCTCTCCAAACTGTACATTAACGAGCAGCCGACGGCACTTCAAACCGACTGCTTGACTTACGCCGATGACCCCACGCTATAGTCAACAGTATCCAGCCTTGAGGATGCGGACAGATTACAAGAAGCTCTAGACCAACTACACGAATGGTCCATCAAGTGATAACTGCCGGTAAAACGGGATGAAGGCCCTGTTCCCCCAGTGGGTAGCACTGAACCGTACAGTGCGTACCTTTTTGGTGGGTTTCGCCTCAGGAATACCATTCACAGAAGAGATCTTGGGGTTAGCTTGACTACTGACCTTAGAACCACTCAGGACACGTTGAAGGTGGTCACTGGACGGAGAGTGGTGGGTGCCTTAAGAAGATCATTCACACGAATGTCTCCGTAAAAATTTTCGACTTTTGTTTACTTCTTACGTTTGACCAGCCTTAGAATATGACCTATCAGCTATCCATCCGCTTTCAAAGTTTGAATGCGCTCTGCTGGAAAAGGTTCAGAGATGTCTTTCGAAAGCTGTTCTGGGGCTTCGTGAGCTCCCGTGCTCCATTCGACTACAGCAGCTAAATCTGTTCCCCTCGAGCTCTACAGTCCTCGGAGTGATCTCCTCTACATTAAGCGCATCCTCCGAAAAAACTTGGGAGTGAGTTGCAACAATACTTCTAGCCCAAAGACTGTTCCACACGAGGTCACACAAGGAAAGTATTTAAGCCAAGCAGACACAGAATTCGCATGGACGTCACCCCTACCACTAGAGTGGTGAATGTCTGGTACAGCCGGAAGCAATTGCAGACACGCCATCCGAGGAAGTTTCAAGCGTCGGCTAGACAAACATTCGCAGTGAAGGTTGGAATCTTGCGGCGGTCACTGCAATTTTGACGAGCCCTCGATGAACATCGTAGTGCAACGACACGCAACGCCACTAGTATAGCCAGAATCAAGTTCAAGTTCACGCTCAAGTGGGACTGGAACGATAGGATAAATCCCATAAGTGTTCCTTCTTGAGTGAGTCTTTGAGCCAGGAGTTGATAGGGGTGCTCTGACTTCTTTATGGGTCTCAAAGGAAAACACCCGAAAAGACACCCTGGTCCAACAATTTGATGCCCACGTGCATTACATTAGCTGTCCCAGCTATGTCAGTTACTTGAAGTAAGAGGGGAGGCAAAAGCGAAGCTAACAGAGTATAGGAAGTCAGTTAAAAGAAGAGAATAATACCAATAGCGAGGAAAAGTAAAGAAAAATAGAATCAAAGTATGAGGATAGGAATTTGTCAGAAAAAGGAAAGGTTTCGTGTTGCCACCCAAGAGCATTTAGTTGACGCTCTAATCCCTTAACCGTAGCTTCCTTGACAACATTTTCTGGAAGCAGGCTCCAGCGCTCGATGACTTGACGTGATAACCGTGTCTCCGCTCCAACTCCGTTGGACCGCGGTTTGTCCAGCTTCATACAATGCCCGCAAAGACCAGATAATCTAGCAGGACTAAATAGCATGGACAACTCAGGGCCAACCTTGCCAGTCAAAATACGGTAGGTTAGGATTAGGTCCCTCAGTTCAGTTCAGATGGGACTGGAAAGATAGGAGTGTTCCATCTTGAGTGGATCGTTGAGCCAGGAATTGATGAAGTGCTCAGTTATCGATGGATCTAAAACGGAACACCCGTATCGCACCCTGGCTCTCTACAACTCAATGAAAATGAACATTTTGTGTACTACAATCACACTGTCATAATTTCCTTGATCGCCCTTGGCGGATTCAACGTTCCGGTTGTCCGTCTGTACAGCTGACTTCCGTGTTCTTTAGATATATGCCGCCGGGGTAGCATACTACCACTACGCTATGCTAGTCCTTACCACATCTCTTATAAGTTGACTATCAAACCGCCCGTACGTCTATTATAGCATCCTCCATTACCGCCTGGCTGCTGTACCATAGCTACACTGTCAAAATCTCATTTGTCACTCGTGCCCGGTGTCACGTAGTGGCAACCATAGAACTGCAAGAAATGTGGGCCATAAAAAAATAAGTTGCATCAATTTTAAAGCTTAAAATACGACTATGTCTGGTATTTTCCAAAAAACGGTTAATATCTATGTACATGAGTTTAGTCGCTACTTTAAATGAGGTCTAATATTAGAGGTCGTATTTGGCTGTTATTTCGCATTGCAACCATGGCGGCTGGCTCCGGGGGCACCTTTGTTGGACATTCGTTTCATAGCTTTGATGAATTCTATTCCCTGTATACGTCATTTATGCAACGAAACAACGTCAATTTTGTTCGCTGTGAGGTATGTTCGCATCTTTTATGAATGCCTGCGCCGTAAGTGCCGGAAAACAAGGAGCAAAGGAATACGGCGAGTCTAGTATATGGTTTATAATGTTAACCGTCCTATTTAGTTCCCGAGACACCGATTGCAGTGCTCATGTCAATGTTGCTCTGGATGGCCGTAAGCTAAAGGTGCTAACGTTCCAACTCTCGCAACCATCCATGCAACCGGTTTCTTTTCGAAAGGCGACTTACTGAGGAGGAATGCAATCAAGCTGCTGACTTATTTCGATACAACACCCCTACGTGTGACATAAAGCAGTACATCGAGAATGCATTCGGGAAACACGTCACAAGAGACGACGTCCTTAATGTACGCCGCAGGTTGCGTTCGCCCGTGTCATGTAGGTGAAATGTCACGTTATTATTGCTAGCCAATTTGCGACAGGCCCTGCAGAGCGTGGAACAGGGTTTGTTTCGTGGAAACAATTTTAGAAAAAGGCTTACTTACGCATGTGTGCTTTTGCAT
>OX104067.1:10941773-11079397 GCA_944474145.2 Dicrocoelium dendriticum | reverse complement strand
GGATTGCTGGGGTTTTCCGTTCTAAAGGGCAGTTACAATAAAGAAAGATGTGCGCGCTGGTTGCGGCAAATGCTTGATACAGAAGGTAGACATTTGTCTGACAGCTGTGTTCTTGTTTGTGATAACGCTCCATGTCACACTAATCTGGAGCGTATTTTTCAAGAGGAATCTTGCACCTTGGGAACACTGCTACGACTCGCACCGCATTCTCCACAACTGAACCCCACTGAATGGATTTGGAACATCATTAAGGCGTACGTTAAAGAAGAAATGAGAAGGAGATATAGCGAAATGCTACAAGGAGGTCCAATTGGTGTTCTGAGCAAGACGGAGTGGAGGATGAAATTTTTGGAGCAGGTTGTTTTGGAAGCACGCACTTGCGTGACGCTGAGCCACTGTCAACAAATGGTGCATCATGTAAGGCAAAAGTATGTTGCCGTTTTACGCCTACTTGATGTGTAAATACTTCAACATCACTGATAAATTGCACTCTGTCACTGTTGATTTTATTTCTCAAATATTTGTTGGCCAACCTAAGTGAGGGCGCACAGTAGCACGCAGTTACTGCTGCTTCCAGTCCTGCGTGGTTCCCTCAGACATGGAGATACTTCGAGTAAGTTACCATGGTAATTGTTTCCTGCTGCGTTAGTAACAGGTTGCCATCCGGTGGAATCAGCAGTTGAGGTCACATATTTATTTTGTGTGGAAAGTCAGTGTGGTGGCTACATAGATAGACCGACGACAAGTGACCACGAATAGTGGAACTGGAATCACGGAAGGAGTACATTCAGTTCATCTGTTCATTCTGTAATTAATATGTGAGGACCTTAGCCAGAACGTTACCTGTCATACGTTAGCGTTGTCGGGCTCGTAAACATGATCTCCTACATTCGGGTTACACTTATGTCCACATGGTCGATATGCCGTCATCCGGTCACAGTTATGGCATGGTACATTAGGGTGACGCGGGATTTATGTGCCTACTCAAACAAGTGAGGCAGAAGTGTCGGTACCACAACTCATAACGGGCAAGCTGTGAGGGATTAGAAGAAGTCAAAGTAGTATACCGACAGCACTTATGGTCACCGCTGTGCTTGTGATTACACCGCTAAAAGGTTACACCCAGAGGGTATTCACAGAGCCGAGAGATGTCAGCAGATATACTTGTGGGCGGGCTAGACACGAAGTGAGAAACGGTTGTGGGACAAGTAACATTTCGCATACAATGTTTCTAACGTAATTGTAGGGGGCGTTAAATGCTTCACTGGCTGCTTTCAAAAAGCAGACAGACTCAGATGTTGTAAAATGCGATCTACACGGGAATCGGTACGCAACAATCGCACACGGATAAAAGGACATCAAAGCATGCGAGTAACACATGCGAATAACCACGCAAGGTGTAACTGCAGCTAAGCAGCACGCAACAAACCGACTGTCTGTAAGCTCTCAAATTGCTACACCTTAAACTCTGCGTAGGGTATCTATCAAAGGCTTGAACACAGGTTAACGGAACTATGGAAGGACTTCACAGGACGTCTGGGGAGTATACTTGTCCATTGCTGTTGAACCACATCAGTCCATCAGATGCAAATACATTGTTTCGGAGCCACGCAATCTTCCCATAGTCTACACTTTTCTAATGCACCGTCATTAAACTGGACATACGGCCAGGAACGGCACGCAAACTCGATCCTGCGTAGTCGCTCACCGAAGTGTTATAATTGCCGTTAAGGTGGCTTAAGGCCGTCAGAAATGAAGCCCTTCACCGCACCGGACAGTGTATGGAAAAGATCTCAAGTCACATGGCACGGAGAAGACAGCCGACTACAAAGGTTATGGCGTGAGTGTTTCCGACTCCAGGCGGTCTGATGGATATGAACCACAGTGGACCATTGGGTGAGAGCGTTCACGGTCCGGTGTGTGGGAGAACATGGCACTTTTAAGGCACCAAATTGTCTATTGGAACATCTCCCTCTTTGAATAAACGTTCTCCAGACGCATTTGAATGAAGCGCTGTGTTCACCTGTAAAGTTGCATAGGTTTAGTAGGCAGCGTAGTTCTCCCAGTGACTCCGTCACATGGCTCTGCGCACGTCTCTGTCGGTTCAATACGCCCCACTATTTTTGGTGGTTCCAATTGTAGAGAGGCCGCTTCCAAGAAGGCCTCGGGGGAGCTCTTCCGAGCCAGCTGAGAGCGGATCGAGAAGGACGGCTAGCGACGAGCCTGGGCCCGGAACTACGGAGCGGGAATATGTGGACAGCGCAATAAATCAGACATATACGCCGCTAGCGCAGCCCACAGAACCGAGGCCGAGCCGATTGACAAAGCCCAGAACAAGCAAGTCGAGAGCTCTCGAACGACTCCTGGCCGATCCAAATCGGGTACAGAGAAGTGGAGATCGAGGCGAAAACAGGAAGGCGGGTCTTCCAAGTCAGAGCTCCCGAGGCGAAAGGACTGGCTCGTCTCTAACATGCGTGGTGGGACGGAAATCTACTCGATATTCGATGGCGCGCGTGAGACCCTCATGTGCCCATTTTCGGTGTGCAATAAACGTCTACCCCCCTGTCCCGTCGTTCTCGCTACACTGGTGCCGTGACCATTCGCGATGGAGTTCACCCGGTTAGAGCAATTTGCGGCCGGTGACGTGGAGGCGTGGCTCGATGAGTTCGACGGAATTGCGGCTTGCACGGGTGTGAGGGGGATGAAAATTTGCTAATTGCTTTGGGCACACGGTTGAGTGGACGAGCCAAGGCGGTGTATCTGCTCACTCGGAAGGCCATACCCGGTTGTTCGTTCGCTGAGATGAGAGCTGCCTTGTGTGCAGAATTTGGGAAGGATCTGGAGAGAGAACGGGCACTACAACAATTTCACGCAGCCAGATGGGACGAACAGGAGGATTTGATGGTGTTTTTCCAACAGCTGGACAGACATCTAACGATTGGGCTCCCCGAGTTGAGGGCAACGCATGAGAGCGCCTACTGAAACAGCAGTTTATCCGAAGTCTGCCCGATCCTCTCCGTGATCAGGTGAAATTGGCGTCGATGGTGAGAGACAGCAAAGCGTTGGATCTGGTGACGGTCGCCCAGAATTTGTCGGAACGAGTGACAGTGAGAAGCATCCAGCATGCTGAGTTGGAACAGAAAGTAAATCGCCTATCCGAAATGGTGGAGCAGCTGTTGTCGATAGAGTCTTCAAGCACCACTTCACAACGCAATGTACGGGTAATCCGGAACGGTCGCCGCTGTTTCCGATGCAACCAGAGTGGTCATGTGGCGAGATTCTGCACCAACGTCAATGTGCCCCATTTTTTCTCTCTATCCATGCCGAGTCGGTGGCGAGTACCAGTCCTCCAGGTAACTATAGAAGGTGTGTCTGTCCGAGCCGTAGTAGACACAGGAGCGGCAGTGTCAATTACGAAGAGGTTCAACGGGGTTCCAGTAAACCCATCGTCAATCACGATGCAGACGGTCGGCGGGCAAGCTTTGAAAGTGACGGGCACGCAGCGGTTAAGAATCAGGTTAGGAGAAACGCTCATCCGCCATGACATGTTCATCGTGGAGGAGACGACCGAAACCATCATCGGTACCGACATCCTGAACCGGCTCGGTGTCACAATTGACCTGAGAAACGATGTGGTGATCGTGGCTAACGATACGATCGAGATAGACAAGGGGAGAACCGACCGGGTTGGTGCCCTCAAAGCCGTGCCCGATTGTCAGAACCGTGCAATACGCAATGTAGTGAGCAGGTATGCCCACTTATTCACAGACGCGGAAGATGATTACGGATTTTGCAATTGGGTTGAACACCGAATACCGTTGATCCCAGGAGGACAATGCAAGCCAATCTTCAGACCAATTCCACAGAACACCCTGGTTGAGATACAGAAGCAGGTGACCGAGATGGAATCGAAAGGAATCCTCAGGCGAACGCACAGGCCGTATTCATCACCGGTGCTATTGACGAAGAAGGCCGACGGAACCTATCGATTTCGCATCGATTTCAGAGAACTAAACAGGGTGACTGTGAAGGATGCATTCCCGATGCCTCAGATGGAAGAAATTTTCTCAAGCCTTCACAGTGCCAAGCAGATATCTCTGATTGATCTCCGCTCGGGATATTGGCAACTGCCGATCGCAGAAGAAGATCGCCACAAGACGGCGTTCAGTGTCAATGGCCAGCAGTATGAGTTTTTGAGAATGCCGTTTGGATTGTGCAACGCCCCAGCTACATTCAGGCGTTTGTTGCTGATGGTCCTGGCGAACCTGCAAGACGTGGTTGTTTATGGTGATGACATCATCGTCTGCTCTGAGACGGAACAGGAACATGTGACCAGACTTGGAGCAGTACTGCAGAGACTGGACGAACCTGGTCTGAAACTCAGTCGTAAAATGTCGCAGATTGCCCAAAAGTCAATTGTATGCTTGGGTCACATCGTGGGCAATGGTCAAGTCCATGCACTTCCGGAGAAACGCGAGACTATCAAGTGCTTCGCAAAACCAAACTCCAAGCGTCAGCTCTGTTCGTTCTTGGGAGTGGTGGCATATGATTCAAAGTTTGTGCCCCAGTTCGCAGAGAAGGTCAGCACGTTGTTAAAGCTGCTTCGCAAGGACGTGCCGTTCGCGTGGACAGCTGAAGCGGATCAAGTCTTTGACCATCTAAAGTCATGCATAGCAGAAGCCCCGACATGTCTACGGCTACCCAATCCTGGTGTGAGGTTCACTGTGGCGGTCGACGCAAGCAACGTGGCGAGCGGTGCGGTTTTGTCTCAACCGGCTGGGGTGGTGGAGTACGCGAGCAGAGTGCTGACGGGGGCGGAACAGAAGTATTCAACAACGGAGAAAGAATGCTTGGCCATCGTGTGGGCGTTAGAGAAGTGGAGAAATTACTTACTGGCAAATGAATTCCGGGTCGTCACTGACCACAAACCGCTCTCGTGGTTGATGACGGCAAAAGACCCGCGGGGACGGCTTGCGCGATGGGCCTACCGATTGCAGGAATTCAACTTCACCATTGAGCACGTGGATGGAACGCAGAATGTATTGCCAGATATGTTGTCACGCCCGTGTTTGGACGACATCATGCCAGACAATACCATACCGGTGCGTGCGATCGCGATGGAGGAGAAAAACCTGCTGGGAGATCAAAGAACAGATGAATTCGCGAATGTGTTGTGCTCTCAATTACAGGCTGGCACCAAACCGGAGGCTACATCGGGGGAGGTGGAGGAACTCCTCAAGATCTGGGACAGGTTGAAGGTCGAAAACGATAACGTGGTGGTGGCGATAGACGGACGGAAAGTGTCTTTTGTTCCACCAATTCAGCGAGAACGTGTGATGCGTATAACTCACGATGGCGCCTATATGGGATTCGAGTGGGTCTTTGAATTGCTGCGGAGGCGAGTGTTTTGGCCAACCATGAGGAAGGACGTCGCGGCATACATTCGGGGGTGCCCAAACTGCCAAACGAGTCGGAAGATGGAGTCCCCGAGACCGCCGATGCGATCAATGGAGGTTGGTGAGCCACTTCAGTGTTGGGGACTGGACGTCTTTGGGCCCTTACCAGTGAGTCGAACAGGAAACAGATACATTCTAGTGATGATTGACCACTTCACTCGATGGGTGGAAGCCATACGAATCAAGGACCAAACAGGCGAGACAGTGTCGCAAGTATTCGAATTCAATGTGCCTGCAAGGTATGGGATCCCACAGTGTATCATCACGGACCAAGGGCCCTGCTTCGAGTCAAAAGCGTTTAAGGTAGTGTTGGACAAGTGGGGCATCCAGAGACGGCAAACTTCACCGTACCACCCACGAACCAACGGCATGACCGAGCGGTTCAACCGGACATTGAAGACATGGATAAACTGCACGAGGTTGGCGTGGGAAGATGCTTTGCCTCAGGTTCTGATCGCGTATCGGACCAGCAGGCAATCAACCACCAAGGTCTCGCCATTCGAATTACTGTTCGGCAGAGAACCACGGATTGCGCTCGATACTTGCCTACCGAACCAGGGTGAGCGGAAACATCCAGCTGGGCATCAAGAGCGACTGTGAGGGAAAGCTAGAAGCGAAACCAAAGCTCGACAAGCGCGGAATAAGCGAAATTACGACGCCAGGCATGAGGCTCACAAGTGGAGGCCATTTAGGATTGGAGAACGAGTCAAGTTACGAAGCAACGATCGGCCGGATCATGACGGGCCGGGCGCAAGCAAGTTCAGAGAACGCTGGAAAGGCCCCTTCACCATTA
This sequence comes from Dicrocoelium dendriticum, assembly GCA_944474145.2. Taxonomy (NCBI): domain Eukaryota; kingdom Metazoa; phylum Platyhelminthes; class Trematoda; order Plagiorchiida; family Dicrocoeliidae; genus Dicrocoelium; species Dicrocoelium dendriticum. Next base: position 11,073,148 of record OX104067.1, on the reverse strand, counting down.
TCGACCAGAAAGCGTGCAACTTCTTAATCGACTGCGGAGGAATCAAACGTTGGGTGAATGCTCCTCTCCTGCGACCATGGTACGAAAGGAAGAAAGGTTCTCGAGGAGGGGCGGGTGTAGAGGGGCCGCTTCCAAGAAGGCCTCGGGGGAGCTCTTCCGAGCCAGCTGAGAGCGGATCGAGAAGGACGGCTAGCGACGAGCCTGGGCCCGGAACTACGGAGCGGGAATATGTGGACAGCGCAATAAATCAGGCATATACGCCGCTAGCGCAGCCCACAGAACCGAGGCCGAGCCGATTGACAAAGCCCAGAACAAGCAAGTCGAGAGCTCTCGAACGACTCCTGGCCGATCCAAATCGGGTACAGAGAAGTGGAGATCGAGGCGAAAACAGGAAGGCGGGTCTTCCAAGTCAGAGCTCCCGAGGCGAAAGGACTGGCTCGACTCTAACATCCGTACCTGTGTTGCGTGGTGGGACGGAAATCTACTCGATATTCGATGGCGCGCGTGAGACCCTCATGTGCCCATTTTCGGTGTGCAATAAACGTCTACCCCCCTGTCGTGTCGTTCTCGCTACGCAATGTCTCCGACAATATATCAAACGGCAACTCCAAAGCAGAAGTGATCGTTTGTTCGATTTGTCGTTTGTGTCACTAATAAACATGCCGTATGACTGACAACGTTCCGACAGTCACCACGTACAGCACAAAGCATATTCTTTATCGTGTCACTGCATGTTGACAGGTTTGGTCGTTTAGGCATGCATCCAACGCGTACACCGGCTCCCCCAGTAAAAGACGTCTGTTCGCTCCGGACGCCAGTAGCCGTTGCGTAACCTCAGAGAATACTGCATTAATTGCAGGACGTGTCTCAGGCCCGAATATGGCTTCCGCTGGGTATCTGCCGCCTGGTAGATGGGGGTTTTGCGTAGGCCATATTACTTAACAGAAACAGGTGTATGATATCCACAGTAGATCCTTCCCCCACAGCTTTAGAAGTAAACATTTGATGGTATTCCCGAATGATTCTGCCTACCCGTTGGACTGTGGATGTTCCGGAGGCTACCGACAGTGCTTGATACAATTACACTGGCAAAAAGCACCAACATCGTCGGATAAATTGCGAACCTAAATCAGAAACCGAGGTATTTTTTGGTGAACCGAACTGTGCAAATAACTTGTAATTTTCGTACCGGGGCGCCTATTGTAGTTGTGTTCATCAGGTATACGTCCGGTCAGTTAGTATACACATCAATCACAATTCAAAAAATGGCCTTGAGTGGGACTAGGGAAATAAAGGTGAATTCTCTCCCATGGCTTAATGGCTGGCATCCAGGGTTGGATGAATTTGCTTTGATGTTCCGCTGCTGATGCACATATGCTGCATGTGGCGACACAATCATAGATAGAGTTGTCAACAAAAGCCCCGTTTACGTAACTTATGGCTGAGGCTTTCATCCGGGATATTCCGGGACAATGTGGGTGCAATTATCTTAATAACCTTGTCATTGAGGAAGTCCTAAAGAATGCTCTGCGCTAAAGAATGCTCAACGCGCTTGCGTTGAGCTCCTCCCAGGTAACCAACCTGTTGGACTACGCTGATGATATCGTCTTGCTGGGTGACGGCCCACAGGCCGTCCAACTAGCGATTGAAGAGTCAAAATATGGGATGACTATTTCCATCCAAGTGCAAAGCTCTTTCCCAAGACTTTCAGATGCCTGTACCTGCACTCAATCTTGGTTGTGAGAGACTGAAAATTACGGAGCGTTTTGCCTACCTGGGTAGTTGCATCACAGCCAATGGAGCTGTTGGAGACCAGATTTCGTTGCGTATCCCAAGAGCTCGCCTCGCTTTCTCTAAGCTGAAGCACTTGTGGCGCCACCATGACATCGGTATATCCCTCTCTCTGCCGTGTATAGTAGTGCATGCCATTGACGATCTTTCGTGTCCCCTGGATTATTGTGCATTACAACGGAGACTACGCAAACATGGGAAACAAATTGGCGAAAACTGACTACGAATATCCGCGAGGGTAATCGGTCAGATGCAATCTTGTCAATGGCATGTCACCAATCGGCAGTGTTCCAGGACGTGGTGGGTTTACGTCTGTCAAGCGTTTTCCCTACAAAAAGCCACAAATGCCTGCTTAACTACACTGCGACGTGGCCGATGTGACTTGCCACTCAAAAAGTCACTGTTCCAACACACATTGGCAAGTTGACCGTTGCCACATTTACAAATTTTATGCATATGGCTGCTTTCGTACGAACACGCCTACACATTTGCTCGGTTACATGCCACCATTCTTAAATATGTTTCCAGCTTCTCCCCCATGCTTCACTCACCTGACTCACCCTGTGCACACCACCACCTCAGACTGGTTCCTAACCAACCTACTCCACATAAGTGATTTGATTCTTATCTCTACATCTCGCATTCTGTGGACACAGACCACGTACAACTTTTGGGCCGTATGGGCCCACACTAATGACTTCATCTATACTACTCCCGCTCTCGATGCCGCTAATCATGCTACATGAACAATATTACAGTATGTTGATCATGCCCAAAAGGTGTGCCTCGCTTCGTCGTGAACAAACTATTTATTTATTTATTTATCTAAGTACGGGTTTATTGTGCGACTGTCAGAGCTGTACTGTGGTATCGTTGCGAGAATTTGCCTGTTCGTATCACCGACCTGCACCGTCTCTCTGTCTTTGAGTACCGTTGCTTGTGGTCGATTGCCCGTGTGTGGCCGCTGCACCACATAACCAATGTGTAAGTTAGACAGCGTGGCTTGGGTGGAGGCAGCCATTCGATGGAGGAGCTCGTCCCGCTGCGTCCGCTGCGGTGTCTTGGACACGTACTACGCATGCCCGGTAACCGTCTTCTGTGTCGCGCGTTCTTCGCGGTTGCTGGACAGGCGCGGTGGACAACGTACGACATGGAGGAGCCACACCGGAATTGTCGAGTGACGCAACACTCCCCCCGGGTTTTCACCAAATGTAACTAATGCATGTATGCTGCTATGGGCTGTGCAATGAGCGAATCCGATAGAACCATGTTACAAAATAAAAGAGCAGTGGCACTCCGCTCGCGCACTCTGCGATTTGTGGTACCGTTATACAATCGCAAGTACTGTGACTATCACCTACTGTGTGTATTTGTTTATTGTGTGACCAATTTCTTGTCAAAACTGAGCGGGTACTGCTGACGTACGTGCTTACTGAATATTCGTGTTCCTTTTTATAGTTCTTTTTGAGAGTTTTTACGAAGGGCAAAATGGCTAGTTCCATTTCAGCAAAGCCAAATGCATTCAAATATAAAGGGTATCAGTGATTCGACGATGTTAATAAGGAACAGTTCGCAAACATTGGCGCGAAATTTCAGAGTTAGCAGAACACAAATCCATGTAACATAAAAGGGGAAAGCCGTTTTGTATGACTTTGTGAACCACACACCAAGGCTGAAAGAAAGAATGATAGAAGAATGGGTAACGAATACATGAACGCACGTTGCTGGAAATGGTGCCAGTCAGCACTGAGGGGAAAATTCCATTATCTGGACACGTGATTCGAGAACGAGCATTACACTTCGCAAAAGAATTACAAAACACAAACTTTACATCGTCAAACAGTTGACTACAGGCTTTCAGCAGTAGACGATCTTGTGTCTGGTAAGCAATCGAGCGAAAGCAGTGACTCGGATAGGTGTGCTGCATCCGACTAGGCAGAAAAATTGCTCGAAATACGTTCCAGCTACACGGCTCAAGACAATTTTAATTCACATGAAACTGCTTTGCTATTCAGAACGACGTCGGATAAAGACTTTGTGTAAAAGCATAGAAATGCGCAGGTGGGAAAAGAATCAAGGCGCGTATCACAGTTATGCTGTGCACTACCACATTGGGGGGCAAGAACCGGCTGCAGTGATTTGGAAATCAGTTAACTCTCGAATTTTAGAAGTCTCAACATGAAAAACTACCGGCAGTTTACCAGGATAATAAAAAGGCATGGATGACTACAGCTATTTCCGAAGCTTTAACAGCAAAATACAGAAAAACGCAACATTGTACCTTATCTCGACAAAGCCTTTGCGCTCCCTAATTTCACCTACTTAATATCAAATTGCAGTTCCTGTCACCCAACACCACTGTGTTACTTCAACTGTACGACCAGGGTGTCATTCAGGCGCCTAAAGCGAAGTTTAGGAGAAAAACAGCTTCTGCATCTTATACCGATCATGGAATCCCACAAAGATATGTCCGGAACTGATTTCATGTAACGAGTAAATGTATTAGACGTCGTGTTCTACATAACTTCTACCTGGAAGGAGGTGCAGAACTCAACCATCTCTGTTTTTTAAACCGGGCTTTCCTTGTACTGCAGAAATAGATTCTGAGAGAACAATGCAAACTTGACCTGGAACATATGATCAACTTGTGCCCCCTACAAACGCAATTGTTATGGATACTCTCTCGTTGTTTGGATGCAAACTCGCTGACAGCCATCTGATTGCTTCTTATTTTCAAACAAGTCACGTAACCGAAATAAACTGGGACCTGCCAACCACATCAATTTTAGCAGCTGTGTATGTGAATAATGAGTCAGACTACCAGCAGGAACAGGATTCTACAAACGTTCTGAAAACGTAGACATTCACAGACGCACAGGGTGAAGTTGATATTTCGCGCTCCTACGCAATGCATAGCGGACACACTGGCATGCCCCAATGGGGCGAAACGGCCGTCTGGTGCTTTTCCGGATAGCTGGTCGACATATCTGAATTGTCGGCTGATTGCGACGAACAACAATACTCACCAAAATCCTTCCATTCATAAGTAAACTAAATTCCTTTCATTTCAATTGCCAAGCAACGGAACACTATATTTGATATTTTTTCATCTGGTGGATAGTGATTAGGACATTAGCAATGTGTGTGTGATTTTTAAAGGTTGTGCACTTCAACGATTTACAGGTCAGTTTCTACACTGCTGACCCACAATCTGTGCGATTATCGCATTATTATTACTCATCTATCTCACATTATGTACCACTGCTGAGTTTGCAAATGACGGTGGACTTGATAGTACGATCGTGACAAACAACTCCGCCTGTTTTCTGCAATTAAAGTCATAGTGAATTACGCGCAGATGGTCATTTCTGAAAACTCAGCTGTGTGAAGCGGGGTGCTCTGCAGCCGAAACAAAGCAATCCAATTATTTGCACCTAGGCAGCACACATCAAGTGTCATTGTCTCTTATTTCTCCCAGATGGAGCAGTCTCGTTGCAGAGGAACACGCTCATGGTGGTCTGTGATTTTGCGTTCTAGTGAGCCAACATATTATAGCCCTTTATATCTGTTTGTTGGTGTAACTGGATTTTCCTTTTTGTTATAGCGAAGGTAAGAATACTCCACCACTCCCCGTTGTTTTGTGAGTTTTGCCCCACTCACCCCTACTCACACTGCCCTCTCTCCCGGTTCCTCGCATACGTTCACTTTTGCCTCACATTTGTGATTAGCTTGTCTGGACACTGAAGCTTACGGTTAACGCTTTTAGTTTGTAAATTTCGTTCGTTCGTGAGACAACTTATCGATCCCCTGCTTTTTGAACTGTCCAGCGTTGACTGATCGAATGTCAGCCTTTCCGCATAGCCTGTGCTATGCCCTAATTTGAATATCGTGATTGAGTTGCACAGAGAGACGCTTGGTGGCCGGTTTGGCTTGCTAGGTGAACATTGTTTGTTGCCCGGTCGTTGGTGTTCTCACTTGTGGCGTCGTTACGAATGCTGTACCAGAAATCCGTAGCACAATACGACAGAAGACGGCAGGATATAAAGATTGTCATGAGAAAACAGCACAGTACAATAGCTATGTAAATATAGCTTGAGGACAGTTTGAGAAAGTGGTGAAGCAATGAGTTACACCACGTTGGAGCGCAACAGCCTGGAACGCGCGGGCAAGATGGCGGACCGAGTTCAAAAATGCATTCCGATATTTATAGGCTTTTGGATTATTGCAAAGTAAAACAAAATGTGTACAAGTCTGATGGCGATGCTTGATGGAGTAAAATGTCATTGTCACTACACAGGCCTCCCCTAGAATTCCGAGGGACGAGGACTTCGATCGATGTTGGCTTGCAGATGTATAAAAAGCAGAATCATAGGAGTTCGTTAGGATTAAGATTATTTATTCTTCTCGTGGATTGGGATACATCATCGGTGGGCCGCCCTGGCGGGCACACCGGACTACAAATACTGGCTAATTCAGGAAAGGGGCCGGTGGGACCTTTCACCGCTGCTGAAGGACGGTGCGCTTGGGAGACGTCACTCCCCCTACCGCATTCCAATCCACTGACACAACGAAGCTGTAATCCTGTTCGTACCGTCGAGCCGTGGGGGACCAAAAACAACGAGCCAAGCACACGAGCAGCCGAAGCCAGGAAGGCGAGCCAGACAAACGACCTGAGCGAGCCAAAAGGAGCCAAACAGACCACGATCCAAAGGCCAACGTGGGCAGGCGAGACGACCAAGCTTTAGGGGTAGACCAAAGCATCCAAACGACCAAAACAATTGAGAAACAGCCAATTGCTGAACGGACGGACCCAAACGTGTCAGCCTCATGACTTTACTTGATAGATGGGGGAAAAACTCAGGGAGACAGATCCAGATATTTACTCTGCTAACCGAAAAGCATAATACATACGACGAGAGAAAATGAAAAAGATTCATGAGGTGTGGATGCGTTCGACGAAATCGGAGAAACGCAAAGGTTTGCGAGCTTTTCTACCGTGACTGGTATTAGTTTGCAGCGAATCTGATGACTGGGCTTGTGGTGGAGCTGAAAAGGTGGGCGTCGATACAGGTGGCTCTATAGATTGCGTTAAGGTCGATGATGGAACAAACTGTTGTTCATCGATGAACGCAAGCTTGACGCGATCTATCGAGACAGTATCCCTTTTACACCCACGGACAATCACCAAACTTTTTGAAGACCGATTAATAACACGGTATGGACTTGTGTAAGGTGCGGAGAGAGGCTGTCTCGCTTGGTCGACACGTAAGAATACGTGAGAACTTGTAGAAAGGTCTTTCGGAAGGTGCACTGGAGTGCTTTGTTCCCTGGGTCTCGCGGGGTGCAGCTGACGCATGTGGTGCGTCAGACGAGCTATGTAGCTCTTGTAGTTCCATGCCCTCTCCGGGGTTGGGGCTACTAATTGTCCAGGGAGGCGCAATGTGCAGCCATAAACGTGTTCGGCCGGAGCAGCGTTAATGTCGGTTTTGACAGTATTCCGTAAGCCAAGTAAAACGGTGGGAAGCGCTTCGTACCAGTCTGCGTTATCATGTGCACATAGTGCAGCTTTCAGCTGGCGGTGAAAACGCTCAACCATGCCGTTGGCGGCAGGGTGGAATGCAGTCGTTTGGACGTGCCGGCAGCCGAGAGTCTGAAGAAGGTGAGCAAATGTGCCTGCGAAGTGCGAACCTCGATCAGTTGTCACAACGGCAAGACAACCAAAGTATGAGACCCATCGCTCTAGAAAAGCGCGAGCGACAGTGTCTGATGAGCAATCTGGCATTGGAATGGCATCAGGCCATCTTGTAAAGCGGCCTATACAAGTCAGCAAGTAAACGCATCCTTTAGATGGGGGCAGTGGCCCAACAAGGTCAACATGAATATGGTGAAAACGGGCATCAGGAAGTGGAAATGAACCAAGCGGACTTTTCGTGTGTCGATGAACCTTAGACTGTTGGCAACTAAGGCACGTATGAGCCCACTGTCTAACGTCCCGGTTGACGTTGCGCCACACGAAGCGTTGTGTGACGAGCTTAACTGTGGCACGCATGCCTGGATGTGATAAACTGTGAAGAATGTCAAACACAGTGCGTCGGAAAGCTTGAGGAACCACCGGTCGTGGTGAATCTTGCGAAACGTCGCAAACTATGGTTCCATCCGAAGTAGGCAGTGGAACTGGTCTTATGCGTAAGGAGCAAGAGTTGCGAAGCTGTTCCAGCTCCGGGTGGGTCTGTTGAGCAGCAGCCATTGTCGCTAGATCGATACCTTCAGCAGACGTGATTGGGCTGACGCGAGAAAGAGCATCAGCGACGGAGTTCTGCACACCCGAGACGTGCCGTATGTCTGACATAAACTGTGAGACATAGTCCAGGTGGCGTATCTCTCTCGGAGAATATCTGTCGGATGACGAGTCGAGGGCGTAAACTAAAGGTTTGTGGTCAGTGAAGACGGTAAAGCTTCTGCTCTCTAGAAAAGGCCAAAATGACGGATGGCGAGGTAAACTGCCAGAAGTTCTTTCCCGAAGGTGCTGTAACGTGTCTCCGCTGGCTGCAAACGTTTCGAAAAGAAACCCAAAGGTTGCCATGTATTGTCGACAGCCTCTGTAGAACAGCACCAACGGCCTGGTCTGAGGCATCAGTGACGAGAGAAATTGGAGCAGATGGTACTGGCTGTGCTAAGAGCAGCATTAGCGGTTGCGTCTTTAAGGTTTGAGAAGGCTAATCGCGCGGACTTGGTAAAAACAAACGAACGTTGATTGCCCCGATGCAAGTCAGTCAAGGGCTGCATTATCCTAGCACAACACGGAATAAAGCGTCGATAGTAGTTGACTATCCCAAGGAAACGTTTAAGCTGTCTAAACGACGTAGGTTCAGGGAAATCTTTGATGGCGGTTACCTTTTGAGACAGTGGTTCAATACCTGTAGCTGAGATGCGGTGACCTAGGAACTCGATCGACGATTTTCCTAGTTCGCACTTGCTATGGTTCAAGGTAACGCCTCGATCAGATAGGCGTTATAATAGAGTACGCAGTTGCTCTAAGTGTTGCGACTTAGAGGCGCTAGCTACTAGGATGTCATCCACGTAAGGATATGCGATGTCCAGACCACGAGTAACGTCATGGATGAACCGCTGGAATGTTTAAGTAGCGTCCCTTAACCCGAAAGGCATTCGAAGGAACTCGAATAAACCAAAGGGTGTTTTAACTGCCGTTTTGGGGATATCGCAGTCCTCTGCATGAATCTGGTGATATGCTCGCGTCAGGTCTATCTTACTAAACACTGACTTACTACCGAGACTACTTGTAAGTTCCTGGATGTGCGGTATAGGATACCTGTCTGCAACTGTGCACTTGTTCAGTGCCCGGTAGTCTCCGCAAGGCCGCCAGTCGCCGCCTTTCTTGGGCACCATGTGGAGAGATGAGGCCCACTGACTTTCCGAAGGACGGATGGTACCAAGTTAGAGCAGTGTTCGAATTCCGCCTTAGCGGCTTTTAGCTTATCAGGGGCGAGACGTCGTGGCCGTGAAGAAACCGGTGGGCCACGGGTTCGTATATGGTGCGTAACGCTAGAAGCGACCGGAAGCGTAGCGTCAGCTGAGTGGACCAGCTGCGGAAACTGTCTGAACAGATCTAAAACTTCCTTATCAGCTTCGGGCTGAATGTAAATGGGAGTGACAGAAACACAAGATGTGCGAACTCCACATATGAAAAGTTGGGTTTCTTGTCAATGAGTTTGTGATGACGCATACCGACCAGAAGATCATTGTGTTGAAGGAAGTCGGTACCCAATATAGCAAACGGAACAGCAGCGATGGTGAAAATCCATCGAAAGGGACGTCGTAGTCCGAGGTCAATAGTAAGGGAGCGTTGACCGAAGACTCGGATAGCAGTGCCGTTAGCGGCACGCAAGTTGGTTGTCTGTGGCTTAGTCACGTCGGGGTCACCAATTATGTAGCGTCCTGACGAATGATACACAAGAAATCTGTAGCACAATAAGACAGAAGACGGCAGGATATAAAGCTTGTCTTGAGAAAACAGCACAGTACAATAGCTATGTAAATATAGCTTGAGGACAGTGGGAGAAAGTGGTGAAGCAATGAGTTACACCACGTTGGAGCGCAACTGCCTGGAACGCGCGGGCAAGATGGCGGACCGAGTTCAAAAATGCATTCCGATATTTATAGGCTTTTGGTGAGTGCAAAGTAAAACAAAATGTGTACAAGTCTAATGGCGATGCTTGATGGAGTAAAATGTCATTGTCACTACACACTACTGTTAGTCAGTGGAAGCAGTCATGGGGCTCCGACACAACAATTTTCAAGGCATGTTCAATAACAAGTACATTAAAATTATTCGCTCAAAACATTCTAAAACGTAAACACCCTCAGCGGGCCAGGTTACAATTAGCGAGCGCCGACCGGTCCACAGCGATACATATGTTGGGAGTCAGTGCCGTAGAGTGCACCGGCTCGCTATACCCCCATATTTCACGAGACCGGCTGCTTGTAGGGTAACCCCTTTTAACAAGATGGCACATGTCTGCGTACTTGCGGAACATGAAGGAAAGTAATATAAGTCACCGTTAAACAAATCCTTTGAAAGGGAATTGCAAGGCTGCAATCAAACATATAACACATGCGTCCTTCATCGCTCCATTGGTGAGTATATCATTCCACCCGGGAGCTGTTCTGTGTACCTCGATCAGATTAGACTTGTGTGGTTGGTATGGGGGCGAATTGTTTGGAATATGATTACCTTCTACCCCACGTTCAACTTAGACCTGTGGATCCGTCACAAAAGTGCTATTTCATCGCATAGATAAATAAGTTACGTGTAGTGATTGGTATCCATTCTGCTGCGACGGAGATCGTTCCGCTCCTTATGTTACGGACAACTTGACTTCGAGGTCAAACGGTAGCTTCTACTGCGTCTTCAACTATCCGACCGAACTAGCCTGAATACCCACCAAAACGAGACAACCTATCTGCGCCTCTTGTTTAGAGTATCGTTTCAGTGCCAAGCCAACGTCGTTCACCGTTGTTCTGCGTGCATCATTCCCGCCCTAGCCTCTGACATCTCCTTTGCTCACTTACAAAAAGGGGCTTGACTCCACTTCAGGCTTATACCCAATGTTCTGAGTGCACGCGTTTCCCTTCCCTCAGGGACTGTGCGCGCATCACCATTGTCCAGTGAGGGCGCGCGGCGCAGTGTGCACCGGCTGAGCTCCGTTTAGTAAAGTCTCAGTTGTCGTCCATTTGAGTTGGACCACGCTGGTCTCACGCAAGTCTCACAGTTTTCCTACCCAGCTCCGAAAGCGTGAGTATTCTGCGTGTGACTGTTTTCAGTCGCTACGCTATACCGAATTCTATTGGCTGGTAGCCTCTGCCCACGCAGTGGTACGTGGATGCTACGTGGATGATTATCGGATGATAGCCTTTGCGTTAAGGATGATAGCTGTTGATCTAAGAATGATAGCTTCTGAACTGAGGATGTTAGTATTTGTGTTAAGGATGTAAGCGATTGCGTTAAGGACGTTAGCTAGTGAGTAATGGTATAGTTAATACTAGTCCGAAACTGTGCGCGAAATTAAGCGCGGATATCAGAAGGCAATCGGCTTTGGACACAGCGGACTTTATTCGATGGGCTACAATAAAAGGTGGATAGATGAAGCGAGGAGAGCGTGAACACGTGAGCGCGGAACTTATAAGGCTGTCGAGTGTCGAGCTGGTTGTAAGGACGATTAAAACAAGAAGAAATAATGTACAATCGGTCAACAGGTAAATTGTACATGAAAGATAATAGTTATTTTTTGGGCACTACAGAGCTTTCCCCTGGAATGCTTATCATAAAAAGCCTTCGATTTCGAAAAGGTCTGTTGAATCAAGGTTCGTAAGGCAAAATAGTGCTAAGTAAAAATGAGGGAGCGTTCTTGTAAATGGGGGTTCGCCGGAAGTCGGAGTCGGCTGTGACGTTTGGGATTTGTTATTTGTTGATTTCAGGAAAGGGTGCATTTCTGCGGGCCGTTGTAGCGGGCTTGTCGGACTACAAAACTGGCTAGCCCAGGAAAATGCCGACAGGATCACAACCTCCGCTGCTGCCAAAGGGTGCGCTTGTGAGTTGTCTCTCCCCCCGGCTGCACCTTACCCAGCGCCAAAACGACCCTCGTCCCACGGAGAAGCGATCCTCGTCCCGCGAAGAAACCACACTCGTCCCGCGGGGAAACGACAACCGTTCCGTGGAGAAGCGGCACTCGTCGCGCGGAGAAGCGACCAGCGTTCGCGCCAGAGCCCACGAAAACATTCCTCGTGTAGGCCAGTCGATCAAAGGAGAGGGTTTGGGGCATTTAGAGACGAGAAAATAGAAAACACGCGCAGAAAAGTCAAAAAACAAACGAATTATCTGCATGTTTAAATTTTTTTGGTTTTTGAATAATTTTTAAAAAAGGTTTTTCGGAGGTTTTTGATATTTTGTTTGTTTTCAAAACGTTAATCGACCAAATATGGGGCAAATTTATACAATATCTACAAAGCTAAAAATATTTACACTGTACATAGTCGGAGAAACGAACGAGCTTACGCACCTCCCGACCACGGCGATTGGTCGTTGGAGGCGGCGGGCTGGATCCGGGAGATGTTGGGACGGCTTGTAGACCGAGAGCGTGGTCTGGTTGCACTCCACTAGGATGCTGTAAGCTGGTGCGGTGAGTTGTGACCCCGCAGGAATCACCACTAGACGAAGTAGGCGAGGTGCTTTCTTCCATAAAGGCGCGTTTTAGACGGTCCACGGTGACGACTTCGTGTTGACCACTGCGGTCAATAGTGTTCGCCTTACTCGCACGATGTAGCACCTGGAGAGGTCCTATGTACGGCGACTAAAGAGGCTGTCTAACATTGTCTGCGCGATAAAGGACGTGTGAACACGCAGACAGCTTCTCGGGCACGTACACTGGTGTCTTCTGCGATCGAGGAGCGGGTGGACGTAGCTCACGCATCTGGTGAGCCAAGTGATCAGTGTAACTTCCGTAGTCAAAAGTGGAAGTACATGGGGTTGGTGCTACCAGCTGTCCGGGCAACCGCAGCGTACAACCGTAGACTAGCTGTGGTGGCGTGGCGTCGAAATCGGTTTTAACCGTGTTTCTTAAGCCTAGGAGAAAGTGGGGAAGTGTTTCATACCATGAAGGATCTGCGTGCGCCCGTTGCGCTGCCTTCAACTGGCGGTGAAAACGCTCCACCATGCCGTTAGCGGCCAGATGATACGCCGTCGTCTGAACGTGGCGAAAGCCTAAATCCTTAAGCAACATGGCAAAGGTTGATGAGAAATGTGACCATCGATCGGTGGTCACGATGGCGACTACCCAGCACTCCAGAAAAGCTTTCACAACAATTCCCCACTATGCGGAAGTGTGGCATTTTCACCCCTATTTTTAAAGGCGGTAGCCGTTCAGATCCTGCAAACTGTCGTCCAGTGACTCTCCCCCTGTGCTCGCGAAGGTGATGGAAGCAGTCGTCGCTGAGGCTTTAATGGACTACCTGGAAAATGCAACATTTTGGTACCGGAACAGCATGGCTTCCGTCAACACCGGTCATGCATCACCAACCTACTGATTGCACGAGGTAGTTAGACGGAAGTGGCCAATGATGGGCTCGGAGTCGACGTCATCTCTCTGGACTTCTCCAAAGCTTTCGACCGCCTTGATCACTGCATACTACTTCAACGGCTTCAGAGTTACCGAATCGGAGATCCTGTACTTGGTTAGATTGAAGGCTTCCTTTACCAACGGAAGCTTCAAGTGTGTGTTAGGGGATCACTCCCTAACTCAATTGAGGTGGAATGTGGTGTCCCACAAGGCTCAGTGCTGGGACCGCGTTTATTCCTGGTGTTTATCAACGAATTGGCAATAATTATCTCCTAAAATTTCCTGTTTTGCGCTGATGACGTCAAGATATGGCGGGCGATTAGCAACAAGCCATATCAGGATCCGCTTCAACATGACCTAGATTGCATTTAAGAATGATCAAAAAGGAACAAGCTTCAATTGCACATAGCTAAGTGCAAAGTGATACATCTGCGTTACCAGCCGGTGAGCTATTACAAGATTGGAGACCACACCTTGGCGAAGGTCTCTCAGGAGCGTGACCTATGTGTATTGGTACAGGAAGATCTTGGGTGTTCAAAAACAAGCAGAGGCGACGAGAGCCGGAAATCAACACCTCGGCCTTCTTCGCAGAGCCTTCGGTCGGTCTGAACCCTCAATATTTCGCCAAATGCTTAACGCCTAATTGCGACCTCACATAGAATATGCTATTCAGGCATAGCAGCCGTGGCAGAAACAGGATCTCGTTGCTCTCGAGACTCCTCAACGAAAGGCAACCAAGAACGTCAGGGGCCTCTTTTATCTGCTCTATCAGCTTAGACTGAAATCTCTGAGATTGTACAGCAGTCGATATTGGCTTTCGCGGGGATCTCATAATGGTTTACCAGATTCTGAAGAACGCAAACCACCTTTGCCGTCCGCTGCTGGAATTGAACCACAACATTAAACTAATAGGTCACCCTCTGCAACTTACAATTCAGTATAGCCGGCTTGAATGCCGTAGAAATTTCGTTTCTCTTCACATGTGTGAGCCGTTGAACGCCCTCCCTAATTATGTCGTCTCTGCTCCTAATCTGGCGATATTTAAAGTACGTGTTGACGATGCATTGTCTCACATTTCATTTTATGACTTTTTAGCCAGGGGCTACGAAGCGCAATAAAACGATTTCTTGTTATACGCCAAACAAATGGATTTATGGATTTATACGTTTAATACGCGAACATCTCAGCTATTCCACATAAGTCTATGGTGAGTCCACCACAACGCTTTTCACTTTATTATGCAATTTATTTTCGCAATAATTTCCATCCCACGGGATTTGTTAAGCGATGCTTTTTTGCCCGTAATACACCATTGTTCCATTGTTACTGTTTTCGAAGAGCAGTTAGGTATTGGAATAGCTTCCGGCCACCTAGTGAATCGATCGACACCGGTCCGTAAGTTCACAGAGCCTTTGGAAGGTGGCAGAGTACCTTCGAGGTCGACGCGCACGTGATGAAAACGTGCGCCTGGCGTGGGAAACGTGCCTAATGGGCTTCTCGGGTGCTTGTGCACCTTTGCAAGTTGACACGGAAGGCAGGCATCTGCCCAAGTACGGACGTCCCGATTAACATTGCGCCAAACGACACCTGCGGTTACGAGTTTAACCGGTGCACAAACGCCTGGATGAGACAAGCCGTGCAACGTGTCGAACACGGTCTGCCAAAACTCGCGTGGGACAACTGGGCGCGGCGTGCCCAGAGATACATCGCAGACTATGGTGCCGTCTGATGGTGTCAGCGGAACGGATCGTATGTCCAAGGAGGGAGACTTGCGTAGCAGATCAACGTCAGGGTCGTTGAGTTGCGCCATGGTCCTGGCTGTCAGGTCGATAGCAGTGCCGACGGCAGCGGAGATAGCTTGGATGCGAGAAAGTGCATCGGCGACGGCGTTGTGCACACCTGAGACATGCCGTATATCGGTCGTAAACGAAGCGATATAGTCAAGGTGGCGCGACTCTCTAGGAGAGTATCGGTCGGTAGTCGCGCCGAGCACGTAAGTCAGGGATTTGTGGTCGGTGAAGACGGCAAAGGAGCGGCCTTCTAAGCCGTGTCGAAAGTGACGTATCGCTAGATATACGGCTAGTAGTTCTCTACCGAACGTGCTGTAGCGAGATTCGGTAGGTTGTAGGCGTTTAAAGAAAAACGCTAAGGGCTGCCACGTGTCGGCTACTCGTTGCTGCAAAACAGCGCCGACTGTCACGTCCGAGGCGTCAGTACTGAGGGACAGTGGAGTGGTCGGATCGTGGTGCGCTATAGAAGCTATTTTGGCGATCGCCTCTTTCAGCGACTAAAGCAGCGAGTGTTGCGGCAGGAAATTCGAATTTCTTGAGTTTCCCTCGGAGAAGGTCGGGAGAGGTTGCATCAGCGGGGCGCGGTTAGGCATAAGTCGTCGGTAAAACTTAAAAGGCCATCAAAATGCTTGAACTGTTTGAAAGAATGAGGCTCGGGGTAGTCGCTGTTAGCTTGAATTTTATCCTGCAGCTGCACGACGCCTGCAGAGGGGATGCGATGGTCGACGCCAAAGGAACACAAAAATAGGAAGCGATTTAGAGAGAGGGGAAACGTGCAGCGAGGTACTCACCAAAACGGTTCGTGTCCATGGACATGCAGTCAGTTAAACAATTGGAAGTTTCGAAAGTTAAAACAACCGTAAAATCCAATGTTACAAAATACGGAAAGAGGTTGTTTTCCGGTACACCATATGCTGCTGATCAGTGCTACCATAATGCGTATGTAAATGTCTTCCTACATAAGGATATAAGTATGGATAGATTAGAGGAGCAATTCTTTCTCTAGTGACGTTAAATTTGCGAAACTAGGTTTGCATTAATTTTTAAATAAATATATGAATTCACTTTCACACAGCATAACATATACATAAATGTACGCATTCTTAACCTCACATATATATATGTCTCATCAAGTATTCATGCACGCTATGAAGGCTCATTCCGCCGTTGCGAGCATAAACTTGCCAAATATTGACCAGAGAACGACATGCATTTTTACTTCCCATTCACCTTAGATCACTTGGGATTCTGTTCCCCAGGCATTCTGATACGCAGCTGAAGTTTCCGCGTTACTTTTCCTTTAAAAATACGCATTCTGTGACAAGTCCTTAATGGCAATACGTATGCTCATATCGCAGAGTTAGCTGTCTATTTCTGCGACGTCCGTTTACACCGTTAGTTACATAGTATTCTCACAGCCATGTCCATCCTTCCCACCTGTTGCCCGGAGTAAACTAACCTTTCTGCCTGGTAGTTACGCAAAAAGCGAAATCACATAGGAGCCGGTGAGGTTAGCAAAATATGCCTTTTTCCATTCATTTTACGTGTATCACTCTTCATATATTTCCTTAAAATGGCTTTTCTTCATTTGCTGATATCCTAAGAAAATAGTTGCTTATCCTATAACATAGGTCCACTTTAGACTCATTTGTAATATATTCCGAATGGCAGGTTCGAGACACGGACGAGATGTCCCGGCTACAAACAAACGGCACGTGAGAATCAGCGACCGAGTAACTAACACAGTAGCACGTTCGAACCGGCAAGACGACGATGCTCTAATGAGTCGACTACGAGAACAAGCAAGCAAGACCGAGACAGATGTATTCAACAGGGCGGCATGCGAATAGCGTGGTACACGGCAAGCAAGTATATAAACAACGAGTTTACAAGGAGCAGGTACTGGGGCTTGGCTTTTGATTCCCTTCATTCATTGTGCACTCGGTCAACCAAACCCTGTAAAATAAACAAAGGAGACATTAGTAATAGCGGTCAATTTAAACAATACATTGTGGTTTCAACTGTACTACATTGTCCCCTTTTTAAGTGAAGCACTGTCCCCAGTGTCAGCGCATCTGTAACCACAGCGAGGCCCCTCAGCTGGCACTTCTACAGTGTGCTCGACTATCGGGAGACAACCGGGTGGCACGATTCTATCTACAGGCGTAGAACTTGAAGACGGTGTCATGGGTTTCGGTTGGTTGTAATGAACGGTCAGTACGTCGGCGTTTGGATCCGGAACGTTTCGAAGCACATACATGGTAGGCGAGCGTACGAACACAGTCTCATATGGCCTCTGCCATTCCTGATGGAATTTTCCTGGTGCGCCAGTTGGAGGTCTCGGTCGGTGTAGCCATACACGATCACCTTTTCGGTATTCAGGGCCTCGACTTTGGTGATCGTTATACTCCTTCTGGCTGTGTTGCGCTCGGTTCATACGCTCTTGCACGCTTTGAAAGGCTACGCTCAGTCGCTTACGGGTTATGCGGACGTATTCCGACAAAGAGTAAGCTTCAACCGGACAAACAGGTGATAGTAATTCCATAGGTAAGCGAAGCTCACGGCTGAGAGTAAGGTAAGCTGGAGAATAGTCGGTTGTAGAGTGCACCGAGGCCCGATAGACAAGCATACATTGTGGCAATGCTTCGTCCCACTGATTGGACTGATGGCGCTCGACGAAGCTCTGTAGAATAGCCTTGATATTCCTGTTGGTCCGCTCAACGAGCCCATTTCCTTATGGGTGATACGGTGTAGTTCGTGTCTTTTTAACGGCTAGCAAGCGGCACATTTCTTGCATTAGATGACTCTCAAAAGCCGCGCCCTGATCGGAGTGCAAGGATATGTGTGCGTCGTAACCAGCCACCCACTAGTTGACGATGGTGGAAGCGACAGAGGATGCATTTTGGCATCTGATAGGTATTGCCTCGCACCATTTTGTGAAGTAATCTATCATAACTAGTATGAAGCAGTTCCCGCCCTTTGTTATCGGCAAAGGACCAATGATATCTACTCCAATTCGTTGCCCTGGTGCGGAAGTAATTATTGGTTCCAAAGAAGCACGAGGGACAGGCACCATTGGTTTCAAATAGAACAGGACTCACATGACGCACAGAATTGAACGACAGCAGCGTGGATGCCCGGCCACCAATACCGTTGTCGAACTGCAGCCTCCGTTTTCAACTGACCGGAATGGCTTAATTGTTGCTGAACTTTTTGTAGTATTCCAAGAGATCGAGTCATCAGGGTAACCAGTTTCGGACCGGATTTATCAACGCGATACAGAACACCATCGATGATTCTCAAGTCCTTTCAGTGCCCGAGTAGGGAGCTCTCTTCTCTGGCACGTTCACGAAGTTCAATTCCAGTGGGTTTTGAGGAGCCATCCAGCTGTCGGTTGTAGGTGTTAGCTATGTACAGGTCACACGCTTGTTCTTCGGCCCACGCAATACCGGTCCCTGAGGTTAAGAAAGCCGAATTGACCTGTTCGGAGCTCCCTAGCCTTGACATCGCGTCTGCATTAGAGTGTCGTGTCCCGGGACGATATTTGTAGGTAAAATCGTATTCTTGAAGCTGTTCCTGCCATCTTGCTCTCTGACCCTCCGGCTTGCGAAAGATTTTTAGCCACTGAAGTGACTGGTGATCGGTGCGAACCTGAAATGACTTTCCAAGCAGGTACGGCCTAAAATGTCGCAAAAAGCTATCCAGCGCCAGTAGTTCCCGTCGAGTGTTGCTGTTCTTTTTCTCGCGTTTATCTAAGCAACGGCTAGCGCCGGAGATCACAATTTCGCCCGCCGGTGTTCTCTGGGATGAAACTGCGCCGATCGCTTCATAAATAAATAAATAAATATTTTATTCTCGACTATGCGAGGCACGCCCATAGACGCATGATCAGATATGTACAACGGTGGAAACATTTTATGGCAACTGTAACAGTGACAGTAGAAAATTTGTTCGTATGTCCAAGGTGGGAACTGTACAATGGTGAAAATGCAAAACAATAATTTGACAGTCATGCGATACGGGACCTGAGTTAATAATAGATTGAGAATCCTGAATGATCCATTGGAAGGTAATGGAAGAGCACGCTCAAGAGATATATGCCAATGGAGTGAGGTTGTGCACAAGTAAGGCAAAGGTCAACGTATCATAGGAAGTAAAAGGACGACAGTATATGCATCTGTATACAAACACAAAAGCTCCCGACTCCGGTGGGGTATCAGGGAGAGCCGAAATTGGGGTGTCGTAAGACGAACTTTCAACTCGGCAAAAGCATTCTGACATTCGTTAGTCTAGCAGAATTTTCGTCCCTTCTCAGTTAAACGGTGTGAGGGGCTGAGATCGCCTCAATTAAAAATAAACCGCCGATAGTACGAAGCCAATCCCAAGACACTTCGGAGTTCTGCTGTCGTTTTAGGTTGTGGCCAGGAAGTAATTTGTTCACATTTGGCGGGGTCGGTCCTCACAGCTTCATGGGAGATAATGTGCCCCAAGTACTTAACTTCAAGCAGAAAATGACATTTCGGACCCCGTAGCTTCAAGTCTGCCACGAGCAGCCAAACCAGTACGAGGCGCAGCCGCCGGTTATGCTTCTCAATCGATCGCCCATAAACGATTATTTCGTCCAAATAAATTAAACAGCTTCTGGTGTCAGACCCTCCAGGGCTTTCTGCATGGTCTCTGTAACGTAGCCGGAGCATTAACCAGACCAAAACGCATCTTTTCAAATTCATATAGATCGTCGGGAACAGTGAACGCCGTTTTATCACGATCCTTGGGGCTTGCTTCTACTTGCCAATAACCCCTTGCATGATCCAATGTAGAGAACCAGCATGAACCATGGAGTACATCGAATGTGGCATTATTACGGGGCAATGGAAATGAGTCTTGATATGTTACCTTGTTAAACTTTCCATAAGCAACACAAAGCCGCAAGGTCCAATCTTGCTTCTTCACTAAAACGTTGGCGACGTCCACGGTGACGCTGTAGGCTTAATCGTACGTTTGTCCAGCATCTCTTTGATCATGGACTCTAACTGCGGTTCGTAATGAACTGGTAACCTGCGCGCACGTTGACGAATGGGTCGGTGGGACATGGTGTCAAGCTCATGTTCGACTAGGTTCGTACGGCCAGGAGAATCCGCTATCCAAAACACCTCTTCAAGCTCTCGCAGCACTGAGATTAACTGGTCAGTGTTGTCTGTGATAATGTTAGTGCGTCCAACAATTGGCTCAATGACCTTCTTTTAGAAATGCGTTGCTAGTGAAGACGTGGCTGCGATAGTGAACGCCCCGCGACCGTCCTGTCGATGGTCAATGACGGTTGGCGCAAGACTTATCAATACGGTCTCGCAGCCAAGGGCCACTGTACAACCACGTCGGGTGAAGAAATCCATTCCCAAAATAGCGTCTCGGGTCAAATTTCGACAAGCTATAAAGTTATGAGTGGCTACTACCCCATTAAGTTTTACTCGTGCAGGCAGTGTGAACGCTGGTTTCAACTCCACCCTATTGGCGTTGATAACACGCGCTGCTGGCTGGTAACCGTGCACACGTTCCTAAGGCTGTGGGTTATTTCAAGGCGAAGTAAAGAACATGAAGCACCGGTATCAATCAAAAAATGCACCATAATATCATCCAAACACCCAGGTATCGTCAATGGTTTAGAGTGTAGATTACTAGTGATAGTTGATGTCAAAACTGACAGTTGTGCAAAGCTGACCTGCAAAGCTACCTGACGCCGAGCGAAGAATTTGTCAGGTAGAACGCAACGGGGTGGCATTTAGAAAAAACGATTCGGAGAGTTGCCCAGATCTTTTCCACAGATGAATTAGCAGAGGCGCACATTGTTAAGAATATCTGCAACTCTTCTTCGCTTAAGAAACTGAGGTTGATCGAGCCGAGTGCCCTTACTGGCGCTGTATCGATGTACGCATTGACTTGAAAGTACCAGCTTTCAAAGTCATCACCCGGGCTGAAAACACGCGGTTGGCGACTGAGGGATGGGGTCTGCAAAATTGTGTCCCGGACACAACACTCAATCCTCGGTGGGCTGAAATCAGTTTTGCTCATACTTGTAGAACTGCTCGCGAAGCGAATTTGTAATATATTCCGAATGGCAGGTTCGAGACACGGACGAGATGTCCCGGCTACAAACAAACGGCACGTGAGAATCAGCGACCGAGTAACTAACACAGTAGCATGTTCGAACCGGCAATCAGGTAAGACGACGATACTCTAATGAGGCGACTACGAGAACAAGCAAGCTGGACCGAGACAGATGTATTCAACAGGGCGGCATGCGAATAGCGTGGTACACGGCAAGCAAGTATATAAACAACGAGTTTACAAGGAGCAGGTACTGGGGCTTGGCTTTTGATTCCCTTCATTTATTGTGCATTCGGTCAACCAAGCCCTGTAAAATAAACAAAGGAGACATTAGTAATGGCGGTCAATTTAAACAACGCATTGTGGTTTCAACTGTACTGCAATTTATTCAAATGGAAATTCCGGGCACCTGCTACCTAGGTAATAGTAAACTATAACACTATAAAAGCTACAGGACACCGAAACCTTTATACATCTGCCACTGGTTTATTTATACTATTTACAAATTAATAAACTACTTTTCAATATCCTACTTTACAATTTTACTCCTAGCTGTGCCGGTTGATCTTGGCCCGCAAACCCGTTCCCGCCAGACGTGAGAGTCCAGGTCCAATCCGCCGTGACCACGGCCACTAATGTGGCGCCAGTCGACTTGAAAGCCGGATGTAGTCTATTTCAATAACAAGTACAGGCGTTGTAATGCCAACATAACCTAATAAAATATAATCTACTTAAGATGTTCATCACCTAAACATATTATCACCTGACTTTACACTGCAACATGCATTTGGCCTAGGGTACCTAGCGAACATAACCCGCCGCAGGGCAAGACTCAGGTGTGAGGCTCCCGGTCCGCAAGCGAAGGTACACGGAAATTCCGCTGTCAAGCTTCACTTCTGCGGCAACAAAATAGAGAAACAGGTAACTCACAAAACTTCATGAAACTATTAGCGACTTCGTGTGGGTACTAATTAGAATTTACTAATCACAGTTGAAATTCGGAAGCAGAGTGAAAAATTTAATATGTAGGCCTCTTTTAATGGCTTCAGTACTATTAGGGAGGAAGGAAGAGTATTCCAACTACTTAAGACGCGGTTAGTTAACTATTTTGCCCGGATGGGCTGTCTGGACATATGATAAATAAATAAATAAATTCTTCATCCTTGTGCAATGCGAGACCAGCCTATGTAGGCATGATCAGGTTACACTTACAACTAAATGTCAGGGAAGGTATAAATGATGGTGCAAGTCAGCCATGAACTTTGGAGCCGTGAGTCCATACATGTTTGTGAGGGTGCTTGTGTCTATCTATTATAAGAGTTTTAATATGTGCCACTGCAATTGCGATTGAATACGAGGACAGTGTGAGAAGGGTTGAGTTACGTCCAAGGTGGGAATGTGGTTGGTTGGGTAATCATGAGGCCGTGCCTTTAGGTAGAGGCGCGTCACACCCGGCACGTCGTAATGCTGTTAAACGGACATCCGTGGCAATGTATTGGAAGAATGCTTGCCAGGCGAAAACCCACCACGTCATGGAGCACAGTCGCTAGACAGTTGGTACCCCGCGAAAGTCATAGTTTCGTTGTCGACTGAGCAGTCTGAGCTTGCTGACGAGCCATAAACGCGTGATTGGACGCTTGATAGGTGGAACCACAGGTTAGGTAGTTATGGATTGCTTCAGGTAAGTTGTGGTAACCAACCGTTATGAAGGTACGGTTTTGCAGGCTTTCCAGGGCTGACCCACTCATCTGGATAAGGACATCCAGCTCCAATTTACCAGTGCTAGTAGACCAGGAGCAGCGTGAGTATGTTGGAGTTCTGATTTGATCCACACTTTTCGTTGTTAGTTCGTTCAGTCACAGACCCACAGACCAGGCAGGATCCTTGGTACCTATATGTCGATATCTGTAGATCTCGGGGAAAAGCCAGGAAAAGTAAACGAGAGCAGCAGCGACCAACAAGGAAACCTGAGACGTCAGGCGGTGTGAATGCAAAAGTCTAACATGTTATAACCTGAGGAAAATGCTACATGAAGGGCCAAAGGATTTGGCATTTCATGTTTCGCAACCATCTAAAGCATCTATGTGTGCAATGGTTGCTTACTAACTCGAAGCAGGACAAAAAGTTTGAGGAAAGCCAAAGGGAATAAGGTGGCAAACTGAAGTAAAAACGAAAAACTAACTTTACTTCGACTGAAGCTGCTGTA
Organism: Dicrocoelium dendriticum; assembly: GCA_944474145.2. Taxonomy (NCBI): domain Eukaryota; kingdom Metazoa; phylum Platyhelminthes; class Trematoda; order Plagiorchiida; family Dicrocoeliidae; genus Dicrocoelium; species Dicrocoelium dendriticum. The sequence continues at coordinate 11,049,623 of OX104067.1, read as the reverse complement.
TACCAGGCTTTTAGGCCCAGTGGTCTAAGTGAGGTAAGGAAACGGCAAAGACATGTTAGGCAATGCCAGACGAACGCATCAGACTGACAACAAGCAAGCCATCCGAGGTGCGCGTTGGAAAGTGACTCAATCAGATAAGCGTAACACCACATTGACATGGCTTTAGAGAAAAGTGAGAAAGATAAACAATAAAAGCAGCGGAATATAAAAAGAGCGGCGAAAGACCCAAACATGAGTTAGTTACATCAGGCGCCTAGCCGCTGTCAGAAGGTAAGTGAGGCAGCTCAGATGAGACTGGATTAGGCAGAGCGAAGGGACTATTCGGCCCAGCCGATTTGAAGAAGACATTTAAAGATGAAAGCAGCGTTACAGGACACAAAATCCTAGCCAAAATTTAGGAAAAGCTACATAGAAAGTAGGGGAGAGAAAAAGTGTGATGAATCAGGTGATACTGAGATAATCCGAGAGCATCATGCGTAGATGCAAAGGGTTAGGGTAAGTCGGAATCAAGGACAGAGTAATCACGCAGATTTGCATTGGCTTACGATGTTAGGGCTTGGAAAGGTAGTGTGAAAGAGAATGAGCCTGGTTAAGGTTAAAAAAATAATTACCATTGGTGAACCTGCTGTAAACTAGGCTTTTATGCTTCAAGGTTCTATACGAGGTAAGGAAACAGAAATGCCAGGTGAGGCAATGCGAGACGAACGTATCCAGCAGACAACAAAAAAGCCAGGAGATGTGAGTAGCATAAGTGGTTCAATCAAATAAGCGCATCATCGCATTGAAACGACTTTGGTGAAGAAAGTGAGGAAGAGCAACAATCAAATAAGGGGAAGATAAAAGGATTATTGAAAGTGCCAAACATGAGATAGTTAACCTCAGGCGCCTAGCAACACCTTGTGATTCAGACGGCGTCCACGCAAGTGAAGCGACGGATCTGGTGCAAAGGTGTCATTTGGCCTAATGCCAATGTGACCCCTTATAAGCTTATGCCTTTTAACCAGGCCGCCTCTTCGTCTGCGTCGTTCCATTGAGAAACATCTGAACAATCCAGCGATTGATACACGACTTCACACGCTGGCCTTCAATCACGCTTTTTACCTCTTTTAAGCAAGCGACATCCATTCGAAAATGACGTGCCTAAGCCTGAAGATAATACACCAAGTGCAGCCAATCCACAGCTTTGTACGGTAGGAAAAGACCTCAGGTTTACTATTACACAATGCCTACCATGATGAAAGAGTTTCTGCCGAGTTCTGTTGACAGCATCTTGGCACTGCGCCGAGGGCTTGAGACCAAGTCTCATAACGGGGTCAAAGTCACTCGCCTTACGTACCCACTGCAATCTCGAGAACCTGTGGTTGGCTGCACCGTAAGCACAACGTTGCTCGATGATAACAGCTGGCATTTGTTCTCGTTCAATGGCACGTCTCATGATTCAGACCACGTTGCCACAGTTCCATGGTCTTTAGATCATGTATTCCTGTCCCGGCTACTGAAGCGTTTTACGACGCCCGCGGAAACATAACAGAAACTTCGAGGTGTGAAGCTAAATTAGTTATAAACATGCCAAACAACAACGGCCCTAGCACTGAACAATGGGGCACTTGGCAATGGGCCGTGTCCCGGCTAGACCTAACTTCACGTATACGGATACAGAACTTACTGCCACAGCGGAAATCCGACAACTGTCAGCAGCTGGGGGTTGAAACCCGGACCATGTCAGCTTCTGAGAAAAGGCGTTGAGTAACCGAATCAAATGCTTTACTGAAGTCTAGGTGGAAAACCTCCGCTGGAATCTTGATATCGAGGCATCGGGGTATTCCTTTTAAGAAAAAACAGGTTCCTTAAGCCATGACTCATTTCTAACCAACCCATGTCGTTCCTCCCCAATCAATATGTAGAAAATACGTGCATACATTCAAAGTCTAATGAGCTTCTCTATGCACTCAGGCAGAACACTTGTCGGAATGACTGGCCGATAGTTGAGTGGCGCAGATTTGGAGCTCCTTTATGAACTGCCACAACAATCGCCTCTTTCTAGGCAAATGTTAGATTACCTTTCCAAACAGAACCGCTGAGTAGGTCCAAAACAACATACTGAAACAGGTCAGCGGGCGGTTTAAAAATTGCTGGATGAGCACTGTCCGTTTCTGCCTATTTATAGGAGTTTGAGTCAACCAGCACCCAACGGACATCTGCGGCGGTTATTACAATTTCTTGTATTTCAATATCATCTGAGCAGTTTGACGGTGACGGGATTGTACAGACACTGTTCACACGATGCAATCGCTAAGAAACACAATAACAATCGCCTTAACTGCACATTCCAAGCCCTCACTGCCACCCTCCCTAATCAGGTTACAGCACCTCTCCCCTGAAGAAGCGGTTGACTGAACAAAACGTAACACAAATGGAGTTCTTTTTACATTCTGAGCTAACCTGAGCGCAGAACGGTATTTAGCTCACGGCTGCAAGTTGGTTACTCAATTCCAATCGCACTTCTTTCGTATCCATTTTCTAACGCCGCCAGGTTCCTGAACGTTTTCCAACCAGTATTGGGTCTCTGAAACATCCGGTCAATTTTACTTCGCTACCAGCGGGACTTAGCAATGATTCCGTCGAAGCGCAAAGAGCGAACTCATCCAGAAATTGCACAACGCCAGACTTATGCTTGACCATCTTTGTTATAACGTTACCTGTTCTTGAGCAAGAACCCAAAGGATCAGGCGCGCTCTTTTGCAAATGGCTAATATCGATTCGGCCAAACTGTTTCCTATGTAGATATTTCACTAAGAGCTTCTAATGGTGAACCGGAAAGCTAAGGACGCGGTGGTCGGTCCTATCCATATGAGCCTTCGCGCTCAGCACTCTTACGTTGTTGTGTCTTGCGATCACATAGTACGTGGAGGGGTAGTCCAAGTTTGACTACTCGTCGGAAGGGCAACGTTTTGGACAAAAGCATCCACGGGTATCCAGTAAACCAATTCTAACCAACTTACTTTACACCTTGACGGAAGCTACTAGCCTGTATAAGCAAGATATAGGCCACCAAGTATAAGAAAACACGCTGCAGCAACTGTTGCTTGCTTTGAGATGTTACTGAGGTCCTTGTTATTTACTCTCGTATGGAAAGTGCTATGCTACCCACCATCCTGTCACAAAAAGCAAGAAACTGCTTTAACATTTGACGTTGCTATAAAAAAATCTAGCTTCTTAGTGCTTTTCGTTGTTCTTAACGAGCAAAGGCCCTTTCACTAATGTTCTGCCCAGGCCGCTACACTTTACGGCTAGAGAAATCCACCGGTACGCCCCTAACTTTATCAGTGGATGAGATCCAAGATTCAGCTTAAGTGACAACATCGGCTAACAAGCAACGCAGCGTTATTCATCCCACGTATTCCTGACGTTACAACTGTGTACCGTACTATCAAACTCCCTCACTGCAGCTTCTTTTCATCCAGTAGAAATTCTTTATATTTTCCCTCGAACCCAGAGTTCAAAGCGATGGCCTACTTTTTGTACCGGTAGCTAAAGCCTCCCTAAACAGACAAGTTGGCCTCCTAGACATAACGGGGTTTCGAGAAATCCCACGAAGCATATCCTTTGTGGGCGCTTAGTCGCACATGTTTTGTTACCAAGACGCGTAGTTGTTTTTCATTTGCGTGCGTAACCAAACAACTACCGGTAAAAGCAACCTCTGACGCCGCTCTTCTATTCTCAGTAGCGACCAACACTCCCTAACAATCAGCATTCGAAAGGTTCCAGCTGCAGAGGGTGTGAGTTGAAACGCAATTAAACCAACAGTTGCAGATACTACCGCTCGCAGGCGTTCCGTTAGGGATACCTATATGGTCTCTACCCGGATACTATTTTCCACTGGGTGAGAAAATCAAGCCCTCTAATGTCACCGGGTTTGTTGCAGTCTTTCGACGACTGTGTGAAACAACCGTACGAAGCAACGTGGACTACTCTCGAACGTATGTCGAAACTAATACTAATTGCAACGCGTAATTTAACTCATCTACACATGGAGCGGAAACAAAAGGCCAATTTACTAGTGCGTTGGGACAGGAGGTAGCGTGTCCGGTGCCTATAACGCGACGGTCGTGCTCTATCTATGAGGAAATCTGCTTTGAACGACTAAAACGTGTGCTGCGGGACAAAGAGAAATAGGCTAGCAATCGTCTAGTACAAGGTAGTTAAACTAAAACTAAAGCAACTGGAGATACCTAGAAAAGACGGATGTGGTAAGGTGCTGAGTGCACTGGGACGCAAACGTTTGTTTAGAAGTTCGCGAAAAGGGTCCGGAAGATAGCATTGTGTCCCATATAAACACGTGAAGCATTGGAACATGCAAACTACCTGGTTACCTAATACGTAGAACAACTATGGTTTCTTAATATTTAAGGTTGATTTACTCGGTAAGCTGGGGCACCATCAGGTCCTTACCAACCCCTACTATAAGGATGACCGAGAGTGACCATGTGAACTATGCTAAGACTGTCCGTTGCTTTCTGTGGACCAGGTTTAGGTACCTTCTGCAGCTGTTTGGGAGCAGCAGTGCGATCGGACCCTAGAGGGTACCACCCGTGTCCCCCTAACAGCGCCAAAAACGTAAAACGGGGAGTTGGTGTTTCAAAAGTTCGCAAGTTCGTGAACGTCAAATGTTAGCTAACGTTCATTCCAACTGGTTCGTACATGAAACGAAAGCAAAAACCTGCACTGTGACAATGGTGGTGTGGACAGCAAGGAAAAAGGTACTTAGCGGATGGCTGAGTACAGATATAAGGCTTTTGATTTATCAAAATATTTCCGTTGCTTTTTTTGTGTTTTCCAAAAGCTTTTCGTCTTTTTGTTTGCAATAGCTTTTGCCGCTTTTTCGGTTTTGGTAGGTGCTTGTATAGCAGGATAAGGAGACTTTCAACCTCCCACAACGCTGAATGGATAACACTAGGTTGATTTGAAGTTACTGCGTCAAACGTCATACCATATACACCGTCAGTTGAGGCAAGGAATCTTAAAACCAACGTTTAACAAACCAATTTTTCTTCTTTATGCGCAATATCTCTTAGCTATTCTCTGTGTTGTACCGTGGTAAATCACCATTAAACACATTGGGTGACTGGCGGTTTTTAGAGGTGTGTCTCGTTTTACAGAGAATATACCATTTAATTAATTATTTATTTATAAACCATAGCCAATTTTGATCGCCATCACTGCCACTCTGATATTTAATATTTTACATGCCGCGACTCTGGCACGAAGTTGGCTATGTGCTAGAGACCTCTGTCACACCCGTTAGCTGGAAACCTCGCTATTTCCAACCCCGTTTGGCCTTATCCTGGTCAACTGTTCAAAATTTAGCTTTTAACTGGCTCAACTGTTAATCTTGCTTTTTGCATAACGATGAGTGGACAACCAGCGCTCTTCTCCTGCTTACGTTGCTGTTGGTCAATTAAACTCTTATTCATTTAGGCCGGTTGGCGATCAAGAATAGCTTTTACCGGAACATTCACCAAAGTGCTGGCTTGTTTAAATTATAAACGTCATTCTACATCAAAGTCACCCGAACTGCACCTCCATACTTGGAGATAGGTAGGTCATAAAGAGCAAACCATCGCACAGTAGAGTGCCCCAACATATGGAGCACAATAATGCTTCATGTTGGAAAACCCTAACCATTGAAGTCAAAGTTATTGAGTCCCTGCCCATGCAGGTTCTAGCGAATTACACGTTTCGAAGCATTGTGCCATTTTTTCGAACGCGCATTTATTTACTATTAACGTTAGACGTATGTAGCTTACTGGGAGTAGGTGTTGGGAGTAGGTATTGGGATGCATAAAGTGGCCTACAGTTGATAAGTCGTGTGGAATTTGTCAAATGTATTGGTGGGGTGTACATGCTCATTGTTGCCAAATGGACAGCGAACTTTCCTGTCTTATCCATGTAGGCCAGCTTCACGTAGCCACGGAACAACATTCAGGACCGCTAAAATTAACTAATATTTGGAGCACTTATGCAGTCGTTTCTTCCACCAAATGGCTTCTGAAAACGACACAGTGAGGTCGTTTGTCCCTGGTCTAATTACAAAGAGTCATGTATTTGCATGCAGGAAAACATTCTATGGTGGCTGTCGAGCGTGTCTGCCTTTATTTTTCTCGCGTTCTTCTACGTTTCATTCCGTACGCTTGGCAAGTGCGTTTTACAGCCACTGCGTCCTGCATCGTATATACTGCTGCGTTGGAGCTATACCGTACGTTTCCAGGTACACAGTCTTATTAAGCCACTATAATAGTGAATGTTTATAGCGTTTCTTATTTTCGAATTTATTTGTAAAGTGACAGGGCATTTGTACCAAGTATTTTGGCTATGGTATTGGCAGCGTCTCCAGAAATCGTGAAATACTGCGTATAGTGGTAAGGTTGCACCTTTCGTGTACAACTGTTCAGCGATGTTCGGACTGGCCTAGCTAGTTTTTAAATTTTAATGATGCTTTCGCTTTGACATAGGTTTTACCATTGGCTGCAAGTAAAGCCAATTGAGTTTGGCGCTCGAGGTCATCCGTAAAGCAGATACATTTGGTTCAATTTACAAAAGTTTTCAGTTAAATACGCGGCATTGAGGTGCATTTTTAGAAGATGTTTCTATACATAATTATTCCAGTTTTTTCACTGGAAAACATTATACAGCTTTTTTTCGACGTTTCTGACGCCATCGTTTTGTTTCTTCCCTGAGCCCACCATTTAGCTGGACCACTAAACTACCGAAAATGACTAATGGAGCTGTAATGAACATTGTTGTGAGACGATTCCTACAGCTTTCGCGTGCGGTGCTTAGAGGGTTTATAAACGGTGTCCTTGGGAAGTAGAACGTTGCCGATTTGCTTGAGAGGTAGAATGCTCGACTGTTCAATCCACCTACTATATCACGGAACGCGTTGAAGCACGTTTACAGATTGCAGGAAACCAAAGCAATCGTTTATTGAACTATTACGTGCAACAAAAGCCATTTCTGCCGTCCTGTTGGCGTACTCGTGGAAAAGCTTACATGAAATTAACTCCGTTATTACTCATTTAAGAACGTGGAATTAAAGTACAAAATGTTCTGAACCCTCGGGGCACAGCTTCTAGTCGAGTAAGGAATATACCTATAAGGGGTTATTTATTTATTTATTTAATCTTTTGGATGCGCTGGCCAGTGCCCTCGCCTACCCGAACTAGTCCACTTCTGTCGTTCAAGGAGGATGGTGTCGACTTAGGCGCCATGTCGGTACGCCAAGCAGAAGAATGGCTGATGATCTGCTGCTCTGCTCTATGAAAATAGATGGAGCTGAAATGTACCACCCTTTCAAAACCGACCCTGTCCTCTCCTTATTACGCTATTAGCTTTTAATCCCTCTTCTAGCGGACTGTCGTTTGCCAGTGCCCTGCCTTGCCCTAGTCTCATCTGACTGGTCTGCTTCTCTTTGACTTACTCCAGACTACTAGCACGATTCTGTAGCCTTCTGGCTATACCCCTCTTCCCGAGGGCCTGCTGGTCTTGCTCATCCTTTTTTTAACATAGCCACCTCCATCTCTAACCTGTCCATTTCTGCGGACCCTCTCTGAATATTTTGACGGTACCGGTCATTGTTCGGAAGACCGAACACTCTGTTCCCCTCACTAGTTGCCTTTCCACACCTTATCAATAACCCAGCGCAGCGTGCTGACCTGGTTTCCTCTGACCAGTCTCCTACTTTCTGACTGCCTACAGAGCACTGAGCTGTAAACGGTATAGGTTTGGCGCAACCAAAACACTACTTCCATCACCCCGAGTGCTTGTGCCTAAATAACTAATATAAACTCCCCCATATCTAACATGTCCATTTATGCTAACACTCTCCATTTGTCTTCCCAACGTAACTGTACTATTAAACCTCAATGCGCCGACTAATACAGCCTCGTGTATTTCGGCTCCTGCTTTCTGGCTCCTGTGACGATACTGGCCAATATTAAGAAGACTAACTACCTTGTCCACAGTACCTTAGAGAGTCCCGTCGGCTCCGTTACTCCTAATCAGTAAAGCTTTCTTCACTCTGACCCTCTTCTTTCCTTACCTCGTTGTATTCCTTCCTTCCATCGGACTGCGAACTCTCAGTACCGTGCCCTGACCGAGTCGCATCTGACCAGTCTATGTTTCTTTTGGCTGCCTTCAAAACTACGGATACAAACAGGCTAGGCTCTGTTGACTCAATGCTATGTGCCCCTCACCTCAGGTGCCTGCAAGATATGTTCATTCTTTATTAACTTACTAACTCCGTGAGCATCCTAGACTCATTCACCCTTTATTAATATGGCTCTCTTCTCATCTTTATTATACGTCCTAATCCTAACGCGCCGACTAATCCAGGCCTGTTAGATTGGCTTCTTGTTCTCCGGATTCATTCAGACTTCTGAGACGTTGCCACTTCTAGTTCGGTTGACCTAATTGACTGTTCAAATGCCTTCGGAGGCCTCGTTAAATTTTACACCCTTTAACAATAAAACCGTCCTCACCCTTACCCGAGACGTTATTACTCTGGGCTCTACATTACAAACACTTTGCTCCCCTCGTCCCGCGACTTTCCTTGACATGCTATCTGGCTTTTCATATGGACGCTGCCATCCCGAAAGCTTCTTATCTTATGACACATTACTGCATATTACTACATATTTCACTCTTTGAGCTGACACTCTAATCTCGTATCAGTGGTCTCTTTGCTTCCGACTACTGTGACCCTAATGATCATTGATGGGAAAACATATCGGTCTGCTCACATCTCCCTGAAAACATCGTTGGCTTTTCCACTTCCCCTCAAGAGAGCGCTTCCCTGTTCGCACTCTTTGCATCACTTTTTCCATTGGACGGATATTCCTTCGGACCTGGCTCTAATCTACACGTGGCTGACCAGCCCCCGTTTCTGACTGCTTCCTGACTTCCGAGCAATAATTACTCTAGCTCTGCATTCCAAACACTCTGTTCCCCTCATCCCGTCAAGTCCTACCCGAACGGCCTCCTGCTCTCCGGATTTATTCAGACTTCTGAGACGTCACCTCTCTTAGTTCGGTTGACTTAACTACCTGATTACATTACATTGAGAGCATCGTGGGTTTTTCCCATCTTTTGTCAACAAGCATTTCCCATTTTGACCGTAACCCTTATTATCGCGCTCTGCTTTCATTTCTTCAATTGGATTGCACGATCTTACTGCTCTGAGGTGATCTCGTCCCACTCTCTAGCCTCTTTCTCTTTGAATGCTCCAATGCTACTCTGACTTAAGTGGTATGCGCTATGCAGACTCAACGCTCTTGTCCCCCTAACCGGAGATCTGCTTGACTCGCTCACCCTCTATTGTTGCGGACCTTTTCCTGCCTTTAATTTTACGCGCTATTCCTACGCGCCGACTAATCTAGTCTCGCTAGATCAGCCACTTGTTTCCAGTTTCACTTAAAGTTATTCCACGTTACAAACCTTGGTTCAGCTGACTCGACGTCTTGCTTACATCACCTGGAAAGCCTCGTGGGCTCCCTCACTCCTCATCAGTAAACCTTTCTCATATTGACCCTAAATTTTCTTATCTCGCTTTCTCTTTTCATTCCCCTTTTTTAATCGGACGACCAGCTTTACTGCCCTGCCGCGATCCTGTCTCACTGGACTAGTCTGTTTATCTCTGACTGCTCCCATGCTGCCGAGCCTTAAACGGTATAGGGTCCGCAGAGTTATATATAAATAAATAAATAGGTATATTTCTAGACCTGCTAGAGGCTGCACCCTAAAGGGTTCAGATCAATACTTACATAAATCCGATGCTCTTGCATGGAAGTAGGTAAAATATAAGTATATGTTCATCGTCAGCAATTAAAAATGCATTGGCATTGTTTGATATACAGCTACTGGGTCGCAGGCGCCCACCTTGACATGTTTCTGGTTCCTGCGGGCGATATTGAACTCCTTGTTCTTTTGTGAAAACTTCGCGGAGGTGTAGTTGTGCCTTTTCTCCTTGGAACAGAATCCAATTCTCCACAAGTTCACTTTAAATTGTTCGCACATTAATTGGCCACTCAGTTGCCCCAATTGTGCGCACATGGAAGAAATGAGTGAAGGGATTATAAGGCATACGAAAAGTTGAAAACAATTCCGATAAATGCGGACAAAAATATAACAATTTGTTAAGAGAGAAAATAAAGCTACGTGCTTCAGTACAAAAATTCCAATTAACAAAAAATACAGCCCTACTTTTCTTACGCTGATATTGCTCACCAGCGCGAAATTTCAACCTGAGTTATTCCCAGATAAAAGAAAAAGCCTTTCTAGAGTTAACTCTATTACCCCTCATTATTGTTATAGCCACTTTCTTATCTGTATTTTACGACCTAGTCCCAAAGCGCCGATTAAGCCAATACCGCTTAGTCGGCCTCGTATTCACTAAATTCATTTGGACTTCTGAGACATCACTTGTATTGGTTCGGCTGACCTATTGGTTCCGTAAACACTACGTGGAGAGACTTGTGGACCTTTCCACGCTTTTCCAATGATCCATTCTCATCTGGACTCTTACCTTTTCTATCGCTTTCTGTTTTCATTTCTTTTTAACTCGGACGTCCGGCTTTACTGCCCAGCCGTTATCCTCTCTCACCTGACTCGTCTGCACTTTCTGCCTGCTTTATTTCCTATTTTCCATGGCCTTTTCTCTTATTGCGCTCCAATTTTTATTCCCACAGCTTACACTCATTGCGCTTATCCAAGTTATCCTCGTGCGCATGATCTCATCCGCTCTGAGCTCGCTCCTGAGTATTGGCGGCACTCGGACCATTGCTAAGTGTTGCTTGACTAGTACTTCCATTAGTATGCTCAACTTACCACTCTTCCTATTCCTATGCTCTTTACCTTATGCTCGCACTGGTATACTATTGAGACCGTACGTGTCATAGCGACTCCCAATGCACGGCAGTTTTGGCCCCCTGTGACCATTTTCCTAGATTCTGACGGCTTTTGGACTGTAGAATCATGAACGCTTTAGCGTTATTACTCTTACAAACTACTCCTCGTATTGCCGTCGGCATTCATTCGCTCCTAGCCGATTCCTCGAAATTCCTTTTCCTCTTGAAATGTTGCTCTACCTATCTTGCTCCCGCATTCCTTCTCAACCTAGTTGTCCTCAATTTCACCTAAGATGCCTCTCGCATCCTGGCTTCTGCCATAATCATCGGTTTACCTGTTTCTCTCCAACCATCGCATCATTCGCTTAACTTTTGTTAAAACGCTTTGTTATATCGGTCTTTTGACCCTGAGCGTGCAGAACCTTCTTCCCACTTAGAAGCAGTAGTCTGGGTCACAGCAGCGACGTAACGTATAGAACGCGCTTGCAACTTATGTATACTATACAAAATTACATAAGTTTTAATGTATCATAGGCACCGGTGCGCGCCAGCAGTCTGTGTTAGTGCTTCTTGATTCATTGCTGTCTCTGTTTGGCTACTTCTTGTCTGTTGCCCGTTTTTCCCGATATTCCCACAGGTACATCCGTCAAAACAAGAAAGTTTATCCACTGGGACTAGCCGACCCATCCTCAAACGCTTGGTCCTTTCTCCAGGAAATGAAAAACCCACACACTGGTCCAAATGGAGCTCATTCCGCCATTCTGGAGGCGCTACCTTCACGGGGTCTAAACAAATGGGTTTAGCTCGCCTCGTACTCAGAGAACAATTTACTCACCAGGAATACTATATGTGCATGGATCCCCCTTTCCACAACCGAAGACAAACAACTCTGGCGTGATTACCTTCACTGCCTCAAACATTCCTATTCGACAGTCACCTTGAGCTATTCTGATGTCATTTCACGGACAGCGTTGCGCACGTATCCATGGCTATTCCGATGGCCTTCCATGGAATTTTCACTTGGTTATGGGAACAGATACACTTACTTACATTTGCAGGAATCCCAAATCCGTTTTGCGGAGAATGGCGTATTTACCTATTAAGGACATATTCAGCCACAAGCAACAACTTCACTCACCGACCTCATGACAAGTCCAGCGTGGATAGCTGGACACGGTTTGCGAGCAGAACAAGAATGTAATGGAAGAGCCGGCCTCTATTAACAATGTGTTTACTCACCTGCATCATTATCATTCGACTCTCCGAATCTTGCATCAATGGCCGGCTTCAGCGACTGCTGCCGTATCAGTACTTAGCCATTCGGCCAACCAACAAAGAGTTTTGGCTGTCAACCGACTGCGAATAATAGAGTGCAAAATCGGTCTATACGATGCATAACCGACTAGCACTACTGTTCAACGAAAGCTACGGCAGCGTTCCAGGACGTGGTGGGTTTTCGCCTGGCAAGCGTTCTCCCTTTAAAAAGCCACAAATGTCCGCTTAACAACACTGCAACGTGGCTGATGTGACTCGCCACAAAATAAAGTCACAGCTAAGCATTTCACACTGACGCAGTCCTCAGCATTCTACATCGAACCCGTGCAACCAATTCTGCTATGAAAAATGCTATGTTGGAGCACAGATCATCCCTATCTCGTAATGGTTATTGGTTGCAACAAAACCTTGTTTATGCTCCTATGCTCACGGACCACTACCTGGCGAAATTACCCCCAACTTGTATTTTGACGAATTTTTGCGCGCCACAGCGCCATAATGTCGCTTGGTCGGAATATTACCTTACAATATGCTCACTCATATGGACAACATCGCTTCTTTTATACCTTTCAATAAAACGAAATGTTTTAACATTCCAAAGAAGCTATGCTTGTATGCATATTTGATCACGCCTTTACAGGTGTGTCTCGTTTTACCGAGAATATACCATTTATTTATTTGTTTATCTAAGCAGACGGGGTCGAGGATTTGGTTGGCCAACCGGAACGTTCCCCAATCTGATGAGCTTGCTGACAGTAGCGCCAGGGAAACCCGGTGGTAAAAGCCTGGTCACGCAAACTTTACGCCAACCAAGATTATCAAGCATGCGCTCGGTGGGAAGAGCGGCGTGGATTCAGTAACGTTTCTGAAAATCACACTGCTATCTGTGTAAGAATCGCCTCGACGCGGTGTATTTACTCCACATGCTCTACCATCCATGCCACATGGTTGTTTGACAGGAATCGGTGGGACCGAAGGCGACGGTACCTCTTGTCTCACTGGGGGAATTGCAACACCAGGTGGTGTTTCCAAGTCAGACGCTTGGTTCTTGAGCATTTTATCACCTTCCGGTTTGGGGGCGGAGGGTTTACGCGCTTTCCTTACCCTCTTACGCTTATTCTTTAAAGGCTCAGGAGCGCGTGACTCGCCTTCTATTTGGAACGGGTCAACAATGGCGTCCGAGGCATCTGTGTCAGTTATATCCACGTGAACAGGAGCGTCCGGTGGGATGAACCTCTCGTCAACGGTTGGACTGTCAGCAGAACAGTCCGTTACAGCGTCCACATTCGCAATATTCAGGAATTTCATAATCAAACCCACTTTAAAGTTGAGCGAGGCAAGGGAGGCAAGCTCGGCTAATGCCTTCTCAACAACTAGGAATCTGCATGCTAGTGCTTTGAATTCAGCACATGTGAAAGCCAGGAGCTTCGCTCTTTGAGCGCAACAATCAGCACATCTAAACAGAAGGTTTTCACTGGATGATAGCAGATTCTACTGATTCGCTGGGAGGCCGGCACAACTTTTGTGATACCAACGAGAGCAAATAGCACATTGCATGCCACCAGATGTATCCGTTACTGGCCTTGAACAGGCAGAATTGCTGCAAGTTGTGTTTGACTCATCAAAGGAGGACGCAAGGGGTTCACCTACCTCGGATATTCGCGAGACGACTATGTTTAAGTGGAAAACAGCGCAGAATTTAAAAACACGTATACAACCGTAAAACTACCACAATAAAAAGGCAAAACAAGGAGTAAATAAATATAATAAATCGCCAGCTGTACGCCGTAACGGTGCTTCGCTGCCACGCGACCACCACCAGTCGCGCGTGGGCGAAGTATACCGCAAGGACGCCCACCCCTACGCGGATTCGAACCGGTGACCTTATGGTTGCAAACCAGATGCGCATACCAATCGGCCACCGGCCGAAAACAAGGGGTAAAACTGGAACAACCGCAAAATTATTAATAAGCGTCAGGGAGACGCTTTGGCAAGACCACCATAGTCGATCCAAGATATCTTGGATCAGAGGAAATTGGACAATAGTCAGATTTCTTTTTTAGTGTTTATTCAAACACTGATTTCCACGTTATTTCTGCTGAAATTCTCGATCAATATGGCTGCCAAAAAGTCGAGGTACCGCGTAGTACTCACAGTACCCGGAACGCTGAAATTTTTGCGCTGTGTTATGTAAACCAAATGGCAATCAAAGCAATTTAAACAAACCACAAGCAGTAATAACAGCGGCTTTATCTGTCTTCGCCGGCGCCCGCGAACTGGTGTTAAGCGCGTACCAAATCAATTTTCCAGAACACTGGTGCTTTTTGTAGGTTAGCCGTTATGTCTTGAACTTTCGGTATGCGGCACCGGTCATAAAGACTTAGGTTGTGCTAAGCGCTATAGTCACCACCTGTACGCCCGTCTCCTGCCTCCTTACTCACTATCTGAAGCGGCCACGCCACGGGCAGTTCGAAGTTCTAGGTTGACGTTGGTGATGCGACCTTTGTCGGCTGTAAGTCATCTGGCCATCCAGAAAACTGGCGGGCTTTTTGTAATGAAGCGATGGTTTGCCTTAACGGTTGCGGAAGGCTTCAGAATAGGTTCAAGGAAACGTGTGAGAAGCGCTCTAGGAGCCTTTGTTTGAGGTGCGAGCTCATCTGGTCTGCGTACACGGGAATGATAGACGAAGTAACGGCCAAAGCCTCAATGTCAGCGAGGCTATTTAAACAGTCCTCAAGCCCCTGTTGTTTTGTATCCACAGGCAATGGTAGTTCTGCAGAAACTCTAGTCCGAGGGTGGGTATCTGAATGGCGGCGAGGAGGAATACCTGTTTCAATGATCGTCGACGGTCAACCTTGAGCCTGCGAGAGCGCTGCCTATACAAGCGAAAGATGATCCTGCTGGCTGCACGCAATGGACAATTCACCTCCTTAGCAACCTCAGTGGGCTCACCTGGGATAACAAAATCATCATCATCATCTTCAACAGCAGTACATCAGCCATTTGAACTGATGCTTCGCTGCCATACAACCATGAGGACCTATGAAATAATGAATAAGAAGAGGGAGAGAAGGGGGACTTACCTGAAAACTTTAATGCCCTAAGCAAACATTCAGGGTCAAGACGCCTACACCTTGTGTAGACAACATTCCGTCACAAACAGCTGGCTACCGTGCAAAGATAAGGCGGCAGCGGCGAGACAGCTTCCTTGCGGCTTTCACTGCCACGCGTCATAATCAGCCATTACCCCGCAGATAACTCAGCACCAAGCACACTTTAAACAGACAATCCAAATAGGAGACGGCAGCAGACGCGCCACTGGTGTCGGTTGCGGGCCATATCCTATAAAGTCTCGAGCCAAGCACAAAGTGAGTCACGTGGACTTCAACCCGGAAGGCGAGACGGACCAACGGCACCCAGTTTGGTTGTCAGTGACTTCATTTCCCGTTGCCAAGTCAACTTTTGTCCACCTCGAGCCTTGCGCCATCCTACTCCTGGTAGAATGAACAAGGTCCTCCTGGGTAAGCGATGACCAGGCATCCGTAGCCCGTGCCCGAGCCAACGCAACTTATTCAGTGCTATCTGTTTTTCTAGGGGGCTAGCATGATTATCACCACCTAGTACTCGCCTACGCACATCATCGTTGCGGACATGCTGGTGCCATCCGACACAAGCAATGCTTCGCAAACAACGAAGATCAAAGACTTGAAGGCACCTCAGATCTTCAGACCGAAGGGGCCAAGTTTCACTACCATACAGCAGAACGTCCCTCACTGTGGCCTTGTATACACGGCCTTTCAGACGGAGGGTAACTCCCTTCTGTCGCCAAAGATGACGCAGGCTCAAAAAGGCAGCTTTGGCTTTTGCAATGCGTGAGCTCACGTCAGTTTCTATGCGCCCGTCATTGCTGATGCAGCTGCCAAAATAAGTGAATTGATCAACCACCTCGAGTTCCTCGTTAGCAAGCGTCGAGGGGTCATCAAGTGGCTGGTGGTCCCGCAGCAACACTTTGCACTTTGAAGGTGTGAAGTGCATACCAAATAATGGGACCACTCTGGATAGGCTATTCAAGGTTGATTGTGCCGCCCCAACATCGTCGAAAGGCAAGACGATATCGTCCGCATAATCTAGATCAACTAACCTTTCACCAGGCAGCACTTCAACGCCTACATCATGAGATTCCGCAAGGGAACACTCCATGATAGAATCCACGACGAAATTGAACAAAAATGGGGAAATCGGACAACCCTGACGAACGCCACTTGTAGTCGAAAAGCTATCCGATAGGGCATCATAGACCCTGACGCGGCCTGTAGTTTTCGAGCATAGAGCACGAAGAATGTTCACATATTTCGTGGGAACACCTTTTCGCGTAAGCAATTCGAACAGAATCGAGCGATCGACTGAATCGAATGCACTCTTGAAATCGAGGAACACAGCTATTGTCGGTCTGCGGTATGCGTGCCGCTGCTCTAGCACCTGCCGCAAAGTAAATATATGGTCTATACAGCCATGTCCTGGGCGAAAACCGGCCTGCTCTTCCCTAATCCGAGATTCCCGTTCTGCAGTGAGGCGACGAACGATAATCGAGGCCAGTAATTTTGTCACAACTGGCGTTAGGCTAATACCCCCGTGGTTCGCACAGTCTGTGCGACTGCCCGTCTTGTATATTGCCACTATAATCGATTCGCTCCAATCAGCTGGCACACTCTCTTCGTTCCAGATACGTTCGAATAGGGAGATCAGTGTCCTGCAGAGGACCTCACCTCCATCCTTAAATAGTGCAGATGGTAGGGAATCCGGGCCAGCGGCACGAAAACGATTAAGGGCTGTGATCGCGTTTCGGACTTCGGCCTCCAACGGAGGCTCTAAACTAACCGTCCATGGCTCGTCCTGCATCACCTGAGTAGAAAGAGGTCCGGGAGCAGGGGGCCAGCTGAACTGATCTTGAAAGTGTTCAGCCCAACGAGCCATACGGCGCTACTTATTGTGTATCAGTGCACCCGCGCTGTCCCTGATTGTCTCACTGACGCCTGGTTTTCTGTAACCAGTGGTGCGGATTAGCTGGAAGAGCTTCCGGTAATTGCCTACTGCTCCTGCCTCCTCCATTTCTTGAGCCCGACTGGTCCACCAGGCTTCCTTGTCAGCACGTAGGCTCCGCTTTAGTTCACGCCTAATAGCGCGTCTGGTCACATTGTGTTCAGAACCAGCCGGGAGGTGTCTTCTAGCTTCCAACAGGTTCACGGACCTCTCGGATATCCAGTGACTGGTGCGGTGACGACTGATAGTGCCACAAGCAGATGCTCCTGCGTCATGCATAGCGGCCGAGATCCTATTCCACTGAAGTTCAGTGTCATTAGGACAAGACAGCGAGAGTTCGCTATGCAGTGCTTCTTGATAGGCTTGCCTGACCGAGGGCTGGGACAATTTCTCCGTTGCCAATCGGGGGAGACGCTTTGTGCGCCTTCCGGTAAAGTTCATGGAGAAACGACAGCGCACCAGGGCATGACAAAATCGTCTGCCCCTGTGTTAACGGCGCAGCATAGTCTCGTTTTCCGGTCGGTAAACAGGTAAAGGCCATTGCTATGAGCAACGACGTCCTTCGACCGTACGTGCTGGTCAATCAGTTTACCTGTGCCTAGTGCTTAAAAGATAATGGGAACGGCACGATCCGACTTATGGACGCAAACGCTTGTTTTACCAGCAATAAGATTATTTAGGCGCTGAGTTCGAATGGGATCAGCAAGGAGGTCGGCTTCTAGGAGAAGATCGGCGCATATGCAGCATTGGTAGACTGCTTTGGGCTGACTGAATCACCAGCCGTCCTGACTAATGCCTATAGGCCTAGCCATTGTAATTCCGCAGCTATAAGCGCCACCACGCAGCGTTATTAAACTTCGGGGTTCCCAGCATTACCATGCTTTACAAGGCTCAGCGTCCACGGGCACCCTCAAGATGAGGCCCTTCGAGCAAGGACAAATTGGGCCATGCCGAAACGTTACCATTAGCAATAAAATTTTCTAGGGCTCCTTTGCGTTTTTGCGCGACCTTGCGTCTCTTTTTTCACATATTATCGCGGACGCATAGAAACTCTGATATTTTGTCAAGCACGTCGCAGCTAATAAGTACTGCTAATCTTGCGCTACCTAGCACCACTTTAGATAGTCTCACTAGAAGAACTAGCGCCATTCCATATGCCCAGTACTTTCTCTTTAATCTGTACTGCAAGGAAAACAAATGCACCAATTTTAGCGTGGGAACATAATAGGGATACAGGCCGGCACCAAATAATTTGCAAACGACTGCGCATTTCAGTTAGTTTTCTACTTGCAAATCAAGCGCTCGAGGTTTACCAAACCCATCGCTGTAGCTTTCCATTATTTTTTATAATTAAGCTAAAATGCTGTGTTATTTCCTCTGCCAGCTCGGCGTTGTGGTGCTTAGTGTCACATATTAAGGGACAAAGGATTTTTATTTTATAATGTTTATTAGCACCTTATGCTGCTCTACTAAGTCTACCTTTTTGTAAGCTATGTAATACCTTTATTTATTTTCATGCGAGCTCGGTTTTAAATTTTATACATTTGCTTGAATCGAAATCCTTTCCATTTCATGAGTTTGCCATAACGCGGAACGCTTGAAGGCGCATAAATTGCTGAAAGTTAAGGCAATTATCTCAATAGTTTGGCTCCGATGCTCTGGCTTGTCTTCTAATGCAAGATGCGCGAAAACGCGCAGGTTGTTTGGATTCCAAGTACTAACACAGGCGCAAGGAAATCGGCTGCAGTGGAACATCAGAACATTGTATTTCGTGAGAATAAATCTCGAGCTTTACATGTCCATAGAGTAAAATGTTAGGATGGGGTCTGATGAAAGGCCAAGCAACGTTATAGCGATTTGGACTAGCGTGTTTGCTGTACCTTCAGCTGGCTTATGAGACATTTAACCAGAATGCCCACCAGGTCAATGCGCGAAGTCCCACCACGCCCTCCGAAGCGTCTATGGAAATGCATTAGGTAAAAGAGAAAAAGAAGCGAAAGTCCATCAAGTAAAAGGAAGTTGTATCATGGAACATCGCGGTTTAGCTCGGCCAAGTGACAATCCAGGTGGATCTTAAAATCCGCCACAGTAGGTGCCAAGACTAATTTGGCAGGCAGAACATTACACGGTCGACAGGTTCGCAAAGCGAGGTAATGTAGTCTGCAATTCAGCTGACTTTGCTGATGTGTGCGCCTCAGTGGGGGGTTACGTAATTATGTGCATGGTTGGCGCAGTGTGAGCAAGTAACAACAAGGACGTTCAGGGTTATCTAAGGTCATAAATACAAGGATCAAGTCGCCCCGGGGACGTCGAAACTTAAGGGAGTAGAGGCCCGGACAGTGAAGTTGTTGTGGATAATCTAGGTGCTTGAGACCTCGGACCAGGTTTGTTGCTCGACGTTGCGGGGCTTGTGATATACGTTGGTCCCTCAGCAGCCTGGGGCTCCAAGTCAGAATAGCAAACACCAAGTGGGGTCAAAGCAAAGAGTTGAGAATCGGAAAATGCTAGGGTCAAGTTGTCCGAAGGCTCATTTTAGCAAACGGAAGCTTCTTTCTGGCAGGAGGCGGATATGGAACGTCTAGTCCGGCCAATTATACCCAGGTCTCTTTCTGCATGACGTGGTCTAGCGGAAGACGCTCCCAGGAAACATGGAGGGGAACAAGCGGAAGGGCGGGTAGAAGGTGCGCGCAATTTCGAAGCGTTAAATTGAAGGTTGTTTTCTATAGACCATTTATGTAGACAGTTGAGGTCCTACTGAAATGCGTGGGCGTCACTAGGAACGGTACTTGTACGTCACAGCTTCCCGTATTCCGCATATGGCAGTAGCGAAGGCTTTACTTGCCGTTTGACGTCAACACTGAAGACTAGGAAGAGGTACGGTCTGAGGACAGACCCCTGTGGAACTCCGCTTGTGGCAAGGATGCGGGAGGACAACGCGCCGTCTACGCCCAATTGGACGATACGGTTCCGGATCCAATCCATCTAGGCCCCTGAAAAGCTGTAAGACAACAGTTTATGTAGTAGAAGCTTGTGCTCGACCTTGTCGATGGCTTTGGCGAAATTCACGAATTTGACAGATGTTTCTAGGCCAGAGTCCGCAGCAGTCTTCCGGCTATCTCTGGCAAGTAGCAGGTTAGTCAGGCGCGGCCGTTGCCGCCGGAAGCCGTGCTGGCAAACTCAGAGCAGTTTCTGTGCCTCCATGGGATCCATTATAACGTTTGCGACGCTCGAACCCATCACGTTGGAGATCATAGAGCGGATGGTTTTCGGTCGGAACTTTGCCGGGTCTTTGCGAGTATCGGTTTTGTATATTGGTGTAATAATCCCCCTTTTAATCATTGGGTACCGCTCTGCGAGAAGAATTGGGTAAACAGATCCGCTATGGCCAAAACTAAAGCTGCTGCGCACTCTCGCAGGAGTCTTGGATAGAAACCATCAGCGTCAAGAGTGGCCGGTAGTCACAAGGATTTAAGTATCACAGGACCTCCTTGGGATTGGACTGAACCGCCGACAGAAATGTTAAGGGTATGACCGAAGCAGGTACTATTGTGGTATGTAGTAATGGAAGGAAGAATGTGGATATGTAGTGCTGGCGCGGAAATTCTGCTGCCTCGTTCGCTAAATTTGTGAGCCCTGCGCGGTCGCCAGCGCGGTGACACGGTGCGTTACTTGTCGAAGACCGTTGACGTGATAAGACGAGGCTTTGGGATTGGATGAACATTTACGAATATGCTAATGCTGTGGCTCACCCCTTCGCGTACAAGGCAGGCGCATTAGGTACAGATGAATCAGTAATATTCCCACTAAGTAGCCGTTGGATAAGAGCGCTAGTTTCTCCATGCCGTGTTTTGGAGGCTTTGCACCACCGTGTACGACTTTGGATGAATGCTGGACGTCTCTTCTCATGGAAACTTGTTTGCAGGTCGTGGTATTGGAACAGAGTTCACGTAGGGTAAGGCAAAAGGTCGAGCACACGCTCTCGGCACCCACTTGGTGCTCGGGTGACCAACTGTTGGCGGAAATGAGGTTCAATTTTCCGAGATCAGTCCAGCGTTTGGCAAAAGTTGGCGTGCTAGCTGGCTTTTCGGCGAAGCATATGAAATTGAAACGCAGGATGCAGTGGTCGCTGCACCCCAGAGTGGCCCGCTACTCAACGTGCTCAACCATCAGTATTTCTTTAGTGAGGATGAGATCTAGCAGGGATGGCTGGTTGTTGGGTCGGAAGCTGGTCGGCTGATAGGTGTGGTTTCATAACGGAGGCGCGTGAAGTAGATCAATGGGGCCTGCTGCAAAGGAGTCAGTAGGCGGGACAGAATGAAATAGACAGGGCAGGTTGAAATCCTCATGATAAGAAGGTGTATGCGCTTGTGTGATAACATAAGGTGGACGTCGTGCCGTAGTCATGCGCCATTCTCTGGAGGTAGTTAGGGGTCGGTACATGATACAAAAATAGCTGGAATGTTTGGCGGTTAGTAAGGCCTCGCCCCACGTGTTGTCTAGAGAGGCAAAGGCAGTATTTGGTACAATGCTGCAACTGAGGGAGTTGTCGTAGTACGGTGCGATACCGCTAATTATAGCTGCGCGGTCAGAGCAGAGAACTGACAAGTGATCAAGTTAAATTTTACCGTCGGTTATCTCGTCGGAGAGCCGTTGTTCCGTTATGGCTGGCAGGTCCGCAGGCGTTAAGAACAATGGGACTGCAGTCCCGGAAATTTGGGCCTGAAACCTGTGCTTTCATGCCATCGCAACTTGACTGGAACGCACCGTGGTGCGCTGGTTTGTTTGCCTCAGCGATCCAATGAGCCATGATATAGGGTGCTTTTTTGCACCTTCAGAGATCTTCATACCAGCTTGGTCGATGGTTAGAGGCCATACAAAATCAGTCTCCTGGTCCTCCAGGCTGGGGTTGTTAAGAGGGTGGCACTTTATTCCTTAACACTGACTCATTGTGGCGCAAGTCCAAACGCGCTGTCTTGCGGTCAGGCTTTTGAACCAAAAGCTTTGGTTAAGAAACCTAATCGTTCTTCTGTCTAGACCTAGGCAACCTGATAGCATCCGACCTAAGCAATACAATAAAGTTCTCTTCAAAGAGTTTCTTGTTGCTCTGGCCACGGCAGTGGATAATCAACGGTGCCCTATCTGCTGCATCGAGCAGGGTGGATAGGAGTTTGGGTTTACTGCTAAAGACCTGCTATTGCCTTATTCCCTTTTTACACTTTCTTTCCCATACCGTCCCGTTCCAGCATCACTTTTATTCCTCCAGTTTTTAAGCCCCAAACCTTGGTCCTCCTACCATCTTGCTATGCTAGACTTTTACCTCCAATTTTCCGCTCCCATGTGAACGCGGAGCGTCATTCCTGATCCGTCGACAAGCACACGTCCAACCGAACGGCAGGGCCCAGTTCATCGAACTCCATTTGGAGCCCACGATCATCCTTTAGATTGGCAAGCCTCATTGTAAGTACACTGTTACAGTTCGGACAACAAGCAGCACTTGCCTGAACATTCAAGTCCCTCTCGATCGATATCTGGTTATCGGAAACCCGCCTACATGACTCCATCTCTGCGCTCAGTTTACCATCTCCTTCATGTGACACAAGCAGCATATTCTCATTGCGCCCATCCGGTGACGATGCAGCTTCGAGCACTGACCAAGCCGGTGTTGGTATTGCCCTGAGTCCCAGGGCTGAAGTTGCACCGTTTGACTTTAATCCAGTCCGTAGCCAGTTGTGTGCAGTCAGATTGGCTGGCTCCTTCAAAGCTTCGCAGTCGCACAGAACTCACAGGTGTCTATTCGTCCTCGCTGCCCATGCGCCCACAAACCCTAGCGATGACTCGGTAAAAGACGACTTCCGTCGCCAATTGAACTAACTCCTTAGCCACAGAAGAAGCTTGTAAAGTGGGCTAAGGAGCTGAAGCCTCAAGTTGAAAAGTTTCCGCTGTTAAGACCATCTGGGCGGCGACAATGGTGTAGGCTTCCACAATAATAACTGTGATCGATTGCTTCATTTATGTGCAGATGCTCGCTTATTTCTTGCGAACACTAACTTCCGACGCAAAACCGGCCGGAGAGGGACTTGGCGCCCACCAGCCTCGAACCAGCTACGGACGCAAATCGATTACATGGCGATAAGTTTTTGCTGGAGAGGCTGTATTCAGAACTGGCGCTCGATTGGGAGCAGCGATATGGACACAGACCATACACTTGTATGTCTGAACTGCGGATGTGCTTTGGAGGACGCCCAAGGCGAATTTGTTTGCGCATGTACACCGGCCAACTGGCGAAGCCAGCTGTTCTGAATGCCTATCAAAGTACGCTGTCATGCGAGGTGAGTAAACGCTCAATGTCTGCAATTGAAGCTCACTGGTGGCACATGCACCAACCCTTACCAGCAACAGAAAAATCCTCATGTTGTATGTCTATTCGCCAACATGGGCATTGGGACACTTCGCAGTCTCTGGAGCTTATCGATGCACGCCGGCATATTTCGGCTGGAAACGAACACAATGAAACTCGCAAAGAGCTCCGGGCAAAATTCTATACTAGCCTTGAAGGAGACACCGAATCCTAGGGGTCGCATCCTGCAGCAGGGTTTCAAATGGCCGCTGCTCTTAGTAACCATCATAAGTTCTTCCGTCTGATATGGCAAATGGGCAGCAGCAGACCTGGTGCTAATGAAACTATACGTGACGAGGGTGGACAGCAGCCTATACACAACTTGTCAAAACTCTTGAAGCGTTGAGCTGTGCACTTCGAAAGGCAATTTGCTCTGCCAGCATAGTTAAATTCCTCACCGGCCACTGTGAGCCACGCTTCCTGGGCTGTCCATTTGGATCCACCCTCTCGCTCGGCAGTCGAAAGTGAGATCGGACGGTTGAAGTTACATAAAGCCGCGGGACCAGATGGTTTACCGCTAGTACTCTTCAAATTCGGGGGACCTGCTATTGTGGAGGATTCACACGACTAACCATTGAAACTGTGGGAGCGAGAAACTGTCCCAACCGACTGGAGCCGCTCCGTGATAGTCCCTGTTTTTCTGGAAGGCTCAAGCTCGGAATTCAGAAGCCATAGAGGAATCAGTCTGATCGCCATCGCCTCTAAATCGTTTGCCACTGTCATCTTTCGCAGACTGAATACACTTGTGAAAACCATATTCGTGAAGAGCAAGCCGGGTTTCGTCGTGGTCGTGACTGCATTGACCACATCTTCACTTTGCGTCAGTTGTTGGAACAATGCCACATATATTGGCAGCCCAATTTTGTCTTGTTCCTCGATGTCAAATGTGCATTCGATTCGGTGGATAGACGTGCACTTTGGGACTGTCTACTCAGGAAAGGTGTACCTGAGAAATATGTGAATATTATCCGAGCATTATATGCGCGTAGCTCGGGCAGAGTTAGGGCTTACAGGAAGCTGTCGGCGCCATTTAATATCTCCAGTGGTGTTAGACAAGGATGCCAGCTTTCACCATTCCCGTTCTACTGCTATTGGCGAAGTCCTGGAAATCGCGTTCACAGAACACGAATTTGAAGGAATGGAGCTGCTCCCAAGAGAACGACGTCTTGACTTAGAGTATGCTGATGATATTGCCTAAAGTATCAATATAAACACTGTGAGGCTACATCTACCATGCTCTCTGCTAACATTCATTAGGTATCCTGCTTTCTTAGAGCATGGGGTAGATTGGAGACTATAGCATGGGTCTTTGGTAGCCCCTCCACGGCGCGAGAGGGGGACAAGTATCTTTGTACGTCACTAAGCGAATGGCCATTGGCCGCACCTAATTTCCTGATCGTTGGTAACCTAAGCCTTCCCCATCCGGATTGGCAGCGTGCTGAAAACAGGGCGGTACTCTAGGGAAGCAGTTAGTGGATTAGATGAACGAAAATGCTTGCCAGCAATACGTCAACGTTCCGGGCAGTAGTCGTACTGCGTGTGCCCCTTCAACTCTTGATATCGTCATCGCCGGACATAGTCGCCTGATTGACCTAAGCGTGAAGCGACTCATAGGTAAGAGAGATCAATGCGTTTTGAACTTTGCGCTGAACACACCGAGGCCTACAACGAACCGTCTAACGGGTAGGGCTCTACATCGTGCTTATATTACGAAGCTTTGCGACCGAGCCTTACAAATCCCTTGGATCCCTAAACAGGACCAGGCCACTTTGGAACAGAGCTAGCTTCTACTCAAATGTGGGCTCGGGCAGTTACTGAACGAATTGGCGCCTTTACGCGATAGGAGACATCTTGGGAAACCCAGATGGTGGACGTGAAATTTTGGCAGAGCGATAAAGATGCGCACTGCTGAGTGGAAAAATACCAGCAACTCGAGGCATCCGGCGTTGGATGCAGCAAAAAGGTTTCAAGATGGCTTTTAAGTTAAAGCGGCAAGCAAAGTACTCGTATGAGCTTAGGTTGATCAAATTTACGAAAACATATCCTAAGTGTCATTCAGTTATGCCCAGTCAAAGGCTTCTCTAGCATAGAGATTGGCTATCTAACAATGTAGGACGGAAGCCAGGCTGCATCCGAGGTTGAGAAGGCAGTAGCGCTGCTAAGTACTCATCAAACTCTGCATCGGAAGGATAGTGGAGCAGCCTTACCATCACAGCCTCACTGCTCAAGTAGGTATACAGTGCGAGAAATTATTCACAATATGCCAGTCTTCACAGTGTTGGCCCGTTTGAACCATTATAAATCACCTGGTCCTAACGCAGTTAAGTCGCTGGCTAATAGCCGGCACTACCCTGTCGCGGAGTTATTCAACCAGTCCCTTCAAGAAGGCAAGCTTCCAGGTACTTGGAAGGCGGTGACCATTTTTGCCATCCACAAGGGAGGTTTTAATTTGGTGCCTATTAACTACAGACCGTGTACTTTGACCAGCATCCTGCTGAAGTGCTTGGAACGGCTTATCAGAAATAGGATACGTGAGCACTTGACAGCAACATCTAATTAGTGCTGAACTGTTTGGCTCCCTTAAAAATAGCGTGTCTTATTAATTTATAGTGCTTTTTCGATGAGACTACCCGATGTCTTGCTAGTGGGGTGTCGTTTGTTGTGTGTTATTTGGACTTCAGTAAAGACTTTGACTCATTGAATCATCGCATTTTTAATTCCGAGGCTGACATTGTTTGGATTGCATCCTCAACTATTACTATGGCTCGATGGATTCTTACGTGGAAGCACATTCAGTCAGGTATGGGGACTGGAGTTCTAATGTGGTCCCCTGCCTACAGCTGTGTTCCCCCAGGTTCGGTACTGGGTCAGCTGTTGATTTGTATGTTTATAAATATCTTGGCTACTCTTCTTGTGGATCCGCGCTATATCTTAGAAGGTGACTAAAACTAGTTATCATTATAAACCGAGCAGTGTTGTCTAAGCACTCCAACACTATGGTGAATTGGTCGGACCATTGGGATGTACCTCAGAATGTCAGTAAATGTCAGCTACTGAGCACTAAGGGTAGCTGCGTTGCTTCTGCGGTATCTCTGTCATTGCCGTGTACCGCTGAATCCCGCGATCTAAGGGTCATCATAGTGAACAGTTTCAGGCCTTTGGCACGTCGTCGCCACGCTGCCAATAAAGCGCGAAAAGAATGGGTTTGTTTTAGGAGGGCACCAAGTGACACTAAGACAGAAGTAGTCTTGCCAGTAGATATAGCAGTGGTTACTGCACCACTGGAGTATTGTGTTCAGGCCTGGGCATCGTACCTCCGTGGTGACACCATGTGTATAGTAGTTCCAGAAACTTGCGACCACGATTATCGCAGGTCAACGAGGGAAGTCGTACGAAGATCATCTAGGTAGCTTAAGCTTGTTTGCTTTAAAACGGCGTAGGTTTAGATGGGATTCGATAGAGACGTTTAAAATCCCTAAAAGATCTTAGTGGTATTAGTCCCACCCATCTGTTTGCGTTAGCTATGTTGGATCACCTGCGAGAGCATCGCCTGAATCTCAAACATCAAAGAACTCGTTTGGACCTGAAGGCAAACATTTTGCGAACCGAGTAGGTTACCACTGGAATAAATTTCCCTCTGCTTTAGTGAAACCTGAGTCCGTAGAAGCCTTTAAAAGGGGCTTAGGTTGTTGGTTTTTTATTTTCCCAGCGCTAGTGTAATTGTACTGGAATATGTAGTGGATGTTAATGCTGATATGAAAGCGAGAAGAGTGATCTTGTTCCTGCTTCATTCCTTTGCAGAAGCCAGCAGTGTCAATCCAAAGTTGAAGTGCTGGGTGTTGCTTCACTTACGGGCACAAGAAACTGGACGCCCGTTAGGCGAAGTCTCCATCGTCCACAGAAACTCGGTTGGCGCGTAGAGTTATCAAGCGCTGGAACTCGCTTTCAGATAGTGTAGTCGGTGTACCTACGTTTAAGGGTTTCGAACATCAGTTAGACGCCCTTGGGTGGTAATAGGAAATTTTTTCCATCCTCCTGACCATATCCATCTTCAAACTTTAGTTCTCTTTCTGTCATTCGCTTCACTCTTTGGCGTTATCGTTCGTTAAAAAACTGCATTCCCACTTATCTTTCATTTACTTTCCACTTCTTTCTTACTTCACGTAACCTACACAGCGGGGACTGCTAGTGCAGGGAAGGTGAGCAGTAATTCGGTGACCAGGATGTGTTTCGGGTGTTTCGTATTAGAGCTATGAACTCCTAGCACCTTATCATCTTTTGGCTCAACGGTCCGACCAAAAAGGGAACACTCAAGAGATATTTCTATCTCTCCAGTTCATATTCGCGTGGTTAGGAAAGTGCATTCGCGTGGTTCGGAAAGTGCAGAGAACACGCTGGAAGCCAGTTCTTGTCCTTCCCGGACATTAAGATCAACAACTGGATTGCACGTACATTTTGCGAACATGCGCAGTCTGCGTAATAAACTAGATGAGGTTGTGCATCTTGCGTCAGTACTTCTCCCGACCTTATGGCGGTTACGGAGACATGGTTGTCCCCAGAAATCCCAGATCCCGAAGTACATATTTCTGGTTACAGTCTGTCCCGAGCTGATTGCATTGGTTTGAGATCGGGGGGCGGCGTCATACTCTACGGGAAGGAAAACCTGAAGGTCCATGTAGTTGATGTTGTCTTGGGAAGTGATGAAGGCTCCGAAGTGCTTTGGTGTCGTATTCACGAGGTATGTAGATCTCTCCTTCTCGGTGTCTTCTACAGAGCTCCCCTGAGTTCTGGCGATCGTTTACTGGCCTCTCTAAAGAAGCCTGATGGAAATAAGGATTGTTTGTTAGTGGGGGACTTTAATGCCCGTAATTTTGATTGGGATCTTCTTCACTGTGATGCTGCACCTGCCTCCTTCGATTCTACGTTTCTGGAAGCTGTTCTTGAAAGCAATTTAATTCTACATGTCGCGGTACCTACTCGCAGTATCCCTGGTCAGACGCCGCACATACTCGATCTTGTGCTTTCGCCTGCACCATCGGATGTTTCTGATTTGAATGTCTTACCACCAATCGGGAGGAGTGACCACTGCCTACTTTCCTTTCAATGGACCACACGGTTGAGCATTCACAACCACAGTGTGTATCGGCGGAATTTTTTGCGTGCCTATCCAAACCGCTTGAAGAAGGCCGCTAGCGAGCAGAATTGGAGTCTCCCTCAGCACGTGGACGTCGATAATGCTTGGAGTCTTATTAACTCGAAAACGTTGTCCCTTATTGATGATGTTGTCCCCATATCCAAACGAAAACCATTTACTAGAGGCCCCCTGGATTGACCGAGAGCTACGATCGCTCATGAACCAAAGACACAAACTTTGGAATCGCTATAGGCTTTCGAGATTGGAAACCGATTATAGCAATTATAAATTGGTCCGGAACGTATGTACTTTGAAAAAACGTACGAAACGGCAGCAATACGAAGGTCATCTGGCCGAACATTCCAAGTGTACACCGAAGCTGCTTTTCTCCTACTTGAAAAGGAGCACCAGAGCCGGAAGAGGAATACCGTTTTTGCATTCCCACGATCTTAATACCGTGCTCCACGACGATGCTGATAAAGCTAATCTTTTAGCTTGCCATTATTCATCGGTCTATGCAATAGGGGTGCCGTCAGTTGATTGTTATTCATCCTTGCTCACCGCTCTCAGCGATATGAACATAAATGTTACTGTGGTATAAAAACTTTTGTGCGAGTTGGATCCCAACTCTTCCCCGGGACCTGCTGGACTGCATCCTCTTTTCCTCAAGATTGTGGCCGAATATATCGCTGTTCCTATCTGCCACGTATTTCGGTGCTCACTTGAGGCCGGGCGTCTCCCGCTTGCCTGGAAAGCGGGCATAGTCAAGCCCATATACAACGGAGGTAATCGGCAATATCCTACGAATTATCGGCCCATTTGTCTAACATCTGTCGTCTGTAAGGTTATGGAGAGGATTCTTGAGCGAGCTCTCAACCTGCACTTCCAGAACCTCAAGATAATTTCAGCTGCGCAGCATGGGTTTTGTCCTTCGCGTTCATGTGTCACCAATCTTCTGGTAGCTCGAGAAAAATGGGCTAAATCAATGGATGCTGGTAAGCGGCTAGATGTATTTGTGGATTTTAGTAAAGCTTAAAACAAGGTTCCACACGAAATTTTGCTTAGCAAACTTCGCATTATTGGTGTTTCAGGAAAAATCTTCTCTTGGCTAGCTGATTTCCTACGTGACTGCACTTTCCGTGTGCAAGTAAATGAGGCCTTTTCCTTCCCTGTAAAAATGACCAATGGTGTTCCGCAAGGCTCCGTTCTTGGCCCTGAACTTTTTAAAGTCTTTATTAATGATCTGGCACCTGTACTACGGGCAGACTGTTTGGTTTACGCAGATAATTTAAAGATATGGATGGAAGTTTCCTGTCTAGATGAAGCGGATTTACTACAAACAAGTCTCTATTCGCTGCATGATTGGTCGATCAGGTGTCAATTACCCATAAATCACGATAAGTGTTCCGTTCTTCCGATCGGTGCCTCCGAACCATTTGGAATTTATCATATCGGTGGGTTTTTGCTGCCGAACTCTAATCATGAGAGGGACCTCGGCGTCACTGTGACCCCAGACCTAAAATCGACCGAAGATACCTTGAGGAAAGTCGCTTCTGCCAACAGGTTGTTTTTCGCCATACGACGATCCTTCTCTCGCTTGACTCCGGAGATCTTCAGGCTCCTGTTCACTTCTCATGTACGTCCGATTCTTGAGTATGGACTGCCCGCTGTTTATCCTCTTTCCAAATTTGAATGCAACTTGATTGAAAAAGTTCAGCGGAGAGGATCTAAATCCGTTCTGGAATTACTAAGCCTGCCTTACTCGCATCGTCTCCAGTTCCTGAAATTGTTCTCCCTAGCCTACCGTCGAGATCGCGGGGATTTGATTTTCACACGGCGTATCGTTAGAGGGGAACTTGGAGTTAAATTGCAGAATTTCTTTCCACTCATTTCTTTCAGTTCGACTCGGGGTCACCATTGGAAATTGTTTAAACAAAGGAGACTTCGGGTCCGTTGTGATGTCACTCTGTCTACCAGAGTAGTGAACGAATGGAATAATCTACCTGTGTGTGTCGTTGATGCGCAGTCGGAGGAATGGTTCAAACAGCAATTGGATTCTTACCTGTTGAGTAAACTCGGATCTTGTTGCTTCTTGTGTCAATGCAGCGGTTCCATAGGAACCGACTTGCAATGTCCACCTTGATCCCTGTGATGAACGGGAGGCGATGGAGCTGACAAAGGATTTTTCCTTCTGCTCTCTACATTCCAAGGTTCCAGTGTTCCAATATGAATCTGAATCTGTACCCAACCTGACCTTGGTATTCAAGTTCAGTTGGGACCGGAACGATAGGATAATCCCGTGAATGTTCCTTCTTTTGCGTATCGTTGGATCGGGAATTGACAGGTCTGCTTGAGATGTTGAAAAGCCTAAAACAAAGACCGCATCACACCCTGTCCAACCAATTACTGCCCACATTTTCCTGCCCAGCAGTCCCTGCAGGGCCGGTTTATGTGAAGTAAAAGAGTGAAGGGTAAGTTAAGAAAAGAAAAGGAGGAATGTCAGCTAAATAATGATAATACCAAGGTGAGAAGAAGATTAAAAAGAACGAAGGGAAAGTTGCAGATACAAGTCGGTTAGGAGAAGGGGAAGGTTTGGTACTGCCACCCTAGAGCATCTAATTGACGCTCGAAACCCTCTACCGTAGACTCCCTAACCACGTGCGCTGGAAGCGAGTTCCAACGTTCAATAACTCGACGCGACAAGTGAGTTTCCGTCCTTACCCGGTCAGAACGCTGTTTGTGCAGCTTCAACGGGTGACCTCGGAGACTAGGCAGCTTGGCGGGACTAAATAGCCAGAATAAATCTGGACCAATCTTACCCGTTAAGATACGGTAAGTGAGAATCAAGTCTCCTCTAATTCTGCGGTAGTGCATTGAGTACATACCCAAGCTAAGCAAACGTTCGGGATACGTTTGCCCCCGTAATCCTTGCACTAACCTTGTACCCACTCGCAAAACCCTCTCCAGTTCCATTTTGTCCCTTACAAGACAAGGTGGACAAGCCTGGATACAGTACTCTAAGTGAGGTCGCACGAAAGCTGAGAAAAGCTTCACAAAGATATTCGCCGTTAGGACACCGAAGGAGCGGCGAATAAACCACATCATACGGAACCCTCTACAAGCAGCCTTCCTCCAATTTTCCCCAGAGTGAAGCAAGGAGGTATGGGTGATACCTTGATCAACCTGCTGAATGACAACAGGGAGTTCACTTCCACCAACTACATAGCGCGTTGGAGGACTTGCACCTCCAATGCGGAGGACAGAACATTTCGCCTGATTTATGGGCATCAACCATAAGGTTGACCAATCCCAGAGCCTATCCAAAGCACTCTGAAGTGCCTCAGAGCCACCAGGGATATCCACAATATTCCAGAGCTTGAGGTCATCAGCAAACAATAGCGACGGTACTCCAAGCTCCTCGGGTAGGTCATTGACATAAACATCCGGACTTAACTGGCTGGTTAGAATCACGAGTTAAAGCTCATTGTTGCCGTTTTATGCCTCAGAAATTAAATTTAAAATATATTACATAGGGCCAACGCTTTACAGGTTTACGCTTATCCGGCAGTTATTGGATTGTGACTGCGGATAGCGATTCCTCCCACCCGATATTTTGTCGGCGGTGGTGAACTCCCTGTTGTCACTCAGCAGGTTGATTTAGGAGTCGTACACGCATCAGCACTTCATTCTGGAGACAACTGGAAGAAGGCTGCTTGTCGAGGGTTTCGTATGATGTGGTTTATCCGCCGCTCTTTCGGAATCTTAACGGCCAAGTTGTTTGTTCCGCGCTGACCGCTCCATTGGCCGTCAAGGGAGTGGTGTAGCTCTTTATGTGAGTTATCACATCGACGTACTGAGGGCCAGCGTTTCTCAGTCTCTCGACAAATCTGTTGAGGCTCTCGCTGTCTTGATTTGCGCTTCCTCGGTTCAGGTTACGGTCGTGTTAATGTATAGAAGCCCTATGAGCACCTTCAAGGGAATCATTGAGTTTATACGCACTCACTCTGCGAACAAGTGTCTGGTGCTGGGAGACTTTAACCTCCCAGAGGTTTGTTGTCATGATCTATCTTGCAGTTCGGCTCTGGAATCGTTCGGTACAGAACTGCTGGACTTGACGCTGCAGGTACCACTACACCAGTTCGTGGACCTCCCCACTAGGTACATGAGCAATCAGCAGCCGTCCATTTTAGATCTTGTTTTTGCTAAGCCACTTGACTTTGTAAATGACATTAAATACGACTCGCCTCTTGGCGCTAGCTATCACGTTTGCTTGTCTTTCCAGTGTACCCTTATCTGGCCTTGCCAAGCTACTACCAGTTGGTATCCGAACATTTGGGCCGCGGACTTCCAAGCGACGCGGGATAGAGCTAGGTCATCGCCTTGTGTGATATCTGAGACCGACACTGTTCACATAGCCTGGGAAAAGCTTAAGGCTCACCTCGTCGACATTTCTGCACCTCACGTCCCACTGGTAAAAAGAAGGGAATCGAGAGCGCAGCCTCCGTGGATAGATTCCGCGGGGAATGGCCTGCTAAAGAAGCGGTATAGATGCTGGCGAGCTTACCGAACAGCTCCGTCGAACAGCACGTTTGACAGGTATCGGTTGGTTCGAAATGAGTGCAAGCTACATCTTAGGTTGTCCCGGCTTCAGTATGAAAAGGGCTTAGCTAATACTGCTTCGAAAAATCCCAAGAGATTCTTCGCTTACGTTAAACGACGCTGTGGTGCAAACTCGCCCATTCCACCATTGCTTCGAGGAGATGGGACCCATGCCTATAGCGACTATGACAAGGCATGCGTGCTTGGTAAGCAGTACTCAAGCGTCTTTGTCCGCGAAACAAATTCGCCATGTAAAGAGTTAGCTCCAAGAGTCCCTGAGGACTGTTGTCTGGATGAAATTCCTGTAACGGAGTCCCAAGTTCTTCGGTTGCTAAAAGAGGTGAACCCAACTAAGGCTTCTGGGCCAGATTCTGTTCATCCAAAATTGTTGTACGAATTGGCAGCGGAACTCAGTGGACCTCCGACTTGTGTGTTTCAGAAGTCACTCAACAGCTGTGTTTTACCTACCGAATGGAAGGAGGCTGTTGTTTGTCCGATTTTCAAGTGCGGTGACAAAGACCTACCGGCTAATTACAGGCCTGCCAGCTTGACTAGCGTGGTCGTTAAGTTACTTGAAAAATTAGTACGAGATACAGTGGAGAACCATTTAAATAGGTTTAGCCTGCTTAGCGTCGAGTAACATGGTTTTCGCAAAGGATTCTCGTGTCAGACGAACTTGCTGGTAGCTCGTGAGTGCTGTGCTGAAGCCGTAGACAGTGGACATGCGGTGGATGTGGTGTTCATTGACTTCGCCAAGGCCTTTGACACTGTCCCCCATTCGCGACTCTCACTGAAGTTGAGTTCGTATGGAATAGCTGGTCGCGCTCTCCAGTGGGTGTCAGCTTTTCTGGCTGGACGGGAACAGTGTATTCGTGGGGGAAGCAGTCTTTCGTTTCGACAAGCTGTACTTAGCGGCGTTCCGCAAGGCTCTGTCCTAGGTCCGCTGCTGTTCTCAGTCTACGTGAATGACTTGCTGAAGGAGCTTGAGGTACAATCGCTTTTATTTGCAGATGACCTAAAGGTCTGGAATATTGTTGATATCCCTGTAGGTCCTATGGCTCTTCAACGGGCTCTGGATAGACTCTGGGAATGGTCTGTCTTGTGGTTGCTGCCTATAAACCGGGCAAAGTGTTCAGTGCTGCGTATCGGAGCGTCTGATTCCTCCACAAGTTATGTGCTCGATGGGACTGTACTTCTCACGTGACTCATCAGGTTGATCTAGGTGTCGTCCACTGTTCCACATTACACTCTGGAGACAACTGGAAGAAGACGGCTAGTAAAGTGTTGCGAATGTTGTGGTTTATCCGTCGTTCTTTTGGGACCCTAACCGCTGATGTGTTTGTGAAGCTTTTCTCAGCGTTTGTGCGACCCCACCTAGAATATTGCGTCCAGGCCTGTCCACCATGCCTTGTCCGGGACAAAATGGCACTAGAAAGGGTGTTGCGTGTAGGTACTAGGTTGATCAAGGGATTACGAGGGCAATCGTACCCCGAACGCCTACTTAGTTTGGGGATGCAGTCAATGCACTATCGAAGGATTAGAGGGGACCTAATCCTAACCTACCGTATTTTGACTGGGAAGGTTGGCCCTGATTTGTCCATGCTATTTAGTCCTGCTAGCTTATCTGGTCTCCGCGGGCATTGTATGAAGCTGGACAAACCGCGGTCCGATCGAGTTAGAGCGGAGACACGCTTATCGCGTCGAGTCATCGAGCGTTGGAACCTGCTTCCAGAAAATGTTCTCAAGGAAGCTACGGTTAAGGGGTTTGAGCGTCAACTAGATGCTCTTGGGTGGCAACACGAAACCTTTCCGTTTTCCTGACAAATTCCCATCTTCATACTTCGATTCTATTTTCTTTACTTTTCCTCGCCATTGGTATTATTCTCTTCTTTTAACTGATTTCCCCTACTCTCTTACCTTCGATTCTTCTTCCTGTCTTACTTGCTTCACGTAACTGACAGCTGGGACAGCTAATGTTAGGATCATGGGCATTAAATTGGTGGACCAGGGTGTTTTTCGGGTGTTTTCGTTTTAGACCCACCAAGAATTCGGAGCACCCCTATCAACTCCTGGATCGACGACCCGCTCAAGAAGGACCACTTACGGGATTCATCCAATCGTTCCAGTCCCACTTGAACTTGATATTTTCGGCATTCGTCCGACCCCACCTGGAATATTGTATTCAGGCTTGTCCACCATGTCTTAACCGAGACAAAATGGACTTGGAGAGGGTGTTACGAGTGGGCACTCGGTTAGTGCAGGGTCTACGGGGACAGACGTATCCTGAACGCTTGCTCAGTTTGGGTATGTACTCCATGCACTACCGAAGGATAAGAGGGGACCTGATTCTCACTTATCGTGTTTTGACGGGTAAGATTGGCCCGGACTTGTCAGGGCTATTTAGTCCCGCTACGTTACCTAGTCTCCGCGGTCACCCACTGAAACTGCATAAACCACGGTCTGATAGGATTAGGACGGAAACTCATCTATCGCGCCGAGTGATAGATCGCTGGAATTCGCTTCCAGATCACGTGGTTAGGGAACCTACGGTTAAGGGTTTTGCGCGCCAGCTGGATGCTCTTGGGTGGCAACAGCAAACTTTTCCTTTTTCCTAGCTGACTCACCTTCACTTTTCAGTTCTTTTTTATTGACTCAAATATCTTGGTATTCCACTTGCTTAGCTCTTACCACTTTCTCTTTTGCCTCCTGCGTTTACTTTATTCTTTTTCTTTCTTCACGTAACCGACCCAGCAGGGACTGCTAGGGCAGGATACGTGGGCATTAATTGGTTGGACAGGGTGTGATGCGGTCTTTGTTTTAGGTCCATCAGTATTTCAAAGTTCGCCAACTCCTGGTTCAACGACCCGCCGAAGAAGGAACACTCACGGGATAATCCTACAATTCCAGTCCCACTTGAACTTGAACTTCCTTTGCGTTTCCTTACCGTAAGTTTAAGTCCGGGTGAGACTGGAACGATAGGAGAATCCCGTGAGTGTACCATCTTGAGTGAGTCGTTGAGCAAGGAATTGATAAAGTGCTCAGTTATTGATGGATCTAAAGCTGAACACCTATATCGCACGCTGGCCAACCAGTTTATGCCCACGTTTCCTGCGGCAGTCACGTGAAGTAAGTAATAGGAAGAGAAATCGAAGGTACAAAATAAGGAAGTGTACTTTAACTAAGAAAATAATACCAATACATGAAGCAAAGTAGAGAAAAGAAAATCGAAGTACGAAGACTTGCATGAACTCTGAAATGACCTGGAAAACAGTGTTTGAATAAACACTAAAAAAGAAATCTGACTATTGTCCAATTTCCTCTGATCCAAGATATCTTGGATCGACTATGGTGGTCTTGCCAAAGCGTCTCCCTGACGCTTATTAATAATTTTGCGGTTGTTCCCGTTTTACCCCTTGTTTTCGGCCGGTGGCCGATTGGTATGCGCATCTGGTTTGCAACCATAAGGTCACCGGTTCGAATCCGCGTAGGGGTGGGCGTCCTCGCGGTATACTTCGCCCACGCGCGACTGGTGGTGGTCGCGTGGCAGCGAAGCACCGTTACGGCGTACAGCTGGCGATTTATTATATTTATTTACCCCTTGTTTTGCCTTTTTATTGTGGTAGTTTTACGGTTGTATACGTGTTTTTAAATTCTGCGCTGTTTTCCACTTAAACATGGTCGTCTCGCGAAAATCCGAGGTGGGTGAACCCTTGCGTCCTCGTTTGATGAGTCAAACGCAACTTGCAGCAATTCTGCCTGTTCAAGGCCAGTAACGGATACATCTGGTGGCATGCAGTGTGATGTTTTGCTCTCGTTGGTATCACAAAAGTTGTGCCGGCCTCCTAGCGAATCAGTAGAATCTGCTATCATCCAGTAAAAACCTTCTGTTTAGATGTGCAGATTGTTGCGCTCAAAGAGCGAAGCTCCTGGCTTTCACATGTGCTGAATTCAAAGCACTAGCATGCAGATTCCTAGTTGTTGAGAAGGCATTAGCCGAGCTTGCCTCTCTTGCCTCGCTCAACTTTAAAGTGGGTTTGATTATGAAATTCCTGAATATTGCGAATGTGGACGCTGTAACGGACTGTCCTGCTGACAGTCCAACCGTTGACGAGGGGTTCATCCCACCGGACGCTCCTGTTCACGTGGATATAACTGACACAGATGCCTCGGACGCCATTGTTGACCCGTTCCAAATGGAAGGCGAGTCACGCGCTCCTGAGCCTTTAAAGAGTAAGCGTAAGAGGGTAAGGAAAGCGCGTAAACCCTCCGCCCCCAAACCGGAAGGTGATAAAATGCTCAAGAACCAAGCGTCTGAGTTGGAAACACCACCTGGTGTTGCAATTCCCTCAGTGAGACAAGAGGTACCGTCGCCTTCGGTCCCACCGATTCCTGTCAAACAACCATGTGGCATGGATGGTAGAGCATGTGGAGTAAATACACCGCGTCGAGGCGATTCTTACACAGATAGCAGTGTGATTTTCAGAAACGTTACTGAATCCACGCCGCTCTTCCCACCGAGCGCATGCTTGATAATCTTGGTTGGCGTAAAGTTTGCGTGACCAGGCTTTTACCACCAGATTTCCCTGGCGTTACTGTCAGGAAGCTCATCAGATTGGGGAACGTTCCGGTTGGCCAACCAAATCCTCGACCCCGTCTGCTTAGGGTGGTCCTCTCCACCCCAGAAGAGCGCAGGGCCTTACTGCGAGTTGCCTTCAAGCTCAAAGGTAGCAACGTTAGTGTGCAACCAGCCCTTTCGTTAGCGGATAGGTTAAAGTTAAAGGAAGCTATCAGAGACCTAAGAGCACGATGTGCAGCTAGCGAGTAAGGTCTCCGATTGGTGGGTTTCCAGGTGGTCAGCCGGCGGTCCTTTCCCGCCCTGCCATAACCTATTCTACTTGCGCACGGCCCAGGGCTGGTCGTGCCGAAGCCCTCCAAGTAGTACTTAGTGACTTGCGTAGCCTGAGGAACAAGATGTGCAAGGTGGGTCTGCTCGTAGACAAATCTCGTCCAGATATACTTGCTTTCACTGAAACGTGGCTGTCTGAGGAAATCACAGATGACGAAGTATTTTTGTTCGTCGCAATCAGCCGACAATTCAGATATGTCGACCAGCTGTCCGGAAAAGCACCAGACGGCCGTTTCGCCCTATTGGGGCTCATCAGTGGTGCGCATCCCTCGGTCCTCTGCGGAGGATCGAACCCATGACTGCTAGTGGCTCTTGCCAACTAGCCCGCAGCTTATGCAACTGCGCCATGGAGGACGGTATCTGACTATGGTGAATTGTTAGCTTAATGCGATATGGCCCGACGCATCCTCCACTGCCATGCAGGCACCTGCCATGCAGATGACAGCGGTCGGCCTTCCGGCGTCAGGACTTCCGGGTTACGGCAGCTATGAATCGACATAGCATTTTGTGGAATCCGTACGGGCGAATTGGTATTACTTATGAATGGAAGGATTTTGGTGAGTATATTTGTTCGTCGGTTACCAATACCAATACCAATTCGCCCGTACGGATTCCACAAAATGCTATGTCGATTCATAGCTGCCATAACCGGGAAGTCCTGACGCCGGAAGGCCGACCGCTGTCATCTGCATGGCAGGTGTCTGCATGGCAGTGGAGGATGCGTCGGGCTATATCGCATTTAGCTAACAATTCACGATAGTCAGATACCGTCCTCCATGGCGCAGTTGCATAAGCTGCGGGCTAGTTGGCAAGAGCCACTAGCAGTCGGGTTCGATCCTCCGCAGAGGACCGAAGGATGCGCACCACTGTTGAGCCCCAATAGGGCGAAACGGCCGTCTGGTGCTTTTCCGGACAGCTGGTCGACATATCTGAATTGTCGGCTGATTGCGACGAACAAAAATACTCACCAAAATCCTTCCATTCATAAGTAATGACGAAGTATATCTGCCTCCCACCCATGGGTGGTGGCTCCCACCCATGTTTTCCCTTACAGTGCCGATAAGAGGAAAGGCGGAGAACGTTCGTAGCATGCGATCACTTATGTTTGACTATGACTGAGTGTTATCGAGTTCGCAACATGAAAAGAGAAAGAAACGGGGGCAGTCAAGCATGCAGAAGAGGCGACAGCAACGAACGGAGAAAGCACGTACCGATCAGGCAGTGAAAACTCAAGGAAACAACTTTTTATCGGTTTTCAAAACATTTTCTCCGTTTTTTTCTTTCAAAACCTTTCGCGATCTTTTTTGGTTTTCAAAACATTTGGTGCGGTTTTCTGAGGGTACTAACGCGAATGAAAACTTGAAAACGCTGTTAGAAGCAAAATGGTAAGCTAACATTTTAAGAAACGTGTTGGCCAGTGAATTCGACGACCAAACCTAGTAACCATTTTAGTCGTGGCGGAGTCGGAGAGCTTAAGGGGCGGGTTTCCGGTTGTGGTCTCACTGTCTGCAGGCGTTTCCTCCACCATTGGTTGGGTCGATTCATCAGAGGACGAGGGACTGGGGTCGTCCTTCGACTCTGGTTCGACGTAAGCAACTTTGAAACGGTCAGTTGAGACGGTTTCGCGCTTGCCGTCCGATGACGAAGTAGCCATCCTGATGTTGTAGGACCTTGAATGGACCTTCGTAAGGTCGTTCGAGTGGTCTGCCATCAATGTGAATGAAGACAAACAGGCAGTGATGAAGATCTTTGGGGACGTAAGACGCGGTTCTGTTCCCTACTGTGGTCGATTTATTGTGGTGCATGCTCGTGGCTAGCTGCTGAGCGTAATGGGCGTCGTAGCGAGGAGTGTTCAAGCCTGGTAATTGGAGTGGTTGTCCATAGACCGGTTTGTCGCTGGATGTTTCGAGATCGGCTTTCGGTGTTGATCGAATTCCGCGTATTACTATTTACATACGTTCTTTTAATTCAGTGCAAACAGTTCAACTCGAGGCCACAACTGGAAGCTGTTTAAACCCAGAAGGCTCCGGGTTCCTCCTATTCTCGCTCTATCAACTCGCGTAGTCAACGATTGGAACGACTTACCGAAGCATATGGTCGATGCCCAGACTGAGGAATGTTTCTAGCGAACGTTAGATTCTTACCTTTTGAGTACGACGGACCTTTGCAGCTTCCACTGTAGCTGTCACGGGCCCTTGTGGAATAACGCCTAGCAACGAATCGTGGCCTGCACACAATGATCGGGAACGATGGAGCTGACAAAGGATTTTTCCTTCTGCTTTCTACAATCCTATGGTCTCCAGGTCACCACAAAATTTCCCGAAGCAACGAGCTTCTGTGTAGCCAGTCCGCGAGCGTCATGGTAACACCATAACAGGTAAGAGATCGATCGGTTTTGCTTCCTGTTACCCTTATTCGCTTATTTCTCTCCAGCACTTTTCCTTCCCTCTCCCATGCTACTTTAGCTGCTTCCTTAGATCGGCCACTTACTGGGCGGTTGAGCATCCAGCCGTCTACGTGGTATCTTTTTATGTTGCATCTCCGAAAGTCTATTACGTCCCGTCATACTATTTGGACACGGGAGAGCTTCGAACCCCGGACGGGAGGGATACTACCTATGCATGCAGTCCGCCAAGGAGTCCCAATGCGGATCCAACTGTTGTTTGCGAACTACGCGAAAGTTAATATCGGCTAGGCAAACGCAGTGGAAGCATATACACTTCAAATTAGAGTGGCGAGCATAAAATACAAATCGCAGATTGATCTATCCTTGAACAACTATTTGGATATCATAATAAACGTAAGTCGCACTGAATTCCTTCCATTATTACTTTGCCGTAGTCAGACTCCCCGCACTTGCAATCCACCTAAGGAGCTATGTGTAATGTACAAAAATAGCGTAAGTATACAAAAAAGCAAATGCCGAGTTTACTATGCCATAACAGTAAAAACGACAGAATGCGATGATAAATCCACCATTACAGCAAAAATGGGAGAAATATTGGGACGAATTCACGGGGATATGAGCAAGACAGTAAAAGACTAATCCACCGACAGATGAATGCCAGTGAGAATATCCAAGGTACACCAGGAGTAGGGCACAGGATGAGAAATCTGTATGCCAAAGGTTCCCCAGGTTCCGCTTAAATGGGCTCTGTCTAGATGACCGCGTTACAGTAACTGTTGAAACAGAGCAAGGTTTTTAGACCATGTCCATTTGGAATACGCTTCCAAATATAGTGTGAACGCAAAAATGACAGACAATAGCTTTACACGGAAGCCTCCGGAATCCACGACCGGACGGATACTACATATTTTGCGACCCTACCAGTTCCCTACAAGAGTTTCTGAATCTGGTTCGTTGCCCTTGAGGTAAGGACTTTTGTGGTCACGGCGTGCATGTTGTGTTTCATCGTTCGAGCTTTTCTCCTAAAAGCTTTGTGAGGCGACTGTGTTTGGATAACTTGGAACTGGAAATTTGACTTTGTCATTTTCTGTTGCGATTCAAAGGGTCTTGAAAGTCCCAACACACACGGAGTTCTTCTTCTGCGTTTTCCTCTTCTACGATTTTTCGTCAGCTTTAAGATTTTATTCGTGAAAACTGTACGATAGCACTTAACTTAAAATCTTACTGTCACGCTTTCTTGTGATCCAAAGGGGCACGGAAGTTCCAACACCCTTGGAATCCACCATCTGCCAATTTCCTGCTGATTGTCCTTCTGCAAGCATTTTTCCCCGAAAGCGGTTTTTCAGTACCGAGCCATCCCGAAACCAGTGATATACAGATTCTTCACTTTAGAACTCGCCCACTTTTTCGCTCCAGAACTTTCGTCCATTGATTCGGTCATTGATCTGAAAGAGTTAGCAAACTATTGATCCAGGTCATACGGATCCATAGACCTTTTCGGATTCTCTGCTCTTTTATTGCTTCTCCTGGAGAACCTTCACACTTGGCGTCGCTGCTCTCCTCCCGGCCGGTGGCCGAGTGATCTGCACGTTTGCTTTGAAACCATAAGGTCACCGGCTCGAATCCGCGTAGGGGTGGGCGTCCTCGCGGTATTCTCAGCCCGCGCGCGACTTGTGGTGGTCGCGCGGCAGCGAAGCGCCGTTACGGCGTACAGCTGGCACATTATTATTATATTATTATTCCCGGAGCACTGCTGATCCCACATCACCTTTGGCCAGTAATTTGCCTTGTGGACTCCAACCTGTTTCTTTCCTGAGTCTAACTCCGTACGAACGAATCACGTCTGGTAAGATCCGATTGAGTCCTTCGTTTTTTGTGTAGTGGGCCTCTGCAAACCGGTTCGCATTTTACTTTCCTTTGATTTCTTGCCTTCATTTCCTGTC
This sequence comes from Dicrocoelium dendriticum, assembly GCA_944474145.2. Classification (NCBI taxonomy): domain Eukaryota; kingdom Metazoa; phylum Platyhelminthes; class Trematoda; order Plagiorchiida; family Dicrocoeliidae; genus Dicrocoelium; species Dicrocoelium dendriticum. The sequence continues at coordinate 11,007,021 of OX104067.1, read as the reverse complement.
GTGATGGCTAAAGAACTCTGTCCTAACTCGCCTTCCCGTCTACAACCATCTGACTTGGAGGCACGATGCGGCAAATTGAGATGCTTAGAACCAGTGACCAACTCTACTGATGGAATGCCGTTGGTTTTACGAATTATGCGCTGGTTTGAGTACAGAGCAGTATACTGTGACGGCGAATAGTGAAGTGTGCTTTTAGTTGTCCCACTTGTTGCAAACACAGAACTCGATGTGCTTCGCTTTTGCATGCAAGGTTTTCGGCACTTGTTTCCAGGTTAGAAAGCATGGAAAACCTGCTTTCTTTGGGGCATGACCTGGACCGGAAAGTGACGGGGATTGTAGCCAACCTTGAAAACGTATGGGTGCCTGGCCTGCGCAATATCGATGGTTTGTATGACCCCTCGGACTCGAGCATCTTGACGATCTTACCGACTTTGGTGAGCGCGTCTTCTCTTAACGGTAATCCCTCAGACGGTGTCTTCAACTCAGCACCTGATGAGAAAGAGTTACACGCTCATACGCCCGTCAAAATGAAGCGAAGGAAGACTACCAAGGAAGTAACCTCACCTAAGGTAGAAGCCAATGGGGCCGCAGCGTGTACGGCAAGTTCCCTGAGTACAAAGCCATCGGAACAGTGTCCTATTGCCGTTCCGATAGCTCCAAAAGCTCCGTTTGGCGTAACAAATGCTTCTAAATCGGTAGGGGATAAGTTGTACATGTCCCCACCCAGTAATTCTGTAACGCGGTATGAACACTCCACCTCGAGGAGATATGTACATCAATAGTAGTGTAATCTTTAGAAATGTCATTGTATCCTCTGACGCATCTCTACAAGAAAAGATGTTACATGATGTTGAATGGTTTAAAATTCTCGTTACTAAACTCCTACCTTCTGTATTCCCTAGTGACTGCGTAAGCTAACCAGGCTTGGAGGCGTACTTGTCAGTAGTCCCACCCCAAGGCCTCGATTACTGCGAGCGGTCCTTTCCACACCAGAGGAGCGACAAGCACTTATGCGGTTTGCTTTTAAACTAAAAGGTTCTAGAATCAGCATACAGCCGGACCTTCTAGCGAACAGCGAGAAATTACAGGCAGCCATTCAAGACCTTAAGGCACGTCGCGCAACGAAGGAAAGCGGTTTGCGCTTGGTGGGTTTTCGGATGGTGCGCCGGCAGTCCACCTCCGTCTTGCCAGTCCCCATTCTGGTGGCGCACGATCCAGCATTCACCATACCAAAACCCTTAATATAGTGCTTAGTAACGTGCGTAGCCTGCGTAACAAGTGCGAAGTTGGCGCTCTTGTGGACCACTGTCTTCCAGATGTCCTCGCTTTCTCTGAAACATGGCTGTCTGCGGACTTCATGGGTAGTGAAATATTTTTACTTGGATACGCACTGCTGAGGTCGCATCGTCCCTGCGACCGTCGTGATGGAGTTGCACTCTACCAGCTGGGTGGTTCGGGTGTACCCCGTTCCAGCAGTGTTCGTCGACAATGTTCCACCTCGGTGGGGCATTGTATTCCAGCAATTGTGCTGATTTCATGGGGAGTATTGGGCCCCTGTTTGGTGATCTACCAAACAGACGCATGAACTGAACATTCAGTCATCGCCTCCCAATGGGCGCGATTCCCTAAATTCACCCCGCTGCCTTGCGGGTAGGTTATTTAGTCAAAGGCTCAGAGTAACATCCCCTAAGTTAACTCCCTATTTCGGCTTGGGCAACCGGGTAGTATCTCGCTTTCTCACAAAATATGAACTGTACTACAACGGGCTCATCAGCTACTGTTTCTGCTCCTCACAATCATGCGACTTAATCACACGCCAATTGTTTGTTTGCTAACAATCCTCACTTTCTGTTACCCGATTCATGTGTTCAACAATCTGGCTGCGATTCCTGTTGCGCCACGGACCAAAGAGTTCAGTCTATGGCTCTCCTCTGTCCCTGATCCTCGTTCCGTCTGGCGTGCTTCAACGTTTGGACACTCATGCAGATTGGACAGCAAGTCGGTCTAGTGCGCACCCTAGAGTCCCTAGATATTGATGTCTGCTGACTTTCAGGAAACCCGGTTGCAAGATCAATCAATCAATCAACCCTGAATAGCCTATCCAGAGTGGTCCCATTATTTGGTATGCACTTCGCACCTTCAAAGTGCAAAGTGTTGCTGCAGGACCACCAGCCACTCGATGACCCCTTGACGCTTGCTAACGAGGAACTCGATGTGGTTGATCAATTCACTTATCTTGGCAGCTGCATCAGCAATGATGGACGCATAGAAACTGACGTTAGCTCACGCATTGCAAAGGCCAGAGCTGCCTTCTTGAACCTGCGTCATCTTTGGCGACAGAAGGGAGTTTCCCTCCGTCTGAAAGGCCGTGTATACAAGGCCACAGTGAGGGCCGTTCTGCTCTATGGTAGTGAAACTTGGCCCCTTCGGTCTGAAGATCTGAGGCGCCTTCAAGTCTTTGATCATCGTTGTCTGCGAAGCATTGCTGGTGTCGGATGGCACCAGCGTGTCCGCAACGATGATGTGCGTAGGCGAGTACTAGGTGGTGATGATCATGCTAGCTCCCTAGAACAACAGATAGCACTGAATAAGTTACGTTGGCTCGGGCACGTGCTACGCATGCCTGGTCACCGCTTACCTAGGAGGGCCTTGTTCAGTCTACCAGGTGTCGGATGGCGCAAGGCTCGAGGTGGACAGAAGTTGACTTGGCAGCGGGAAATGAAGTCACTGACGACCAAACTGGGTGCCGTTGGTTCGTCTCGCCTTCCGGGTTGGAGTCCACGTGACTCACCTTGTGCTTGGCTCGAGACTTTACAGGACATGGCTCGCATTCGACACCAGTGGCGCGTCTGCTGCCGTCTCCTAATCGGATTGTCTGTTTAAAGTGTGTTTGGTGCTGAGTTATCTGCGGTGTAATGGCTGATTATGACACGTGGCAGTGAAAGCCGCAAGGAAGCTGTCTCGCCGATGCCGCCTTATCTTTGCACGATAGCCAGCTGTTTGTGACGGTATGTTGTCTACACAAGGTGTAGGCGCCTTGACCCTGAATGTTTGCTTAGGGCATTAAGGTTTTCAGGTAAGTCCCCCTTCTCTCCCTCTTATTCATTATTTCATAGGTCCTCATGGTTGTATGGCAGCGAAGCATCAGTTCAAATGGCTGATGTACTGCTGTTGATGATGATGATGATGGTTGCAAGATCCCAGCGTTGCTTACATTGACATTCCCCAGTGACCACGAAGCCAGATATCACCTGCGTCTTTCTAGAGATTCAGAAGCAGCCTCAGCGGGTTTGGCTGGTGTAGGTATAGCACTAAGTGGCAAGGCCGAGGCGGCACTACTGGACTGGTTCCCTATTAACAACCGACGGTGTGCACTTCGGCTTCGGGGTTCATGCAGAATCAACAAGCGCGAGGAAGAGAGACGCAACTTATTTGTGATCTCCGTGTAGGCTCCAGCTGACTGCGACTCGGTCAAGGACGAATTCTACCGGGATCTACATCAGCTTTTGACTAATGCTAAAAGTCGGATGTTGTTATCCTTGCTGGGGATTTTAATGCACGGGTTGGCCGCCTGTTGCCATACGAACGCCACCTTGGTGGTCATCACGCGCTCGATGAGAACCGCTCTGATAACGGAGAGTGACTTCTCACATTGTGCGAAAACAACCGTCTGTTCCTTTCGAGCACTAACTTCAGGCGTACGAAGAAGCGTTTCCCAACGTGGCGTCCTCCTTCGCCAACACATCTGTGGTCTCAAGTTGATCACATTGCAATTAGCTTCAAATGGCGCGGCAGCGTACTGGACTGCAGGTCCTTTTGGTCCACCTTCATTGACTCAGATTATGCACTGCTCTGCGCGAAAATCGGTATGTATTTTGGGGTATCCCGAAACACGAAGCACCCCAAGATTGATGTAAACAGATTAACCGATTCTTCTGTCCAGACGAGTTATCAGTCTTCACTGGCATATGCATTCAGTTACAATCCACCACAAGACGTGGAGCAACACTGGACTTGTATACTGAAAGCGATGACCATTTCCGGACAGTCATGCTGCGGCTTAACTCCATGCCCCCTAAAGGCTTGCATATCTGCTCGTTCTCTAGCGCTGTTCGTGCGCCGCAAAGATATCCTGGCGGAACCAGATTGCAACGAGCGGCGCCATTCTGCCAGCCGGCTGCTCAAGCAAGACCTACGCATGGATTACGAGACATGGTGGTCTGCGCGTGCTTTACAGATGAAGACCGCTGTCCTCTCTGGCCACACTCGCAGTCTTTTCCAACTCATTCGGTCCACTGGCCTCAGGAAACCTGGTTTCAGTGAGGTCATTTGTGAGGTGGATGAGTCTCCAATCACCAACCAACAGAGGCGTATGGACCGTTGGGCCGAGCACTTTGACTCGCAGTTCAACTGGCCTCCACCATCCATCAGTACGGGTAGTACACCTTGTTGTCCACCCTGGCTCCTCCCACTAAATCCACCCAGCTAAGCGGAAATCCGCCTCGAGATTCGACGCTTGAAGCGGTTCAAGGCTGCTGGCTCAGACGGACTTCCTCCGGAACTGTTCATGTACGGCAGTGTGGTGATCATTAACCAGCTAACCGCGCTGTTCATAAAATTCTGGCATGAAGAGAAAGTGCCTTTCTGTTGGAGCGAATCAGTTATTGTCGCGATTTTCAAGAAAGGCGCTCGCACCTCATGTGTAAGTCATCGCGGGATCAGTCTTATTTCGGTTGCCTCTAAGCTATTGGCATCCATTCTGCTTCGCAGACTATCCCCAGTACGTGAATCATATTACCGTGAAGAACAAGCTGGTTTCCGTCTTGGCCGCGGATTTTTGTGGATCAAGCCTTCACGCTCCGTCGGTTCCTCGAACATCGCCACATTTATCACAGGCCCACTATTGTTGCATTCCTAGACATACGTGCCACTTTTGTTCAATACGTAACCCAACCCGGCACATTTAGCACTTTTTCCACATCATGTAATGTTTGAGTCTGATGAGAATTACCGAAAAGAATTCTTTACTCAGATTCTGCCTCCCTTGATTCATACTTTTGACTCCGTTGATCGACCTGCTTTATGGCGTTGCTTGTTAAAGAACAGGGTGCCAGAGAAATATACCGCCATTTTACGAGCACTTTACCTTCACAAATACGGCAGTGTGATGGTCTATGACAAGCTTTCTTCGCAATTTGCTGTCAATAGCGGTGTGCGACAGGGCTGCCCTATGTCCCCACTCCTCTTCGCAATCGAAGACGTTCTGTCAAGTGCTCTGTCGGCCGGTGGCCGAGTGGTCTGCACGTCTGCTTTGCAACCATAAAGTCACCGGTTCGAATCCGCGTAGGGGTGGGCGTCCTCGCGGTATTCTCAGCCCGCGCGTGACTGGTGGTGGTCGCGCGGTAGCGAAGCGCCGTTACGGCGTTCAGCTGACACATTATTTTATTTATTTTGTCAAGTGCTCTAGGTTTCCAACGTGTTGGTCTAAAGCATCTCCTGGATGAGCGCGCGACCGACTTAGATTATGCTGATGATATCGCCTTACTTGGTGACGATCCTCAGGGTATGCAACTCATTCTGGATCGTTTGGCGGTTGACACAGCTAAGTATGGCATGAGCCTCGCCCCATCGAAGTGTAAACTACTGGTCAAGGATTGGCTTTCACCTGCTCCCGTGCTCACTCTCGAAAGTGCACAACTTGAACAAGTAGATAGTTTCGTCTACCTCGGGAGCTGTGTTTCTGTTGACGGCACTATCAACAAGGAAGTTTCTCTTTGCATCGCTAAAGCTCGATCAGCATTTGTCAATTTGAGGCACTTGTGGCGTCGTCGAGACTACTTATTCTCGCTAAAGGGCCGCATTTACAGCGCATCTGTTCGCTCAATATTGTTGTATGGGTGCGAGTCCTGGCCGATTCGCGTGGAAGACGCGTCATCTTTCTGCTATCGATAGCGTTTGCTTAAGGAGGATTGCTCGTGTTTGGTGGCAAATCGAGTTAACAGTAATGACGTTGGACGTCGCATCTTGGGTAATGCGAGTATTTTGTAGTGCCGACCATAAACCACTTGCCTTTGCTTACCGTGGTTCATCCGACCGTTTCTCCCCTAGAGAAGTTCGTCATTTTGATTATATTTCACAGTTTTCGACCGACATTCGCCATGTTGATGCTGCCAATAACGTTGTCGCCGATGCCATTTCGCGTATATGTCTTCACGAAGTTTCACGGCAGAAGATTACCTTAGAAGACATAGCAGCTCATCAGGAAGGAGATCCTGAGTTTGTGCAACTGAGATCAAATCCGTCCATCAAATTATCACAGTTGCCAATCCTTAACTCAGACTCTAAAATTTACTGTGATATTTCTACTGGCAAGCCCCGACCTTTTGTCCGTCAGCAGTACCGCCGAATCATCTTTGACCACCTGCATGGAATCTCACACCCGATCATCCGAGCCACCGTCAAGCTAATTACTGATCGCTTCATTTGGCACAACATGCGTTCCGAGATTCAGCAGTGGGCCAAACACTGTATCACTTGCCAAACCAGCAAGATCCACCGTCACACGATTACCGTTCCCGGCACGTTTGCTCTTCCCGACGCTCGTTTCAAACATGTTCATCTTGACATCGTTGGACCTTTGCCTCCATCCATCGGTTTTATCTACTTATTGATATGTGTTGATCGTTATACGCGTTGGCCACTTGCCGTGCCTTTACGTGATGCTTCTACAGAATCTGTGGCGCAAACATTCATTGAGAATTGGATTTCCGTCTTTGGCACGCCAGCCATTATTACTACCGATAGAGGACCTCAATTCAATTCGGCCTTGTTTCGTGACATGAACCGCTTGCTCGGTTGTTCACACCTACAGACAACCGCCTATCACCCAGCTGCTAATGGCATCGTTGAACGTTTCCATCACCAACTTAAAGCCTCAATTACTGTTTCACTGTCGAATTCACAATGGTCAGAACGTCTACCGATTATCTTGCTTGGTATTCGTAACACCATTAAAGAAGACATTGGCTGTTGTCCCGCTGAGTTGGTCTTTGGCACTACTCTCAGACTTCCTGGAGAAATGGTGCTAGACTCAAAGGTTACTGGAGAAGTTGATGCGACCTCGTACGTCATACGCCTGAGGCTACACTTCAGTTCAATTCGTCCAACACCACCTCGAATCAGTCCCCGGAGTCAACAGGTACACCCGGATTTGCGCACTTGCCCCTTCGTTCTCGTGCGCGTCGATTCCGTCCGTAAACCTCTGACACCGCCTTACGAGGGCCCCTTCGATGTTGTTGCCCGAAAAGAAAAGTACTTCGTGCTGGACAGAAATGGTTATCAGGATACTGTGACTATTGACCGCTTGAAGCCGGCGTACATCGAGACGCGATCACTACCGAAACCCACGGACGTTCCTGTCACCGACCACCCCACCTTCCCAACTACGCCTCCTACTCAGCCCATGTGTGACACCTCTGTTCCCTCTTCTGCACCCCAAGCATCTCACGACAAACTCGAAATCGCATCACCAAACACGCTTCGGACGTACAGTTTTTCTCCCTTCCAGACTACGGTAAATGATACACAAGTATCGAGCTTTCGTCTCAGTGACTCACGCTCTAGGGGGGGAGGGAGTTCTGTAGCGCTTGTACATATCTCTCTTCCCAACTGTACTTTTTTATTCTCATTTCCATTATTATTGCACAGTTTTGTTTTAACTGACCAACAACTGCTAAAATACTTTTTCGGGTTTTGATTCGCTTTCTGGTTTCGGCTACGCGTGTTGTGCTGTTGATCGTCGTAGGTCTGCTAGCCTCGTCCATCGATCATCGGATCTAACGCGTCGATTTATTGTGCCGACTAAGTCTCGTCTTCCGACCAGATTATGCGACTAACTGACGGCCTACCGAAGATCATTCTTTACCTAAGGTCAGCTCCAGCATTCTTATTTATAGACTGAGAGTACTTTTATGTAGTTAAGCCCTTTCCGTTTGGCCTTTCACTACAATTTCCTTCAACTAACTGGTTTTGTTGCGCCAGTTGAGGTGGCTGGGTCACGCCCTACTCATGTCACCTGAGCGTGTACCGCGTCGCGCTCTATAAGCTGGTTACAGGCCTGGCTGGAGACGTCCGCTTGGTGGTCAGCCTTCTACATGGCGGAAGCACAAGAAATCGCTGACGTCGTGTCTAGCCGCTGTTGGATCCGTACATCTTCCAGGATGAGGACTCAAAGATGAGGAGTGCCAATGCCTTAACACTCTTGAGGACATGGCCCGCAAACGGAATCATTAGAAGAATTGTGTACAGTATTGTACTGATTCACATGTTTACTACTTCAAACAATGAAAATGACAAAAAAGAGAAAAATCGGCGTGTGAAAAACAACCTAGAAATGCTATGTTCTACGTTTTGTCAAAATGTTCCTTTTTTCCTGCGGCCTATTAGCTGAAGTGCGTTGCTCTCCATCCACTGCTATACCACGATGATTTTGACGTGATGACACCCTTATTCGCTGACCTCCATGGTTTTCTGTTGGCTCTGTGTCTGGTTTCTAGACTGCTGATTATATATATATATATTATGTATATATTATATATATTATATGTATATATATATATATATATCGGTCTCTTTAAGCTGCATAAATTTCATTCCAGTTTGTTTGGTTTGTTTTGCCTATCTGAATAATCTTCTATTAGCTGGCCACGTTGCTTACGCTAATTGCGCTTCGGTAACATTGTTGCGTTTGTAGCATTTTTGAGTAACTTGTGGACGTTGATTCCTTATCGCGAATTCATTGCTAACCAACTTACTTCATATGTTAATTTAGCGAAGAGTTATGCCACCATATCTGTATGCATTATTGTATTTATTTTGTTTCCTTGTGTCGTTTCAAGTGATTGGCTGTTGCTTGATATTCCCGGTGTGGCTGCGCTTGATGTGCATGTTGACAAGGTGCCTACCTGTCTATTACCAACTACCTCGTCCATACTGGCTCCAGGAGACAGTTGGTCGTTGCTGGAGGGGACGGGGTGCACAGTCCTTGTGGCCGTGCTAGGCTCGAAGAGCGGTTCCGTGCACTCAGTGTGGAGCGGACTACGGTCCAGCCACCGCCTTGTGTGCGCTTGATTCCCCAAATACAGTGTGCTTTTGTTTGCCTGTGAAGGAGTGTGGGCCGGCTCCGTTGATGGAACGTGGCTCCCATCCACATGCCTCCCGGTCTTATTCCTTCGGGCTTACACTGGATATGGGGTGTGTGATTGGAGCTGTGGGTGGTGCAGCGCAAGCCACCCATGGTCCCTCTGTAGGCGCAGGCGTCCTGTGGCTTGCCACAGTGACAGGCAAATCCGAAACCGGATGCCGCCAACCATATATATATATATGCCGGTCATCACCTTGATGTTACTTTTATTGATTTTAGCGAAGTGTTTGATATGGTTCCACGCAAACGACTCCTTATCAACCTCTGGTAGATTGGCATCACCAGTAATTTTCTCGGCTAGATCGCTGATTTCCTAGATGACCGTACTATAAGGCTGAAGGTTAACGAACTCGTCTCTGGTCCTGTTCTCATGACCATTGGTGTTCCACAAGGTTTCTTTCTTGGTCCCAAACTCTTCAAAACCTTCATCAACGATCTCCCGGAAATGCTCCAAGTGGACTGCTTGGTTTACGCGGTTGATCTTCAACTGTAGTCGGAAGTACCCAGGCCTGAAGATACTGACAACTTGCAACTGGCGCTCGATCTGCTGCACGATTGGTCTGTCAAGTTGCAAATGCCTATCAGTCGCGATAAGTGCTGTGTTTTCCCGATCTGCGCGCAAGATCTTTTTTATTGCGTACCACCTAGTTGATTTTTTTCTGAAGAATGTGGCTCGTGAGAAGGGTTTGGGTGTGATTTCTTCTCCAGACCTAAGAACAACACAGGACACATTGCGGAAGGTGGCCTTTGCCAACAGGATGCTCTGTGCCATACGAAGGTCTTTCTACAAATTGACACCGGAGACTTACATACTCCTGTTTTCCTCCCACGTTCGTCCAAAACTGGAATACAGGTTACCTGCCTCACGAAATTTGAATTTCAGTTGCTCGAAAAGGTTCAGAGACGTGGATCCAAACAGGCCTCTGCTAAGTGTTTCACCTTATCCCCTTCGTCTCCAGCGGATGGATTTCTTTTCTCTCAACTACCGTCATCGACGTGGGGGTCTGATTCATACTAGACGGGTTTTAAGGGGTGATCTGGAGAAGGAGATGCAGCAGTTCTTTCAGCTCAATGAAGATTATTCGACACGGGACCACAGTTTGAGACTCTTTAAGCCTCGCAGGCACCACGTCCGGTCCGATGTCGCGTTATCCACGTGTTATGAATGAGTGGAACAACCCTGAATACATGGTAAGTGTGCAGACAGAGGAATTTTTCAAAAAACGACTGGACAAATACATGCTGAGCACATTTGGATTCCGCTGTTTTTGCTGCAGCTGGAACAATCCCTCGGGGAACACGGATTAGCAACGGCATGTGTCGTCCAGTCAATGACCGGAAGGTGATGGAGCTGGCACGGGTTTTCCCTTCTTCTCTCTACTACTCTATGAACTATGAGCTATGTGGTCCAGTTGCACTTTTGTTTTACTTGTCGCTTCACAGCTGCTCCTTCTCTAAGGACAGGACGAATACTGTAGCGCGTCACAGTGTCTTCGTAGCAAACTAATAAGTAAGATGTCGAGCATCGCTTACATTGCGATTGTCGATTTCTCTTTTCTTTGTCTTCCTATTTCCTCTTCAGTTTCGTTAGCGCAGCCATCTCTCGTACTTGTTTCATTCATCATTATACACATCAGCTAGAGGTGGGAAAAACACCTCCGCTATTGTGCCGCAATACATGAAGGAAATACATACATACATACATATAATACAATACAAAAGTAAAAATAGATACAATAGTTGCATGCCAGCTGAGCTACCAGCAACGGATAGGCATCGTTCCGGTAAGCTTCCAGCCAGCTACTAGGCAAAAAGAAAAAAAAGTTATGTTTTACCCTAGAAAATGAGATCGTAGATGGATGGGGAGGCTAAAAGGGATGAGGAGGGACAAAGAAACTCAACATGAACGCCACTGAGGTCGACTCCTTGCCATGTCAGCAAGTGTATCCAGCCAAACGTGTTCACCGTCTTTTGGACCCCAACCAGGGAGCCGTGACGCTCCAACCGAGGCTAGCTCCGAAGTGAGGGACTTCATTCCCCTGGACCAAGTCATCGCTTGGCCACCTCTCCTTTTCTTCCACCCACATCTCCGGTGAGCAAACAACGCACATCGAGGGAGTCGGTGGGCTGGCATGCGTAACACGTGGCCAAGCCATCGGAGCCTGGTGCGGGAAATAACGGTGCTGAGCGGGTCAGATCCTTTTCCTGGGCCGTAAACAAGGCGTCGGACACGCTCGTTACTCACGCGGTGTTCCCACCGTATGTGAGCCAAACTGCGAAGGCACCGGTGGTCGAACGTAACTAGCCTCTTCATGTCCGCCGATCTTATGGGCCAGGTTTCGCAACCGTACAGTAAGGTCGAACGTACCGCTGCATTGTACACTCTACCCTTCAGGGCGAGAGTGATGCCGCGCCGCCGCCAAAGGTGGCGAGGGTTAGCAAAAGCACTTCGAGCTTTCGCTAGACGGTTCGTGATCTCGTCTTCGATCCCGAGGGCGCTGATACAACTTCCCAGGTAATTGAATTTCTGAACGACTTCTAGCTGATCCCCACCAAGGGTCAGCGCAGGGCGCGATCCCTGCCAATCTTGGAGGAGCGCTTTGCACTTCGGTGGTGCAAAGCAAAGCCCGAAGCAGCTGACAGCCAGTGCTAATCTGTCTAGCGCAGCTTGGCACGTCTGGGAGCTGTCACAGATGAGGGCAATGTCGTCTGCATACTCCAAGTCAAGAAGTCGTTCTCCTGGGAGTAGCTCCACACCTTCCAAGTCATGTCTTGTAAATGCAATCTCCATGACTTCGTCAATAGCGAAGTTGAAGAGGAAAGGTGACAGCGGGCATCCCTGTCTCACACCGCTGGAGATATTAAAGGGTGGCGACAGCTTGCCGTAAGCCCTCACTCTGCCCGTGCTACGCGCATATAATGCTTGGATAATATTTACATATTTCTCGGGCACACCTTTCCTGAGTAGACAATTCCAATGGGCACATCGATCAACCGAATTGAAGGCACCTTTGATGTCGAGGAACACGACTACGGTGGGCCGCCAATATGTGTAGCGGTGCTCCAACAACTGACGCAAAGTGAATATGTGGTCAATGCAGCCACGACCACGACGAAACCCGGCTTGCTCCTCACGAATCTGGCTTTCACGAGCGCCAGTCAGTCTGTGAAGAATTATGGAGGCGAGTAATTTGGAAGCGATGGAGATCAGACTGATTCCTCTATGGTTGCCGCATTCGGAGCGCGAGCCGCCTTTGAAGATGGAACAATAACGGAGCGGCTCCAGTCGGTTGGGACAATCTCGTGCTCCCACAGTTTCACTAGTAATTCATGTAAAGCATCAACAAGAGCAGAGTTTCCGAATTTGAAGAGGGCTGGAGGAAGATCATCTGGTCCCGCGGCTTTGTTCAACTTCAACAGTCCGATCTCACGTTCGACTTCTGAGCAAGAGGGTGGATCCAAAGGGACAGCCCACGGAGCAGGGCGATCAGTGACCGGCGAATCGAACAATTCTAGCCGATTAAATTGCTTTTCAAAATGCTCAGCCCAACGCTCCAAACGTTTTGACAAATTATGGCTAGGCTGTCCACTCTCATCACAAATTGTTTCACTAACACCAGGTCTCCTGCTGCCCGTTTCCCGTATCAGACGGAATAACTTACGATGGTTGCCAAGGGCAGCGGCCACTTCCATCTCTGATGCTCGATGAGACCACCAAGATTCGCGGTCTCTCTTCAGGCTAGCGCGGAGTTTTGCCCGGAGCTCTTTGCGAGTTTCATTGTGTTCGCTTCCAGCCGTGATATGCCGGCGAGCGTCGATAAGTTCCAGAGACCGAGAAGAGACCCAATGTCCATGTGGGCTTTTCGACATACCACATGAGGATTTGCCTGCTGCTAGTAAGGTCTGGCGAACATGTGACCAGTAACCATCAATTGTCTCCAGTGAGCGAGTACTCAACTCGCATGTCAGCGTACTTCAATGTGTCAATGCGCTCGCAGCGTCGTCGTGGGCGTCCTCCAAAGCGCATCCGCATGTCAGCACATACAAGTGCATGATTGGTGTCCACACATGTGCTCCAAATCGAGCGACAATTCTGGATGCAGCCTCTCTGGCGGTAACTAATAGCAATGTGATCGATCTGCGTCCATGGCTGGTTCGAGGCTGGTGGGCGCCAAGTCACCCTCCGGCGGGTGCTGTGTCGGAAATTAGTGCTCGCAAGAAATAAGGGAGCATCCTCACACAAATGAAGTAACCGCTCACCGTTATCATTACGGGAGCCTACACCGTGCTGACCGCCCAGATGCATTTCATCAGTGGACAACTTTCCAACTTGTGCGTTCATATCCCCCGCCAGCACAACAGTGTCCGTGCTTCTTCTGTGGCGAAGGAGCTGTGTCAGTTGGCGGTAGAAGTCGTTCTTTACCGAATCATCGCTACAGTTTGTGGGCGCGTAGGTAGCGATGATGAATAGACACTTGTTGATCCCGCGCGACTTCGAAGCTTTAAAGGAGCCAGCCAATCGTACCGCACACATCTGGCTACTGATTGGAATCCAATCAACCAGATCAGCTTCAGCCCGGGGACTCAGGGCAATGCCAACACCAGCTTGGCCGGTGCTCGAAGCTGCATCGTCACCAGATAGGCGCAATGAGAAAATTCTGTTTGCGTCACCTGAAGGGGATCGCAGAGTGAGCACAGAGCTCGAGTCTTGCAGGCGGGTCTCCGATAAGCAGCAGATATCGATCGAGAGGGTCTCCAATGTTCGGGCAAGTGCTGCCTGTTGACCGATCTGTAGTAGTGTGCTTACATTAAGGCATGCCAATCTGAAGGAGGATCGAGGGCTCCAAATGGAAGCCGATGAACTGGAATGGACCGCTTGGTTGGACATGGGCTTGTCGACAGGAGAGGAGTGACGCTCCGCTTTCACATGTGAGTTAAAACTAGACGATAAATGCCTAGCAAAGTATGTTGGGGGAGGACCAAGAATCGGGGGGTTGAAAACTGGGGGGATATTAGTGAAGTTGGAAGGGGACGGTAAGAGTGAAAAAGCGTAAGATGGGGAATAAGAAGACGGGAAGGCTTGAGCAGTAGCATCCAAACCCCTATCCACCCTGCTCGATGCAGCAGATAGGGCACCGTTGATTATCCTCTGCGGTGGCCAGAGCATCAGCGATTTGTTTGAAGTGTGATTCATTGTATTGCGTGGGCAGGATACTGTCAGGTTGCCCAGGCCTAGACAGGAGAACGATTAGGGTTCTCAACCAAAGCCTTTGGTTCAAAAACCTGACCGCATGGCAGCGGGTTTGGCGTTGAACTACAAGGAGTCCGTTTTAAGGAATAAGGTGCCACCCTCATTCCAACCCCCAACCTGGAGGACCAGGAGGCTGAGTTTGTCTGACCTCTAACCATTGACCAATCTGGTATGAGTGACTCTGAAGGTGCAAAAGCACCACCCAGCATAGCTCAATGGATCGCTGAGGCACACAAACCATCGCACCACGGTCAGGTCCAGTCTCATTGCGATGGCTCATACTTGTTTACATGCCATTCATCCAGTCACCTCACGCTCGGTCCTCCATCAGCAGCTGTGACAATGCCGTTCAGCTCGCCACGAGGTGTAACACGGGCGCACCTCTTCCATCCAGATCCGATTCTTACTAGGTGGTTGTCCAGCCGCCCACGAAGTATTTCTTTTGCCTTTCCGTCTTCTCGGTCTAAAACGACCTATGTACGTCCTGGACACGGCAGCCTTCGGAACCTTCAACCGAACGCATACTACAAATGCTATCATCTGCCCGACTTTTCAAAAGAGCAACAAGCGTCTCGCTGCCAATTATAGACCGGTTCATTTAACAAGCGTACTGGTCAACTTATTAGAGAAGTTAGCAATGTGATTAAAAATCATCTACAGGCATTTGGTCTGCTCCATTCACTCCAACACTGTTTTCGCAACAGTCACTCCTGCACGACTAATTTGATAGTTGCACGCGAATGTTGGGCGGTTGCTGTGGATCGGGGTCATGCAGTACATATACTGTTTATTTACTTCTCCAAAGTGTTCGACACTGTACCGCATTCTCGCCACTCCTTGAAACTTCGGTCATATGGCATATCAGTGTGTGTTCTACAATGGATCTCCACATTTCTGAAAGAGAAAGATGTATGTTCCTGTGGGGTCTAGTCTTTCCATCAGTCATTCCTTAGTGGAGTCCCGCAGGAATCGGTGCTTGGTCCCTTGTTATTTTCTCTGTATGTCAATGAGTTGCCCGAACTGCTGGGGTACCGTCTCTCATGTTTGCAGCTTACAACGTTTCGGCACACAGTGTCCAAACTCGATAGACCCCAGCCTCTGCAACGGGCCCTCGATAACCTTTGGGACTGGACATCTCTGTGGCAGATGCCCATAAATTATGCAAAGTGTTCCGTCTTAAGATTATGGTCAAATGGACCCCAAACGCGTTACATGCTTGGCCGGATTGAACTGCAGTGTGTTTTCTAACTGGTAGTCCTAGGTGTCACATTGTCTTCAAAACTGAAGTCCAGTGAGAACTGGGGAAAAGTTACGTACCAAGGTTTCAGAATGCTGTGGGTGATCCGTAAGACATTCGAGACCATCACAGGCGATATGTTTGTTAGGTTATTCTCAGCCTCTGTTAGGCGACATTTGGAACACTGCATCCAGGCATGTCCGCCCTGCTTAGTCACGAACAGGATGTCAGTGGAGAGAATGTTGAGAGCTGGAACCAAAACGGTTCATGGACTAGGGAACATTTATTATCCAACTGACTACTTGAGCTGGGAATGTTTTCTATGCATTATCGTCGCCATCGAGGCAACCTGATCTTGACCTATCGTATACTTACGGGTAAAATCGGGCCCGATTTATCGGCTTTTCCAACTAGCTCGGCTTTCATCTCTCTGAGGTCACTCGATGAAGTTACACAACCCTTGATCGGATGGAGTCCGAGTGGACTTTCGTTTATCACACAGAATAGTGGATTTCCGGAATTCACTGCCCGGACATGTGGTGTTGTCACCAACGGTGAAAGAGTCCGAACACCGACATGATGCCCTTGGCCTACAATTCCTAACTTTCCCCTTCACATCTTAGCTTGTTCGCTTTATTGAATTATTAAATCTATTTTCGGTTTTTAACGCTTTTATTACTTTTGTACCTCTGTTTCTTATTTTACGTGGCCGGTGCGGCGGTGACTGCCAATGCAGATCGCGTGGGTATTAATTGTTTGACCGTGGCGTGATTCGCGCGTGCTGATCTGACTCTTAGTTTCCAGTTATTGCGAATGAATAATACCCCGGATCGACGACGCGCCACGGAAGGAACACCCACGGGAATTTACCCTGCTGTTCCAGTCCCACTTGAATTTGTAATTGAATTAGGCGGATCAAGTACACGTGGTCCCAGCAACTAAAGCAGTTTTCTATTCTTTGACGTTAAATCAGCCCTGGTCATTCCCTTGCTTTCCCTCAAGTTTTTATCTCTGTCTTTGTTAGTGCCTTTCGCTGATGGCTGTGTTGGAAGACAAGACAACTTATCCAAAACCTGAAGATTCGTCTTCGCGTGATGAATACACTTCCGTAACGGTTAATTTGGAGGTACCATCTGGACCCCAGTGCTATTGGTGCGTTTGCTTGTACTTTTTATACCTTCAGCATGAAGCCTAGAGATTTCAGTATCCCCGATTTTCAATGCAGTGTCTGTTATCGGTGGTTTCACTTAGATTGCATTGCGTTTAACATCGGGTAATTCAACTCTGTTGTCACAGTATTTGTTACAGGAAATCCCTGCCCTTCCTAACGGCATATCATTTCATGTGCAAAAAGTGCAATTCTAATGATGAGGAAGTGTTTTCTCGGAAACAAGCGAACTTTGCTGTAATGTGTCAGACTGCACTGGCTAACCTGATGTGGCGACATGGAGGAAGACTTTACTTCTCTAAGGAGAACGAGCTGATACCATTTCTCGAGGAATTTTGGGAAGAACTGACAACCCAACCCAGGAAGTCGAATAACTCGTGGTATCCCAATATACACAAAACCTTGGTCTGTTTGATCAGCATCCTTATATTTTCTTCAGACAAGTAGTGATGCCTTCAAGACAGTCGAAATTGGTGCCGATCTCCTCGTTTGTCTAGCAAACACAGTAAATGCCTCATTAATTATGCCATTTGTACTTGATGTCTTGTATTTTATCCGCTTACCATGTACTCATTTTTCTGCTCCATATCGACTGGAATTTGCCAGTCAAAATCATCTGTCGTCGCTATCTTAAATCTACCTCGCATTAGCATCTTTCTCTGCATCACATGTGTTCTCTACAGATGATTTCAGAACAGTATCTGCTCATGCAAACTAGTGAATTTATTTTTGCCACAAGTCTAAATTGGTGTTACTCGCAACCCATGTTGTGCCTTCACATGCATTCCTGATCATTTTGTTTGAAAATCGTGTACGCTTCTGTTGGCTTTTGTTTGCGGTTAATAGCATTCTACAGATTTACTTACCATGGTGATTCAGAATAGTCGTTAGAAATATGTCCATGCGAGGTGACCGTGGGTAGTTCATGCCGTACAACACATCACTTCCGACATTTCACATCCTGAATGCATGCAGGTTGGAGTTGCTACTGATCCGAAGCCGGCGCGAATCTTTCATAAGCAAATCCCCAATCTTAACTTGAGAGCTACGCGTAGTAGACATTCACACTGCTCTTTTTATTGCATTAGTTATTGCGCCTTGCATTACCACGAAGACTTGTCCGGGTCTCCTCCACTATCAGATAGCAGTTTCTTGGCACCAGTAGTCAAGGTCGTACGAAGCTAAATTACGCTTGATTATTCACTCTGAGATTAGTGCATAGCATCTTCAATACGCGTTAGCTGAGAGAGAAAAACACACCTCAGTTAATGTACCGCAATACAAAAAAGGTAAGCTACTAAAAATTACACCACAACAAATTCAAAAAGCAAGTAATGTTATGTTAAATATCATAGTATTCATTTTCTAAGGGATGCAATCATAATGAAAATCAAAGGGAGTGGGGGTGGACAAAGAAACTCACAACACCAACGCCATTTGGGCCGGTTCTTCGTCATGTCAGCAAGTGTGTCCGAGGAAACGTGTTCATCGTCCTTCGGTCCCCAGCACGGCAGTCAGCAAATATCAACCGACGACGAACTGATCTCTTGTTCTCCTCACTTTCTCCTCCATCTAGACCCCAGGCGCGCAAATAACGCACAATGGGGGAGTAGGTGTGCAGTCAAGCGCAACATATGGTCCAGCCATCGGAGCCTGGTGCGTGACATACTGGTGCTGAGTGGTTCACTCGCTATTTCCGCACCGTACAAGAGCACAACACGAACAGTTGCATAATAGACCCGCCGTTTGATGGAAAAACGAATGTCGTGGAGACGCCACAAGTCCCTCAGCCTAGAAAATACGGTGCGTGATCTTGAGATGCGCATCGAAATCTCGTCTCCAACAGCCCCGCCAGCAGTGTTGCAATTTCCCAAGTAGACGAAGCTCTCCCCAACCTCCAGTGTCTCACAAGCAAGGATGAGTACAGGCACAGTCAACTGCCAGTCTTGAAAGAAAGCCTTACATTTGGATGGTGAAAAGTACAAACCATACTTTGATGCTTCGATCGCTGAACGGTTTAGTGCAAGTTGCACGGCGTGTGGATCGTCACCCAGCAAGACGATATCATCAGCATAATCCAAATCAACAACTCGAATACCTGGGATGAGCTCAACGAATTGCCCTTACTGGCAAAATTGAATAGGAACGGAGAGATAAGGCATCCTTGTCGAACTCCGCTGGAGACCACAAAAGAAGATGAAAGCTTTCCATAAGCCCTAGCTCTGACCGAGGTCAGACCATAGAGAGCGCGCAGTATGGAGACGAACTTCTCGGGGACGCCATTCCTCAATAGGCAGTGCCATAGTACCGTCCGATCGATAGAATCGCCGGTTGCACGGATATCCAAGAACATAGCAATCGTTTGCCTCTAATACACATGGCGGAGCTCGAGAATCTGGCGGAGTGTGAAGATTTGAGCGATACGGCAGCGACCGGAGCGAAACCCAGCTTGTTCTTCTCGTTGCAACAATTCGCGCGTTAGGGATAGCCTGCGAAGTATGCTGGACACTGGCAGCTTGCAAACGACGGAGACTAAGCTTATGCCTCTGTAGTTGGAGCAGATTGTGCGCAGGCCCTTTACGAAGATGGGGACGACTATCGAATCGCCCCAAGCTGATGGAACTTCATCGTTCGCCCAAACTTTCGAGAACAAAACAGTGAGTTCTCGAACCAGCGAAGTACCACCATCTTTAAATAGAGTTGGTGGAGACCGTCAGGGTCAGGGGCTTTATAACGCTTCATGTGGTGTAGCTCCTACTCGATTTCCTGGTAAGAGGGAGGATCTGTGGGGGTAGACCACTCTTCACCAGTGTGAGCGCCAGAGATAGTAGATGGAGCTGGGGGCCAACAAAACTGTTCGGCCCATCGCTCTAACCATCGTTGAAGCTTGGTAGTTAAGGTGCCATCCTCTTCGTATATTGTTTCACTTATGCCAAATTGAACACCTTCGGTGATTCGAATGAAATGGAAAAGTTTTCTGGTATTACTGGAGAGACTAGCAAGTTCCACCTCCCCAGCACGTTCACACCATCAAGCTTCACGGTCCATTTGCAGACTTCTGTGCATCTCTAGACCCAGGGATTGGCTGTGGCTGGGTTCCGAGAGGATCAAGCGGCGTTTGTCCATCAGCGAGCAGGGGACGGCAGAAATCCAATGCTTCGGTGGGTGAAGGGCAACTCCACAAATGGCGATGCTGGCGGAAACTAAGGCATTTTTGATCTGCGCCCACTGCGAATCGAGGTCACCGTCAATACTTTAGCCAATCGATGTTGACATTAAGGCTTAGTACCTGGTCAAAGTCGCAGGGTTTTGTAGATTTGCGACATCCGGTCGGTAATGAGCGCGCTTTGGTGATCCAGCGAAACGCATGCAAATCTTAGCACGAACCAGTGCGTGATCTGAGTCAAGCTATGTTGACCAGTACGATTGGCAGTTCGTTACGCTTCCGCGCCATCTGTAGCTGATTGATATGTGGTCACAATGATAGCACTTTTGCGTTTGTGATGGCGGGCGTCAGGTAGCAGTGTGTCTCCTCGAGTGCCGAAAACTAGTGCTCGAAAGAGACAAGCGATGATCAGAGTAAAGAGCAGGCAGTCTGTTTCTATTTTCTGATCAACTGCCACTTAGGTCAAAACTACCCCCAAGATGGTACTCGCTTAGTGGAAGGCGGCCCACCCGTGCGTTAAAGTCCCCGACAGGAATGACTGTATCAGTCCTTTTGGAGGAACGCAGAAGTTCATGTAGCTGCTGGTAAAAGCAATCCTTGACTGCATCCGGGCTGCAATCTGTAGGAGCGTAGGCGGAGACGACAAACAAGATGCGCTTAACGTCTCGACGTCTGCTTACATTGCATGAACCTCTTAATCGGACTACGCATAGCCGACTGTTGACTGGGATCCAGTCAAGCAGAGCTGATCCAGCCCTGGCACTCAGTGCAACCCCAACACCAGGTTGACCGGAGGCGGCAACCTGGTCTCCGGAAAGCCTCAAGTCATATTTGGTGTCCAGGTTTACCGGTGAGACCATTCTGATGACGGCTCTAGAGTCTTGTAAGCTGGTATCTGAAAGGCAACGGATATCTATCGAGAGCGTTTCAAGAGTACGGGCCAGATATGATTGTCATCCGATCTGCATCCAAGTTCGAACACTAAACACTGCGAGGATGAATGGAGAACCAGGTCGAAGAAGAGTTGGAGCTTCGGTGGAGTAAGAGACGGTTGCGTTCACAGGACCTTGGAAACCGGGGGTTTGGCCAACTAGATGGTTCATACGCTTTTCGGTCCATGAAGGACCAGGAGCACAACGCACCCTTGAAGTACAATGCCTCTCAGGGAGAGGTAAGGAGCAGTGACTTTATTTAGTGGTGTCACGTCCGCCACGTCACGGAGTTGTTAAAAAGATATTTGTGGTTTTTATATGCATGCTCATCACTATTATACACGTCAGCAAGTGGTGGGAAACACCTCAGCTACTGTGCCGCAATACATAAATGAAAAAGGAATATAAATACAAAAGTTGCATGCCAGCTGAGCTACCAGCAACGGATACGCATTGTTCCGGTAAGCTACCAGCTGGCTACTAGGCAAAAAGAGAAATTATTATGTTTTACGCTAAGAAATGAGATCGTAGGTGGAAGGGAGCCTAAAAGGGATGGGGAGGGACAAAGAAACTCACAGCACGAACGCCACTGAGGTCGGCTCCTAGCCATGTCAACAAGTGTATCCAGCCAAACGTTTTCACCGTCTTTTGGATCCCAACCAGGGAGCCGTGGCACTCCAACCGAGGCCAGATTCGAAGTGAAGGCACTCATTCCTCTTGACCAAGTCATCGCTTGGCCACCTCTCCTCTTCTTCCATCCACATCCCCGGTGAGCAAACAATGCACGTCGTGGAAGTCGGTGGGCTGGCATGCGCAACACGTGACCCAGCCATCGGAGCCTGGTGCATGTAATGACGGTGCTGAGTCGTTCAGTTCCTTTTCCTGTGCCATAAACAAGGTGTCGGACACGCTCGTTGCTCACGCGGTGGTCTCACCAGATGTGAGCTAAGTTACGAAGGCACCGGTGGTCGAACGTAACTAGCCTCTTCAGGTCCGCTGCTTTAAGCGGCCAGGTTTCGCAACCGTACAGTAAGGTCGAACGTACCGCTGCATTGTACACTCTACCCTTCAGGGCGAGAGTAATGTCGCGCCGCCGCCATAGGTGATGAAGGTTAGCAAAAGCACTTCGAGCTTTTGCTATCCGGTTCGTGATCTCGTCTTTTTTATATGCAGAACGCTTGCCAGACGATAACCTATTACGTCGTGTGAATATCTACACCGAATGTCTTCGGACGTATGTTTACGCTCACCAGTTTGTAAAACCTTAAGAAATGACAAATTGTCAGTAACCCCATGGAATTCGCGACGGCTGACCAGATCCCACTTTGAAGCCTGCAACCAGCGCATTGCCGAGTTGAACGCCAGGATACGGTGTGTCGACCAATCCCTAATAGTCTGCACCTTGTGTGTCGTGCAGAATTTTTCAACTCTCTTCGGCATTTACTAATGAAAAACAGTCAAGGACAGAACGACAATTTATGAACGCCATGTCATCTGGATTCATTAATGACCAGCTACCGGTAGCGCCTGAGAAGTACGTGCTAAGTGTTTCCACCATCTCATTAAGTCCATCACTACTTGAAGCTTTATCTTTCGGGTTCAATTTTTCAGTACTATCGGAGAAGTGCAACGAAATAGAGATTGAAGTACAGTTCGAAAATTCGTACGAGCAATTGTCCAGTTTGACACCAATCACCGACGGTGCATGCGGTTGGTTTGAGCCTAAGGTAGTGGACTTAGCTAACCAGTTTTGCGTTGCTGAAACTGAAAGATGCAGAATTTAAACAAAGGAACACTGGGAATCTTTGTACAATCTAGGCCAAAAGGATAACGTGGTAATTATGTAACCTAACAAGGGATCCGTAGTGGCTATTATAAAAAACGAGATTATACTAACAAACTACATGCGATTCTGGCAGACACTAGTCGCTTCATTAGCGACCTAACGGGTCGCGTTAGAACCGAACACTGTTAAAGATCCATAGTTCGTGAACTTAAAATTTACTGAAGACTGGATAGATTGATGCGAATGCCGTGACACAACTGCGCCCGCGTGGGGCTCGACTTCCCCATATGTATTGTTTGCTGAAGACACACAAGGGGGGCATTCTGATGCGTACGATCGCATCAATGGTAAATGCGCCATATCATAAGCTAGCACGTTGGCTAACCGGTCTGATAGAATCTATCCGATGTGAGTTAGCTGGGTTTACCCACAAACATTCGTTTCAGTTCGTCGACAAAATACAGGGTTTAAACGTAGATGGGAAATACATTGTCTCTTATGACGTATGCTCACTTTTCACCAACGACTCATTGGAATCGACGTTAGACATCATCGGTGCTGACAAACTTGTGTTTCCAGCAAATCATCTCAAGTCTTTACTCCGTTTGTGCACCAAGAACATACAGTTCCAATTCAACGGAACATTATACCGTCAGATCGATGGCGTAGCCATGGGCAGTCCACTTGGGCCAGTCCTGGCTGACATTTTCATGGGCCACTTGGAGCACACGAAACTACGTCCTTACATGCAAAATGTGCACATGTACAGTAGATATATTGAGGACACGTTCGTTGTAGTTGATAACCCTCAACAGGTAAAACGTTTACTTGAAGTTCTAAATAAATGCCACCCTGCGATCGAATTCACCATGGAAAGTGAGGTGGACAACACCTTCCATTTCTTGGATGTACACCTGACGAGGAATGCAGAAGACACTTTCTCTCGATCTGTGTATCGAAAGCTTACTTGTACGGGACATTATTTGAACTTTAACAGTTTCTGTCCTATAAATTACAAACGAACATTGGTCCTCTCTGCCTTCGCAAGAGTTCGTAATATTTGTTCTGAAGATACGATCGTCATTGAACTAGAACGCGTGTCATGTACACTACAAGAAAATAGCTACCCTGCGAGATTCATAACTCGGTGTGCAAGCACAGAAAATAGTAAGAAGCCTATGATAAGTGACCCCAAGAAAAACGTGTTCATTACGCTTCCATTTAAAGGCTGTCAAACTGATAGCAGACTCCAGCACTGTCTCCGCCAGGCAATTGGGAAATGTTATTACGTGAACAAACTGGAGTTATTGCACCAAGTTATGAAGTAGCTCTGCAAATCCATCCTGGACAAGCCACACTCTCGTGTTACCGCATTTTGTGTTTATCTATTCCACTGTAAGTATGGTAGCAAATACGTTGACCGAACTGAGAGGAGGCTATCCACTAGGATTTCAGAGCACATTCCACGAAATGTGGTCGCTAACGGTCCCAAACTGCCGGTTAGCTCTATTGCTCAACCCTTCCTGCATTACACAATGTGCCAACGTCGTTGTGATTTGTTTGAAGCAATGAACCCACAGAGGAATGCCCAATTGCTTCAGTTTGCCGAGGCCCCAGCTAAACGGCGGCTTAAGCCCAATTTGTGCAAGCAGACTGAATTTACGGCCGGCCTCTCCCTACCTTGGTCATCGTTTTCCTTAGAACTAAATGACTTTATACATTACTTCCCTATTTGTACGCAACGCGATCCTTTCACCAATGTGTGTAAACAGCTGACGAGGACACTCGAAATGCCTGAATTCAACGTATCCTGTTAAAATGTTTTTCTTGCTATTTTGAAATTTATGGAGGGAACATCCTGCATGAAATAATATTTTATTTCCTGTGACACTCAAAACTTAACCTTCAATAACTTTTAACCTTTCCCGCCAATTCCTTCACTTCATATCTTTTGTGATAGCTAATACGATGATATGTTTTATTCCGGGATGGGGGAACAATGGTGGATTATCTGCATTTGAAGAATTAGTCTTCGGCCCATTAAGAAATTCTGGAACATAGTAAGGTTTGAGAAGAATCACCTATAACTGCAGTGACATTATAGGCTGCATTTAGATTATATTTGCTGCTCCGTATTTCCTTATGCAACTTTGGTCCGAATAGAAACATTTTCTCCCGAACTATCCGCATTGGCTTTATTAGTCGACATGGATTTTGATTGAATTGTATCTGCCTGTTTGCACGTGCTTTAATTCTTTGATCATGCCTTGTCCGATGTGTCTCGTAAAACTCGAGAATAAATTATTTTTGTCACACCAAAGCAAAAATGCAGACAGCTATGTTCTCTCTCCATATTGATTTAGCGTGTGATGCGCCCTGATGTAATATCCAAATGCACCTGTAACAAGCTGGCATGCCAAACAGCGATAATAAAATCGGATTGTTGACAGCTTTAGAACCAATTAAGTACTCGTCCTCATTTGAATGAAGATGACAGAATTGTCTCCAAGAGGCGCATTTGCCAAACCTGCAATGGTAGTCGACAGTTGATGTGTCGAGTGTGGGGTAATGAGCCTAACGATCCACAAAATCTAAGGGTGGCTACAGTGAAATCGGGTCTCGGTGGAGTGTCTGAGAATAACGAACCCGAGGAACCGGATGTGTTCAAACCCTTTCTAAAGCGTAAATACTCGAACAATTCCAAGCATATTTCAAGACGCTGATTTGTGCCGCATTTGTACGAACAAGCAACTCGTACCAATGCAAAGAATTTTGGCCCACCTTGCATACATCTTTAGCTAGCCTATTCGTCCCAAACGGTTTCTTTGAAATGTTGAACGGAACAACGCTAGGTAAACATGATGGTACATCACGTGAAACAGAATTCGAAACCGTCGTTGACGAACGCAAACTAGCTGCTATTTCTGATTGTATCGATAAAGAAAGCAAGCTAGGCACAGAGTTCGCTGTGGAAGTAGCGGTTACCGGTAAGTATTTGTCACACATTTTCGACGCACATGCTCCAACACTGAGAGCCCTTCTCCACATCCTAAGTGAATTGACGCAGCGCACACTGTTTACCAAGTCAGAGATAGATATTAAGCGTTCTGTGGACGGAGTGGGCTGTTTACGTCAACTAAACAGCGAGAGTTTATCAACTATGCGATTGGAAAATGATGGAGATGTTTTTGAAATACCTGGATACACCTTTCATGGTGCAAGAGAGCATTCGGGTTGGCAAGTGGGACATAAGTAGGGCGCAATCAATGTTGGAGTCGTACAAATTCACGCGCTGTGGAAGCCGTGGTCGAATCGTCTGATTCCGATGGGGGAGTACCATTATTGAGCCTAGGGAGACTTTGCTAAAGACAAGGATAGTGGTTTATGACAGGAACCTCCGAGGTGAAACATGCATGAAAACAAGAAGGCCTCGAATGGTGCTTAATTCGGGTCCTGGAAGGCGGATTATTGCACTTGGATCGGTCGAATAGCTGTTTACCGTTGACAGGGGATGCAGTAACTTTAGGATACTCTGGACATCTAGAGAACGACTGACTAGCAGGCTGAGAAGCAAAACGGCGACGCAAATCTCGTACGCGTCAATACTTATCATAGGTGGATCCAGTGATATCAACTGGAAATGCCTTCAGTTTGTCTTTGAAAAAGAGCGATTGACGCCAACAGTTGGAGGCCGTAAAAAGATGCCTCAAACGAACAAGTTGAGTTGAAAACTGAGGAGGGGTCGGCGCATTTTGAGCGTGGATGAGAGGAAGTAAACAGGAAAGTGAGACGATTCTCCCTGTTTCGCGCCGTTGGACATTTCTTCTAACGACCAACATCAGTCCGATTACGAGTGGTCGAATAGAAATTTGAGGCGCTTCTGTGAGAGGTGTGGATGAGACCGATAGTTGCCGATTTGCCCGGTTTCACCTCCATCAGTATGGCTGGCGAGAACTCTAAGATATCAACCGAGGTCAGGCATTCGGTTACTACCGGAACTGCTGAAATGACAACAATACAATGCGAGAAGAGTGACGGTAATATAGGCCTCCAGTAGCTCATTATGTTTTCAAGCAAAACATATGGCATAAGCAAAAGGTAATCACCACATATATGGGAGAGAATGGAAATTATGAGTTGGAGTTGGAGTTCCTACAACAGAAGATGTGCGCCATCGTTGTCATCATCGACAAGAGTAGCAACAGTATTACCGGTATTAATTAAGTAATTTATGCCAAAGCTTCACACTATCATACAACCATAATAAATCTATCGATGAGGAGGAAGAGAACAGAAGGTAGAACTAACGCGAATCATAAACACTGTATCAGTACGCACACACGTCGTCAACACTGCGAAACCATAAACAACCGGATACGTAAGTGGAGATGGGCGAAATCGGTGTGGTAGGTAGTCTAGGGCATCCGATGATGTCGCAGCCATCATCATCAATACACGTTAGATGAGGATGAGAAATACAACTCAGCTAATGTGCCGTAATGCAAAAGGATAAGACTAAAAAATACACTACAAAAAGGATTTCACGCGAGTAATATGATGTTACATATGCTATTATGTGTTTTGTATGAGATTGGGATTGGAGGGGAATCTAAAAGTGAGGGGGCTAGATAAGGAAATTCACAACATCAACGCAATGGGGGCCGGTTCTTCGTCATATCAGCAAGTGTGTCCGAGGAAACATGTTCATTGTCCTTCGGTCCCCAGCCCGGCAGTCAGCAAATATCGACCGACGACGAAGTGATCTCTTGTTCTCCCCTCTTTTTCCTCCATCTAGACCCCAGGCGCGCAAACAACGCACGATGGGGGAGTAGGTGTGCAGGCATGCGCAACACGTGACCCAGCCATCGGAGCCTGGTGCGTGATATACTGGTGCTGAGCGATTCATTCGCTATTCCTGCACCAAATATAAGACGTTGTACACGCTCATTGCTCACATTATATGAGTCTAACTGCGAAGGCACCAGTGGTCGAACATAACTAGCTTCTTTATGTCCGTCGACCTAATTGGCCAGGTTTCACAACCGTACAGGAGGATCGAACGGACGGCTGCATTATAAGCTCTGCTCTTCAACGCGAGAGTGATGTCGCGTCGGCGCTACAGATGACGGGGATTGGCAAAATCACCTCGAGCTTTTGCTATACGGTTCGTGACCTCATTTCCGATCCAACGGGCACGAACCTAGCTCCCAGTTACTTGAGTTCTTGACTGACTTCCAGCTGATCACCACCAACAGTCTGTGCAGGCGTGAGTCACTGCAACCAGACTGGACCTTAGCGTGGTGCGATGGTATGTGTACCCACGTAACCCATTGAGCTATACTGGGTAGCATTTTCCAGGTGTCTTCAGAGTCACTTATGCCAGACAGGTCAATGGTTAGGGGTCAGACTAACTCAGTTTCACAATCCAATACTCTTCGGAGGTTAGTGAGAGGTCGATGACTCTGTACCTTTAAAACCTGGTCATGTAGGACAACAGGTTTACGGGTTATAAGCTGCTAGCAGCTCGATTGGCGTAGAGCACGAGCGTCACGCATTGTCTCTGACGGTGGCTGGTAACCTTCGGATGTCCACTTGTTTGCTACCACCCGCCTCAATCCAGACAGCCCTTGGCCAAACTAGTGTAAACTCGCTAACTCTTACCTGTGGTTGGCCGTGGTCGCAGGTGCGTGACGTAATACCGTCGTAATATATGTGTACAGTATTCTAAATCAAAGGCTGTGTGACAGACCTCAAGCTGATCCCATTGAGTCTATGCAGTCACACTCCCGAGCTGTACTTGCTCCCCACTGCCTTGTTGTTCCGGCTATTAAGCCCAGGACTCCGGATGGAGTCCCCAAGCGAAACCTTTATGTACCTCACTGCCTTGTGGGTCAGATTGTTAAGTCAAAAACTAGAGGCAGGGCACCTCAACCGAGACCCCTCTCTCGGAATGGGCAGCCCGAGAGTATCATCTGCCCTCTTGATCACGTTGACAATACTCCCACTTCTTCTTCTTATTGCTTTTCTCTCCCCTCCCCCCTCTTATCTCCGTCTATTGAGCCAGAGACTACCGCTGATCTCGCAGCTGCTGACATCGATTCATGCAGCTTTTCCTTCGAGTCTAGAGTTTCATTTTACATGGGTTCCTTTAAAGTCCGCACTCTAGGTCAGATCAGCCAGCATACAGCACTGACTCTTACTCTTCACTCTCTTGGTATTGATGTGTACTGTCTTCGAAGCACGCATACAAGGTAACAACGTTGTGACGAAACTTCGACTCCCTGGTTCTAAATCTGACGACCATGACTACACTCTTCACGTCTCTGGCAATGCCGAGTCATTGACTCAATGTATTTACGGTGTTGGTATTACCCTCAACAAATTTGCTGTGTTCAAAGCAACGTATGAAGCCATGGTGCTTTTTCACCGTCTCAGTTTATGCCTCTACTGAATGCAGTTCAGAGGGTATCAAAGAAGATTTTTATCAACAGCTTTCATTTCTTCGCATGGCGAAGAATGCCGACCTCGTGATGGTTGCTGATGACATGAATGTCCATGTTGGTCCTATTTCAGACTCTGAACAGCTTTTTGGATGGCGCTTCGTCGTCGATGCACACCGAACAGACAATGCTGATCGGTTCCTGCAACTGTGCATTGACCACAACCTTTGCCTCAGCAGCAATGCTTTCCAGCACAAACGTTCACACCACGTTATCTGGCGCCCACCGAATCCTTCCATTACCTGGACTCAAATTGCCCATATCGCCATTAGCAACAGACGGCGCACATTAGCCTGTCGGCCAGTTTGGATCACGTGCCCGGATTCCGACCATGCTCTAGTGCGCGCGCGCCTTGGCACTCTTACCGCTTCAAAGAAGCGTCTATCTTCTAACCTCATCCGTAACTTGAATCTGAAGTTCAGCAATATTACGACGAACTAACCCACCTATTGTCAGTGGTGAATGAGGTTGGTGTATCGAATACTGCTTGGAATCTTCTCAAATATATGCTATGTAGAATGCATTTGACGCGTGCTGGGCACCCAACTTGAGACGTAAATATGAATGAATCTCTAAAGCATCGACCAGCTTGATCGAAACACGGAAACGGGTTCCGTTAGTCACTGAGTTTCAGCCTATCCGTACTCTGTATCGACGCATCGCAAGGGGTCTTCGAATAGCCCGGGATCGATGGTGGATCGCAAGGACCCGTGAGATGGAGAAAGCATGTGCTGTTGGGAACTGCCAAATTCTGTTCTAGCTCATCCGGATCACGGGTCCGAGAAAGCCATCCGTTAGCGAGACAATAGATGAGAAAAACGGGTAACTGATCCATTCTCAGCGTCCTTGATTATCCTGTTGGGCGGAACATTTTGAAATACAGTTCAGTAGGCCTGCTGCTACATTTCCGCTTGTCTAATTGCCTTTGCCGTCGTGGGGATCAGATGTGGCACTTCCCACTTTGTAAGAGATTCGACATGAGCTTTCTATGTTAAGACGAAGCAAGGTTCCTGGACCCGACGACCTTTCCCCATATTTGCTGAAAGTTGGTGGTGCCCCTTTGTTGACTGAACTCGTTCCTCTATTTAACACGATTTGGAACAGTGAAGAGGTCCTTTCAGCCTAACGACTGTCAACTGTCGTGCCCACCTACACGAAGGGTCAGCGTACTTTGTGCGAAATTCATCAAGGCATTAGCCTTATTTCCATTGCTTCAAAACTTCTCACGGATATCTTTCTTCGCCGACTTACTTGTTCTCGTGAGAACCGAATCACTGGAAACCACACCGGCTTCCGCCATTGTCGGGGTTGTATCGGCCACATATTGACTCTTCGCCAAGTCTGGGAGCAGACACACATACAGACGACCGACAGTGGGTTTTTTCCTCGATTTGAAAGCGGCCTACGCGTCTGCTGACTGCACCAGCTTATGGCACTGATTATCTATGAAGAGCGTGCCTGCTAAATTCCTTTCCATTCGTAAGTGTCTACCATGATTCCCTAGGCCGTGCAATGGTCTACGGTAAACTGTCTCCTTCCTCGTTCAACTTCCTCGAAATGATCATGAGTGACTCCGTTCTTTCGAACTCTACCGGAGTGGAAGTTATGCCAGGTGACCGACTGACACACCTGGAATCTGTGTTCAACAGCTCTTCTTGGGTTTGGTGCAGTGCCTATGCAAACACTGCTGGATAGACTGTTGCGGAGCACCGCACGCTTCTGCATGTGTTTTGCACCTTCAAAGTGCAAAGTGCTACTGCATGACTGGACCGACCCACCTCCGGTTCTATCTATCAGCGAACAACCACTGGAAGTGGTGGATCGGTTCACTTGGCAGATGTGTCACCTCTGGTGGTCACATCACTGTGGAAGTTACTTCGCGTATCAGCAATACCCGTGTGGCTTTCTAGAGACTCAACCATCTATGGAGACGGTGGGATATCAGCCTGTCTGTGAAAGGTAAGGTGTTTAGCGCTGGGGTAGGACCAGTCTTACTGTATGGATCAA
The DNA here is from genome assembly GCA_944474145.2 of Dicrocoelium dendriticum. Classification (NCBI taxonomy): domain Eukaryota; kingdom Metazoa; phylum Platyhelminthes; class Trematoda; order Plagiorchiida; family Dicrocoeliidae; genus Dicrocoelium; species Dicrocoelium dendriticum. The sequence goes on along the minus strand of OX104067.1, from coordinate 10,975,772 downwards.
AGACCTGGCGAGTTCGCGGCAAAGCGATTAGACATTTGGTCGTATTTGACCACCTGTGCTTGCGGAGTATTGCTCACGTGGGAACACTGAGTGAGAAATGCTGGAGTCCGCCATTTGGTTTCTGGTAAGAAGTCATCTGGTCCCACTCTCTTGTGTTTACTGAATTTTAATCGCTTACGTTAGCTATGCTATGTCCTCCGTATGTCCGTTGACCGGCTTCCTCGGCGTGCATTGTACGCCGTGTCTGCACCAAGTTGTGTGCAACCGCGAGGTGGGCCATCCATGACGTGGCATAGTGGAATGGAGAAATTGAATCGGTCAGGTTGATGTGTGCCCGTCTTCGTAGATGTGGGCTTCGGGATGGTCCACACCAATACTTAGAGACTGTATCTGGCATGGCGCGGTCACTCGGTCAGTGGCGTTTTTTTGCGTTCGGTTTATTTCATCTGATTAGTTTAACGCGCTTCCTTCTTGTTTCCATTTTCTTTACATTCTATTTGCCTTTAACGGCACTTATTTGCCATTGGTGTTTGTTGGTATTCTTGTGATGTGAGTCGTGACAATTGGGTCGACAACACTTCGGTGCTCGGATCATAGTTGCTCAACTGAACTGAGCCGAACTGAGTCACTGCAAATCTTGGAGCAGCACTTTGAATTCCGTCAGATCAAAGCGTAGCTCTAAACAGTTGACAGCCAGTGCCAATCTGTCCAGTGCTGCTTGGCACGTTTGGGCGCTGTTACGAATGGGGTCAATTTCCGTATACTCCAAGTCAAGAACTCGCTGTTCAGGAAACAGCTCCACACAGGGAACGCTTTATATATATATATATATATATATATATATATATATATAATCAGTAGTCTATAAGATAGACATATAGCCAACGAAAGCCATGAACCGGAAGTAATACATACAGGGACCACAAAGAAGCGAAAGTTAAAAAAGTATTTTTGCGTTTGAATTTTGTCTTTTTTGTTTTTTCATACGCCGTTTTTCTTTTTTGCCTGCTTAATTTTTGCGATATAACCCAAAAAATCAAGACCAACATTTGTACACATTTTCATCTTGCCTGTTTCTGTGCCATCTCCGAAACAGTTTCCAGCCAGCGGTGTTCTTCATCTTTGATCCCCCAGCCCGGAAGACGCACGGGACCTACGACAGATAAACTGGAAGCCAGCTCTTTAATTGTTTGTCACCACGTGACAGGCTGACCACCTTGCGATTTCTTCTATCCTGGTCCTGTGCGAGCGAAGAGGGCGCGTCGTGGCAGCCGTTCGCATGGCTTGCGTACAATGTGGCCCAGCCATCGCAGTTGGCGCAGCGGTACCAGTCTGTCAAGTGGAAGTCCCGTGTTACCCAAAACCCGACCTCTAACATCATCGTTGCGCAAGTGGTTAATCCACCTCACTCGAACTATTCTCCGCAGACATCCATTATCAAAGACCGAAATCCGAGGCAAGTCATTCACACAGATCGGCCCGGACTCACTTCCATACACCAGCACCGCGCGAACACAGACATTATTGACCCTGTCCTTTACCCATAGTGAAACGTCACGGCGTCGCTACAGGTGGTTCAAATTGGCGAATGCCGAACGCGCTTTGATAGTGCGGAGGATAATCTCTTTTCCAATCAGCAGAGACACAGGTTCCAAGGTAAACAAAGTCGTCAACCTGTTCAAGCTGCATACCTTGAAGAGTGTGCACTGAGGCAAGTGGATGCCAACCCAGGACTGCGACTTTGCATTTCGTAGGGGAAAAGGTCATTCCATATTTAGATGCTTCAATCGCCAAGCAGTTTAGAACGGCCTCTGTGCTCTGTGCGTCATCACCATGCAAGGCAATATCATTAGAATAATCGAAATCGGTCGCGCGGTTGCCAGGAAGAAGCTCTACACCAGCACCCTGAAAGCCCTCGAGAACGTTTAAAAGGATAGCCTCGATTGCAAAAGTACAGAGAAACGGAGACATGGGGCAACCCTGTCTTACACTGCAGGTGAAGATAAAAGGGGAATAGAGCTTACCATAAGCCATCACTTTACGTGCTCGAAGGATGGCGATATACTTTTCGGGTGCTCCATTCCTTTTTTAACAGCGCCATAAAGCTGGTCGATCGACGGAGTCGAAAGTGGCTCGAATGTCCAGAAAGACAACGGTAATTGGCTGGCTGTAAAGATGGCGCGTTTCAAGGCGTTGGCGGAGCGTAAAGAAGTTATCCACACACCCTCGACTGGGGCGGAAACCAACCTGTTCTTCACGGGAGCGCAATTTTCGAATCGGGCTGTCCGCGGACAAGAATGGATCTTAATTGCTTGGCGGCAGTGCACATTAGACTGATTCCTCAGTGATTAGCGCATAGGGTATGGGCACATTTCTTGGAGATCGGGACGATAATTGACTCCCAAGTGGATGGAACTGTTTGTTCATATCAGATCTTAGAGAACAGAACTGTTAGCTGGTTGACAATTACTTCGCCCCTGAACTTGTATAACTCTGGAGGAAGTCTGTCTGGGCCAACAGACTTGAATCGCTACAAGTGTCAAGCTCAAGGCAGACCTCAGCTTCAGTGTGTGGTTCCAATGATACGTTCCAAGGCGCGCAACTAGGTATACTCATTAGCCTGGCCGGCGGAGGAGGACAGCTGAATTGAGAGCGGAACTGTTCATCCCAGCGTTCCATGCGCCTGTGTGAGTTGCTTATCGGCGTTTCGTCATCCTCCTAAATGACTTCACTAACACCAGGTCTTTTGTGACCAATGGCCCAAATGACGTGGAAAAGCTCGCAGAAGTTAACAGAGAGGGCTGTCGTTTCCATCTCTGAGGCGCGCTGGGACCACCAAGTTTCGCGATCAGCACGCAAGCTTTGCTTAAGTTGTTGGCTGAGTATGCGACGCAATGCAAGACTATATGCTTTGGTCGGGAAAGCTCCACGACGATTAAACAATTCCAGTGCGTGTGGGGAAATCCAGCCCCTCTGAGGACGCCTTGTGATTCCGCAGATTGAATGACTGGAAGTTAGCGTCGTTTCATGCAGGAAACCCCAGTGATTTTCGATGTTTCGAGATGGAGCACTAATGAATGCATGCGATAAGAAAACGATAAGTTGATCGGTTAAAGAAGTCAGCTAACCTATTGGCTTCGAGCGTATAGAGCTTTCTTTTTGAGGAGCCGCCGAAGCGCATGCAGATGTCCGCGCAGACCAAAGCATGATCTGAATCGAGGTACCTAGACCAAATTGATCTACAACCCCGGACGCTGCCTCTCCATCTAAAGCTGATATCAATGTGATCTATTTGTGTCCACGCTTACGTTGGTGAAGGAGGACGCCAGATGGCTGCACGTCTTCTGATATGCCTAAACTTCATACTTGAGCGAAAGAGACGGCGGTCTTCACATAACGTGAGAGGTCTATCACCGTTGTCAGAACGACTCTCATCACACACGTGACTGTTACTAAGATGACGTTCGCACGGAAGCAGGCGACCTACTCGTGCACTGAGATCTCCGGCAAGAACAATGACATCTTCATTTTCGGTCTTGTTCAAAAGGTTGTGGATACCAGGATAAAAGTCATCCTTAACCGATGCACAGTTGAAGTCGGTCGGAGCGTAGTCAGAAACGACAGACAAATTGCGCCTCTCTTCACGATGTTTGTTGACTCTACATGAGTCTTGAATTCGAACCACTATCGATTGGAAATCAATCGAGTTATGCATCCTCTGCTTTGTCACTCAATGCGATACCGATGCCAGCTAAGCCGGCCGCTGCTGCCTCCATGTCACTAGACAGACGTAGGTAATATGTGGTTTCAAGAGCAGCTGGGGACGACAACTTAACCACGGTGCTGGGATTCTGCAATGGAGTCTCTGAAAGGCAACAAACATCGATGGCGAGGGACTAAAGTGCGTGCCAGGCGAGCCTGTTATCCAATCTGCAGGTGGGTCCGAACATTGCACGCTGCCAGATGGAATGAAGTAGGGGGTCGAAGGATAGATCATGGGCGGATGATTTGGATATCAGCGTGACGGGCATTGGAACCAGATTCAACTGGTTTTGGTGTGTGATGGAGAAGCACGAGTAACAAGACAGGTAGCAGCAGAACTAAACGACGTAGTAGTAATTGCGAAATCCCTGGTTTTCACAGAGGGCACGATACTATCGTTTTAAAAAGGAAATTTCACGGCAACAGCTTGCCGTAAACCCTCACTCCGTCCGAACTATATGCGTCCAACGCTCATATAATTTTACGTATTTTTCAGGCACACCTTACCTGAACAGACAATCAGAAAAGGAGAGGTAGCCAAGCGATGACTTTGTCAAGTGCAATGAAGTCCCTTAGTTCGAAGTTGGCCTCACTTGAAGTCCGAAAGAGGGTGAACACTTTTGGCTGAACACATTTACATTGCTAGAAACCGACCTCAGTGGTGTTTGTGTTGAGTTACTTTGTCCTTCCCCCTCCCGTTTAGCCTCTCTCTCCAACCACCATCTTATTTCCTGGTATGTTATAAATTTTGCTTGATATATTTTTTGCGGCGCAATACTGGTTGGTAGCTTTCCGGAACAATGTCCACCCGTTACTGGTGGTCGTGCTGGCATACCTCGGTTGCAGGTTTCTTTCCATTCTTTTCGTATGTATTGCAGCACAATAGCTGAGGTGTTTTCCATCCCTAGCTAACATGTACAATGACGATAATGGTGATGAGCAGACAGTTCCAAAAGGCACATGGATCCACCGAATGGAAGGCCAGTTTAATGTCGAGAAACACAATTACGGTGGATCGCCAATAAATATAGCGGTGCTCTAACAATTGACATAAACTAAGGATGTGGTCGATACAGCCTCGACCTCGACGAAACCTGGCTTGCTCCTCGCGAATCTGGCTTTCACAAGCGCCAATCAATCTGCGGAAAACGATAGACGCAAGCGAATGAGATCAGACTGATTCCTCTCTGGTAGCCGCATTCCAAACGGTAGCCTCTGTTGAAACTTGGGACTATGACGAAGCGGCTCCAGTCTGCTGGGACATTTTCCTACTCCCACAGTTTCACTATTAACTCGTGCAAATCATCTACATGAGCAGGTCCCCCGAATTCGAAGAGGGCTGGGGAAATTCTATCTGCCCCTTCGACCTTATTTAATTTCAGAAGTCTGATCTCACGTTCGATTTCTGTGCGTGAGGGCGGATCCACGGGGACCGCCCAGGGAGTTGGGCGACCATTGTCCGGTAGAGAAGCTGACAGCTCTAACTGATTGAACTACTTCTCAAAATGTTCCGCCAAACGCTCCCAGCGTTTTTGCAAGCTGTGGATTGACTTTTCACTCTCATCGAGTATGGTCTCGCTAACACCAGTCTACTACTGCCTGTTTCCCAAACGATAGCGGCTGTTTCCATTTCCGATGCACGATGAGACCAGCAGGATTCACGGTCTCTCTTCAGGCTGGTACACAGTTCTGCCTTGAGATTTCTACTGGTCTCATTGTGTTCGCTTCCATTCGGAACACGTCAACGAGCATCCAGGAGTTCTAGAGACCGTATGAGATCCAATGTCTAGGTTAGCAATTTGATTTACCACATGAAGACACCTGCTGAAAGTAACATTCGGCGAATATGCGACCAGTGATCTTCCACGATGTTCTGTGGGCGCTTGCTCAACCCAGGAGGCCAGCGTACTTTGACACGCACTTAGAACACCTGGCTTCTTCAGTTGGCTGTTGTTTATGCGCTCACAGCTACTTTTCGGACTTCAGCTAAAAAGCACCCGAAGGTCGGCACACACGAGAACGTGACCGGAGTCTACGTTCGTGCTCCAGATGCACGACGTGTCATTTATGTAGTTATCACCGGACTGGTACTGCAAGACATCAGTGGTTTCATCAGTTCAAGCCACTTCACTCACACAGCGCAAACGCAATTACCAATTTCAAATACTCAGGTTTGTCAAAACACGATTGCCCATATGTTTAATCAGCCCGAAACGGATTGAAATCGGTAAACGCAGTTGTCCGTGGATGCAAATTGTCGCAATCGTATCTCAAACCATTTTTGGAATGTGTAATTTTGTAACTGAAACTATGATAATCGGTGCAATTCTGGACAATACATTTGTGACGAGGTACAACAACCTATCAAAGTAAATGGTTGAGCTAAATTTGTTTAGCCCAGATTGAGAGAAAATGCAAAGTGTTTCCGGTGACACCCTTAGCACAGAGCACAGTCTTCATTCGAATTCTCTGTTTTAGAGGCACTGGTTACTGTACCGCACAGATTTGAGCTAGCATTTCGGTTCACTTCTAGTGTGGCTGATTGTCTTACTCCTATTATCCTTTATTCTTGTTTTACATTGAAGAGAAGTCACTTGAGCGGTGTTGTGCGCACCTTTTCGGTCATATTTTCATCACAGAGACAGCCCAGTTTTCCATCACGATACCAATATACCCATCTCTGTTTATGCACTGCAGGTACAGGAGCTTCTAACCAGGAATATGCCATAATGTCCACTGCTTCAATCATTTTTTTATCTTTCATTAGTTCTAATCTATAAGACCTATGCACTTACTTTTGTTTTACATTCAAATCGCACTTAGATCCTTAAACCCATAGCACCGTGCAACGAAAATCGGCGTCAGCTTATTTCCAAGAGCTCGTGTACTTCTCCAGCCCATTAACTTGAAGTATGTTGTGTTATGGATACATTGAAAACTACCACTACCAACTTGATCAGTGGTTAAAGAACGGGTAAACTCGATCCACAAGTTTTAATTGGAGCGGCATCATTGACACGAGAGTTGTCAACTTGTGAACCAATGCCTAGTTACCGCTATTTTCCGACTTCAACCTTGTGTCAGAGTCTGTTTGAGTATCTCTCTTGTTCAACTGTCCTATCTCATCCGGAACACAGGTCCGAGAAAGCCACCAGTTAACGAGGCAATAGCTGCGAAAAACGGACCGTTGATCCACTCTCAGCTTCTCTTTGATTAGCCAGTTGCGTGGAACATTTTGGGGAAGCAGTTCAGCAGTCCTGCTGCAATTCTACTGCCGCTTGCCGAATCACCTGAGCCTATATGGGAAGTTAATGTCACACCTCCTACTTTGGAAGAGATTTGATATGCGTTTTCTGTGTGGAAACAAAACAAGCCTCCTAGATCCGATGACCTTCCCCCATCTTTGTTAAAGGATGGTGATGGCTCTTTGTTGACTGGACTTTCTTCTCTCTTTACCACTATTTGGCGCACTGATGAAGTGCCTTCAGCCTGGCAGCTATCAACTTTCGTGCCCATCTTTATGAATGGTCAACATACTTTGTGCGCAATTCATCGAAGCTTGCCGAACAACCTCCTCGTGGTGCCAGCTGGGTGGTTCGAGATTTTCCCGTTCCAGCAAATGGTTCGGCGGCAGTGTTCCAGGACGTGGTGGGTTTTCGTCTGGCAAGCGTTCTCCCTACAAAAAGCCACAAATGTCTGCTTAACAACACTGTGACGTGGCGGACGTGACTCGCCATTAAATAAAGTCATTGCCCCTTGCTTCATCCTGGCGAAACATTGTATTCCAGGAACCTTATGCTGTACTTCTGGGGAGCATTGGGCCCCTGTTTGACAAAGGAACAAACGAAAGGCGTATGAACTGAGCAATCAGTCACCGGCTCCCAATGGGCGCGATTCCCTGAATTCGCTCCGCTGCCTTGCGGACAGGCTATTCAGCCAAAGACTCGGGGTGGTGTCCCCTAAGTCAACACCCTACTTTGGCTTCGGCAACTGGGTAGGATCTCGCCCTCTGAGGAAACCATGGACATTGTTGTGTTGTGTTTTATTTTACTGTTTCTGTGCCTTCGTTTGAATCTCATGGTTTATGATGGCATTATGTCTGTTAGCAGACTTTTGCGTATATATATATATATATATAGTCAACATACTTTGTGCGCAATTCATCGAAGCATCAGCCTTACTTCCATTACCTCCAGACTTCTCACGGCTATCATTCTTCGACGACTCAATGGTCCCCTTGAGGACCTAAACACTGAATGCCAGGCTGGCTTCTGCTTTGGTCGGGGTTGCATCGACCACATATTTACTATTCACTAGGTTTTAGTGCAGCGAAACATACAAATGATGATTTTCCTTGACTTCAAAACCGCCTTCGACTTTGATGATCGAGACTGCCTATCAATGAAGAGCGTACTAGCTAAATTCCTTTCGATTCTCAAGTCACGCTACCGTGACTCCCTAGGCAGTTTAAGGGTCCACGGTAAACTGCCTACTTCGTTCCTCCTCAACTTTGTGATCGAAATGATCATGAGTGACTCGGTTCTTTCACACTCTACCGGAGTGGAACTTATACAAGGTGACTGACTGACAAACCTGGAGTGTGTGGATAACATAGTCCTGCTTGGGTCTGATGCATTGGCCATGCAAATGCTACTGCACAGACTTGTGCGTAGTGCTACACGCTTCGGCATCTACTTTGCGCCCTCAAAGTGTACGATACTGCTGCAGAACTGAGCCGACACACTGGTTCTAGCTATCACCGAACACGCACTGGACGTTGTGGATCGGCTCACTTATCTCAGTAGCTGTGTCACCTCTAATGGTCACATCACTGAAGAGGTTATCTCGCGTATCAGCAAGGCCCGTGTGGCTTTCCAGAGACAATCATCTATGTAGACGGTGGGATATCAGCCTGCCAGTGTAAGGTAGGGTGTATAACGCTGCGGTAAGGTTGGTGTTACTCTATGGGTCAGATCTGGAGTAAGGATGTTAAACGCTTGACCGTGTTTGATCTCCGGCGCTTGGGAAATATTAAGCAATGCTGAGGTCCGTGAGCTAGTTTTTGGCAAGTAGCCTTCTGTTGTCTCTTTTGCGTGTCTGCTAAATCTTAGTTCTTTACGTTGACTACTCCATTTTCTCCGTATGCCTGTTGACCGGCTTCCTCGGCGTGCATTGTACGCCGTAGCTGCACCAAGATGTGTGAAATCGCGAGGTGGTCAGTCCATGATGTGGCATAAAGTCTTGAATAAATTGACTTGGTCAAGCGGTTGCGTTCCCTCATCCTGAACGGTGGATTCGGGATTATCAACTCCAATTGTTGGGAATCTTGTTACACAGGGCGCAGTTATCAAGTCAGTGTCGCTCCTCCATTTAGTTACTTTCATCTGGTCGTTTATTCTCTTTCCATTCTGATTATTCTAACGCATTTCCTTCATGCTTCCATTTCCTCTACATTCTATTTGCATCCAACCCCACTATCCTACCATTGTTATTCATTGTTTTTCTTATGGTATGAGTCATGGCAACTAGATTCACCGTGCTTTGGTGCTCGAATCATAATTGTTCCTGTGAATTGAACTTTACTGAACTACTTGAGCTATTCTTCTGGTTTTCCAACAATTTTCCAGTTAACACACAGCGACAACTATCACACCAACTTAGATCTCACTTTACATCACCCGTCACAGTGTTCATCCCGTTGCCTTAAAGAAAATGAGGTAACATATGTTCTCACTATGGTTTGGATGCACCTAGAGATACTGATGCAGCAGCCTATGATCAACCTGATTTGAACCTGGCCCTAAGCTCCAGGGCCTAGTTATTTGTTGCTTGAATTTCCACAAATAGCTGTTGCTGCTGTGCATTCTGTTCCGCACTGCCGATTAAGGATACCTCATTTAGAATGACTATATGATTCTTTATTTTGGTTTCCGCGTATGTTCCCGTTAGCTGTAATGCTGATGCTATCAGAGACCCGTTTCAGCACTACCTTAACTCATTCTTCCATAGTTAAGCCAACTCACCTATACTTCAGCTTGTTTTGGCAGTTGCTATGCTGGTTGTTTTAATTATCTGTATTGTCATGTGACATGCTCGGGCGTAGCCCCAATGACGGCTAATAACTATCGTTCATTACACTCTCCGCCAAGCCTGGGCTGTTTCTAAGACCTATTGGCTTCGGTTGTGACGGATTCTTGATGTCCCCAGCTATCTGGAAAACTGTCCATCCACTTGAATCACATCATAATTTGCTTCCGGGGCGAAGTTTCATCCTTTATTACTGTTTATCTTCAAACATGTGCATCGACTCCGATCATTTCTTTGTCTATTGTTGGTTTCCCTGTTTCCTATTGTGAAACATGGCAGTTGACCTCATCGATCGGTGACCGATAAGCTAGTTTAACCCACACTTGAACAAATCTACTAGGGCTGGTTGCAGACCGGGTCTTTGGTTCCTCACTTGAAGATCATTGCTTTTCAGTGTACCATAACTTCAAACTTCATGAGCGATTCATGACCTGATTTCGACGGTCACCTGTCACAATTTTATTGGTTGGTATTCCACGTTGGACTCAAAAAGAATCTTTTCTTTCACGGAAAATAGCACAACTAGATAGGCCGTCAAGCGAGAACATAACTGCAGCTTTGTTGCAGACAGCATTGCCTGGCTACATCGGCGTATCCAGGATATGGAGAGACCAAGAGCGGTTGGTAATTTTTGTAGACTCCTCCAAATAATCTGCTTCTCTTCTTGGAAAATGCTCCACCATTGAAGCAATCATGAAGATCATCGGCGACCTGTTCCACTGTACGAGACGTCTTTTGTTTTTGATATGATCGCTTTTGAGGACAGCGCTAGATGACGCCGGTTGAATTGTATCCTGTTAGTATAGAGACACAATCAGGACCATCAAGCATTTTACGCTACCGGCCTGGATTTGTTTACTGGTTCGGGACGATGACCAGATCCTCTAAACCATGAATCCATCTGTTATAGCAGGCATATAAATGGATTGTTTCATTCAGTCTACTAGAGGAAGTCATTGTGACAGATTTCAGGAAGGGCAGTAACAATTTACGCGCCAGCAGTAACTTTGTATTAGTAGTACCAAAGTAGCCGATCACTATCATAGACTGCCACCTCATCGTGGAATGAGAATCCTTCGTGAGAGCTCAGACAGATTTTCCTATTTTCACTCTGTGACTGTTACTGGAGTATCGTCATCCGTTCCAGCATTATTCCACTTGATTTAGTTTCTCACTCTGTTCTGTTCCGTATAGCCACCAAAACAAATGCTCCCGTGTTGTCCGTGAACCTTTCACTTTCTCCGCACTTATACATTTCGCTTCGTCGCTCACAGCGGGGTTATTACTTGCCCTTTCCATAACGAACTACTTCCGATAACTGAAAAGTTCTTATTTCCTGACTTTTGTTGTGGACTCCATCATGATGTGCATCCCCTCACAATGTAGGTGTTGAAGTCCCACTGGTTCCAAGTTGGGCCAATAACATATCCTGTCAATTTGACAATCGCTAGGCAACAGTCACTTCTAACCTAACCGTAGTGGATAGTCCTATCTTTGGAAATTTTCAGGAATGCTGCAGGTCTACTAACTTATGTCTCACTTTTCTGCGTTCAACCACGATGATGGGAGGATGGTTGATTTGCTTTTTCTCTTGGCGGCCGCACTAGAAATCACGGGCGTGACACCACCGAAATCAGCCCGTAGGCTACAGGAGTCACAATTGTTCCTATAAAACTACATCTACTTAGGTGTCAGGTGGAACTCTGATAGGTCGTGTACGCCGTTCACAATTGAAGAAAGTTCCCTATGATAATGAGGCTTGGGTCCTTCATTTATTGGACTTTAAGCATCTCAGCTCGTTTCCATTTTTTATCTGCAGAGCAGTACTCTTGTCGAGTGAAACCAGCATGTCCTCAACTATAATGTAAGTAGGCAAACATCAAGTAGCAGTGATCCATTTAGGTTCAATACGTTGTATTAGTTCTGGTGCGTTTTACTAATTCCCTCTTGTCGCTTACCGAGAAGCGCTTTTGCTACACTCATTGTTAGGTTGTTCGGCTTGAGACATCGAAGGATATGGGCTAAAACCGGCGCCATCTTCAGGCCTTGCTACCTTCCCATAGCAGAGCTGGCTTTTTAAAGTGTGTTCTGTGCTCGCAAAGACCAACAATGAAGCAGAGCATTGAAAGCTTCATGGAATCTAGCTGACGCCAGCTTATCTGCACACAATAACTTTTTTTTGCTGGCATGCAGTGTTTGCCAGATGTGTACACCTTTACCCCCAAAACTCAGTGGATTTCGACTCTGCGTTAAGTTCCAGTTGTCCATCTTATGACTACCGATCTTTTTATCCCCCTATTGATTTGTGGTTTTCTGGCAGTAAATTGCGCGTACCAAATAATGATGTGCTGTTCTCGCTTATTTGGTGGATCGGACAACTGGATGATTGGTACCAATTTCTCACATCTCGACCTAATCGGACATCTAGTTCTTTCTTCATTCTGATACTTGATGAGTCTCAACATTTACTGTACTTTTTTCCTGATGTTTTGTCAGGATTCCCTAGTCCTTCAGATTTTCCGTGTTGTGATCAATCCGGTGGTATTTTTTGTTCACCAATATCCGATTTTCTCCCACCATCGTAAAACCTTGGTCACATTTTCCGTATTTCACATTGTGTTATGTTTGAGTAGTTTAGTTTTGTAGTCTTCATCGTCCGCAAATAAAATTACCTTTGTCTCAGGATATTGGCAAAATGGGACCAAGCTACGATCGCTTCCGTGCTCTCACAAGCCAACTTCGTACGAATATCACAAAACTGGGACTGCCTAGCGCCAATACCACGAACCAGACCTCCAATGAGTCCACAGACTTGATCCCCTCTGAATGCACTGGCGAGCAGGACGCTGCCGGTGATACTGTTGGATGGAGGAAGCGCAAATCCCCTGGAAGCGGAGTCTCCACTACCGGATCAACTGGAATCAATAGTTCGTTGGCTGCACATGGATCAACTAATGGTGCCTCGTCCGGTATTGGGGCTCATCACACAGCAGGTGGCCTGGTTGGTTCTAATGGTGCTGTAGGACCAGATACAGCTGAATTTCCCGCAAGACCAGCTCCTGGCAGATTGTCTGGGACAGGTACCTCCGCTCCCAATGGGTCGGTGGGTGGAAGTCTGGTTCGGTCCACCCGCCGTGCCGGAGCAGCGGGATTGTGTGGAGCTGCGGCTGTCAGCGGCGGTCCCGCCTCCGCACCAGACGAAGGAAGGACAAAGCTAAACGCTCTTGGGTTCCCTGTGGACCATCCCTTTAACAAAGAAGGATACAGGTAAAAATATATTCGCACCGCTGTGTCGGGGCAAATACAAAACTTCAATATCTAAACTAATGTTTGATATCACCGTATCCAAATGCTTTATTTGACATGTAAATGATGTCTATGGGCTTATGACGGTCCATAGCAATGTTCCTTACCTCGTTGCCCATATCTGATGGAACTACTCATCATCAATTTGAGTAAGATTGAGAGATGTGACAGTGTAGGTTAGAATGATAGATGGAGCTAATTTTCCCAATAAACAGAAGAGAATAAACTCAGTTAGAGTCAGTTTGACGTACGTTTTGCGGACATACTTTTCTCCTTATCATTAATCACACTTTCGGATCGTTAGTCCCGCGAGTGCGTATATATTATCTGGTCCATTCTCAACACTTCTGCTAACGCAAAACAGCTGTTTACTATTTCTGACGCTTAACTACTCCTTTGGCTTCATCTTGAATGTCCGAATCCAAGAAGAGCCTTTGATAGCCGGAGGTATTTGATTCCACAACTCGGGGTACCTAAACGTAAAAATGTTGCGCATTGAAGCTGAATCTTACCGTGATGCGATGGTTTACGTGCCTCAGCGATACCTTGAACTATGCTGGATTTTGCTTTTTGCACCTTTAGGGCCACTCATACCAGATGGGTCAATGATTAGAAGCCAGGCAAACTCAGTACCCTAATAATCCAGATTAGGGTCTGGATTGAGGTGGCTCCTTATCTTTTATAATGAACTCAGTGTAGCCCAGTTCCGAAACCCTGCTGCCTTGCAGTCAGCTTTTTGAACCAAAGGGTTTGGTTAAGTACCTTAATCCTTCTCTTATCTAGACCTGGGCAACCTGACAACATCCTGCTCCCGCAATACAATGAATTACTCTTCTAACGATTTCCTGATGCTCAGGTCGTCACAAAGAATATTCAACAACGCATTATCTGCTGCATCGAGCAGGGTAGGTAGATGTTTAGATGCTACTGCTCAAGTCTTCCCTTCTTCTTATTCCTCCTTTTACTCCTCTCCACCCTTATCGTCCCGTTCCAACTTCACTTTTACCCCCCCCCCCCATTTTCAATCCCTCGGTTCCTAGCCCTCCGTCACCATGCTTTGATAGGTGTTTATCTTCTAGTTTCAACTCACATGCAAACAAGGGGCGTCACTTCTGTCGGCAAGCCCACGTCTAACCAAGCGGTCAAACCAAGTCCATCGGCTTATATATATATATATATATATATATATATATATAATCCAAATATAAGCCGACGAACTTGCTTTGACATCATAAAGACTCAAAAACTGTGAGTGGGAATATGAACAAAATTGTTTCTTTTCCTTCTTTCTTTATCTAATCCTGTTTTCCTATTCCGCCATGGTTCCAATGGCGCAATATCTGTGCACAGATCGTGCTATATATATATATATATATATATATATATATATATATATATATAGAGAGAGAGAGAGAGAGAGAGAGAGAGAGAGAGAGAAATAATTCCCGGGGATGACATAAGAAACAGAAAGTAGCGAACAAGCTTGTTTTCAGGGCTTCATCATCAGGCTAATATAACCACAATAAAGCAAGTTAGAATAGACACGATGGGTTTAAATTGGGTCACTGAAGCGGAGTAACTAATCGATAAGTCTACGTGTTTGGTCTGATTGGTCAAGTGAAGTGGCGTGACTGCCATTGTTAGTCACGTTGATCTGAGGCCAACGCAAGGTTAAAGTATGGACGAGCTTTTTCTGTGCACATAGGTCCGGGTTGTAGAGCCGAATTGCGATCGCCTCTGCTGTCGACAGCAGGCGACATCTGACTGCCCGTGTGTAACGTCCGGGGACACAGTATACCATTTTACACGCATGTTAGTGCATTTTACCAAGCTTTTAGAGTGGTGCATTTTCGAAATCGCGTGACGCACTTTCAAGTTAGCGATGCCAAGAAAGCTGATTTGGCGTCCTTGACACCCTCATTGGTCACGGGACATAAACCAATGGGAAATCGGTTAGAAGCCGCCAGCATAAGCGACAGACAGTCCAATGAAAGTGGTCGAGCACCACCTTCTGTTCTGCCTTGATGCCTACCTGAAGGAAACCTCGCTAACTGGAAAGTACGTCAAGCGATTTCGCAAATGCACCACGCTAAAAGCTTGGTACAATACACTAACATGCGTGTAAAATGGTATAGATCGGTGTGAATGCGTCACGCGATTCGATTTGATGACCGAAGTCAACTAGGTGCGACAATACTGCACTCGTTACATTCTTCTTCGCGCCGCTGTAGAGCCAAGCTGGGCAATGCTCTCGAGCCCTAACGGACAGTCGCCTGGTCGTTTTCCCAATATACCTTGCTCGACACGAGCAAGAGAAGTTGTACACACAGAAGGAGGTCTGCGACCGAGGTATCCTGTCTTTAAGTTGTTGGCACACAAGCGGTGTTGAGGTGAAGCTTACGCGGAGATTAGCGGCAAAATACGTTCTTTCTGTTGCTAAGGAAAGTCTTCGATTCGCGTGACTCATTCACACCGATCTACTGTGTCCCCGGACGTTACACACGGGCAGTCAGAGGTCGCCTGCTGTCGACAGCAGAGGCGATCGCAATTCGGCTCTATAACCCAGACTTATGTGCACAGAAAAAGCTCGTCCATACTTTAACCTTGCGTTGGCCTCAGATCAACGTGACTAACAATGGCAGTCACGCCACTTCACTTGACCAATCAGACCAAACACGTAGACTTATCGATTAGTTACTCCGCTTCAGTGACCCAATTTAAACCCATCGTGTCTATTCTAACTTGCTTTATTGTGGTTATATTAGCCTGATGATGAAGCCCTGAAAACAAGCTTGTTCGCTACTTTCTGTTTCTGATGTCATCTCCGGGAATTATTTCTCAATATATATATATATATATATATATATATATATATATATATATATATCACGATCTGTGTACATATATGCCACCATCGGAACCGTGACGGAATAGGAAAACAGGGTTAGATTAAAACGTGAAAGAAAGCAAATAATTTGTGTCCATTTTCCCACTCACCATTTTTGAGTCTTTTTAATGTCTTTCTTTTGTTGGTCGACGGAAGCGGGATCACCGCAATATGCAGAGATACACGTCCGCCATTGGTTTCGGTTTTGACCCATGACTTCCAAAGTTTCCAACTAGCGACATTCGGTATCCTTTGGACCCCATCCATCGAGTCGAGAGAAACCAATCTTGGCCAGCTGTTTCATCAGCTTTTTCATCCTGCATCTCCAGGTTGTAGGTTATCCACTACAATGCCTTCTCCAACCCTATCAAGCGACCGCGAACAAGACACGACGCGGAAGTCGCTGAGTGGGCGTACACCATACCTGTCCGAGCCATCGTTGTTGGCACGGCGAGACAAGCGCCTCGAGGGAGTGGCTATCTCCACCCAAGACATGCTGTCTGACTTCTGGTTGATTAGGTGGTTCAGCCACCACACATGGGCGATGGACCGCAAGCAACGGTTCTCAAAGACAGACAGTCGACGTAGGTCATCGGTACGACCAGGCCAAGTCTCGCAACCGTACAACAGTACAGTGCCGACAGTAGCACTATAAACCCGTCATTTAATGAAGAGACAGATGTCATGGCGGCACCATAAATGCCTCAGCCTGAAGAAGGCGAGACGAGCTCTTGAGATGCGCATCGAAATCTCATTTTTAGCAGCCCCACCAGCAGTGATGCAGTTTCCAAGATAGACAAAACTCTGTACTACTTCGAAGGTTTCATCATCGATGGTGAGTGTACCTAGGGGCTTATGCCAGTCTTGAAAAACCGCTTGCACTTGGATGGTGAAAACTGCATGCCATACTTCGACTCTTCATTCGCCAGGCGGTTATGTGCAAGTTGGACGGTCTGCGCACCGTCTCCCAACCAGATGATATCATCAGCGTAACCCAACTCAACCACCTGACCACCTGGGCGGAGCTCAACGCTAGCGTTCAACAAGTCTTATAGTGTACTTTTGAGGACATCCTCAATGGCAAAATTGAAGAGGAATGAAGAGATAGGGCATCCTTGTCGAACCACATTGATGACAACAAAGAAGGGCGAAAGCTTGCCATAAGCCCCAAGTCTATTGGTGGTCAGACTGTACTGAGCTCGCAGTACGGAAACGAACTTCCCGGGAATGCCATTCCTCAACAGACAGTGTCACAATGTAGCCCTGTCGACAGAATCGAGGGCAGCACGAATATCCAGGAACACAACAATCCTTGGCTCTTGATATACATGGCGTAGGTCGAGAATCTAGCGAAGTGTGAAAATCTGATCGATGCAACCGCGACCAGGGCGGAACCCAGCCTGTTCTTCTCACTGTAATGATTCACGCGCTAACGATTATCTGCGACGAATAATGGACATCAGAATTTTGCAAACGACGGGAACCAAATTTACGCTCCTGTAGTTCGAGCACTTTGTGCGCACGCCCTTTTTTAAAGATGGGAACGACTATCGGCTCACTCCAGGATGATAGAACCACTTCTTTTGCTCAGACTTCTGAGAACAGATCGGGGCGAATAGTCCTCATCTTTTAATAGTGCAAGAGATAGACCATTAGGGCCGGGTGCCTTATAACGCTTTAGGCAGCAAAGTTCCCGCCAGATTTCCTGATGAGAGGAAGGATCAGTTGAGATAGCCCACTCATCACGAGTGCGCGCCCCAGGGAAAACAGATGGAGCTAGTGGCCAGGAAAATTACGAGAGAAAATGTTCGGCCCATCGCCCCAACCGTCGTTGAAGATTAGTGATTAGGGAACCATCATCTTCGCAAATTTTTTCGCTTACTGATCGGAAGCCTTCGGTGACTCGGATGAGGTGGAACAGCTTTTTGGTATTACCAGAGAGATTAGCAAGTTACATCACTCTAGCACGTTCACACCAGCAGGTCTCACAGTCCTTCATAGACATAGATGTAGTTAAGGAGCGCGACGCAGGATGATCTGTGAGCCGATGTTGAGGAGGAGAGACAGGGTAGCCAGAAGACATAGTAATGAAAACAGCAATCTAATCCATCTATGGTTCTTCAGTGGGCATGATACTACCCGCTTGCCCAGGCCGAAGTAGTGGGTTGTCTCAGGGGACCCCACCTCGTGGCTTTGATATAGGATCTAACCTACAAGGCAGCAGGGCGATATGAGGGTATCGAAACCCGTTGGGAGTCGGTGACCAAACAACTGGTTCATACACCTTTTGGTCCGTGAGGGAACAGGGTCCCAACACACCCTTGGATTACATCGCCATTCAGAGAGATGCAAGGGGCAGTGACTTTATTTATTGTCGAGTCACATCCGCCACGTCGCAGTGTTGTTAACCGTATATATGGGGTTTTTTTTATAAAAAGAACGCTTCCCAGGCGAAAACCCACCACGTCCTGGAACACTGCCGCCGAACGTTTCGCTAAAACGGGATAATCCCCAACCACCTACCTGGCACCACGCGGTTGTTCTGCAAGCCAGCCAGTTTGGAACCCTGATCCTCTCACAGTTTGTCATGCCTCAATGTACGCGCGTTGTTGCGGCACTTGTCCGAATTTCAAAAACCATCTCTATCGATATCTACTGCTTACCGGGAACCCGCCTGCAAGATTCGAGCTATGTGCTCGCTTTACGATCCCCTTTAAATGATACTAGCAGTGCTTTCTCATTGCACCTGTCAGGAGATGATACAGCGTCGAGTGCTGGCCAAACCAGCGTTGGTATTGCCCTGGGTCCCCGGACTGAAGCGGCTCTGTTTACTTGGATCACATTCAGTAGCCGGATGTGTGCGGCCCCCCTGACATGCTCGCTCAAAGCTTCGAAGTCGCGCGTGGCTAATTGGTGTCTGTTTGTCATCACTGCCTACTCCCCCATGAACTCTAGCGATGACTCGATAAAAGACGATTTCTATCACCAGCTGAACGAGCTCCTTCAGCACATCAGAAGCACGGACATAGTAGTGCTTGTTGGGGATCTGAACGCTCAAGTTGCAAAATTGTCCATTGATGAGCTGCATCTAGGTGACCAGCATGGTGTAGGTTTTCGTGATGGTAACGGTGAGCGGTTAGTTCATTTGTGTGAAGATGTTCGCTTTTCTTGCGAGCACTTATTTCCGACACAGCATATATATATATATATATATATATATATATATATAATGGTTGGCGGTATCCAGTTTCGGATTCGCATGTCACTGTGGTCAGCCACAGGACGCCTGCGCCTACAGAGGGAACATAGGTGGCTTGTGCTGCACCACCCACCGCTTCAACCACGCCCCACACACACATCCAGTGTAAACCCGAAGGAGTAAGTTTGGGAGGCATGTGGGGGGGAGCCACTTTTCATCAACGGAGCCGGCCCACACTCCTTCACAGGCAAACGCAAGCACACTGTATTTGGGAATCAGGCGCACATAAGGCGGTGGCTGGACCGTAGTCCGCTGCACACTGAGTGCATGGAACCGCTCTTCGAGTCTAGCACTGCCACAAGGACCGTGCACTCCGTCCCCTCCAGCAACGACCAACTGTCTCCTGGAGCCAGTATGGACGAGGTAGTGGGTAATAGACAGGTAGGCACCTTGTCAACATGCACATCAAGCGCAGCCACACCGAAGATATCAAGCAACAGCCAATCACTTGAAACAACCTGATGCAATAAAACCAATCCAATAATGCATACAGATACGGTGGCATAACTCTTCGTCTAATTAGCATATGAAATAAGTTGATTAGCAACGAATCCGCGATAAGGAAAATGTCCACAAGTTGCTTAAAAATGCTACAAACGCAACAAATCTACCGTAGATAAGCGCAAATAGTGTAAGCAATGTGGCCAATTAATAGAAGATTATTCAGATGGGCAGAACAAATCAAATAAAGTACAATGAAATTTAGCCAGCTTAAAAAGACGTAGTTTAAGTGTACATTGGTTTAGCCCAACTACGGTGAAGAAGCATCAAGAATGCAACCTCAGCTTCAGCATGGAGCAATATATATATATATATATATATATATATATATATATATATATATATATATATATATATATATATATATATATATATATATATATATATATATATATATATATATATCAACTTCACTTATACCTAATCTTTTTAAGCTGGATAATTTTCATTCCACTTTATTTTTTTGTTCTGCCTACCTGAAAAATCTTCTATTAACTCGCACTCGTTGCTTACGTTTATTGTGGCTATCTTCGTTGACTTTATCGCGTTTTTGGTCTTTTTGAGTTATTCCTATGAGTAATATGAGTAATTCATATGCTAATTTAGCGAAGAGTTATGTCGGCATATCCGTATGCGTTAACAGATATATTTTATTCGATAATTTCATTTCAAGTGATTGGCTGTTGCTTGATATCCCCGGTGTGGCTGCGCTTGATGTGCATGTTGACCAGTTGCCTACCTGTCTGTTACCCACTACCTTATCCATACTGGCTCCAGGAGACAGTTGGTCGTTACTGGAGGGGACGGGGTGCACGGTCCTTGTGACCGTGTTAGGCTCGAAGACTGGTTCCAAACACTCAGTGTGTAGCTGAGTACGATCCAGCCACCGTCTTGTGTGCTCTTGATTCCCAAATACAGCGTGCTTATGTTTGCCTGTGAAGGAGCGTGGGCCGGCTCCGTTGATGAAAGGCGGCTCCCATCCACATGCCTCCCGATCTTTTACCTTCGGGTTTACACTGGATATGTGGTGTGTGGATGGAGCTGTGATTGGTGCAGCGCAAGGCGCTTATGGTCTCTCAATAGGCATAGGCGTTCTGTGGCTAGCTACAGTGACAGGCAACTCCGAAACTGGAAGCGGTCAACCATATATATATATATATATATATATATATATATATATATATATATATATATATATATATATAAACACTTGACCAATTACAGTACAATAGGCTGTGCCATAACACATAAGATGAAAAATAGATTGAAAGGGAAAACAACTGTTCGGGTAGAAGAGTCTTACAGCAAGTGCGCCATTGCGTACGGTTTTTGACTATATCTTCCAGCGTTTGCAACCAGATGTGCTCGGAGTCTTTTGGTTCTCAACCTGGGAGTCGGGAACGTCCAACAACAGTCAGATTCAACGTTTGCGCCTTAACGCATTTGATCCAAGTTTTACATTGATCTCCTTTTTCGTCGCTTTCACCCCAAGCCTGTGCTCGCAAATAGGGCTTGTCGTGGTAACCGTTGTGCAGGCATGCGGAGCATATGCACAAGCCAGCAAACCCTCCGCAGTGAAATGATGCTATCAATCAGTCGACGGAGTTCGTTAGATCTGTAGACTCGCCGACGGACTTCCTCATTACTGATGTGATACTGCCATTGAACACCAGCAGTGCTTCGCATTTAGTGGTTATCGAAGAGATAGCCGCTGAACATCGGTTTTGCAAACGCGCCAAGTCTCACAACCTGTTCGGTAGAATCGCCCGAAGCTACACGTGACGAAGGTTAGCGAAAGTGCCTCTAACTTTTAAGACAATCAGGCTAAACTCCTCTGTCAAACCGCCAATACTAAGTCAACTCCCAAGCTACATACGTGTCGACGACTTCCAGAAGATGCCCCGAAAGGGTGAGAGCAGGACATGCACTTGGTCAGTCCTGTAACAGAACATTACATTTGCAAGGGACAAAAGTCAACCCTAATTGGGAGGCGGACATCCTCAGTCCAAGCAGCACATGCTGCGCGTCTTAGGAAGACTCGCAAATCACAGCGATGTCATCCACGTACTCCAAATCCCGAAGGCGATCACCAGGGATCAGTTCAACGCCGCAAGACTCAGAGTTTTCCAGGGCATCATCTAGCATCTCGTCCATGGCGACGTTGAACAAAATGGTTAGACTTGGTAACCCTGTCTAACACCGCTAGTGATACTGAAAGGGGACGAAATGTCTCCGTATACTCGCACGTGGCCCGAAGTTTGATGGTAAATGGCACGGAGAATGCTGATATACTTCTCAGGTACTCCCCTCTTCAGTAAGCAGTCCCAAAGTGTCACTGTCAACAGAGTCAAACGCGGCTCGAATATCCAAGAATATGACTATAGTTGCTCGATTTAACGTATGGCGATGTTCAAGTGTCTGGCGGATTGTAAATATGTGATCGACGCAACTGCGACCCGGGCGAAATCCATCTTGTGGTTCACGCAGGTGCTGTTCCCGTACTCAGTTGAGCCTCCGCAAGATTAGGGCAGCGAACAGTTTGAAAGCGACACGAATGAGACTGATGCCATGGTTGGAGCAAGTGGTCCGGTCTCCCTTTTGTAAACAGGCAATTCCAGTCGGATGAGGTGGTTTCAGTAGTCCAAATCTGATAGAAGAGAGATGTCAGTTCACGAGTGCCTGCAGGGCCCCCATATTTGAAGTGAGCAGGAGGAAGTTCATCTGGGCCACGTGACTTGTGTTGCTTCAGTAGGCGAAGTTCATAGGATACCTCAGCCTCGGTCGGTGGAGAAACATCCACGCGCCAGGGAGCACTGTGAATCCCGGAAGACGGAATCGGTTGCGCTGGTGGCCAGTTGAACTGATCTTCAAAGTGCTCTGCCCATCGTACCAGACGACGGTGATGACGGTGAATTAGTTCGCCGTCATTTTCACGCAAAACTTCTTACTGTTGGTATTCTGCCTCTCTTGGGGCGAATAAGTTGGAAGAGTTTGCGGGCGTTTCCTTATGTGAGTGTCCGCTCCATCTCAACGACGCGTTGTGTCCACCAGCCCTCGCGATGCTTCCTGAGGAGCTATCTGAGCTCAACACCTGTGGTTCTGCAACTCAGGTGGGAATTGTTCGACAACTTTCCATTAATTGGGGAGACTGTGCAGAGATCCAATGACTAGAAGTTCGTCTAGTGAAGCCACAGACCAGGGTAGCGGACTTTCGTAAGGCGCTCTGGATCTGTGCCCAGTGTGTCTCAACATCGGAGGATAGGGAACATAGGTTTGAGGCTAATGTGTTCTGAACTACGCCGATAACATTTGGGGCAGCGAGCTTGTCTGTGTCAAGGCGTTTCAGGCGACGCTTTTGAGTGCCTCCACAGCGCAGAACGAACTTAGCACATACGAGCGCATGATCCATATCAGGTAGATGTTCGAAATTGACTTGCAGTCCGTTATGCAACCTTGCGAACGGTAATTGACATTGATCTGATCAATCTGCGTCCAACGTTGCCCAGGCGCTGGAGGTCCCCATGTGGCTCGTTGGTGCCAGAAACGTCGCAAATCGGTGCTGGGAAGGAACAAGCCGTGGTCGGCGCACACTTTTAGGAGTCGATCGCGGTTGTGCATCCCGCGAGTACCGTGGCTGTCTTGACCCCCAACTTTGCGCTCATGAATAGTCTACCGACCTGTGCATTTAGGTCTCCGGCGAGTATTACGAGGTCCGAGCTGCGTTTCTTGCGGAGGAGGTCGGTGAGTTGGTGGTAGAACTCGTCTTTAGCTTCGTCCGGGTTGCAATCCGTAGGAGCGTACACCTACACAATGTATAAGCAGCGCCTACTGGTCCCGTGGCTGGAAAATCGCACTGAGCTTTCCAAGTGGACTGCACAAAGGCGGCTGTTGACCGGGAACCAGTCAATGAGCGCTATTTCAGCACTCGCGCTTAACGCAACTCATGCGTTGGCGCAACCAGAGGCTGCCGCTGTCGCATCTCCAAAGCAGCGCAAGGTGAATGTGCAATTGGAACTTGGGAATGGTGACAGCAATCGCAGCGTTGTGCTAGCGTTTGGTAAGCGGGTTTTGGTTAGGCAGCAAATGTCGATTCAGAGGACTTCCAAGTTGCGCGCAAAAGCAGCTTGTGAACCAATCTGCATGAGCGTTCGAACATTGAACGTAGCTGACTTGAAGAGCCAGTGGGGTGCAATAAAAGCCTTGCTGTTGGTATTGGAATGTGTGTGATCGGTTTTGAGCGGGCCGTTGCTGAGGCCAAAACTACCATTTTTATTTGTAATGCACTTCGGGAGACTCAAAATCGGAGTGGTGTTGCTAAGACCAGGAGGGTTAAATAAACGTGGATCGAAGAACGTGGTTTACGCTGCGGTAAAGTGCGGTTTAACATGCCCGACCGCCAGCACCTCGGCCAAAGATAGAGAGCTCAGAGAGCGAGAAACGTGAGCAGAGAGTTGTAAATCCATCATTTCATGTGTTGTGTGGGCATACAGCTTCCCGGTTGCCCTGGCCGAAGAAAGGGGTTGACTTAGAGCACCTTTGGTCATAGGGATCTGACCCGCAAGGCAGCGGGGCGAATTCGGGGATCGCTCTTATTGGGAGCCAGTGACCAATTACTCGGTTCATACGCCTTTCTCTTGGCTGACTGCCAAACATGGGCCCAATACTCCCAGCAATTCAACATCAAGCTGAAGGATTACAATGCTCCAGCGAGGTGAAGCAAGCGGCAGTGACTTTATTTACTTGCGAGTTGCCTCCGCCACGCCGCCATGTTTTTAAACGGATATATGTGGTTTTTTCTAAAAAGAACGCTTGTCAGGCGAAAGCCCACCACGTTCTGGAACACTGTCACCGAACGTTTCGCTGGAACGGGACTAGCCCGAACCACCCAGTTGGCACCACGAGGATGTAGTATAGCGAGCCTGCCTGCTCAGTCCCCTTATATCACGCATCACGCTCCATTGGCTGTTCCGTGTTGCGCATGCCAGCCCACCGACTCCTGCGATGTGCGATGTTTGCGCTCCGGGGGTGGGGATGAAAGAATAGGAAGCGTGGCCATGCGATGACTTGGTCAAGTAGAATGAGGGCCCTTACTTCTAAGTTAGTATTGGTTGGAGGCTCTAAGCTCCCTGCTTGGTGTCTTTCTGAATACCTTAGGCTGGACACACTTGTTCACGGGCTTAGAAGGCGACCTAAGTGACGTTTGTCTCCTGAGTTTCTTTGTCCCCTCACCTCACATTTAACCTCCCTCTCCAACCACGATCTTATTTCATACGCATAATATAACTGTTTTTTCGGCAAAATCGTCGGAAGGTAGCTCTCCGGAATGATGCCCATTCGTTACTAGTGGCTTAGCTGGTGTGCGTTCGTTGCATGCTGTTCTACTTATTTTCTTATGTGTTGCACACAATATCCGAGGTGTTTTCCACTCCTAGCTAACACATATAATGATGATAATGATGATACTGCACCGTATGCGTGTGCAGCAACGCGATGGTTCTATTCCATAGTCTTTTTACTTAGGTTGTACTGTGAAGATACTTGAAATCGCGGCCAATAATAATGTGGGTACCAACCAATGGACAATTTTGTGGAGTCGACCTAGCTTTAATCTTCGTAGCCAAGCAGTTCGATTTTCAAAAGGGTTGATGGGCAACTCACAAGTTTTTTCGTAGTAGACCATTATGTTACTTCGTCAGTACACGCGTCCGCACCTTCTCTTACTACTGAAGGCGGTGGCACAACACTGTACCCACTTTGCTTTTGCGCTTTTGTTTAATATTCCTACTTGCAGATAGTTCTTGGGCTACTCTGCACTCGGGTCGTGTTGCGCCCTGTTAAATACAGGCCTTGCTTTGTCACAAATGGCCACTTGTCCACACCGGTTGCTGAAATATGCCATGACCTAGTGTTAATTCTAGTTGACGGTTTCCAATTCCTCACCGAGCTCTACGCATTACTAACTAGTCCCGAATTTTGCGGACGGTCCTCCAACACTTTTCATCAATTCGGCAGCCACTTGGTTGGGTCCAGTTGAGATAGAATGCGTTCGCACGTTTCTACCAGTCCTTTATAAGCCGAAAACTGCTTACTCTAGCGGGTCTCGCTGTTTTTGACTTGTGTCTACCAGCTGCTCGTCGCGACGCCTCCAGACTCACCATTCAGCACTTTTTGTCAAATAATTTTACTACTGACAATTTTGTGAGCATATGGATTCTTTGAATTTTCGTTTTCACCACGCCTTGATCGCATTATTTACCGTTTCCGCACTGCGTTTCAGGTATATCTTGGTGGAGCAAGATAGACACGCACCCGGTCGCGACTTGTGGGACGATTGTGAACAAACAGCTGGCAAACCGATTCCTGGTATCTTTTACCGGGTATTTCTCAGTCCTCAAGTGGTCCTTTCTGTCAATGACCGAGGTGTGTTTGGCATCTGTTGGAGCCTTTTCTATTCGGAGCACTTCCCTACGTCCAATATTTAATATATCAATGTGATTTTTTCCCTGTTGCAGCGAATCATCTGAAACTGCACGAATCTCAACTGATGATCACTGGGGAGAAGGGATATTGCATGGCCCGTGCTACGCATGGCGTCCACACGGGCACATGGTATTATGAGGCAATGATAACCGATCAGCCGGAGTGTTCAGCGACTCGTATTGGTTGGTCCCAACTGCTGGGTGAGTGCGCATCTCTCTACTCATCTTAAGTTATTTGAGCGATTTTTTTCATTACACATTAACAGAAGGGGAGAAAAATATCAGCTATTGTGCCACAATACCAAAAGAAGTTTGAAATCATGAACTACTATACTATATAGAAACCAAAAACAGGTAATATCTTCTCCGGCATCATAATACGCGTGCTTAGAGGTGAATCTAATTTGGAGGGGGAGGAACGTAGAAACTCGCACTACAATCGCCATTGAGGTCGGCTCCTTGCCATGTCAACTAGTGTCTTCACCCAAACGTATTCATCGTCTTTCGGTCCCCAGCCCTGAGGCCAGGAATCACCAACCGACGTTAAGTTCGAGGTGTTGGTATTCATACTCCTTAACGAGATAATCGATTAGCCTCTTTCTTGCACACAGATCCCCGTCGCACAAACAGTTCACGTAGCAGGAGTCGGTGTGCTGGCACGCGCAGCTCCTAGCCCTGACGTCAGAGTCTGCTGCGTGATATAAACGGTCTGAGCAGTTCACTCGCTCTTCCTGAACCAAATATACAGCGTCGAACACTGTCATTGCTCACACGGTGTTCCCACCAGATGTGAGCTATGGTACAAACGCAGCGATGTTCGAGCATAACTAACCTCTTTATATCCGTCCATCTGATGCGCTAGCTTTCATAACCATGCAGACGTCTGCGTTGTAAACTCGACCGTTCGGGGCGAGAGTAATGTCGCGTTGGCGCCAAAACTGGCGGAGATTTGAACGACTAGACCCGATTGACGAACTGCGTACTTCTCCACCAGAATAGTGATTACAAACGCGGTGTATCGTCCGTCGAGGAAGCGGGGTGTACTGAACATATCGGATAGATTGATGCGTACATGATCCTGGTCCATTTGTAAAAATCTTCCCTGGCCAGTGGCCTTAGACCACGAGCCTGGCTTGTAATCCGAAGGTCGTGGGTTCTAGTCTGCGTTGGGGACTGGGCGACTATCACAGTATTCTCAGCCCATGCGCCGCGGATGGTGATTGCGCGGCAGCTCGTGTCAGTACTGCGTACCGGCCTCCAGCTGCTGCTATTCGTCGTCAAGAGCTACCACCAAGTCGCCTCAACCTTGTCGGGCGTTTACTGTTCGTCTTAGATATCTGCCACTCTTTCAGCACGACGCATTATCGATAAACAAGTGATCTGCGAAAAACGACGAATTCAATCTGATGAGTACTTAGAGTAATCTCACTCGCTTTCGTATCGACTACGTCACTCGGCTTTCTAATGCCGCCTCCTCACTCGTAGAGCTGTATCGAAAACCACCTGATATCTTCTTTCGGATTCCAGATGCAGCTTGCCCCTGAGATCGCTACCGTTATATGGTCTTTTTCACCTGTTGGTTGAAGGAGACTCCAACGTGTTATTCCATGCGTGGGAAACCTTATCACTTCCGGACCGTTCGTATCGTCTATGTCGAGGCCTCCAGTTGATTG
Organism: Dicrocoelium dendriticum; assembly: GCA_944474145.2. Lineage (NCBI taxonomy): Eukaryota > Metazoa > Platyhelminthes > Trematoda > Plagiorchiida > Dicrocoeliidae > Dicrocoelium > Dicrocoelium dendriticum. Next base: position 10,947,818 of record OX104067.1, on the reverse strand, counting down.
GTCCACAGCCCAAGCTTTCTTCTACTCTGAACTGTATCAACCCTTTTCTACACTTCCGCTGATGTATACTTTGGCATCCTGGCACCGCTGTTCTATAGCCAACCCCCCAGATACCGTTACCGACGTGGCACTTGTAGTACCATCGTCTTCTTATACTTGGGTTATACTTGTACGGAGGAAAAATGTGTTGTATACTTGAGTTATATTCCGACGGGATACTCCGATCATTTTGATTTCCACAATACAAGCGTCAAATTGCCTTGCTCCCGTCCACCTTTCTGTTGACTGACGAATGCCGACCGTTGCTGGGGTTTTATCCCTGACTTGGCGTTCACCCTGCCAACTCTACCTGTGCACATATCTCCTCAGTTACCACATGGATATGTTAAAGGGGGTATGCCCCATGCTGAGGCTGATGTTGCATTCCTGATATTTCTTCACCACAGTTGGGCTAAACCAGTTTACACTTAAACTAGGTCTTTTGAATGTGGATAAAATTCATTCCATTTTATTTGGTTTGTTCTGTGTACTTGATAATCTCCTAACATGCACACTTCGCTCATGCGAATTGTGGTAACCTTGCGTAACTTTATCACGTAGTAGATAGAAACGGGGTGTTGCCCACTCGAAAACACTGCACAACCACGACGCGTTTCGATGTAATTTCATCTCATCTGGTGGAGACAGCAGGCCTCGATCCCGCGACCATTGGAATAGTAGCCGAAACTTCTCTACCCCTGGTGGGCAACACCCAATTTCTATCTGCTTTGAGTACGGTCCCAGTGATCGCCGTGACTAAGGTTTACTTCAGTGTGATCCACAGTCCATTACATTGAGATTGCGCGTCGCAATCCAATCACACAACATGTAGTCCAAACTTGAACCTCCAATTATCACGCAGTAATTTGTAAATAACTTTCGGGCATTTTGTACTTATCGCGGATTCGCTTATAACCAATTTACTGCAAACGCTCACTTAGCGAGTATTCCTATCGTCATTTACGTTGACTTTATTCGATGTCTTTTATTTGATACCGGCATTTCGAATGATTCCTGTTGTTTGACATCCTAGGTGTGGCTGCGCTTGATATGCATGTTGATACGGTGCCTGCTTGTCTATTACCCACTACCTCGTCCATACTGGCTCCAGGAGACAGTTGGTCGTTGCTGGAGGGGACGGGGTACACGGTCCTTGTGGCCGTACTACGCTCGAAGAGTAATTCCATGCACTCAGTTTGGAGCGGACTACGGTCCAGCCACCGCCTTGTGTGCGCTTGGTTCCCAAATGCAGCGTGCTTGTGTTTGCCTGTGAAAGAGTGTGGGCCGACTCCGTTTATGAAATGTGGCTCCTATCCACATGCCTCCCGGTCTTATTCCTTCGGGTTTACACTGGATATGAGGTGTGTGGTTGGAGCTTTGGGTGGTGCAGCGCAAACCATCCATGGTCCCTCTGTAGGCGCAGGCGTCCTGTGGCTGGCCACAGTGACAGACAAATCCGAAACTGGATGTCGCCAACCATGTTAAAGGGGGTGCGCTGGTTTCGAATCCATCTTGGCTCCCATCCGCATGCTTCCTAACCTTACTCCCCTGTTCTTTCACAGTATATAAGGGCTGTGTGGCGAGTGGTGGTGCAGACCCCATGATTTCTTCGCAGCCGCGCAGCCTTCTTGTGTCCGTTTGCAGTTACAGTAACATTGGAATCTAGAAATGGATGCCCCAACCATTCCCAGTTTTTTGGTTTGTTCAAACAATTTCCGTAACTTGGGTTAACTAATGCTCATCACTTGAAAAGCATCGGTGACGTGTACTGGTTATATTGCTCGGTGATCCAGTTCTACATACACTGTTCTACATACACATTGCATCTTACCTGAACCGAACATGTTTACAAAACGAAGTTTTAGGGATTAAATCCAAGTTTATAGTGTTGTTTTCACACAGTGGATCGCTCCGTTGTTGCAAATTTACTTAGTGCACCGTGTACATCAGGCCACCTGTTGCCTTGTTTGCGTCGTCTTTTTTCCGCTCGCCCACTAACTTCAGAGTTTGGCCAACCTAATTTGTTTCACCGGATACCATGCGTTCTCCGAGTGACTATTTTTTCACCTATGTTTACACAGCTCAAATAAATTGTCACTTTCCTCAGCTATCGTATTATCCTCTGGCGGACGGATTACTGTTTGTTCCGCGTGGACAATGCATTTACTGACGCAGTTTGAACACGCTTTAAGAGAGAATACTGATCGGTTCTTTTGCTATGACGTCATTTTATGCATGGGATTAAAGATCCCACAAAGCGAGCAACGCCAGGTTTCCTTCTGCTTCTGATCGTATGACCACTTCAGTGGGAATCGTGTGACGCACATTGAGATTGCGATCGCAATTCGGTCACCCAAAACAATTATTCCAAATTAACCCTTCAATTTTCTAAAAACCATTTTTACAGCGCAACAGACGTTACCACACGCATTGGTGAGGCCCTTGCGGCTTTCGGAAGCCTGCACCCCTCGTGTAGACAGCGGGACACAGGCTTATTGATTAGGAGACGGAAATTCAGCACTGTGGGGTGGCCAGCGTTACGCCATAGAGTCGGTGTCCAGCCGCCACACACTGAGGACATTGACAGTCTAACCATCTTGCACACTGTGATATCTGCGAAGTACTGCTTACGCGCCTTGCCCATGTTTGGGTGGAGCCGCGTGTAAGTTGGACTGGAGTCCCATCTTCTGATGTTCTAGTTCAAACTGTCCAGTATTTACTTGGGGTGCCTGTTGAACTGAACTTATCGTAGGTGGCTCGATCATACGCTTCACATGTCTGTAACGGTTCGCTTGGGCGTATACTATATTCACCATTATCTTACCTAATTGAGCGAATCATCAAGGTCCATCGCAATGAGGCTGGACCGTACCGTGGTGCGATGGTTTGTTTGCCTCAGTGATCCATTGAGCTATGCTGGATGGTGCTCTTTTGCACCTTCAGCGCCACTCATACCAGATTGGTCAATGGTTAGAGGCCAGACAAACTCAGCCTCCTGGTCCTCCAGGTTGGGGATTGGAATGAGTGTGGCGCCTTATTCCTTAAAACGGACTCCTTTTAGCCCAACGCCAAACCCACTGTCTTGCGGTCAGGTTTTCGAACCAAAAGCTTTGGTTGAGAACCCTAATCGTTCTGCTGTCTTAAACCTGGGCAACCTGACAGTATCCTGCCCACGCAATACAACGAATCTTTTCTCAAACAATTTCCTGATGCTCTGGCCACCACAGAGGATAATCAACGGTGCCCTATCTGCTGAATCGAGCAGGGTGGATAGGGGTTTGGATGCTACTGCTCAAGCCTTCCCGTCTTCTTATTCCACTTCTCACCCTTTTTCACCCTTATCGTCCCGTTCCAGCTTCACTTTTATCCCCCCCTGTTTTCAACCCCTTGATTCTCGGCCCTCCCCCACCTTGCTTCAATAGTCGCTTGTCTTTTGGTTTCAACTCACATGTGAACGCGGAACGTCATTCCCTGCCCTGTTAACAGGCCTATGTCCAAACAAACGGTGAAACCCAGTTCCTCGGCTTCCATTTGGAGCCCTCGATCCTCCTTCAGATTGGCATGCCTTAGTGTACGCACATTGCTTCAGATCGGTCAACAGGCCGAACATTGGAGACCCTCTCAATCGATATCTGCTGCTTATCGGAGACCCGCCTGCAAGACTCGAGCTCTGTACTCACTCTGCGATCCCCTTCAGGTGACAATAGCAGCACCTTCTCATTGCGCCTATCCGGTGACGATGCAGCTTCGAGCACCGGCCATGCTGTTGTTGGTATTGCCCTGAGTCCCTGGGCTGAAGCTACTCTGATTGATTGGATTCCAATCAGTAGCCGGATGTGTGCGGTCCGATTGGCTGGCTCGTTCAAAGCTTCGAAGTCGCTTGTGACTAACTGGTGTGTATTCGTTATCACTGTCTATACACCGACAAACTCTAGCAATGATTCGGTAAAAGACGACTTCTATCATCAACTGAACGAACTTCTTCGCCACAGAAGAAGCTCGGACACAGTAGTGCTTGTTGAGGATCTGGACGCTCAAGTTGGAAAATTATCCACAGATGAGCTGCATCTGGGCGGCCAACATGGTATAGGCTCCCGTAATGATAACGGTGAGCGGTTACTTTATTTGTGTGAGGATGCTCTCTTATTTCTTGCGAGCACTACTTTCCGACGCATCACCCCCCGGAGAGTGACTTGGCGCCCATCAGCCTCGAACCAGCTATGGACGCAAATCGATCACATTGCGATAAGTTACCGATGGAGAGGCTGCGTTCAGAACTGTCGCTCGATTTGGAGCACTGGTGTGGACACCGACCATGCACTTGTATGTGCTGACCTGCGGATGCGCTTTGGCGAACGCTCAAAACGACGTTGTGAGCGCATTGACACCAGCCAACTGGGGAAATCATCTGTTCTGAATGCTTATCAAAGTACGCTGTCATGCGCGTTGAGTAAGCGCTCACTGGAGACAGTTGAAGCTCACTGGTCTCATATTTATCAATCCTTACTAGAACAGGAAAATCCTCATGTGGTATGTCTAATCGCCAACATGGGTCTTGGGTCTCTTCGCAGTCTCTGGAACTTATCGATGCTCGCCGGCATATTCCGGCTGGGAGCGAACACAATGAAACTCGCAAAGATCTCCGGGCGAAACTCCGTGCTGGCCTGAAGCGAGACCGCGAATCCTGGTGGTCTCATCGTGCATCAGAGATGGAAATGGTCGCTACCGTTGGTAACTGTTATGGGACACGGACACGATCAAAAAGTCACGATGGCGGCGGGCGGAAAACAGGCGTTTATTCAGTATAGGGTAGCCTATTTAAAAGAAATAAACACTGTTAATGTTCGAGCCTTCTCAGTGCGTCTTCTGTTTTTCGGTTCACCCCATTGGTCGCGTTCCCCTTTTATTTCATTGGGTTATGTTATTCCTCTTCGGTCGCTGTCTTCCTGTCTCGCGCAATGATCACATCTTTCGTGCTTGGCATCTGATTGGCCGTATTTCTTTGGACCGCTCATATTTGGCTTTGCACTCTGAAACTTGCCGTTAATAGCGATTCTCGAGTTGCCAGTGCGCCCTCTATGTTCTATTGTTCAATCCGGTTTGTCGGTTTCTGGATACGTGTGCCACTCGTGATTCGCTGTCCAGCCATCGCTGTGTCTCCCGGTGGGTTCACGCGTTCTTTTGATCGAACTGATCTGCTGACTCCGGTAACCTGCGCTTAGGTGGTAAGGTCAAGCATACTGGACCGGTTTCCTAAACCCCGTTACAGTAACCATCGTAAGTTATTCCGTCTGATACGGGAAACGGGCAGCAGAAGACTTGTTGTTAGTGAAACTATACGTGACGAGAGTGTAAAGCAGTCTATCCACAACTTGTCAAAACGCTTAGAGCGTTGGCCTGAGCACTGAAATGCAATTTATTCGGCCTGATTCAGTCTGGTCTCCATCGCCTTCAAATTGCTTGCTTCTATCATCCTTCGCCAGATTCGTGAAGAGCAAGCCGGGTTTCGTCGAGGTCGTGATTGCATTGACCACATCTTCACCTTGCGTCAGTTGTTGGAGCACCGTCACATATATTGCCGGCCCACCGTTGTCGTGTTTCTCGATATCAAAGGTGCATTCGATTAAGTGGATAGATGTGCACTTTGGGACTGTCTACTCAGGAAAGGTGTACCTGAGAAATATGTAAATATTATCCGAGCATTATACACGCGTAGCTCGGGCAGAGTTAGGTCTTACGGCAAGCTGTCACCACCCTTTAATATCTCCAGCGGTGTGAGACAAGGATACCCGTTGTCACCTTTCCTCTTCAATTTCGCTGTTGACGAAGTCATGGAAATCGCGTTTACAGGACACGAATTAGAAGGTGTGAGTTTGCTCCCTGGAGAACGACTTCTTGACTTGGAGTATGCTGATGATATTGCCCTAATCTGTGACAGCTCGCATACGTGCCAAGCGCACTGGACAGATTAGCGCTGACTGTCCGTCGCTTCGGGCTTTGCGTTGC
>OX104067.1:10837914-10941281 GCA_944474145.2 Dicrocoelium dendriticum | reverse complement strand
TATTTGCACGTCAATTTTAGAGTCGGCCTGGCCGTATGTTGTCACTTGGAAAGCAAGTCAGAGCGTAGGATGGTATAAACTCCACAGTTTATGGAAAGATTTTTCCTGCAACAATATCTACAGCAGCGATTGCAAACACTTTTGATATTTCAACTGAAAGTGTATGTGTGGTTGTCTGTTGCACATCAAACGCCAGTCAATCCAACTGGCTGACGCAAGGTTCAGAAAATAAAATTCCTCTGCATTCACTGCAATTTCCATCCAATAATCTACAAATTACTGCAGAAGTGACAAGCAAAAATTAATTCGCTTTTGAAGCACACAGTCGGCGGAAAAAGTGATCATACTCGTGGCACAAAGTTTTGTCCTTCGTTTGGAAGGAAATTGTATAAAATTGTCATGGTTAGAATTTCATTCGGTCATATCGTCATATCGTGATGAAGCACGCTAACAGATGGGCTGTACACCGTCCAAACTCCGACTACTATTGCAGAGTAGGTGGTCATAAGGTATCAGTTGATAAAGAAATTAATGGTCCTGTGCATTGAGCATAGGCGCGACAGTCGTTTGAGAAGAATGACTGCGCATGGAGCGGTACAACTAAGCCAAAGATCCCATCTTACTCTCAAGTATACATGTCAAAATCACCACTCAAACGATTTCGGTGGGCAACTTATTGTTCGTTATCAGTCGTCAAACTTTACAGTGGTGTAAAATCAATCAAATATATACATGACAAATCCACACATATATTGGAATTTGTAGAATGCTGCAGATTCCGTTGATGAGTGGGTTACGTCCGCCGCAGTTACTAATACTATTAGTTAACTTTAATCCCTTTCTCTGGGAAGGCTAATTTAATATTCTTAGACTAGCAATACGCTGGTACTTTCGATCCAGCTAGATCACATTAGGATGAGATGATGGTTTAGAGCCGAACTTTGAGGTGAGAGTCTTCGGCACTACAATAATGACTGTGGCAGAATTGGTTAACTTGCTCACTTTTTAGATGCCAACTTCCAACGCAGCCCTCTCGAAGAAAGAGTCTTTGGTTTGATAATCGGAAAGAGTTAGTGAACTACACACATTTGATTAACTTTGAGTGGCTAAACCGAAGATGTGCGACGTTTCCGGGTTTAGTCTTGGCGATTCTCACCGGAATGTCCCCGTCACTGCCTCCGTGAGGACTTGGTGAGATGCAGCTACACGTCTTAGTCGGTAGATGGAATTGAGAATATCAGACTTACTTGAAGCCTTAAAGTTTCAGTATGTGCAAGTTACATTTCATCCTGGGTTCGTTAGTAGAGACATAAGTAATTCGGTAATCATTCCGTTGGAATTAAACCTCGGGTATCTCAATGACTGAATGTTTATCCAAGGAAATAATATTTACAGTGATACCGATTCTCAACTTCTTTATATACCGTCGGATTTTCTCCGTGCTGTTTGCGTCAGTTACACCAGTTGTACTCAAAAATATGAAGATCTTTTTCTGGAACTCAGGCACTGTTTCATCCTGACCGCGATATCGTCGTATTCCGATGACGCGGTCAGTCGTCCAACCAAGACTTATCTTGCAAAGAGCTACTTCAGCTTGTTTTTAAGTAAATCTCGGGATTCTGCAGACGTTAGCTGACTATAGCAAACAAATATGCAGCCGGAATTTAAACACAGCAAAAGACAGGTCGGAATGGATAAAGAAACAAATCTTTAACCGGTATTGCAGCACGGTAGACGTAGGAATGACAAAAGGAAGTCTAATCAATATCATTGGAATTACTGGGCGTTTTCCAAGAACGCAGGTGTAAGTGCGCCCACCAATGAATGCGCCTTCTCATACGTAATGTTTGCGATTCATTGCCCAGGGTTGTTAGACTTTGCACGCTAATGAAATAGAGGTATAACAAATGCCCAAGGTTTCACAGGCGAAAAGCAAATGTTCAACAAGCGACTGACACGCTCAAACCGAAACCTCCTCGAATGACAGTGCGCGGTGGACGTCAACTGGTAGCTGTTCAGTTGGTTGTAGTAAACTAGTGTAATTAAAACTCGCAAATGTGGGTTAGCAGCTTAGCAAGCCTTCATACATGGAAGCAATGAAGGTAAAAGTAAGACACACAATTCCTGGATGCTATTTGCAGCGAACCGTATACAGAATCATTGTAAGTTTGACAGGTAAAGGCAGGCTCATCCGTGAATCTGGATTTGGCGCTATTGGTGTACTAAGCCCGAGCACCTCGTAAAACGAACAAGTGATAACAATTCAGCCAACAGAACAAGAATATCCACGTAAGCGGAGGGTAGATGGATAGATGGCCTGCATTGGGTGGCCGATGATGTACGAGCTGTAACACTTTGAATGTTGAGCAACGCGTAGTCAACCGAATATCCAACAGAGTACAGAAAAGAAGCCGACAGTACTTCACCATTTAACACAAACAGAACACCAGATAGAGCAAACCAGCAAACTAACAACTTTAAAAATTTTGGAAAGTTTCTGAGATATTATGCTTGACTCACCGAGAACCAGCAGCTATCCGTTTATAAGCAACCGGACAGGGTCAAAGGAATGCAAAATTGGGGAGCATACTCGCACTGTACTAGAGCGTCTACTGAATAGCATTTGTCATTCGAACAAGTGGGTCGATATTGTGCCAGAGTAGCGAGTTAAACAAACTGTGGGAAGCATGGGAATTCTTGAGGTCCAGTCTGCCTCAGAGATGGAAGTGACCGCTGCACTTGGTGGGCACGCATTGTTTATGCGTACCTCTGCACCAGGAGACAACCTTGTACCGTCTTTACTTCTTTTCCAAATTAGTAAGACTTATAGCTAATCGCATGGCCTGATACCAAATTCCATTATTAAATTCCAGTTTGTGCACTTGCAACCTTAAAGTTGCGCGCTCGCCCGCAAACCACATACCAACAGATCAGCCATCCTTTCTACCTCGATAGTCGCGTAAGCTCATGGGTAAACGATAAACCTTCGACCTGCATTAAGGATGCCTCAGTGCCGATCCTGGCAGTCATAGTGGCAGCTAATACATGCAAGTGAGCAGGAAAGCCCAGTAGACAGTAGGAAAATTTATTCAATCTGTCAGAGTAGGCACCATACGGAAATATTATGTAATCACTAAAAGAGGAAGAACGTGTTCAAACTGTGTTAGATAACTGCTTTCGAATGGTTTAGGGAAGTAAGGCAGCACAAGAAAGTAGCCGACGCCATAAATATTTCGCGATATTCGAGATAAGCCAGTTGCCAACTGTCTATGCGTGCTTATGGAACACTGTGCTTTATTGACTGAGACAGTCGAGCATTTGTTGAACCTCAAGATTGCACCCGCGGAAGTGGATATGGTCCCTCTACGATTTTAAGCAATCAATTCAAGCCGCTCCCCTAGAAGGTAGAAGAGAGCCAAACGCTCCAAGTGCTCAGAAACATCCGTGTCTCCAAATTCCCTGTCTTACCTTCGTCGCACACATGGACAAGCATTGACCATGCCTGGCTCCACTCCTTTTGGAGGCACAGCTCATAGCACGTTAGTGGCGATGATAACAGCTCCGAGCTCGAGTTATCCCACCATAGAGAAAAGTTGGGCATGGTACGTATCAGTTGACTCCATGCAAGCGCCGAACAGAACACCCATGACTCCGGTGATATCACTGAATAACATCAGGGTGACGCAGTCACCACAAACAGCCAAACCGTCGAAAACTATCCAAACGACGCACTAATGAAGCACAATCTTTACTGATACGAGAACAGTCAATTAACCCACTCACCTCCACGAACAGGTGTAAGTTAATTATCTTGCTCCCGATGTACCACATTGTCTAGAGTTCCCTCACGACACATGGATCCCGCTATCCAGCCTCTGACGCTCAATAATTGCTACACGTATCACCCTATATCTTCTCTTCCGGCCCTCCTACTCTGGTCGGCCAGAATTCGTTCGATATTACGCCATCCACTTGGTCGCGGCTGCATTACTGCTTGAGATCAGTAGTGGAGGCTCTAACACCTGCAAATTCGTCCGATTTGTTGTACTTTCAACAATTGTCCCCTCTTTTCTCCTCAGCTCTGGTCCGCTACCGCTAGCCTCTCGCGAGCCGATCTCAGCTCGTTGTGTCAGACTTGCGTTGCACTTCCTGGTCTCACTGGTTGCTCCTGTTCCTCATTAAATTTGTTCTAGTTTTGGTTTTTCTACTTTCTGCATAATACTTGTCTTACGTCTTCATTAAGTACTACAAATTGCTCAACCTTTGCCACTCGTAGTGGAAGTACCTGTCTTCGCAGTGGGGTAAGTCCATCCACGGAAAATGTGGGGGCGGCAACGAATAAAAGGAAGTAAATTGTTCACAGTCAAAAATCGTCTACAAGCTTTATTTTCATAAAGCGTTGATTAAAACCGTTGGCAGTCCTTAACCCACTAGTGCATTCGTGATATCCAACTGTAAGTCAGACGACACAACTAGCTTTCCCATGTGATTCTTATTATACTATTCACGATCTATGTGCATTAGTGGTCCATACTGACTTCAAATTTCATTAATGAAATGCAGATAGAGTTCTCTGTTTATCAACTCTGGCTTCATATTGGGAGGCTGAGTTCGAACTTCGTCGAACTACAAAGAGTAGCTTATCCAGATTTTCTATACACAACCAAACGCAAATAAGGATTCTCCAATGGGAACATATCGCACCTATATGAAACTATATCCACTTGTCTATCTATCGATAGTGACAAAAGTCGGGCTGCTCCGGTACAGTGGTTCCACCGTGACCTAGATTTTCAACTAAATTCTAAGCTATGATGGTTCTCAGGGTGGTTGACATTACATGCATACGGACCACTGGATGAGAGATTTAGCCTTCTGAACAAGTCAGATCATGTCAAGTCAAAATAAGTGTTAAGTGTCAGGATGGGTGGGTTTTCAGCACTTTACGATACCTCAATTCAATTAATTCATCATCGTCACTCCCAATTAGCAGACTTAGGCTGGTCTGGAAAAGCACCAGACGCTGGCGTTTCGACATTCTGGGTCTCGTCAGTGGTGCGCCTCCCAGAGCTATATACGGAAAGTCCTAGCAGGTGCGGCTAGCCATTGTCCTCTGTACAGTTTGTAACTAGCATGGCTGTGGAAGATGTGCCGGGCTATATCATAGTCAACTGTAAACCACACAGGTCTGCTGCTTTCACCCATGGCGAAGTAATATTAGCTGCTGGCATGCTGTAGTCATGAGGGCTGAACCCGGCAGGGATCGGCTGGAAGGCGCACCACTGACGAGACCCAGAAGGTCAAAACGCCGACGTCTGGTGCTTTTCCAGACTAGCCTAAGCCTGTTGATTGGGACTGACGACGATGAATTAAATGAATTTTGCCAAAATCCTCACTACTACTCATCAGTACGTTACAATATCGACTACGGATGGGCTAAAGTTACATTATCGAAACTGTAAAGTTTTGTGAATGCAAAAATCACACTTTGCAAAGGCGTTACTTGAATAAGCGGTCAGTATAAACGTGAAACAAATAAATAGCTCCGGATAAGATAATCTAAAGCCGCATTCTGATGACAGGCCAGCGTTTTAAACTAGCTTTCCAATCGAGACGGTTCATCTTCAAGGGCGCTGTATCATGAGTTTTTCTCAAAAAGTAATCGAAGGACAGCTGTAGGGACCTTTAATATAGTTTGACAAAGGTCGCTGTTGAAATATTCCGAGAGAACTATTGGATTCATAGCGATATTGTAAAAACGAATTTTAATGCAAATGGCACGGCTATTTAAGGCATCTTTAACCGATTATGAAACATGAGTAATTATTCTTCTACGTACCGGGCACCAATTCGAAAAATGTCTCCATCAGCTTGTTGGTGTTACTTCCAGTGTCCGCTTTGTATCCGCAATACGCCCATGACCACTGAGTCTTGACGTAATCACTCGATGTATGTTGTCATACCGGCCCACCGGTTCACATATACAATCATGGTCAGTGGGGAGAACCGACTACAGTTTGTGTGAAATAGAAGGAATATTGTTGCAATCACAATCCGAATATTGTGAGGGCAGATGAACCATATTTGAACTTGACCCATCAAGCACGTTGCACAAGACGGCAGACGGAACGCAAACCACCAATATGATTGGCAGACAGCGTTGGAAAACAGCGATGACGTTTGGTTAAAGCATTGCGAGTGAAACCATTTTCTTTGTAATGTACTGACGATGTAGGTGGGAATTTCGTTTACCATGGAACATACTTCCCTGCATCAGTTCGCAATATACAACTAACCGAGATCCAATGGGGTGAGAGTAACCTAGATAAATTAGCCTAAACTAGTTCAGTCACAAACTGCCCCGTGCATCGTGGGTTGATATTTGAATCGAACAATACCCATTGTCGTAGGAGGCTTGTAGCCAACGTTTCCTGTGGGAGAACTACTGTCTAATTATACTCATTCGGGACGTCATCATTTTCAACTGGTGTTTTTGTCAAAAAAACTACATTTCACAGTGTCACCATTTATGTAACAAAATGCAGGAAGTTTAGCGATAGTTTCCGAGATGCTTACTGTAGCGGAACCAAATGGGTTTAGAGCGGCGTTCCAGGGTTGATAGACACAAAAGTTTAGGCAAATTTACAGTGTTATATATGTGCAATACTCCCTTCACTCCAACAATTAATTGCAAGCTTGGTGCTGCAGAATAAGTAAATCTGGTAAAGGCCCACAGGATTGCTAACACACAATATCCAGCACAGTGTGTAGAAATCAATGCAATCTAGGGTATCTTCAACCTCCGCTTGAATGAAACCTGGTGTGCACATTTGACAATATCGGCTTCCTGAGGTCGCATAGTCTCCCGCGCAACGCCAGCCTATGCTTCTAACAAGGCTACCGAACGTCATTAGTCAAATTAACGTAAGGACTATGGTGAACATGAAACATTTGTCCATTCCATTATCTTGCAACTTGATTCTATTTGCCTTCGTATCTTGCAACCGTCTGTTTGCTTCTACCAATGCTAACTACCCCTTCACTTGATTCCGCTCGCGGACTTGTGCACTATGCTGCCCACACCGTTCTGGTTGAATCGCTTCTTCTTCATTGTGGCCTTTACACTTTACTCTGAGTTCAGCCACCTCAAACTTCTCCGAAGCACTTCATTTCACACTTGGCTTAAAGGTTAGCGCAATCGGCCAGCATTCGAAGCACACCCTACAGTTGGTGATCTCTTTCTAGTAGCTTTGTAAATCATCATTTGTTATTGTCTTTTGTCCTCATGCACCGTACAAGTTGATGTATTTTTCAATGAATGATTTAGTTGATGCACCATGCCACAGATTCCAAATAAAAATATCTGAAGTTGAATGTTATGAGATGTCGCTGTCATTTAGCGCGTTCTCGTCTACCACATACATGCAGACAACAAGGAAAGCAAAAATCGATAAGGTTAAATGCACTATTGAACATCTGCGATTATTCACAGGTTAACCCGAATCAGTCGTTCACAGTTATTATGCGTAGACAAAGGCCCCATATTCTCAAATTCCTCTAAGCCAGTTATCAATCGACAGCGCCCACCGCTCGTCCTTTAAAAACATTTGATTGTGACAGCCTGCCGTCGTAGCGAATAACGCACTAATCGTAAAACCGTTGACCAACAATTTATTTGCATGCTGAATCCTGTGCTGTGGGAGCTAGTAGAGATTGGAATCCGTACAACTCTACCGAAATATGTTTAAATGTCTAAAAAGCAAACTATGATTTGTCATTTTTCTGCTCGTTTTTCCCGTTCTCACGTGTTATCGTTAAAAATCGTTTAACTCAGAGTGAATTAAAACTCAAAATGTGATGTCTGTGGGTAATCGGTCTCGGAATCTAACATTTTAGAAATGCACATCCAACGCTCGTTTGAACTCCTGTAATAATTTCGCTGCCACTATATGTTCCGGAAAACCGTTCCAGTCATTTACCACTCGCCGTTGCAAACACAAGATATGCGGAACTCGCTTGTACTCGTGTATGAGTGTGCTGCAAGGCTTTTGCAAGTGAAGCAGTGGCCTCAGCATGAGGAAGTAGCTTACGTGTAGCATTCGGTAGGTTATGATTAGGTCGGCTGGCAACATGGGACAGACCAGGTTGTACTGTCCCAGATTGTAGCACCTGTCCTCGTACGATAAATCTTGCAAACTGGGGATGAGCCTGGTAGCGAAATGTTGAGCCCCTTTCAATCTTCCGAGCCTTGCCGAAGGTGGTCGGGCAATAGGCGGGCGAGCCATACTCTAGCATTGGTCTGGTGATGGAGAAGTGGAGAGTGGAAACCTCATGATACCAGATGCAGGATCGGCCTTTGAGTACCCAGAGCATGCGCAGTCCGTTGCGGCATAGCCAGTTCATGCTGTCAGTGGACTTCGAGTAACAATGGGACAGTACTCCTAGATCCTTCATGAAAGGTGTGAAACGTAGCAGTCGGTCGTCGAGAGTGTAGATTCGGCCGTCACGAATCTTCACCAGGCTCATGAATACCGACTTGGATGGGTTGATTATAAGGCGGACTTCTGCAGACCACATGGAAAGGTGGTTGAGGTCTTGTTGAAGTAAGTGGCACTCGTCTTGGGTGTTAATTTCTTTCCAACTCTTCAAGTAGTCTGAAAACAAGGCACACGGGTGACCGAAGAAGTTGCGGTAGGCCGTTGATAAAAATCAGGAACAATGCAGACCCCGGCATCGCGCCTTGAGGTACGTCACTGGTCGAAAGATACTAATGGATCAGGTGGTCATCGAATGTTACCCTCTACTTTCTCCCAAGGAGGAAGTACTTGATCCATTGGTGCAGAGATCTCTAATACCACACGCTGGCAGCTCGTGGAGGAGGACCTCATGATTCAGTTAGTCGAACGATCTGTTGAAATCGATGTAGATCACGTCGGCACACTTCCCCTGGTTCACTGCTTGCCCCCATTCATGCCTAGTCACGAGCAGTTGCTGCGGCAATTGTTGCACAAACTCATACTGGCACTAACTGTGATTCCCTCAGGACACCGCCGTTGGACGACAACTGATGTGCGTTGTAAACATCGCCCTTTTTCTATACTTTATACCATAATATTGAGCTATAAAATAAAGGCGTATATTGCTTGCTTCGCCTTAACTGAGTCAGTGAAATAACTCTTGTTAACGGCCAGCTTTCTTTCTCGTTAGGGTCGCTATGCAGCAGTGCTAGGTTGCACGTATTCTTCTCGTATTATCTTACATGTACCTCTGGCGGCTAGGTCTTGCTAGCCCGAAACTTCACGAATTCGATTGGCTACTGTGCATGCGTGGGGTACTCACTGAAAAGAACTTTCCTACGTTCTGACTAAGAGTCGGAGCACCAGGACGCATTATAACTTGTAGATATTGCTGTTTCATATATTGCTTTTAGCTGTCGACCGTGCAAGAGATTATTAATTGCTTCACATCCTGCGCCGCTGCCGAACCAACGGAACATATTCCTTTTCGAACCAACGTGCATTGACCGGTGCAACTTTCCGACACTTGTGAAGCACTAATAATTTACTCTATTAGTTTACTGCACTTTTTATATCAAACCAGCAGGCTTCCGCAACTACAGATGTGGCAGAAACCAGTCCATTTGGCTTGTGGCTCGATTCGGCCCGTCGAAATCCGTCTTCCATTTGTGTTAATCTGGCTGCAGTACGTGCGATTACTTCAACTAGAGATCCAACTTTGTAATAAGAACTGAATGGTCGCTAGCTACCAGATGCTCCGGGATCTGATTGCCATACACAGCTTTTTAACAGTTGGTTATCATGAAGTGTAAACAAGATGCAGTTGAGTGCGGTGTAACGCGCGTCGGTTGTCACATGTGTTGTGCTGCCCAGTTTCAAGGGCCATATCAGCAAACAGCCTCGGCCTCGCAATAGTCGGTGATAAGTTCAAATTCAGACGTATTCCAGGACAACTGACATCGCTTTTGAGCAGAAAACGTTGACGACTCATGTGGTCTCGACGATGCGGCAACCAACGGCTAAAAGGTTTGTGATAGAATGCTCCCACAAGTGGCTCTCGTGGTCTGAGGCGGATGGAGCATCACAACAGCTCACATAGGCCGTTTTCGCTTTAGTGGTCGTTCAAGAGTCACCCACCCAGAGAAGACCGGAGGTAGGGCAAGACACTACCATGGGCATACGATAGCCTATCACAGCAGAGGAACGAGTAGCCGCTATGCTTAACTTCCTGGGTGAGTAGCTCCTCGTCCAACCAAGTTTGTATGACTCCCATTATATCTGGTCGCTCGAAAGCAACATAGCTTGTTCATAAGAATGTGGACGTTGGTAAAGTTTACAAACAGGTTGCGGTAAGAACTGCCGAGCTTGCCTGAAGTTTGGGCGACTGATTTATCTGAATTCGCGTTCATGATGTAATCACCCGACAAGTTACAAAACGTAAGTTTGTGTTCCCCTCACTAGTTCATCATTTTAGCTCGCTAATGACACCGTTGAGGTGCTCCCGTTCAACTGGATCGATATCCGGATAAATATTCACCTTATAGCCTTTCAGTTTAGTCAGCTGAGACACTACTAGCTTCGAGCTGGCGTCGTCGACAAAAGTTACCATCACACGTCTGTCCTTATCAGCAGTGATTCTGTCGAGGCGGAAGAGTTACTTCCGCTTTCACTTCGTCATCACCTACATCGAGGAGCCTATCAAGCAGACCCTGTAAAACTCTACGCATGATCATAGCATGCCTGAGGATTTGGACCGTGGAACTCAGGTGCCTGAAAAAGCATCCTGTCTGATGTCTTGTCAAACAACGTTTTTCTTGCGGGAGAAGAGTGGACTCGAGATTTTGCTTGAGCTGACCTGTTGCTGGTCAGTGGGAGAATGCTCCCCTTCGCTTCGCGGCTTCATTCGTTGAGTTCTTCATGGTTCCTCATCCACTGCATATTCACTTGGGTCTTTAAATTTAGCAGAGCGCAAAGTCAGTGATTCATTAAGCTCAGTTGGTGTGGCGTCTCCGGAAACATTATGATAGCGTGATAATGTGTTGTCAAACGGAGTTAAATGGGCTGAAGACTGGGGTGAGCCTTGGATGGGCTCTAGGTCCGTCTGCGGGAAAGTATACGTTTCTTGGTCTTCGTTAGAGTGTGACAATTGTTGCGTAAATTTTGGAGGAAATCACCTTGAACGGAAAAGAGAAAACGACAGGAAACAGCAGGCAGTCAAACACATGAAATATGAAATCTAGCACAGCAATCAAAGAAATTAAGGGCATCTTCCAAGTTGCCAACAATTTTCCAACGGGAACCATGACGTGATTTAACCCGTATTTATGAAAAATGTCGTAAAAGTGACGTAAAATGGTAGGATAGATTTTGCAAAACGGAACTACTAAATTCGTGGAAAGATATCATACAGAACATGATCCGCAACTTGCAGATTCAGAAATAAACTTGTATGATGCCGAAATTTACACAGAATAATTCCAATATGACGGTAGATCCATAAGTGCATATCCTGATAACGCAGCCACAGACTAAGCAACCGCAGGTCGCTTATCCGCTTCTATCTTTTTTATTTACTTGGCGGACAAACTGCACGAAATGATAGTTCCAGCCCACAAAGTTCGTTTTCTGATATTCTAATTTGGAATTAGTAAGGTACTTTTATGTTTAAAATCCCATAAACTGTTCGAGCAGTAAAACCAACTGCCCTACCTTTCGATAAGAATGTTACTTTATCATGATTTTCCAACCAAAACCAAGTGATTACGGTTACAGATCTTGCAACTGAACAGATTACAAACATGGCATGTGTCTGTTTCCCCAGAAAATGTTGTATCAGGTGAGAGATGTGATTTATTCCTCTACCCTTCGATGATGAAATGTATATAAGACACTTAAACATGCCTTCATTAAGCGAGTCACATCTTCACGTATGGTCCTCGTACACCCACTGTTTGAGATTAGCAACTGGCAGATAAGCGGTCCTCAAACTTTTGTGAGAAGTGCAGCTGCTCCTTGAAACTTCCAGCGTGGACGGTGGGCTTCCCCAGGAACTGTGGATACGACACCCACATACAGGCTATCTTCGTGGTAGCAAAAGCCATGCTACCAGCAGTAATTGCAGATGTAACAGACCGCATTCTCGAACGGCGCCAGCCTTCAACCGGAGAAAGTAAAATGGTTCCGACTTAGCGTTCTCACAGGCCAGTGGCACCATCGCCTACCGAGTTGTCAGCGGTAGACATTTCCAGTTCAATCGGCGAGATTTCAGCGCTAAGTTGAAAGACACTAAATCCGTGCGCTTTGTCATAGGTCCAAGTAATGGCTCCATCAGCCTGCGCCCAACACTCTGAGTAACTATTTTGCCATTTGCTTTAAGTGACAGAACCAGTGATAGCGGGGCAACCGGGTACTTTCTCCGCTGCAGAGTAGTCAAAATTCAAGGAGAGTCCGTAATAGCAATCCGCGAAGTCGGCTAACTCAATGATTTCTCATCTCTATTGAGGATTATGATTCCTAGACCCGGTTCTTAGTTGATACAGAGGCAGCAATCAACGTCTTTCCCCATTAGCCAGATGAGCCGAACACTTCGATGCCGACAAGTCCAAGTGTCGCTAATGGCACACCAAAAGCCAACTGAGGTCATCAGTCGATTACACTAAACATAGATCTTCAGTGAAGGTTCCACTTGGTATTCACCTTTGCGGCAGTCCCAATGATCACCAATGGCATAAACATCCCAGGAATTTCCAATTCTTGGTGTATGTAAAACTCCATATGATAATCTAACTGGCAGCAAAACTCAGTGTGTGTGGAATTGACGCCTACATCAAATCAATCGCTTCGGTCTACATCGTTCACCGGAAACTGCCAGACTATGCCGAACTTTTCACCCATTAACCTAAGCTCGTTCACCCAATGAACATGTTTATCCCTTTAGCATACCAAATCACGTATCAAATTCGGATGAATAGCCCGCCCATCTTATCGCAAGTGCTCCGACTTTCGCTGGAGGTACTCAAGCTGGATATGCTTGAGTTTGAGCACATGCTGCAACTAGGGAAACCCGCCCTTCAAACAGCCCTTGTTGATCCCTAGTGTAGAGTGTTTCTAACAAATCTGGAGGCTGGCGCCTACAGTTAGCTATTTGTAGAATATGAATACGCTATCTCTAACATAGTAGTACTTGGCCACTCCACACTGACCGCTCCTCACTGCGCTACTATTGATGCCTAAGGCATCCTGACAAAATCTGTCATCCATAGACACATTGGTTGGCACTGGCAACTCCTTGCTTTTTCCAAAGGCCCGCGACCATTTAAGTCTCTCTGCAACACGTTTGGCCGAGAACTAGCCTCTATCTACTTGGCTATTCGCCATTGCCAGCAAACCCTCGAAGAGCGTACTTTCACGGTCTACTCTGACCTCAGTTCACCCACTGTTCGCTATAAGCTCTTCAGCTGACAAATACGCACTACGGAAAACAATATTCCTACCGTTTTGGAGTCAGGTTATGCTATAGATGGCTTGTAAAACAACCTCCACATGGTGCCACTTGGGTGCTTTGGGCTTTTCCCCTTCCAGCAAACGGTTCTATGGCAATGTTTCAGGAGTTGATGGGTTTTCGTCTGGCAAACGATCTCCATATAAAATGCTCCAAATGTCTTTTTAACAACTCTGCCACGTGGTGCATTTGACACACCAATAAATAAAGTTACTGTCCATTGCCCCTCCTTGTGATGCATTGTACTTCAACGTTGCTTTGTGCTTCTGGGCCTTCACGGACCGAAATGGTATATACCATCTAATTTGGCAAACTCCCGGTTTCCAATGTCCTGTAATCGTAACCGTCTCTCACTCCACCGAAGCTCCAGCTCTTCTTCTATCTGGTTCTCCATTCATCTTCACAGCGTTTTATAGTAAACTATGATGCAGATCGGATGACAAATATGTCAGGCCCGCACTCCTGAAACGCTTTTGATAGACATCAGTTGCCTTTCGGAGACCAGATTTAAAGACTCTAACGCCGTCATCAGAATGGCCTTTGGTAAACCCTGATGTCAAATACCAATTGCGGATTTCCAGAGACTAAGAAGCTGCGGCCTCTGACCAAGCTTGTGTTGGGGTTAACTGAGTGCCAGGGCTGAATCAGCTCTGCTTGACTAGATCCCAGTCAACAGTCGGCTATGCACAGTCCGATTAAGAGGTTCATATAATGCAAGCAGGCATCGAGACGATAAGCGTGTCTTGCTTTTTGTCTCTGCCTACGCCTCTACAGACTGCAGCTCGGATGCAGTCAAGGATAGCTTTTACCAACACCTACCTGCACCTCAGCCTACCTCTAAAAGAACTGATATACTCACTCTTGTCGGAGACTTTAACGTACGGGTGGGCCGCATTCCACCAAGTAAGCACCACCGTGGGGTAGTTTCGACCTCGGTGACAGTCGATCAGACAATGGAGACAGACTGCTTGCTCTTTGCTCCGATCATCGCTTGTTTCTTTCGAGCATTAGTTTTCGCCACTCGAGGGGACACACTGCTACCTGGCGTCCGCTTTCACAAACGCAAGCGTATTCGCAGCTTGACCACATAGCAATCAGCTACAGATGGCGCGGAAGCGTGACGGGCTGCCGATCGTACTGGTCAACTTTTCTAGACTCCGATCACGCAATGGTTCCTGCTGTGATTTAAATGCGTTTCGGAAGAAAACCCAAGGGGGCTCACTACCGACCGGACGTATCAAATCTACAAAACCCTGCGATTTTCATCAGGTACAAGCCGCACTGTTAACATTGCTTGATTCAACTATTGGTGGTGACCTCCGTGCGCAGTGGGCGCAGATCAAAGATGCCTTAGTTTCCGCAAGTATCGGCAGTTGTGGAATGGTCCGTCACCCATCGATGCATTGGATTTCTGACGTCTCTTTCTCGCACATGGACAAATGCCGCTTCATGCCCTCGGAATCCAGCCACAATGAATAAGGCCAATTCCTTGGTCGAGAGTTGCGCAGCATTCCGCCAATGTACCGCGAAGCATGGTGGTGTCAACATTCTAGGGAGATGGAGCTTGCTAGTCCCTGGTAATACCAGAAAACTTTTCCATCTCATTCGAGTCACCGAAGGTGTTCGTTCTGGTATAAATGAAACAATATGCAAAGAGGATGGCACCTTAATCACCAATCTTCAACGACGGTTAGAGTGATGGGTTGAACATGTTTGTTCGCAGTTCTGTTGGCCCCCAGCTCCATCTACTATCTCTGGCTCTCGCACTAGTGCCGAGTGTTCTAATCCCACAGATCCTCCCTCTTATCAGCGAATCTAGTAGGAGCTCCTCCGCATGAAGCGTTAGAAAGCCCCTGGCCCTGATGGCCATCCTCCAGCTCTATTTAAAGATCATGGCGCTTCGCTGGTTCGAGAACTCACAGCTTTTTTCTCGAAAGTTTGGTGGAACGATGAAATTCCATCACTTTGGGGTGAATCCATAGTCGTCCCATTCTTCAAAATGGGCCTGCGCACAATCGGCTCCAACTACAGAGGCAAAGGCTATATTCCCGTCGCTTGCATGCTGTTGGTTTCCAGTATACTTTGCATGCTGTACCCAACGCGCGAATCGCTGCACAGAGAAGAATAAGCTGGGTTCCGCCCTGTTCACGGCTGCATCGATTCACACGCCGCCAGATCCTCGAGCTCCTCCATGTGTATCAGAGGTCAACGATTGCTGTGTTCGTGGACATTGGTGTAGCCTATGATTCTGTCGATCGGATGGTATTTTGGCACTGCCTGCTGAGGAATAATATCGGCGAGAAGTTCCGATCCATACTGCTCGCTCTCTATGGTCTGACCTTGAGCACGGTTAGAGCTTATGGCAAGCTTTCGCCTTACTTAGTGGTTTCCGATGAAGTTACACAAGGATGCTTTATCTCGCCTTCCCTATGCAAGTTTGCCATTAGATCCTAAATTGATCTCTGGGCAATTCGTTGAACGCTGGTATTGAGCTCCTTCCAGGTAGTCGAGCAGTTGCTTTGCACTATGCTGATGATATCGTCTTGCTGGTTGACCGTCCACACGCCGCCCAACTTGCACTAAACCGCTTGGCGATTGAAGCATTAAGGTATGATATGTAGTTTTCGCCATCCAAATGCAAGGTTCTTTTTCAAGACTGGTAGGTGCCTGTGCATGCACTCACTCCTGATGTTTAAACACTGGAGTTTGTGCTTAGCTTGTCTACTTTGGAAAATGCATCATTGTTGGCGAGGCTGTTGGTGACGAGATTTCGATGCGTGTCTCAAGAGCACTTCTTACTTTTTCTAGGATAAGGCACCTGTGGCGTCTTCAAGACATTCGTCTTTCCATCAAAGGGTGAGTCTATTGTGCAACTGGGCGTAATGTACTATGGTACAGATGCGAGACCTGGCCCATTCGTAAAGGTGACTAGCGCAGACTATCCGTCTTCCAGCACCGTTGTCTGCGATCAATTGCCCGTGTGCATTGGCGGCACCACGTAAGCAACGTGGAAGTTAGACAGCGTGTCTTGGTTCGAGGGATGCACTCACTTGAGGAGCTCGTCTCACTGTATCAACGGTGGTGGCTTGGGCACGTATTGCATATGTCTGTTCAGCGTTATTCGTATCATGCGTTGTTTGCGATTACTGGAAGAGGCTAGAAGTGGAGGTCTGTTGGACAGCCTGCAATTTGGAGAAGCCGCATGGAAACAGCTGACGAAACAGTTGGCCTCAGATGTTTGTTGTCGACTACCTGGTTGGGGTCCGAGGGATGCGGATATTTGCTGCTTGAAGACTCTAGAAGCCGCGGTTCAAGATCAATGTCAATGGCGGGTGTGTGCATCGGAGTGTTGTGATGTCCATCCCTCCTCCCCTAGAAAGCTGAAAAAATTCAAAAAGTGTGAGTGGCAAACTGAACAAAAAAGCTTTTGTCATTGTTCTTTCTTATTATTCATACTGTTTTCCTATTCCGCTAGGATTCCAATGGCACTATATCGGTACCACGGATTGTGCATTATATATATATATATATATATATATATATAGGAATAAATTTGGGTCATACAGACTTCGAATTGCGCTATTGCCGTTTTCAAGTTGGTTCATCTCACACGTCGGCCGACGTGTCACTTGGTTTGCAGCGGACATACGTAATTTCGCTGTTGTCGACCATTTCCTCAATGACGCTTGCGTCAACCTCAGTCTTCAGTATTTGCCCACCATCGAGGTTGCGGCCATGCCATCGACACAGGCTCATGACGAAGAGCTTCAACACACACCGCAGTCCACTTCACTGCATGTGCAGTCTGTTCCTCTCCAAACTACAGCGGAATGATTTTGTGTGTCATTCCCACAAGCTGTCCTAGACCATTCGTGCTTGTCACTTTCATATGCGTAGTCTTCGATGCACTTCTATCACGACCACATACCGGTGTCCGTGAACCTTTGGATCTAGTCACCGATAGTTGTTTTCTCAAGCTTAAACAATGATACCTGTGCCTGACCTCGAGCTTGTCCTCAATGTTTGAAATCAAAATTTCGTCGGCGCATCCGTTGACCTATTTCGCGTCCGAAATTCTCCGTTCACGCATACGCACTTAAACTTGGTAAGTCTTTTACCTTCTATACGCGGATTAACATATATTCTTGAATGTATAAGGCGCTTCACCAGATGGCCAGAAGCCATTTTCGTAACAGACATCACAGCCGGGAACAGTATCCTGGCTTTCTTGTATCGTTGGTGGTCACGCTATGGATGGCCTTCCACCATCACAACCGACCTCGAAATCTCTTTCAAATTCTCGCCGGTGGATATATATCAAAACATTTAATCTACGACACACGATAGCGACCTCCAAAACACAAGACATACGCGTAATACTTTCGGTCACCTGCAGACAGTTTACCGCTGTATTCATACGCTGGGGTATTATTCGGCAACCGATGGATTAGTTGAGGGCTTCCAAAGAGCTTAAATACTTATGCATCCTCAGATCCGAATTGTAGCGAAAACATTTGGCTCTTGGTCTTGGATATTCGTAACATCATAAAACCCAATTTGCACTGAGGGAGCGCATGGACCAACCGAGCGAGCCAGATGACCAATAGGAGGTAGGCTTAATGATTCCTGGACTCGGATTGACAGACATTCGTGTGAGTGATTCACCGTTTGTTTAACTGAAGCAAATGAGGTACCTCACTGATACAGGAGGGTCATTACTTATGGATTTGGACGTGCAACTTATGTAGAGGAGTTTGGCATGTCAAAGCTGCTATAATTTTTACTGACTTGACTTTTGCCTGAATAAACCCTTGTCCCTGAAAGACTGAGTTCTGCACCATGGTGTCTGGCAAGACAAAGTCGAACCGCACCTGTGGCGTACGGATGCTGTTTGGATTACCAGCGGCTAAGAAGATGTAGGCCCCAATGAACATGGATGAATGGAACTTTTCGAGTAATTGGCGTATAGGGAGAAGCAAGTAGACTAATTTCTACACCTTGTTATGTTTAGAGGAGCAACCGATGGCGCTTCGCCTGGCCATGTTTCGACAAGCAGCCGGAGGTGACGCGCGCAGTGATAGATAAATTACAATACAACAAAGATGAAGATCCTAATAATTTGGTGATGGTTATTGAGAAAGTCAATGAATTTTGCGAAGGCCAAACCGTAGAGATCTACCAGCGCTATATTTGCCTTCGGCGCAACAGAGTTCCAAACGAATCAGTCGATGCCAACATCACTGAGCTGAAGCTTTTGGCTCAGTAAAGCTATTTCCATTTCAATTCCGTTCGTTTGCGCTACTGACAACCAACACGTCTTTTCAGCTATTGTAGGATAATTGAGACAGTATTAATGAAGCTTTCGGCAGGCTTGTTATAATGTTCTCTATCTTTCGTCGGAAAATGGCCGGAGACGAGTGAATGCTCTATCGTAGTCTGTTTTGTACGAAAAGCTCACTATGGGTACCAACCATTGCCATCCTTTTTGTGTTTTCGTGTAGTTCAACCTCTAGTTATGCGTGTG
The DNA here is from genome assembly GCA_944474145.2 of Dicrocoelium dendriticum. Taxonomy (NCBI): domain Eukaryota; kingdom Metazoa; phylum Platyhelminthes; class Trematoda; order Plagiorchiida; family Dicrocoeliidae; genus Dicrocoelium; species Dicrocoelium dendriticum. The sequence continues at coordinate 10,922,239 of OX104067.1, read as the reverse complement.
CGTGGTGTAAGGTTAGAAAATATTCGTTAGTACCAATCTGAGCGTGAACGCACCGGATTTTTAGTATGAAGTATCTTTCAGCCAAATACTATAACTGATGATAAATTCGTAGTCAACATAGATACGAATCAGCTCAGCAGGCTTGATTATTAGTCAGCTCTGAAATCGATACTGGCTCCATGATATCAGCTATCTGGAGACGATCAGATTTATATGTTACCTTAGCTCATATCTTATACTGCAACGACCGACTCTTAATGAAATGTGGTCGCGTGCCAGGTGAAAGGTAGATGTTAAATTGCCCACCTGTAAGATTTCTTTCATATGTTTTAAAATCCGGAGTGTGGTGCTAGAGAGGCAACGGTATATTTTTAATTGTAACGAAATATGGCTTAGCTATAGAACCAACAGCTGAATGATCCTATCGCGGCCCATTAAGTTTGGACCATCTCCGGGTGCGATGTGCCTGGCTCTCCGTGCTGTCAGTCCTCAATGTCCTGCATTCCCAATAGTTTTGCTTCACTGCTCAAGTATGCACGCAATCGCAGAGGTGCCCTACACACTTTAGTTTGGCTCGTCGATGTCAATCTTTGTGACAGACTTCGTTCGTTTTACAAAATTAATGCAATCTAGTTAACAAAAACTGTCTGTCAAATATTAGTAGTGTGCCTAGGGTATACATATATATATATATATATATATATATATATATGTGTGTGTGTGTGTGTAAATGGTTGGTGGCATCCAGTTTCAGATTTGCCTGTCACTGTGGCCAGCCACAGGACGCCTGCGCCTACAAGGGGACAATAGGTGACTTGTGCTGCACCACCCACAGCTCCAACCACACACCCCATATCCAGTGTAAACCCGAAGGAATAAGACCAAGAGGCTTGTGGATGGGAGCAAAGTTTCATCGACACAGCCGGCCCACACTCCTTCACAGGCAAACACAAGCAAGCTGTATTTGGGAATCAAGCGCACACAAGGCGGTGGCTGGACCGTAGTCCGCTCCACACTGAGTGCATGGAACCACCCTTTGATCCTAACACGGCCACAAGAACCGTGCACCCCGTCCCCTCCAGCAACGACCAACTGCCTCCTGAAGCCAGTATGGACGAGGTAGTGGGTACTAGACAGGTAGGCAACTTGTCAACATGCACATCAAGCGCAGCTACACCGGGCATATCAAGCAACAGCCAATCACTTGAGAGAAACCTAACAAAGAAAAGTAATCGAGTAATGCATAAGGAAAAGTGAAAATATCTTAAATTAATGAGCATATGAAATAAGATGTTAAAAAAGGATCCGAGCTAAGTTCAGGGGGTCAGAAAGTATATTTTGCGGAAATGACACAAACGCGAAAACGTTATCGAAATTAACTACAATTGGCTTAAGCGAGTTGTGTTGGTTTATAGGAGAGCGTACAGGTGGACATTCATCTGAGAAAGAAAAGCATTAGGACAAAATTGAAAACCCACCACCTGAAATAAAGAGACTTAGCACGCAAGCACGCGGTTAGTAAATCGAATGCAGCGTACCTATAAACACTTCGCCGGTACTGCCTACGTTCTCTGCAGGACCGGTCGTCGCTTCAGTAGTGGTCCCGTGTTTTCTCGCTCATGACTCACTAAGCCTGCCTGACTAAGGCACTCGCGACCGCATGTTCTACAGCACAATGCGCTCGATGTCGATGGAGTACAATTCATTGGTGCTTGCCGCTTCCGCACTTGCCGCTTCTTCTCTGCATGCGTGAGGGCTTTCTCCTGCACCTCGGCAACTGCCTTCGTGATCAGATCGCGCCATGCACGCCGATCAACCGCCTTCAATTCCCATGATCTGCAATCAAGATTAGAACGTGAGAGGCTCACTTTAATCATGTCCTGGTAACGCAACTTTGGATATATATATATATATATATACGCGGTTCATTTGCAATTGGTTGTTAGTCTACCATAGTGAGAGGAGCATTCGTACCAGACCGGTACGTACGTTTTCGAAATTTGCTACGAATTGGCTGACCTTGACTGTGCCGCAAGCAGCGGTGACAACAATTGAACGACGGATTGGTGTTTTGATTAACTTTGTTAACATCAGCCGGGAAATCTACTGCAGATGAGAGTGAATTCGGCTAAGATTTATGCATAAGTTGGGCAATTTTTCCTGCAGCCTTCCATACTCGTGGCAACTTTGTAGGCATGTTCTAACATCAATGTGTTATCAGCTAAAGGGCAACGCTGAATGCGAACAACAAAATGATGCTGAAATCACAATATTCCTTTAAATTCCGATGCGCTGGTATGAAGGAAACCACAGAGTCTCTCTCACCATGAATACCGGCTTCCATTGGATTTAGACCGGTGCAGAATCACTAACCGCTTCGAGATGTAGGGTTTAGAGGCCAGTGTAACCAGTTCATCAAATTGTTCGGTGTGTGCAAACTTCTCAATCACCAGGCTGCAAATTAGTTCGTATGTTTGTGAGCGAGACTCAATAAGATGTTAACCTTGCGAATGTCGTTGATAGTTTCAGTGGTCGGGAAAACAATTCAGACGCTCAGTGTAATTATTCCAACATCTGGATCCCTACTATATCGCCAGTTTTCTGACACGGCACGCAGAAAGGCATGGTAGAGGTGTGCGCACACGGTCAAGACTTATGGTACACTTGTATTTCACGCTCTTATTCAAGCACCCGAGTCACGTGCACTGGCCGGAGTTGAGGTCAACTGAATCGCTTTTCTGAACATTGGTAGTCTAAACATCTCCTAAATCCTTGCTGAGCGGATTCAGCTTCAGATTTCTGTCCAAAGAACATTCTCACTTCCTGTCTATTGTGAAAGGCAGTGAGAGTTGAGAAATCTTAGTTTCCCGCAGACTACATGACTAAGTCCGTACGGTGTCATAACGACCGAATTGATTGAGAATCACCTCAGATTGCATCACGGTCCTAATAACAACCACACACATCACTCTATTCACAGAAAACGATCCTCAAAAACTGACCCCCCATAGGATGTCAACCGTTGTTACAAACGTTGCCCACTACGACTCGGTGGATTATGATTACCGGCTTCCGGTTCGCACCGCCATCTTACTACCTCTGCCTACTGGGATCAGATTAGTTGGAAACCAATCGCGAATTGAAGTGTTGCGTGAGATCAACACCTTAATTTCATCGACTTCAGATGAGATCCTAATGATCGAATCAACTGCAAATCACTCAGACTTGAATCATGGTCCTGATTGGAATTGTCTGTCTCTATGCATTCGTACAATTGGTGCTCCACAACGACCAGTTAGAGTACGTTGTCAGCTTTTGCGTGTAGATAAGCACCCAGGCATAGATATCTAAGGATAAATATGATAAGATGAGTATCTTCACAAGCCACTTTCGTGACCACCGCTTGGTTTTGGGTAGTGATCTGTCTAACTCATCACGTTGATAGCTGCGCTAGTCAGGATTTAACGCATTGCCTTCGTTGTGTCTTCTTAAGCTGCTATCACGACGCGATTCATCTTTCTACAGCATACAACTACCTCAACCGAATATGGTTATCTGGGGCTCTTCAAAAAGATACTCCTGGAGCAGAGCTGCTTCAAAATTTTCGTTAATATGTTATGAGTACTGCCTAGAGCCCAGTCACCTCCATTTGCGCATCGGGTACACATGTTATCGCTAATTTTTTCTTTATCATGTTTTAGGCGAGGGTAAGCTAACTCCAGAACAATCGTGTTTCCCGTTAATCTGCTTCCCGGCCTTACTCTGTTGAATTTACGTTAAACTTACGTTGATTACGTGCTGTGTGCTTTGAGAAATGGGCAGTGCGTTGCTGCTGACCTTTGTTCACTGTGTAAATGCTGGCTTTCTACGTTTATTAGTAATAACATTGAAAAAATACTACGAAAGGTAATGCCACCGTCTACTGCTCTGGGTCTAGTCTAGGGGTTACAAGTAAACCGGTTTTCACAAAAAGACTTTTACCTAAATGCTAAGTAACTAACCTTGTTCCTCCAAGTACCAAAGTGTCGCACGACTATGCGAGCAGAGGCGTTCAGTTCAGTTCAGTTCAGTTCAGTTCAGTTCAGTTCAGATGGGGACTGGAACGATAGGAGAATTCCGTGAGTGTTCCATTTTGAGAGGATCGTTGAGCCAGGAACTGATGATGTGCACAGTTATTGATGGATCTAAAACGGAAAAACACCCGTATCGCACCCTGGCCAACCAGTTAATGCCCACGTTTCCTGCCCTAGCAGTCCCTACTGTGGCAGTCACGTGAAGTAAGCAAAGGATAGGAAGAAAAATCGAAGGTACAGCATAAGGAAGTGCACTTGAAATAAGAAAATAACACCAATGCATGAAGAAAAGTAAAGAAAATCGAAGTACGAAAATGCGAGTCACTCAGGAAAATGGAAAGGTTTCGTGTTGCCACCCAAGAGCGACAAGTTGCCGCTCAAACCCCTTAACCGTAGATTCTCTGATAACACTTTCCGGAAGCATGTTCCATGCGGTCGATGACTCTGCGTTGACAGCCGGATTTTCGCCCTAATTCGATCGGACCGGCGGGTTTTGTCCAGCTTCCACGAATGACCGCGTAGAACAGTCAATCTAGCGGGACTGAATAGCCAAGATAAATCTGGGACCAACCTTCCCAGTCAAGATACGGTAGGTTAGGATTAAGTCTCCTCTAAACCTTCGGTAGTGCATTGAATGCATTCCTAAACTAAGTAGACGCTCGGGGTACGTCCGTCCCCGTAATCCCTCGACTAATCTAGTACCCACTCGTAAAACCCTCTCTAGCTCCATTTTCTCCCGGACCAGGTGTCCATTAGGATACAGAGCAGGATTTACAGATATCGGTTCGTGGTTAGCGGAGTGAAGAGAATTAATATGCAGTGTAGTATCAATGGAAAACAATGTTTTTCATGCCATGAGTTTTTCGTCTTAAAGTAACTTTTTCTTGGAAGACAAAAAGTGTGTTACAGGCTCTAACTTCAACAGAGGCTTCACGTGTAACTAAATACTCGATCATTGAGCTCCGAAAGTTCACGGTTTGGTACCAGTAGAGGATCCATTTAGGGATTTATGCAAAATGAGGAGATGTGGTGGGAATGATTACACATAAATTTGGTGCAGATAAATTATAATGGACAGTGAACCAGGGCAATGCTAGTTTTATATGATACAGAATCGCCTGCTACCCAGAACGTCGCCAAGCTAGAGCAGATTACGAATTTCAAATACGTAGGTATCAGAAAATGAAAGCTTGATTTTACCGCGGTCAACTGAAGCCTGTTTGCTTGAATCAGGCTCAAAAAGGCATGATATATTTTGTGTTTAACTTGTTCGCTTGTACGTATTACACAAAACCTGTGCTCCACTTTAAAGTGCATTAATGTCGTTCTATTAAAGCTCTATTTACCTAAGCTTTAACTATATTTTGGATGAGTACACTAAGTAGCTGCTACAAAGAAAAATGTTAGCACATTTGAACATCTCTTTAGGCCTAAAATTCGTTTAGCGCGCCCAGACTTGCGCCACACACGCCCTATACAAATGACCATTGCTAAGGATGCATCCCGTCTGTCAGCAACTATACCTATTATTCGAGTAAATGATAGAATTATTCATGATGTGCCTCGGAGGAATGGGGTAATATAGCAATATAGTAATAGTAATATAGGACAATAAAAACAACCAGAAAATGCAGAAGCAGGACAGCTAAACTTAGTATTTTGGGCTTGCGTAAGTAACGATTTCCACGAATAACAGGATAGCGCAACATGGATAAAAATAATGCAAAATTTCGGGAGACAGGTCAATTATGATACCCATCTGCTCCACCTATCAATGTAGCTGTTTTAAAGCAGACCAGATAAGCTCTTTTTCTAAGTAGCAAAATCTGGCGACGGTCGAAACTTTAAGGTTTCCGATGTGCACTTACCACCATACCTGCAAGATCAGTTAGTTGGCTCGGTACAAGCGAGAAATATGTGACATATGTATGTCATAAACATTGGGGGCTCACCCGAGAATCGCTAAGAGTTGTGGATAAATATTTTTCCAGCTTTCGCCGTTGATGTTAGTTATACCCGTGAGAGGATGGTAAGCTTTTGATAATTTACTTGAACTGCCGGCTACACCTACACTTGTTAATACAAGCAAACTCTCCATTCTTTGCTACTTTTAAATATTAGAACACTACTAACATCCTATCGGGACAGTTAAGAGATGCAAACAACTTCCTCAACTATTCGTTTATGTTTTACAAAATGATCACGCTACGAAATCGGTCCGTGTCACGCAAGGTTGAGACATATACCATTTATTTATTTGTAGTTTCTTTGAGCTCAGCCTCAATTTCATATACATTGCAATACTTATCTCGAGAAGATCATTGCATAAATCTTTCAACGTACGAAGTTCAGTACAACGGATAGCAAGATAGCATGTCCATGAGGAGCTGCTGTAAGGAATTAGTTAAATTACACTCCAGTAGCTGAAAGCTTTGCTGTGATTACACGAAGGATTGCGTTCCATTTTCTCCAAACAGTAACGCTAGATTTTCATGAAGCAATTCAATCATTCTGAGGCAAGATTGCTTGTAGTCTCCGTCCAGCTACCATCTGGGATATATCACCTCCTCGTCATACCATAAACGGTTTTGGGATGGCCGCCGTAGCTACGCAATTATTCTTCTGGAAGACCGAGTAGCAGCCACCCGAAGACAGCGCGGTTGTCTCTCACGCAATTTATGGGACTGATAGTTGACTGTGTTCGTGGTTATATTTAAGGGAACCAACCTCGATCATTGTTAGAATTAGGGGAGCGATTGTGCTGCGGCGGCAAAAACAAACCAGAGGTGATACAGCCTTGCTTTCTCAGGTTCTCGAAATGTATCTCAAGAGTGTCTCGATGAGCCACTTGACAAACTGCAAAATTTTGGCGACGGCGCTGCACGATATTTTTCTCCTAAATTATGCCCATGGAAATGAAAAAACATAATTTTGCGAGGAGTATTATTTTTGACAAATTTCCTCAGGCATTTAGGATTATAAAATGGTAAGGCAGAACACAAATAGCTGATGTAGCCAAAGAGGTGGGAGTAGTGGAACCACGACAAACAGAAACTCAAAGTCTTGATCAATAAAGTCCACTAACAACACATGTGACAGAACACGTGTTGGTTGATCGGTGGAATACCAAGAGTATTATCCGACCACTGTAAGCGCACGGAGTGATGCAAGTTGGTAAACTAACTAGGGACAAGGTAGATGAAGCCCTTGCAGCAAAGCCTTATGTTTGCATAATTCCAGTTGAATTATTCTAATCGCGATCGCTTCAGCCGTCCTTAAGCTTTGCATCCTAAGACCTTTAGTGTACCGTGACTATACTACATGGGGTACTTGGAAGGCATCAGCGGTCCTAATTCTGTGTCTGCTTTCCACCAGATGCAACTGGATGGAACTGTTGAAGCAACTAACGATGCCTTTCTGCAAAGCCGCTGGGCAGTGCTTCGCAATGCGTTTAGACAGGCTCCTGGTTGTGTCTCCCATGTACCTCACACCACAGGCGCAGATAAACTGATACAAGATGTTGGATTAGGACTGAATCCAAAGTCTGTCTTCAGCTTGTTGCGTCATAACGGAGGCTGTTTCCGCAAGGATGTGTGGGCATGCGGCCAGGAAGGTTCGAGCCACTGCACTGGAAATTCTTTTGGTCAACAGATCATCCGCAACATCGTCTTTAAAGGGAACTGATAAGAACATGTCCTTCTTAGGGACAGTAGCAATCACTTCACGGCTATCGCGGATCACTGCATACTTTTTGATGATGGGTGTCGGGTAACCGTTGTCTTGCAGCGTTTTGAGCATACAGATCTTTTCGGCCTCTAGCGTCTCTTGGCTGAAAATTTTCATAGCACGAAAATACAAGCAGCAAACAAGATTACGTTTGTACGTCAAGGGTACAAAGCTCAGCAAATGTGTATATTGGCCTACCTAGGTGGCCCTCCGGAATCCACTTCTTTCCAATGAAACGCCGTTTCTTCGGCTTAGCAACACGTTCAAATAGGCTAGCTTACCATCTCTTTCGGTTTAGATAGTGAACTTCAACGATGGATGAACACCGTTTAACTGGTTTAACAGTTTGGAAACATAGGTGTTTAAATCGCAGGTTATAAACGTATCATCCATACAACGACAATAGAAATCAAATGAAGCGCTGATGGGTCGTGTAGCTTCACGCTCAATTATAGCGAGAAAAATATCAGCAAGCAGTGGTCCTAGAGGGGACCCCGTCGCGACACTGTCAATCTGTCTGTAGTAGACTCCATTAAATATAAGTTGTCGCATGAAGGTACACCGTCAAATTAATTCCTTCAGTTTCCTCATCGCAATACCTACATTTATGTTCTTTTCATTCACGGAATCACATGCAAAATGGACAGTTTCCATCAATGGAACCTTCGTAAAAAGCGACTGAAAGTCCAGAAAGAGCTTCAGTTTGTCATCTAATTACATGCATGCTACTCGTTTCACAAATTCTTGTGTGTCTTTTTACGGTGTATGTGCATAACTCCTTGTGTGCTGGTTCGAGCAAAGCAGTAAGCCACTTCGCAACCGAGTGAGTAGCCGAGGCTCACATGTCGATTATCGGACGAAGAGGGACTTGTAGTTTATATACTTTAGGTATTCCATAAAGACATGGAGGATGGGAACCCACTGGCGTTAGCTGTTACAGTATCACACTATCTATTTGGTTCATACGTCTCAGCTCCTTCAACACTTGAGTAATTTTAAGCTCATCCTGCGCGGTTTGATCTTTCAGTACGGTTTCACAAAAGAACTTATTTATCTTGCAAAATGGACTACATTTTGGAAACGTAGTCGCATCTATCCATCAGTACCCATGGAGAGCCATTGTCGGGTCTAGATAATTAACTCAGAATTTGATCTTAATTCCTTGATGGCTTCGCTGTGTTTCTTAGTCAGGACGTTTGAAGAGTTGGTTTTGTAACTTGTGTAGAACGAAACCGTTGATTACACCATGAAGTCGGATCGTGCTTGTTGATAGTGGGGTGAGAGTCGCGCTCATATACACAGACTTTTCGGAGCCCTTGGACTAATTGGATCAACATAGTTGGGAATAAGTGAAGGTCGTTTCCGACAATCGTAGCTTAAAATGAGTCGCGTCCACCAATCAGATGACACAAAACCAAGTGATTCATTTTGTAGGTACAGCTTAAGTGAAAGGCTAAAAGGGCGACCAAGTAAAGAGAAGTATTTGCTGCAGTCTTGGAAAACACAATCATTTCGCCTTGCCGTAGGACACGTAAGAACAGGAGCTGCAAGCGGAATTCATTATTACCTCAAACAGCTTATATCAGTTGCATTCGCTCATCTTCACCATCCCTGTGGTAGCTTGCCTGGTGCGAGTTTCTGTCTGTGTCCAAGGGTTGTGTGGGGTGCAATGCTTGTGCATCCATTCTTTGTGCGTGTATAACTGTGGTTCTAAAGTGTTTCTCTTTTTTGGGGATCCATTACGGTCTGCTGTTGACTGGTTAGCGTTTCGAATGCTAATGTTTCCATGCTACTGACAACTGGGGCAGTAGCGTCTACCTTATGTCCACCACACTCCCCCCCCCCCCAAAGTACTTTGTCCAGCTGTTTTCAGCCGGATGCATTCTGAACACCAGGATTGTGCGAAAGAGATTTCCCCTCTAACTCGTGATACTTCCTCAATTCAATGGCATGCAGTCACCGTGAATCTCCTTGTCGAGCGATTGTATACATTGGGTCTCGCCGGTTGGCAACCTTGTACAGCCACCTACTTTGGTAGTCGTTTCCACTCGGCTGAGCCAAACGCATGAGCGCGTAAATTGTCCTTGTTTTTCACCTTCGAACCGATCTGAAACTTAACCCTCGTCTTATCATTGTTGGTCTGGGACTTCACCATACTCCGCGCCTGCGTTGACCAGATTACGGTTGGCTTTTTCATGTTATCCTGTGCTTTTATAGGAGACAGGCTGCAAGTTGGCCACATTCCAACTGCTAGATCCACAGCTAGACGAATAGTTCAGCTGTACATCAATTGGATGGGGATTGGATGGGGATTGTGGAGGCCTGTTTAGATGCTCGATGTGTCAGCAACCGCCGTCGCAAACCTTGCTCCCAGTCTGCACCCTTTTCCGCTAGCCACTCTTTAGTCGTTTTATTGATACGCGCCGTTAAACCATTTGTCTGCGTGTGATACGGAGTCGTCCGCACTTTCCTGATACCAAGTTTCCTCACTTTCAAAGCATAGACCCTGGTCTGTTAAAATTGCATTTAGGATTCCGTGATCCACTATCAAGTGTTTCCTAACGGCATGGGTAACAGTGGTCGCCTGTTGATTCCGGGTTCCTGTTACTCCACTCCAACACGTAAATTGCGCCGTCATTAACAAGATGTGTTACTTTGTTAGCTTGATCAATTGAAACGGTCCCGTCACCTCGATTGGCCATTGTCCTCCAATTTCCGATACCGAAATCGACAGCACTGATATTGCAAGCACGAAAGAACGTATGTCTCGACGTTCTTTTTCATGCCAGGCCAGTGGACGCGTTGTGCCAGCAGATTGTAGGTCCTTGCGCAACAGGCGTGCGCCATCTCGGGACAAAGTAACCAGTTTCGGCCTTAGTTTTGTCGCAATAACTGGCACCGAAGTGCTGCTACCTGTATTCCACAACTGGATTCCTGATTCTTTTACTTGTAACCTTTCAAGATTTCTCACAAACTAACCGAGCTGCTTATCGTGGCTCTTGCCTTGGACTGATTGGCCGGTTATTCGCTCAATGATCACCTTGCGTAAGAGTTTGTCACTAAGTCGCACGGCTACTAAATTTCCCAGATCCTGCTCCAACAGTATACCATTACTACCGAAAGCCACACTCAGCAGGTCATCTTCGTTCATGATGCATTACACAACCCCGCAGTATGCTTCTTTTCCACAGGCAATTGTTTTATCGTGAAATCGTATTCCTGTAGGCGCAAAGCTCACTGTACTAGTTTTCACATGGGGTATTTAGTAGACATAAACCCTTCCAATGTTTTGTGGTACGTTTTGACGTGAAGTCGCCGGCCTATCAGATATGGGAGCCGTTTGTCTAAAGCCCAAAGGAATATAAGACATTTTTTTCTATGTTTGAGTAGTTTCATCCTGCTGGTGTCAAAATATGGCTGGTGTACTTAGTCGTCCCATGGCTTGGTTTCAAAACCGCGCCGACTCCGTTGTCGATAGCATCCGGGGACACCGTGATCATATCTCTAGCAATGGGCAATTTCAGTGTCAGCTCCTGTCATTCCAGCTCCAGTAGAATGCGATCAAAGGCTTTTTGGGCTTCTATAGTCCGAGTGAATTTCTTACCCTCTTTCAGCAGCTCGTACAAGAGTGAGGCCAAATTTTTGAATTCCTTGCTGGATTTGCTGTAGTACCCAGCACAACCCAAGAACGCGCAGAGAGTGTGCTTTGCAGTAGGAACTGGGCTGCCTTGTATTTTCAATATGTTTTTTCAGGTAGTGGCTTTAATTCACCTTGCCCCCATTTTATAGCCTAATAAGGTGGCACAGGTCGGTCCAATCTGGAACTTCAGTCCATTCATATGGGATTCCCGACTGTTAACTCCGTTCCAAGACTTCCTCGAGATGACCGCTGCGTTCCGCTTCTGAGTGGCTATACACCAGGCTATCATCCACCTATACCGCCACGTTCTCCAAGCCACTCCGTAAGCGCAACATGAAAGGTCGGAAAGTAAGCGGCGCCCCCGATAATCCAAAAGGCATTCTTTTAAATTGGTGTTGTTTCTCACCGACGGTAAACTCGATTTCGTCTCGGTCTTCCCCGTTGATTACCAGTTGCCAATATCCAGATCTCAGATCCAGAACCGTGCATCTCCTCGACTCTGTTGCGGTCTATCAAAAAGTCAGCAAGTGATGACACTGGAACGAAGCAACTCAATGAGATTTTATTCAGCCTTCGGAAGTCCACAAAGAAACGGTACTTCACATTCGTCTTCTTCAGTTAGACAACTGGAGAATTGTATTGGCTGTGCGCCTACACAATCACATCCGTGTCCAGCGTCTCCTGTACTTGCCTCTTCATCTCAGCCTCCAGATGGATTGGTGTCCTTCGAGGTCCCTGGGGCCGATATGTCTGCAGGGTTAGCGGGATGGTGTGCTAGATCCAGTCGCAAAACCCAAACGAGCTGCCGGCATCTGAAAACAAGAGAACAAATAAGGTAAAGTAAAGTCAGGATAAGCTTTATGTACCCAAATGGGTGCATATTCAGCATTTACATTATCAACTGGAAATTTACTAATGGCTTACCGTTAAAAATGTAAAGTTTAAAATTGGTAGAAAATTGAGGATTCATAATCATTGATCGACAGAGCAACGATTCTAAAAAGCTGGACTAAGTCTTCGGGATTTGTATCCATTGAAAATGGAAAAGCTTTCATAAAAATGTTTCTACAAAATTCGTTCCAACTGAGGTAGAATTTTGTGTCCAAAGACAATAGATCGCGGATCGTGCGTAATATCCTTCGTGTATGTTTAAACGTGGATGGGGTAAAGAGCTTCAGTGATCTTGGAAGTTGCTTGAACAAAATATCTGTCGGCGGAAGCGTGCAATACTGATATATGTACAGTAGCTCATGCAAAAATGATCTTCGGCGAAAAAGTCAACGGTCAATTTAAAGGCCCTCTCCAAAAATGAGGCTTGGTGATCAGCAACTGCGAGGTCGGGCCGAATGTAAAGCAACAACAACGGATGGCGACGGGCTCCTTCATTCATGGTCCATAGGTGACAACGTCTCGCATTCTGTCAAAATCACTGGGTTGGGGTAAGCATAGCAGACTGTGCAACCCAATCCTCCCCCGTAAGTGCTTCTCCTAACCCACGAACAACTGTTAATAACACCGTAAACAACGCGACCCCTGGAGTCCAGAACAACAACAGCTGTCCCAATACCACACGTAGCTCAAATTTGACTAAAGCGGTTCACAGCTCGATCAGAGTAACTACACGTAAGGCTACTTTCAAACTCCCGACGGAGTGCGTAGAAAAAGAGCAAGACAGTACGAGCGAAAGTTGGCTTACGGTTGCCTCCAAAGATAGCCGTCATTGAAATTAACAACACCCCCAACTGGATCGGAAACTGAGGAGCGCAGCGGAGTTTTCCTAGTACAAGCACAACCGGTTTCCTGCGGTACATCTCCGAGTACTTCAATCACTAATCGCGACATGTCGAAAGGTGTAGAGAAACAACTATCTGTACTGAGCGTACTGTGCTCCAATATCCCAGAATCCAAGTCGACATCGATAAGAGGCAGGCAGTTGGATGATCTCAACCAGTGGGACATTATTAGTAACCTAATCGAAGTTGTACTGAAACCTGGACATGTAATGCGCATTACACGACAACTCAACTCTAAACATTTCGGAGAGCCAAGACTTCTGCGTGTTGTGCTGAACTCTATCACTAAAGTAGGATCAGTACTACTGTCGACAGGTAGTCTCAGAAATGAACGCCGCTCAATTCGTATCTATCCAGACAACCCATGGGGCCAGCGTTATCGAGTTCACCGCACCTTAGGGGACTACAGGAAGGAAACTTCAACCAGAACCATACTTCTTCACGGGGTTCCTGAAACTGAAGCATGTGATGAGCACGAAGTAATAACCCATGATAAAGAACAGTGGTGTTATATTCGTGAAACACTCTGCTTGGATGGTGTGTTAGCGAAATCCGTGTCACGGCTGCGTACCTCACCGGACTACAAAGGAAGTGGTCCGAGAGTGTTGAAGGTGGTCCTTGAGTCAAAACATATGGCAGCACGGATGTTAAAAAGCTGGTACATGTTCCTTTGTTAACTACCATCTGAGGTTCGGCTGAAGACAATCAGCGATATGCCTCCTAGTGATGATATGTCACTCAAAGAGCCAAACGCGATTGGATCTATGAAAGAACGATGCACCAGTAGTGTGCCGAATGAGCCCATACAACCTGTGGAAGATGACATTGACCAGACACCTTACACTGTACGCCGAACATTAGACAAAGGACTAACTACACGGACGATGAATAAGACGTTAAACCCTTCACCAAGTACACATCGAAAAACGATTAGTCGCCGGCACTCACTGGTCGGCGAAACTTCAAGTATGAGTTGTACAACCTCCGAAACATTACTTAAATCTGAGAAACTTTCATATATGTACACTAACGCCCAAGCGCTCCTCACTAAAACTACCCAACTTGGACTATGTCAGGTTGCGAATCCTTGGGACATGATTTCTATTCCTGCAACTTGGTTACACCAAGAGGTGACTGATGCTGAGGTTGAGATGGACGGAATGTCACTCATCAGGAACGACCGTCCCAGCAGATGAAGGGGGTCCTACTCTACTACCGCAGCGATCTACAATGTACAATAGTTGCTGATCTGGAAACAAACGTTACCGACTCACTCACCGACTGACACAACGACACATGTCTCATAGCTATCGTTCACCACCCTACAACGTCCACTCCGGAAATTGATTCCTGTTAGATCCGTGGCCTGAACAGAGTTACACACACTAGGTACAGCCACATTCTCATCTCCGCGGACTTCAATCTACACAATCTGGAGGTTTCGACATCGCCCCGTGAGCAGTTCAAAGCAGACTTGTATGTACTGATCGCTAATATTCCTTTGTACAATCATGTCACCACGCCCACGAGATTCAGGACAGTAATCAAACCGTACATACTGGACCTTGTGCTCACGTATGAAGAGCTCATGATTGACAACTTATTGATGGATAGTCCATTAGGTCTTAGTGACCATGTAGTAATAACTTTTAACTATGTGTGTTATGCAGAGTATCCATCTGAACACTGAACTAAATCATACAACCACACGCTACCACGTACTGAAAGAACTCGTCGACGCAGCTGCTTGGGAATTCTCAAACAAAAGTCCCCTTGACAACGTTTGGGCAGTTCGTTAATAAACGCAGCGACATCATCAACAAAGCATCAGAGAACAAGCCCCTTCGTCCCGCAAAATTGCCTTCAATTCTAAGGAGCAGGACTGGAAAATCCCTGGCGATAAGGGATGCATCATGGTGAGCTTACAAGATTAACCCAGACTCAGAGACATGGGGAAATTTCCTGACCCATCGCAAACATTGCACTGCACTTGTCCATAAGGACAAAGTAACTTATCAACAGTGCCTAGCCAAAAAATTCATGGCAAACAACAAACTGCTATATAGGCATGTAGATAAGCTTCGTAAATTGAAGCATGGAATCCTTCCACTTTTCAAGACAGGCAGCTAATGCCCTGCGGCTGCAGTACGCCCCAATTTTCGAACTCGCAACCTCTATTTGTCCCATAACGTCATGCACATTACCGACCGCGTTGTTTACAAATGTAATTTTCAACCCACCGATTGTGTTAAGGAAGTTACTCTCACTGCGTGAGCATAGTTCTCCGGGAGCAGACAACATCCGCCTGAAGGCACTGAAGGCTACGGCCACCAACCTAGCTGAACCACTGTCACAGTTCTTCCAAAGGTGCTTTGATGAACAGCAAGTCCCCACTATGTGGAAGTGTGGCATTATAACCCCTATTTTTAAAGGCGGTAGCCGTTCAGATCGTCTAGTGACTCTCCTCCCTGTGCTCGCGAAGGTGATGGAAGCAGCCGTCGCTGAGGCTTTTATGGACTACCTGGAAAAATGCAACATCTTGGTACCGGAACAGCATGGCTACCTTTAACACCGGTCATGTACCACCAACATACTGATTGCACGAGGTAGTTGGACGGAAGTGGCCGATGATGGGGTCGGAGTCGATGTCATCTATCTGGACTTCTCCAAATCTTTCGACCGCCTTGATCATCGCATCCTACTTCAGCGGCTACAGATTTACGGTATCGGAGATCCTGTACTTGGTTGGATTGGCGGTTTCCTCCACCAACGGAAGCTTCAAGTACGTGTTAGCAAATCGAGCTCTTACCCAATTGAGGTGAAATGTGGTGTCCTACAAGGCTCAGAGCTGAGACCGCGCTTATTCCTGGTGTTTATCAACGACCTGGCATCAGTTATCTTCTCAAATGTCCTGCTTTTCGCCGATGACGTCAAAATATGGCGCGCGATTAGTAACAAGCCAGAACAAGATCTGCTCCAACATGACCTAGATTGCATTTACGAATGGTCAAAAAGGAACAAGCTTAAATTGAATATAGCTAAGTGCAAAGTGATACGTCTGCGTCAACTGCCGGTGAGCGCTTACAAGATTGGGGACCACACCTTGTCGAAGGTTTCTCAGGAACTTGACCTGGGTGTATTGATACAGGAAGATCTCGGGTGTTCAAAACAAGCGGAGAAGGCGACGAGAACCGGCAATCAACACTTCGGCCTTCTTCACAGAGTCTTCGGTCGGTTTAAACCCTCAATATTTCCCCACATGCTTAACGCCTACGTGCGACCTCACGTGGAATATGCTATTCAGGTGTGGCAGCCGTGGCAGAAACAGGATATCGTTGCTCTCGAGACTTCTCAACGAAGGGCAACCAAGAAAGTCAGGAGCCTCTTTCATCTGCCCTATCAGCTTAGACTGAAATCTCTAAGAATCTACAGCAGTCAATTTCGGTTTTAGCGGGGGGATCTCATAATGAAGGACCCAAACCACATTTGCCGTCCGCTGCTGGAATTGAACCACAACACTAAACTAAGAAGTCACCCTCTGAAACTGACAATTCAGTATAGCCGGCTTGAATGTCGTAGAAATTTCTTTTCTCTCCGCGTATGGCAGCCTTGGAACGCCATCCTAATGATGTCCTCTCTGCTCCCAACCTGGCGATATTTTAAAAACGTGTTGTCTCACTTATATTTCATTTTATGACTTGTTAGCTAGGGGCTACAAAACGCAATCAAACGGTGTCTTGCCATAGGCCTAACCAATTGATTTATGGACTTACACGTTTAATACGCGAACATCTCTGTTATTCCACATAAGTCTATGGTGAATTAGCCACAACACTTTTCACTTTATCATGCAATTGATTTTCGCAATAATTTCCATCCCACGGGACTTGTTAAGCAAAGCTATTTTACCCGTAATAAACCATTGTTCGATTGTTCCAATTCCCTCGTTTAAGATCGACCATAGCCCTGTTAAAGTCCTGGAAATCTGCCCCTAATATTGTTTGTTTCTCTTCTGGTGATACAAAGAAGATGTGCACTAACTTTCGTCCCACGGTTCCCCTGATTTGTTCCATTATACCATCAAAGTCCACTGAGTAACCGCCAACAGGTCTCACGACCATGGAGCACGATTGAAGTTTCTCGCCGCGCCGGTGTTTGATCAGCGACACTGCGACACTAGTATCGATCAGGCACCGTTCTATGGTTCCGTTTACTTCCACTATCTTGTCCATCACCCACTTCTCAGCGTCCCGAGTACACATTCATCGATCCGAGAAGAAAAACAAGGTTGAATGCGTGTATTTGGTACACGATCAGTAGCGTGCCTCACCGGACATGGTCTTTTCCAGTGTTCCGGTTTCCTGCAAGGGAAGCAACATCCCCTTGCTCGCTCCTCTGAGCGCTGAACGCGAAGCGCATTGACGTCTTCGGCGAGCTGTTCCATCAAATGTTCCAATTTATCCATCCGCTCCCCGCCCCCATGGCGTTCCTGCTTCAGCATAGCGAGTGATGTGTCGCTCAGCTCTCTACTAACTTGTGCTAAATCCGCCAGCCGTATTCCGCGGGTAGCGTTCACGATCCGGACGCGTTCCGCCGTTGGCTGTGGCAGATCGGTCATGAGCTGATCCACCAGTAATTGTTGTTTCCACGTCTCGTCCATTACCGGAAAGGCCTGGTCCAATAAGCTCCTGATGTGGACTGTAAACAGAAGGGGACCTGCTCCTACACCAATCCGTTCCGCCTAGAACGGCCGCATCACCTCTTGGCAGTCGGCCGGACTGTCCGATCCGGAGACCAACGCATCCTTCGAGGCTACCTACTCTAACTTAACGGGCCTCTTCGCACCACCTTAAAGACGGCCTTCGCCCTGCCCTTGAGGTGGCTCCGCATGGCCGCCAAATTCGTCCGTTTGGTCTTGACGCCAATCACCTCCGCCAAGTCTTCAATGTCCTCCAAGAAGGTCATCAAATTCCCTTCTCCAAACGCCTCAGCACTAGGAATCCTCATAACCTACTTTGTTTGGTCATGGCAACAAGGTAAGGACCCGAGGTGCAAGCAGAAGAATTCATTGCCTCGAACATAGCTTATATTAGGAGCATCAGTTCCGACAATGGATTTGTCCACCCATCTTCGCAATCCTAGTTGCAGGTTGCCTGTCGCGGGTTTCTCTACATATCTATAGGCTGGGTGGTGTGCCTTGCTTGTGCGTCCATTTCGCAAGCGCATACCACTAAGGTTCCTCTGCTTTAGCTGGTTTCCGTTTCGCACCCTGGCTTTTCCATACTAGTGCTAATTGGAGCAGTAGTGCCCGCCTTTAGTTTACCACAACCTGAAATGCAAGCAATGGTTATTTGACGAAAGCCACTTGTCACCGATGTAATATTTCGTGGCTTCACTTTCAACTCCAACTGTGCAATAAAGAGCAGAAAACAGTTCTTCCATCAAGAACAACACTTACCGACAGCGGTACATTTTTGGTAAGCAAAACATCCAGAGTGCTCTTTCATTTAATTCACACAAGCTTTTGCAGGGGCGTCAGCCACAACGCATTTAAGGTTCATGTTGACGCGTGGACCACAAAATTGAAGCAACATACCTTCCTTATATTCCTGAATGATCCGTTGCAGAAAATCATGCATGCCCGCTGGCTTTGTGAAACCGCAGAACACTCCTACGACGAATGTCCGATTGTGGTTGGATCAGTCACTCAAGTATAGGTCATAATATTAGTAGGGAACTGCGGAAAAATGTCATACCATTGGAGTGTCACCGCAAGCTCAATAGCTGTGGAGGATTGACACTTTAGATTGAAGATGCGCCATATTGTTACTTCCAGTCCAAGTAGCGCGCAGCGTGCACTCTTGATGAAGCCTTCAGGGCAATAACGAGGGAACTATGGAACAATGGTTTTATACGGGTACAAAAGCAATTGCTTAACAGGTCCCGTAGGATGGTTATGGTGAAAATTCAAAATATAAAGAAATTGTTACCAAAACAGGATTTACACAGTGAACTCCCTGAAGTATACGTAGTACAGACTGTAAATCCAAGGTAAATCCATGCGAACCGATGGCAAATTTCATGGTGGTAAAAATCGCTTCTACTTTTGGTGTATACATACAGGAGATGATATATGTGGGACGAAATCTTGGCTTTGACTGCCACTGAAATCTCTTACAGACATTTGTGATTATCCATGGGTACTGGGTCAAGTAAGATGGTGCAACGAAATAAGTACACTGTCAATTCGGGTCTTGAACTCTGCCTTCGTGGGAGCACATATGACAGATGCCGGTATGGCATTCCAGGTTCTGCAAAAGCGTACAGCAAAGAAATTCGGACGGCATTGTAAAAGACAGGCCTGCTGTGCCAGTTTGAGATATTGGCCTCTTAAATTGCTGTTGTGACTGAGCTCTGGCAAATGGCGGCACGTGTGACTGGGAGGTACCAAAAGTTGGTAAGTCATAATGAGGTCCCAGCGCAATCACCGATATTGCCCGCTGAAAACCCGGAGCACCTTTGCCCTTCGTCCATACGACAAGTTATACAGACCCTTGGCATTCTTGGTTGCCCGGCGTTGGGATATCTCCAAGGCGGTTAGAACTCTAATCAGCCATGGCTGCGACTTGTATTGCGTGCTCCACATGTGGACCTATGTATGAGCCGAGAAGTTGTGGAAATATCGAACAGTCGAATCGCCCGAATACACACTTCAGGTGGCCCACATGTTGGATGCCCCTTCTCGGCACCGTCTCAGTTTGCTTCGAACATCCTACGTCGACCTGGATAAAAACTCCCAGGTCCTTCACGCCACAAGACATTTGAAGCTCCTAGTTGCCTGGTTGGTAGGAGTGCACCAAGTTGTGCCATAGGTGAAGCACTCTCCATTTGTCTACATTGAGTTGAAGTAGATTCTGGATTGACACTGAGTATACCCTAGCCAGATCAGCTTAAAGTACTGTGATATCATTTGATGTATTCGTCGCCGCCCACAACTGGATGCCATTGATATAAAAAGGCAGTTCGAACTTATGTGATGTGTGATATGGTTAATATACGTAAAATAATTGCAATCCAAGTACCTATCTCTGTGGTACTCCGCATTCAACTCGGATGGGAGCTGACAGCGATTCACGCACACCTACTTCCAGTCCAGCTGGATCGGGATAGTAGTGGATCTGTAGTGCGTGATCGATTTCGCCCGAAATCATGTTGTTCTGTTGCGAGGTAGTTAGATTCCTTCAAGTAAACGGTTAGCGCCTTAGCATAATAGCTGGCATCACATTTGTAAGAACCGGTAGTAAAATTCTGGGATGGTTGTTGTGTTGATTGAAACGACTGCCTCTATTGTAAATGAGAGTAATCATCCCGCGTTTCCACATATCTGACACATACATTTCTTCAAAACAGTGTTGGAATGATCGAGACAAAGGCTCAGCTAAACTCTGTCCCACCGCGGCTAGCAGTTTTGTGTGTATACTATCAACTTCAGGAGAGCTGTGCTTGCGCATACTCAATCGTTTGTTTAGTACAGCTTCTGCCGTGAAGGGTATGTGAGTGCATTTTGAGGGTGAAAACCCATTTTAATAGAGTTATGCGGCCAGCGATCGCACCGAAGCTTTGCACCATATCGTAGGCGCAGGGTATTCGCCGTCTTCTTTGGTGTCCGTGTGGGCCCGTCTGCTGCTGGAAGATGAAGAACTCCCAGTTGCACATATTAAGTAGGCTGTTAACGTAATGATATAGACGCCTGTACTTTGAGACCAATCGCACTGCCAACTTCTGCTGGTGCGCCATTCTATCCTCGCGAACATGTTGAGTACAGTGGTTACCTTAGGTCATATAGGCATGACGGACAAAGAGAATGCCGGTAACTCGGGATGTACAGGACAGAAGTTTCTCCCCTAACTTAGTGATCTGCACTAATGATAATTTTGCTTCTAAAAAAGGCATCCTGGAAGAATTCATCTAAAGTCATGCTTCGAAGAACGTAGAAGGTTGCATGTATAAACGATGATGGCACACATCACTTGACAAAAGCATCAAGTGTTAGTCTTGCGGATATCGCCGCATTCATGAATTCACTCAGTGCTTACGTTGGATGAAACAAAGTTGCAGGGCATTTGTTGTTTCTAGTGGTACTGTTAAACTGGTGTTAGTGCTACCATATGCAGGTTCGTGAGCAAACACTGCGTGGACAAACACAATCTCGATGCATCAACATCATCGGGTGACACTGGAAAAATAACTGATAATCACAAGTCGATTACTTTTAAAAACATGGCATGCCTGGAGGAAGGGCAGTGTGGATTGAGTTCGGGGGTCGTAGCACTATAGATACAATGGTTGCGCCTCGACATTTCCAGGAGAAGTGCAGAGAACGACACCAGCCGTTATACTCGCTTTCTGTTGATTTCCCCAAGGCATGTGATGCGGTGAATAGCGAGGCATTGTGACTGGTGTTGGGTAAGTTTGTAAGTTTTAGTGGATTTCTGCACAGTGCTTTGCGGGCGAGGGTGCAGCTGAATGGGCAGACCTCGAATGACTTTGCAGTTGTCTCTGGTGTGAAGCAAGGCTGTGTCTTAGCTTCTGCCCTGTCTACCTTCTTGTAATGATGGCTTATGTTTACAGTGTTCGTGTGGAGCACCGTATTGCTGACGCGTTGCTGAACATCCGCCGTTTCAGGGCGAGAACCCTAGTGTGTGAGACAAATATCCGTATGTTAATGTTTGCTGACAACTGTGCGTTGTTTATGCATAGCGCGGATGAGTTGGTGCCCATGACTGGTGCTCTGGATTCGACAGCGGCCAAATTCGGGTTTACCATCAACACAAGCAAGACTATCTGCCTCTTCAGCCTACATCCGAAGTGCAATCCACAATGGTGCCGCGATCCAGCTTTGGTGTTTAAGTATTTGGAAATCACCCCAAGCTTCTGTTACCTTGGAAGTGTTGTTTCGACTGCTCAGCAGATGCATGGTGCGCTTCGTATCTGCATATGGAAAACAGCGGCAGCATTCGAGAAGCTTAAGTACCGAGTATAAAACACCCATCAGCTTACCGTTGGCACGAAGCTGATGGTGTATACATCCATGGTGCTATCCATTCTTCCATACGGCAATGAAACGTGGACTATGTACCGGCGGCCTGTGCGATATCTCTAGCCGTTCCGTCAGCAGCGTTTGCGACGGATTTTGCGCATCGACTGGAGCGACAGGGTTGCGGGCACGAAAGTGTTGAGTCGAAGTGAAATGTATGCAGTGAATTGTATACTTTTGGTAAGATACTTGAGGTGGTTCAGTCATGTATGGCGTATGGATTCGACGCGGATACTGAAGCAGTTTTTATATGGTTTGCTGAGTTTGGGGAAGCGGCATGCGGGGAAACCTTAGCTTCGTTACCCAGGGCATGATCAAAGTAAGCATATCATGTTTTGATGTTGATTTCAGGTGGTGGGAACAGGTTGATCGGTGTGCATGGCGCGATCCCATCACAAAAGCAGTTGCGGACGTGTACGGGCAACTCTTCGTGCGTGCGGAGAAGAAGCGGCGGTTGCGGAAGCGACAGGTGCTGATGTGATGTACTCCATCGTCGTCGAGCGCATGGTGCTGTGGCACATGCGATCACGAGTGTCTGAGTCAGGCAGGCCTAGTGCGCCACGAGTGAGGCCACTCAGGACTTGCATCAAAAACACGACGTGTGCTGCCGAGAACGTAAGCTGAGCCGGCGCTGCGTTTATAGGTATGTTGCGTTCGAGCTACTAAGCACGTGCTTGTGTCTTGTGGTTCTTTATTTCTGGTGGATAGTTTGTTATATATTGTAATGCTTACTTTGCGAAATCATTTAGTTGTCGGCCTGTGTACGCTTCTTTTTACTTGCGCGTCGGCTAAGCAGATTGTAGTTAAATTCTTTAATTGTTCGCGTTTGAAGCAAATTAAATAATATCTTTTTCTGACATTCTGAATCTCTCCCGGACTTGTTTATAACCAATTTATTTCATGGGATAATTTATCGAAGAGTTAAATCGATTTATCCATATGCTTTATTGGATAACTATTATTTGATTTGGACAGTTAAAGTGATTGGGGCGTTGTTTGACATCCCCGTTTTAGCTGCGCTTGATGTGCATGTTGACAACGCGCCTATCCGTCTAACAGCTTCTACCCCGCTTATTGGCTCCGGGAGATTGTAAATTGTTGCTGGGGAGGGGACGGGGTGCA
This sequence comes from Dicrocoelium dendriticum, assembly GCA_944474145.2. Classification (NCBI taxonomy): domain Eukaryota; kingdom Metazoa; phylum Platyhelminthes; class Trematoda; order Plagiorchiida; family Dicrocoeliidae; genus Dicrocoelium; species Dicrocoelium dendriticum. Next base: position 10,898,788 of record OX104067.1, on the reverse strand, counting down.
CTGTCCCTTTGGCCCTGTTAGCCTCGAAGAGTGGTTCCAGCCAGTGTGGAGCGGACTACGGTCCAGTCACTGCGTTTTGTGTGCGTGATCACCCAAATAGAGCGTGCTTGTTTTTGCCTGTGAAGGAGTGTCGGCTGGCTCTGTTAATGTAACGTGGGTCCAATCCGCATGCCCTCCCGGTCTTATTCTTTCGGGTTTACACTGGATATGGGGTGTATGGATGGAGCTGTGGGTGGTGCAGGCGCAAGCCACCCATGGTCCCTCTGTAGGCGCAGGCGTCCTGTGGCTGTCCTCGTGGAGACCACGTTGACGGGCAAATCCGGAATCGGATGCCGCCAAGCATAGTAGGTTCATACTGAGGTTGATGTTACATTCATGATGCTTCTTCCCTGCAGTTGGGCTAAACCAGATCACACTTATCCTAAGTGCTTTTAATCTGGATTAAAGTCATCCCTCTTTATTTGGTTTGTTCAAACCCAGTTTCAGTGCTGTATCTGACTCAATTTTACTTGTTTGCTTTGCCTTAAATTCTATGTTGCTTGTTTGGATCCCCGGTGCGGCTGCGCTTGAAGGGAAAGTTAGCAAGTTACCTACTTGTTTAACACCCTTCAACTCGATTACTGGCTCCAGGCGAATTTGAATCGTTGGTGTGGGGGAGGTGGTGCACGGTCCTCGTGGACGTGATCGCCTCAAAGAGTGATTCCATACAATGTGGAGCAGACTACGGCTAAGCCACCGCATTGTGTACGTCTGGTATGCATGGTTCCCTACAGAGCTAGGCAGTAATCCTGCTGCTGTGCGTTTTGAGGGAGCGTGGGCGGGTTCCGTTAATGAAAAGTGGCTTCTATCCACATGCCTCCCTATCTTATTCCCTCGGGTTCGCACTGGATATCGGGTGCGTGATTGGATCTGTGAGTGACGCGGCGCAAGCTACCCATGGTCCCTCTGTTGGTGCATGAGTTCTGTGGCTGTCCTCGTAAAAGCCACAGTGATAGACACATCAGAAACCGGATGCCGACGACCATAATAGCATTACCTGTGGAACGTCTTCTCTGTCAGTACGAAACTAGATACCTGATGCTAAATTGGTGGGCTTACCATGGTGTTCGCACTCTGTCAAAGGTTAAACGACTTTCATCTATTGCGTTACACACTCACCAAGAGGTTCTTTGCAGTACCAGCATATATTTCACGAGCTGTATGTTCTTATATTAGTGGACTAGAGCATCGTATTGACGTATTTGAACGCGTATACTGTGGAGGCGATTAAATAATAATTTATGGCTACGTTATATGGTCGTTAAACACAACACGATAATGCTTTCCGGCAGTGCTCCAACCAGTTATACTCCCTGGATGGCTTAAGCTAGTGGCTCGTTAGGATAAGGTATTAAATAAGTTGGAAATTCTGGCTACTAACTGATCAACCGGCAATGTGAGTTAATGAAGCAGAGGCAAATGTAGACTTTGTTTTCATCAGTTGGTCCGGTTGGAAGTAGGGAACTCCAGCTGAGCTTTGTGAATCCATATCTAGAATTTCGGATCTCAAGAGCACGGACGACATCCGGTCGCTTGAGAGCAATTAAAACGGATAACTATGTGACAGCAGTGGCTTAAAACTGCTCCACGTTTTCTTTAGTTATTTAGGATTGTTGTGTATAACCCTTATGTATGCTCTAAACTAACTAGGGTGCTCAGCGAGCAAAGTTATGGAAAAATAGTACTACTAAAGAGAGATCGATTCAGATGATTTGGCAAAGTTTAAACATGGTTACCATCGACTGTACACAAAGCTCATTAGCGGCATTTGAATTTGATGTGTTTTCTTAGAAGAGTTATTTAATTCTTTCTGCCTGAACAGTCAATCCACCTACATCAGAATAGATTTTAACGAACTGGCTCATGTCAACTCTCTCGAATTATTTTATAAGGTCACTGATAAGTGATGAGTGACATGTTATCCTATTTGTGGCAAACTAGATGCGACATGGGTCACGGAAAGAAATTGAGATTGTAGCAATAGAGGTGTCTGACGTAATTTCTAGCCATCTGGTTTAGATCTTATTAAGGTGACCCCTCTCTGTACCTAAACCAATCAGATACGAACTTTGCATAGAAGGCACATTTAAGGACTGGATACCTCTAAGATGTGTCCGCTTGCTTTTGACTACCTGGTGTAGTGCCCCGTTAATTAGTTTCGCGCTGTCTAGGTAGAAAAGGTGATAGCTGCAAACAACTATAGATGATTAAAGCAGTACCTATCGCAACCGTGGCGTCTCAGAGTTTCGTTCCGAGTTTAATGAATTTACTGGTGTATGTTTATTACTAATTATACTTAAATGTCCATGAAAATACTTCCCTATTGGTGGTCCTAGGTTCTTGACACAGTTCACGCAACCGGCCACTTGGAAACTGCTATGAAAAGCATTATCGTGTGATGTGTCATAAATGGCTTACTCTGCAGAGAAGTGAAGTCTCCTCCTTGGTACCGTCTAAAATATAAAACTTATTCTCACTTCAGCCGATTGTACCGTACCAGTGAGACTGCACTAAATATTGATTCGATAAGTGTTGTCATGCTGAAGCCATCTATCTACACCATTTCTCGGCCAAGTTGTCGTCTTGGGCAACAGAATTAATCTGAGGGGGCATCCAACATGAGTCTACTCAATTAATTTGAGCCGTGCGTACGCCACTTACTTGTGCAGGTGTGTAGGTGTGCGTGTATAGCCTGTCGACATAACTGTCCACGACCAACTGGACGAGACAAGTTACGGACTTTGGTATCCGATGGCAACAACCTGCGTTATGCACAGGAGACACTGATAAGTGTCACGAAATCCTGTGCTAGGTTGCAAGGGTAGTGTGTGACTGACGTAACACGGAAACAGCAAATTTCTCATCCTTGCTACTTGGAGATGTCTGCGTTTTTGATTGCGCCATCTCGTTACAACGCGATGGCATAGTAGCACGATCCCCAAGCAAGGATGAGGAATTTGCTGTTTCCGTGTTACGTCAGTCACACACTACCCTTGCAACCTAGCACAGGATTTCGTGACACTTATCAGTGTCTCCTGTGCATAACGCAGGTTGTTGCCATCGGATACCAAAGTCCGTAACTTGTCTCGTCCAGTTGGTCGTGGACAGTTATGTCGACAGGCTATACACGCACACCTACACACCTGCACAAGTAAGTGGCGTACGCACGGCTCAAATTAATTGAGTAGACTCATGTTGGATGCCCCCTCAGATTAATTCTGTTGCCCAAGACGACAACTTGGCCGAGAAATGGTATAGTAACGCATTGCTTTTCATCACCACTGCTAAAACGACTTCAATGGATGAAATCATGAGTTCTCGATCAGTTCCAAGTATTTTCCAAGATGTTGAGTACTGTAGACTAGTTTAAAGGAAACTCCCTGGAAGGGAGTAATCTCTCGTCCCATAAAATCTGTGATGCTTTCGAGTTTCCGGTAACTGAGTGACGCTGAAATCACTTTTATGTATTCCCAGCCATCATCTATAGATGGCAAAAGATACAGGAAAATGCATTTAAGTGACCAGGTCAGTTAGCATGCGGTTGTATCATTATACTTTGCACGTGGTGCATTTCATCTGAATTCTGAAGGACCCATTCTCTCATGAGCTACAGTACGGTAGCTTATTTGGCACGGTCAAGGTATTGTATTCGTCCTACTAAACTGCCCCGCATCAGTCTCTGCGGCCACTTGCTGATCGATCACCATTGGAGATCGAGCGATGTTTAGCGGGAAGTTATGAAGCTGCTTAGGTAGACTAGCCACCCTTTTGCTGCCAACATGTTTGGCTGACGGCTTCTTTTGGATGTGCTAATCCTACAGAGTGGTCTTTATGGCAGCAATTTCGCTCTGGAATTTAAGAAACGCGTAGAATTTTCGGGGTAAACGATGACAAAGTCGAAAGTGAACTGTCAGACTATGCTAATGAATTTCAAATAGCAGTGATTACAGAACACAACGACATCGATTATCTACTGTGGACACCGGGTCTTCACTATACACACGGCCGCTGTTAAAATCACCGCGCTTGAGACATTACAGAAAGGTAAGAGGGTACGGACGAACTTACACGGGGTTTATCATCGCGCGTAAGCCATGTGCACAGTGAAATGGATCACAATTCAGCTGCCAGGCAGACATGTACGAACTCGTGAACAATGATAATACAAGACGAGTGAGATAAGTAAATTCAGAGTGTCGTCGAAGCGAGTTCAAGCAGGTTGACTGTGAGACAGCGCTTGCACATGGGATACGAAAGAGTGAACAAGTCGTATGTAAGCTGCAATTGTGTTGCACAGATTAAGGTGACAACCTCTGACTGGTAGTGGGACTGGAAACGGCGGAATTACCAGTCAAGCCAAAAGTTGGATATTGGTGTTTAACTAGGAAACTATTCAAATGTTAGCTGTTACATCGACTCGAATTATATGTATCCACCCCCTCCTATACCCGCGTACTGCTTCTATACTTATCGCCCCACTGTCACGGGATTACATCACCTTGCAAATGTCGAATGTAACAGCTAACAGTTGAATAGTTTCCTAGTTAAACACCAATATCCAGCTTTTGGCTTGACTGGTAATTCCGCCGTTTCCAGTCCCACCACAAGTCAGAGGCTATCACTTTAATCTATGCAACACAGTTGAGCCAAATGCGAGAAGGAACATCTATAGAAAGGTCGGACTCTACCGATATGGGAACATTCATTTACGGTCGTTCACTGCCCCACTGTGACGAGCCTGCAGTTGCCATGTCTATTTTCATGAAACCTTAATTCTTTCTGTGCCACACGTGTGTCAATGGTTTTTTGGTATATACCTTATGGTAGCAATGTACGGTGCCTTATTGTTGGTCCGTTTTCTTACTATTTAGGTGTCAGCGCTTCACTACTTACTCTTAGCGTAGCATGATAGTTCTATGCGTTTACGTTCGGCCTACCGTGAAAGTTTCAGCTAAACCGGATAATTGTGTTCACCAGCGGTTAACAACATGTGCTGCAATGATTGTGTATGTTATAGGTAGAAATTCGTAATTGTCGCTGTTCCCCTGTTTTAGCGTTGACAACCATGTTCTGGTGTTGGTAACCTTGGCGGCTTAATTCATGACCAGTGTGAGCAGAATGTTCAGAGTGCATGGATTTCAAGGGGTGATGCAACCAATTAAGTAACTAAGATTTAAGATGCATGATAGCGCAGACAGATAGTCCATGCATCGTAACAAGCTCTCTCAAACGGGACACCAAATTGTATAGTTGCAATAGCACGAGAGTACGCATATATGTACAGCTAATACTTCTGCCTTGGTTTTACATGGATTAAGTAGCCAACTGGTGAAGTTGTCCACTGCACAGTAAGACACTGACTACACCACCTCACTTGCAATAAAGTTGTCCAGTTCGAAGAACCAACTCGAACTACAAGTATTCCGATTTGGGTCGCTCTTGTTCGTCTCAAGTGGCTTTTTAATAACGTCTTGCGTGGTCTCGTCACTGCTTTATTGATCTTATTATGCTTCGTGAATGTCCACTGGTTTATAAATAATAAATGAAATTGTTTATCGCTCGACTGTGCGAGACACGCACCAGTATGTTGGTCCGATCGAATTGTACAAGTCTTCGAAAATCTGTTTTGCTAAAGATAAATGGAATGAGAACTATGCGACGATGCGAATCATCACACGCTGAAATGGATTAGCCCAGATCATCAGCGCCACAACCTGGTCGCTTCTTGCCGAAAACTCCCCGGAAGTCGCCTGGCTCAAGTACGTCAACAAATTAACTCGGCTCATTACAGATGCTTAAGATATTTGTTTGCAACATGCCTAAAACTTTTTCCGTAGAGAGCAGAACTCGAAAATGGATGGCGGTACAAAGCGTAACAAGGTGACCGTAGACATAAATAAATAAAATTTTTATTAGGGGGATTTATTAGGTTTTTGTGTAGGTTCGTCGCAGTTAGATACAAGCAGACAGCCACCACACATCCAGGAAAGCGCTAGACGGTCGTTTCGTCCTATTGGGATTCGTCAGTAGCGCGCACCCGTCGAATCCTGCTGGATTCTCGAGACAGGAACCAGTATGTTGGTCCGATCGAATTGTACAAGTGATTTCGCAAATTTGTTTTTGTTACAGATAAATGGCAAAATGTACAGTCATTCAGACCATTTAGAAGAACTGTGTCGATCACATGTTGATTTTTCGTTTGCGAAGATATTGCTATGTAGCATTTTTTGTTAGTCAAATGCTTACATATGCTGTGCACGCGGTGTAGACTATCATAGTACAGTGTTCGGGACGAATTGAGCTTGACTGTTTCGTCATGTAGCAGAACGCAATACAAACGCCAAAGCATCCAGGCGTATGGGAATATTTCACCACAGCATTTGGACGAGGCTCGGAAGAAAGGACATGTTGGAAAGATAGAACGGTGGACAGGTTAATCGATTGGCACGCAGAGAAGATTGCCGTAATTATGTCAGTTTTAGTTAATTCAAAATATTGTGAAGAAAATATGATACAGGTCATTAATAATGTGGTCATCAGCAAATAGTGATTAAACATAGGTAGGGGAAGCATGCACGTTAGCTGTGGATATCACATACGAGATCGTGTTTCTTTACAATGGATCAGGCTTGTATTCCTATGTATTGTCCATATGCTTGCCACTATTTCGGGATCTGTCGGGGAAGCGGTATTCAAACACTGGTTTGGGGGGTGCGTATAGCAAATCTATCCTTTATGGTACCTTGATACGCGCGCACGCGTATCTGTGACAGAGTTAGAAATAGAAATCATCGCTCTTTGCAAGATGATTGAAAATGAATAGTGTAGTAATCATCGGGTAGAAGAGGATAAGTACTCGGTCGACCTTCTTCAAAGGCATCTATATGGTCATGGAGGTCTTAGGATAGGCATGGCCAGTTAATGTGAGGAAATAACAGGGGTCCAAGGAGTGAAAACGAGGACTCGGCTTCCCTTCAATCGTTGACTTCCATGTGGGCATGAAGGCCTTGAGGTGGGGGTGACCGATTAAGGAAACTATATAACATTGGTCAGATAAATGAAAAAGGGGGCTCGGTTTAACTCCCTACTTTAGCTACCGTATTGATATGAAGGCCTTGAGGTTGGTATGGCCAGGTAAGGAGAGAAATTGATAAATTTGGAAGATTGTGCATGAAAAGGTGGCTTTTTTCTTACGTTTTTGTCTGTGATGTCAATGAAACTTCCATGTGTACCACTGGGAAGTATCAAGGACATGCATTATATGCCCTTTGGTCCCTGCTGATAAATCTTTGTCTCAGCGATATTCCGCTTAAAAAATTTCACAGCTTTTGAGACCGTAAGAAATTTATCTAACTGTGTACGAAACAAGTGAGGAGATGCGCATGACCCAATGGACAGTGGGAGACGATTGCAAATGAATTCCTAGCTAATGATGAAAACGTTTGCTTGCATGTTGGTGCGCAGCTTTGCAATCGTAGTTGTGCATTTTTACTAGCTCCGGGAGCATGGACCAGAAAGTTACGAAACTATTTTAGACTATTGATTTCAGAAAGGTTTGAAAACAACCCGTTGGTATAGTTTGTGTGAAACGTTTCGCTTTTGACACAAAATCTTCCTCAGGCCCAGTGAACCAGTCGAGGATTGATATAACAATTATAGCAAACTGGGATGATAATCGCGACCGATCCAGGGCAGAGAATTAACATCACAGCATCCCCGCACCTATCCTTAACAAAGCTTATGTGAATGACCTTGTAACACAGACCACTTATAAACGTTCCATGCACTATTTGGAGTGATACGTTGACTTGTAATGCGATTGACCTACTGTTTACATCCCATTCATCGCCAGTATCATCCCAGTTCGCTTATAAGTGCTATATCAATACTTGAGTGGTTCACTCGGCCTGAAGAAGATTTTGTGTCAACAGTGAAACGTTGCCCAGAAATTATACCAAACGGGTTTTCAAACCTTCCTGAAATCATGAGTTCTCGATCAGTTCCAAGTATTTTCCAAGATGTTGAGTGCTGTAGACTAGTTTAAAGGAAACTCCCTGGAAGGGAGTAATCTCTCGTCCCATAAAATCTGTGATGCTTTCGAGTTTCCGGTAACTGAGTGACGCTGAAATCACTTTTATGTATTCCCAGCCATCATCTAGATGGCAAAAGATACAGAAAAATGCATTTAAGTGACCAGATCAGTTAGCATGCAGGTGTATGATTATACTTTGCACGTGGTGCATTTCATCTGAATTCTTAAGGACCCATTCTCTCATGAGCTACAGTACGGTAGCTTATTTAACACGGTCAAGGTATTGTATTCGTCCTACTAAACTGCCCGGCATCAGTCTCTGCGGCCACTTACTGATCGATCACCATTGGAGATCGAGCGATGTTTAGCGGAAAGTTATGAAGCTGCTTAGGTAGACTAGCCACCCTTTTCCTGCCAACATGTTTGGCTGACGGCTTCTTTTGGATGTGCTAATCCTACAGAGTGGTCTTTATGGCAGCAATTTCGCTCTGGAATTTAAGAAACGCGTAGAATTTTCGGGGTAAACGATGACAAAGTCGAAAGTGAGCTGTCAGACTATGCTAATGAATTTCAAATAGCAGTGATTACAGAACACAACGACATCGATTATCCACTGTGGACACCGGGTCTTCACTATATGCACGGCCGCTGTTCAAATCACTGCGCTTGAGACATTACACAAAGGTAAGAGGGTACGTGCGAACTTACACGGGGTTTATCATCACACGTAAGCCATGTGCACAGTGAGATGGATCACAATTCAGCTGCCAGGCAGACATGTACGAACTCGTGAACAATGATAATACAAGACGAGTGAGGTAAGTAAATTCAGAGTATCGTCGAAGCGAGTTCAAGCAGGTTGACTGTGAGACGGCGGTTGCACATGGGATACGAAAGAGTGAACAAGTAGTATGTAAGTTGCAATTGTGTTGCACAGATTAAGGTGACAGCCTCTGACTGGTAGTGGGACTGGAAACGGCGGAATTACCAGTCAAGCCAAAAGCTGGATATTGGTGTTTAACTAGGAAACTATTCAAATGTTAGCTGTTACATTCGACTCGAATTATATGTATCCACCCCCTCCTATACCCGCGTACTGCTTCTATACTTATCGCTCCACTGTCACGGGATTACATCACCATGCAAATGTCGAACGTAACAGATAACAGTTGAATAGTTTCCTAGTTAAACACCAATAACCAGCTTTTGGCTTGACTGGTAATTCCGCCGTTTCCAGTCCCACCACAAGTCAGAGGCTATCACTTTAATCTATGCAACACACTTGAGCCAAATGCGAGAAGGAACATCTATAGAAAGGTCAGACTCTACCGATATGGGAACCTTCATTTACGGTCTTACACTGCCCCACTGTGACGAGCCTGCGGTTGTCATGTCTATTTTCATGAAACCTTGATTCTTTCTGTGCCACACGTGTGTCAATGGTTTTTTGGTGTATACCTTATGGTAGCAATGTACGGTGCCTTATTGTTGGTCCGTTTTCTTACTATTTAGATGTCAGCGCTTCACTACTTACTCTTAGCGCAGCATGATAGTTCTATGCGCTTACGTTCGGTCTACTGTGCAAATTTTAGCTCAACCGGATAATTGTGTTCACCAGCGGTTAACAACATGTGCTGCAATGATTTTGTATGTTATAGGTAGATATTCGTAATTGTCGTTGTTCCCACGCTTTAGCGTTGACAACCAGGGTCGCGTGTTCGTAACCTTGTCGGTTTAATTTATGACCAATGTGAGCAGAATGTTCAGAGTGCATGGATTTCAAGGGATGATGCAACCAACTAAGCAACTAAGATTTAAGATGCATGATAACGCAGATAGATAGTCCATGCATCGTAACAAGCACTCTCAAATGGACACCAAATTGTATAGTTGCAACAGCACGAGAGTACGCATGTATGTACAGCTAGTACTTCTGCCCTGGTTTTATATGGATTAAGTAGCCAACTGGTGAAGTTGCCCGATGCACAGTAAGACACTGACTACACCACCTCACTTGCAATAAAGTTGTCTAGTTCGAAGAACCAACCCGAACTACAAGTATTCCGATTTGGGTCGCTCTTGTTCGTCTCAAGTGGCTTTTTAGTAACGTCTTGATTGGTCTCGTCACCGCTTTATTGATCTTATTATTCTTCATGAATGCCCACTGGTTTATAAATAAAAAAATAAAATTGTTTATCGCTCGGCTGTGCGAGACACGGAACAGTACGTTGGTCCGATCGAATTGCACAAGTCTTTCGTAAATTTGTTTTGCTACAGATAAATGGAACGAGAATTACGTGACGATGCGAATCATCACACGCTGAAATGGATTAGCCCAGATCATCAGCGCCACAACCTGGACGTTTCATGCCGAAGACTCCCCGGAAGTCGCCTGGCTCAAGTTCGTCAATAAATTAACTCGGATAAATACAGATGCTTCAGATATTTGTTTGCAACGTATCTAAAAGTTTCTTTCGTAGAGAGCAGAACTCGAAAATACATGGCGATACAAAGCGTAACAGGAGCGTACACATAAATAAATAAATTTGTATTATGGGGATTTATTAGGATTTGTGTAGGATCGTCGCAGTTAGACACAGGCAGACAGCCACCACACATCCAGGGAAGCGCTAGACGGTCGTTTCGTCCTGTTGGGACTCGTCAGTAGTGCGTACCCGCCGAACCCTGCAGGATTCTCGAGACAGAGAACAGTATGTTCGTCCGATCGAATTGTACAAGTATTTCGCAAATTTGTTTTTGTTACAGATAAATGGAAAAATGTCCGGTCAGTCAGACCCTTTAGAAGAACAGTGTCAACCACATGCTGATTTTCGTTTGCGAAGATATTGCTATGTAGCGTTTTTTGTTAATCATATGCTTACATATGCTCTGCACGCGGTGTAGACTATCATGGTGTAATGTTCGGGAGGGCTTGAGCTTGAAAGTTTCGTCATTTAGCAGAACGCAATCCAAACGCCAAGCATCCAGGCGTATGGGAATATTTCACCGCAGCATTTAGACGAGGCTCGGAGGAAGGGACATGTTGGAAAGATAGAACGGTGGACAGGTTAATCGATTTGCACGAAGAGAACATTGCCATAATTACGTCAATTTTAGTTAATTCAAAATATTGTGAAGAAAATATGATGAAGGTCATTAATAATGTGGTCATCGGCAAATAGTGATTAAACATAGGTAAGGGAAACATGCATGTTAGCTGTGGATATCACATTCGAGATCGTGTTTCTTTACAATGGGTCAGGCTTGTATTCCTATGTATTGCCCATATGCTTGCCACTATTTCAGGATCTGTCGGGGAAGCGGTATTCAAACACTGGTTTGGGGGGTGCGTATACCAAATCTATCCTTTATGGTACCTTGATACGCGCGCATGCGTATCGGTGGCATGGTTAGCAACAGAAACCATAGCTCTTTGCAAGATGATTGAAAAGGAATAGTGAAATAGTCGTCAGATAGAAGAGGATAAGTACTCGGTTGACCTTGTTCAAAGGCATCTATGTGATCATGGAGGCTTTGAGATAGGCATGGCGGGTTAATGAGCGGATATAACAGGGGTCCAAGAAGTGAAAAAGAGGGCTCGGTTTACCTTCAATCGTCTACTTCCATGTGGGCATGAAGACCTTGAGGTCGGCGTGGCCGAGTAAGGCAAATATATAACATTGGTCGGATGAATGAAGAAGAGGACTCGGTTTAACGCCCCACTTTAGCTGCCATATTGATATGGAAGCCTTGGGGTTTGTATGGCCGGGTACAGAGAAATTGCCAAATTTTGGATGATTGGACATTACATTTTGGTCATTTTTGCATTCTGTAATGTCAGTGAAGCTTCAATTGTACCACTGAGAGGTATCACGGACATGCATTATATGCCTTTTGGTCCCTTCTGATAAATCCCTGTCTAAGAGATATTCAGCTAGAAAAAATCCATAACTTCTGGGACTGTGAAAAATTTATCTAGCTGTACACGACACATGTGGGGAGATGTGCTTGACCTAATGGACAGTGGCAGACGTCTCCGGACGAACTCATAGCTAATGAGGAAAAAGTTTACCCGCATGTTGGTGCGCTGGTTTGCAATCGTAAGTGTGCATCTTTTGACTACGGATAAGTCCACGTTCATTGTGTGATTGCCTATCTTGACTGCTTGGGTTCTGTCGGTTAGGTATGAGGAGAACCAAGAAAGCAGAGGGTCAGCAATGTCATACCATGCTACAGTGGTCAAAAGCCTACCATGGGGGCACTTGGTCAAAAGCCTTTTGCATATCAAGGAATATGACAATATAAGCGTTACCACCGTCGACTGAGCTTGTGGTAAGGTTTAAAAAGTTTAGTTGGCAAGACTGACAAGAACGCTGTTCAATAAAGCTATGTTGTGATTGGCTGCTTAGGTTCCTTGATATTAGAAACAGCGAATTCGTACCCTTTATAATCCTGTCCATAGTTTTAAGAAGTATAGGAGTATGGCTAACCGGCGATAATTTGCAACATCCCGTTTTAAGCCTTGTTTACATCTTGTTACAACATCAGCGTAGTTCCAAAGATACGGAATACTGACGATCTTCATTGAGAAGGTAAATATGTTCTGCAGAAGAATAGGGATCTCCGTACCTCCGTATTTCAGTCAAGCTGATGAGATGCCATCAGGACCACCGTTAAAAGGCGGCTTCATGGCGCTAAGCGATTTCCTTAAGTCTGCTATGGGAAAGTCTACTGTCCACAACGTGCCGTCTGTAAGCCGTTTTGACGGTATGGTGTGTTGGTCATTTGGATGGCAGTTGAAGGAGGAACGCAAAAGGTTCGTTAAAAAGATTTCTAATGAATACAGGATCCTCCGTTAACGAGGAAGTAGAGGTTGCTGTTGACGTGCTACCATCGTTTCTGCATCCTTCTCTTCTCCTGAGGCGTATCTGAGCCTACAATACCTCGATGTTCTCCATAACACCGGTTCTCAGCTCGACCAGATTCTAACTGGTAGAATAACTTATGGACCTTATATAGTATGTTGAAGTCATGGGAATTTCAAATCAGTTGAGCAGTTTGCTGATTTTTCGTTTAGCAAGGGTGCTGGCCCGAACGCCCGCAGTAATGTTGTGGAGTTTCGTTCGCGAAACTGGAGTGCTAGGGTCTACGCATTGGTTTATATTATGACAAAAGTTTCAGCGGCGACATCTAAGTCGTATATGAGGAAGAAGCTATCCCACTGCATTGACCTTATTAGAGTCGTGAGCACGTCCCAATTGATTGAACGGTATGGCCGATAGAATATACCAATGTGTTCGGCAATCGATACTTGGTTGGGCATAGTACAGTTGAATAACACCACAGTATAATCACTGCCCGGTAGGTTGTCCAGGATCTTGACATTACCATCGTGAATTCTCAAAGGAAAGGCAAGATCTACAACGTTATCATTTCGTGTTGGCGACGAAACGTGCTATGACCAGCCTTGCGGACAAATAGTCAATAGAAACTCAAACAACCTAGGTGGGGATGTATACGTATGCCACGACACTTCTGGCGTACTGAAGTCTCCTCCGACTAGTTTGTACTTAGCCAAATGAACTGTTATGCAATTGAATATGTCCACGAGAAACCTGATTTCCGTTTTGTCAATATGTGGTGGACTATAGATGCACCCTATGAGGAAGCTGCGCTGATTTACCTCAGCCGTGATCCAAACAGAGTCAACGAAGTCGTTAAGCATCGGCTTAAGCAAAGTGAGGTGGGAATTGTTTCATCGATGTATATCACGCACGCTCCTCCCAGCTGTTGCATCGGTTGTTAGTGAAGCTAATATATCAGGGGATAGGATAACGTGGTCCTGGTGTCTGATCAGTAAACCACGTTTCAGTAACTAGCATAATTGTGGGTTCGATAAGTATGTAGTAAGGCCGAGATAATGCATTTTATTGTTTAGCCGGCGAGCATTAATGAGAAAAATGTTTATAGCCCCATGGATTTTAGGTGGGCCTACGAGCTGACAGAATTTTGTAGTTCAAGGGCATTTGAAGCGGAGGAGGCACCGTATTGGTGAGGGCATCCTGTGACGGTCTATTGTATTTGCAGACAAGCAACCCAGAAGAATAAGATGAAAGAGGGGATGGATGATGTTCTGGTGTATCAGACCTTCTCCTATCAGCGGCACAGCTGCTGCCGAATGACCTAAAATATTTGTGTGGTTTTAGAGGTTGCGATAGATGGGAGTTCGTAGAATTCGAAAACAGATGACACGGGAAAAGTTTATACATTTTATGCAGGTAGTGCAATATGCTCAACATATTGCGGAAGATCGATGTACCGGTAGGGTACTGGGATAGCAGTAGGCGTGAAAGTTTGCTTGGGAGTAACGTTCAAGTGAAAGAGATTTCCGTTACATCTGTTGCCTGCATTACGCGCATGGTCATTATAGATATGGTTGTAGTACGGTGCCTTAGAAATACGTTTGACTATTGGCTCAAGTGGGTTCCGAGAATCAGGGCACTCTTCTATAGTAATCCGTGTACACGATTCAGTGGCTTCATGGGACCCATTATTTCTATCTTTAAAAGATGTGGTGGTCATAAGGTTTTTTTAATGCAAAGCTACCATGATTTGATCGCAAATTATGCTTTTGGCTACGCTCAAACTTGATTGCCGGTGTGCTATTTGAATTGTCCATATCGACGTTTAATAGGTGGAATAACGAGACTGATGAGTCAGGGTATGCGCTAGAATCTGGGCGGATGGTTCTTTCAGCATGGAAACTATGGCATTCACGTGAAACGAACGATGCGCCACTGCTGACAATGGTTTTGTAAATTTTATTATGACTTCTTTTAGTAACTTTCTTGCATTTCGAAAAATGAGAAGCTGTCTTAGTCGCATTGTTAGACCTTTCTGCACTGAGCGTAGTGGTTTCAGCCAACGCTTTGGTTGGACTATTCGCCGAACTGATGTTGAGAGGAGCTGCTCCGTCTCCTTTGGATGGACTCCCCCTGCCGCTAATTTGCCCAGTCAAAATGTCGGCATTGGTGGTACTAGCTATGTTGTACCTATCTGCTTGAGGGGCTTTCGGTGTCGGCATTGACTGATTGCGCCAGTTTTCTCTTTGCAGGGGCGTTTTGTCGATCGATATCCTTAGTGTGCGCCTTTTTCGATGAACTCTTTTGCCGTCAATGCGTCGCTAAATTGAAAGAGTATGGGACAGTTTTAAGCTGGACGTTCTTACGGAGCCCTGTACATTTGCATTGAGCGTCTACCATATTACCTTCTTTAAGCGGGATTTTTTGCAGGGCATCTACCGGCATTCTATTGGGCAAATTAAAAGCCACCGCATTTTTAGCACATCATGTGCTACCAAACACTTATGCTTCAACAACATCAACGAAATTACCGGCCGGTTTGAAATAAT
This sequence comes from Dicrocoelium dendriticum, assembly GCA_944474145.2. NCBI lineage: Eukaryota > Metazoa > Platyhelminthes > Trematoda > Plagiorchiida > Dicrocoeliidae > Dicrocoelium > Dicrocoelium dendriticum. The sequence continues at coordinate 10,883,306 of OX104067.1, read as the reverse complement.
CTCTATTTGGGCTTGCCGGCGTCTGCTGCAGTAGAACAGTCAGAGGTTCCAGCGTTTTGAGTGTTGTCGTCGAGTGTTCGTACGATGCCAGTTTTATTTTAAGTCCTTCTAACTCCTATTGGATATATTCGAGCTTGAAGAGTGTATCGTTCGGTGTAGCAACCGGCTTTGCCGAGAGACTTCGAAGTCCAGGTGGTTTAGTGGATTTTGGCAACTATGGGGATTTAAAGGCCACTGATGTTTTTTTGGAAAACCGTATAATACCGTATTAATACTTTCTGCCTCGCCATCGATCCCATGCCGGTTTCGGAACGTCGCGGTAGATTGAACAGGTTTGAAAGCAATATGCACAGAACTAATAAATATGGGTTAACTCTAAGAACAATTTGCAAGTGAAACCCAGCCCGTAAAAGCCATTCTGATAAACTATGGGTTGCGGTGGATGTTTGTAGTACCCTCCGTTTCCGGGCTGTAATCCAATCACGGTCATTCGAGGACAGCTGTTCAAAACACAAGCAGGATTAAACACAGGATGATTTGCGACCAATTATTTTTGCGCTCAACGTTGAATTCGCCAACAAGACAAACCTTTCTGATGGTACTTTTGTCGAGTGCAGATACGGTTACTTTTATCGTTGCGGTTATTGCACGTAAATGCCTCATTATGAGAGTCAAGTCAAAATAGGATTTATAAACCCGACTGGGAACATTTTCAATATTTCGCATTAGCACTGTGGATGTTGAGATGCATAAAATTTGTATAAAAGGGCACTCAAAAGGGGAAAAAGAAGAAAATGTGCACGCACATTACTCGGGTCAGCGTTCTCGCGTGTTCCTACTAAGTTTCTTAGAGTCCACAAGAAAACTAGATAGCTACGGTAAGATCGAGTTTTGCTGTATTGTGCGTGAAAACATAACCCTAAATTTACAGCGAATAGACGATCAGGAGAAAGCTTTATATAACTCAATGTGAAGGCGTTGAATCGTGTCATTTAAAACATGTGCAAAAGTGCATAGTAATGATGAAATCAACCAGAGCCTCTCTGGGTAAACCACAATACATGGAAATGCGCTTATTTGAATGCACAATTAATGTGAAGTCTTTTTGTAGAAGACCAGACAAAACCATAAGTGAGCAATATATCCAGTGGGGAAGAATACGGACAGTAACGAATTTGTAATTTAAACAGCAGTGGAAGCAGAACTGATCCCTCCAACTACCGCCCAGCATCCCTTCTTCCTGTACTCTCCAAGGTCATGGAATCCATAGTTGTCGACGCACTGGTGTGCTATCTGGAAAACTGCAATCTCATCACTCCTGAACAGCACGGTTTCCGTCGACAGCGGTCACGTACAGCTAATTTACTAATAGCACGCAGTAGTTAGACCGAGGCAGCTGACGCTGGAGAAGGTGTTGATGTGATCTACCTGGATTTTTCCAAGGCTTTCGATCGTATAGACCATGGGATACTACTCTCCAAGCTGCAGCATTACGGGATCGAAGACCCTCTTTTAAGCTGGACCGCCAACTTTCTACTTCAACAGCAATTAGTGGTCAGAGTTCGGAACTATTTTTCGGACCCATACAAATTGAGTGTGGTGTGCCGCAAGGCTCGGTTCCAAGTCCACGTTTGTTTTTGGTGTTTATTAATGACCTCGCACAGGGAATCGCTTTAAACTTTCTAATGTTTGCCGACGATAGCAAGATCTGGCGCAGGATCCAGGCGAACACCGACCAACATGCGTTTCTGGGTGATTTAGATACGGTGTATCAATGGTCGACCCAAAACTTATTGCATTTCAACGTCAGTAAATGCAAGGTGCTTTCCATCCGACGTCAGTGCAGCTACTCATACCGGCTCTGAACGGATGTACTGCAACAATCAACTCTCGAACGTGACTTGGGTGTCCTGGTTCAAGATGACTTGGGTTGCTCCAGGCAATCCGGAGAGGCCTCGAAGACCGGGAACCAACACGTTGGGCTGTTGAGGCGGGCGTTTGGACAAATAAACAGCTCCATAGTTCGACAAATGCTCAGTGCGTATGTTCGCCCCCGTGTCGAATACGCAATTCAAGCCTGACATCAATGGCTGAAACACGACCTTTATGCACTGGAGCAGCCACAACGTCGGGCATCTAAGAACGCAATTGGAATGCGCAGTCTTTGCTACCAGGAGAGGCTGCAACGACTGGGATTGTTCAGTGGAAGCTATTGCAGATTACGAAGCGACCTGATTATGGCATACTTGATTCTGCGAGACCCACATCATGTGTGCCGCCCTTTACTGCAACTCAGCAGCAATACAAACCTGAGGGGTCACTCATTAAATCTCACAGAACAATACAGTCGTCTGGTGTGTCGCAGAAATGTCTTTTTCATTTGTGTCTGTCCCCCGTGGAATGCTCTCCCAGAATCGGTCGTCTCTGCAACGACACTAACAGTATTTGAAAGACGGTTTGATAATGCACTCATCCACGTACCCTTCGTCCCTTAGCGCTACGTCTCAATCCTACACCTGGAGTTTACCCTGGAATTATTTGTTGTTAACTGTGGGTGCTGTGAATCTAAGAGGATCGCAGGACTGCAGCGAAGCAAACGATAAGTGCTTATCTTCCTATTTAAAGTATTAACTATTTTACTATGCTTATCACCATCATTGTTATGTTGATATCCTCACCAACTATCCAACGGGACTTGTAAAGCAACGCTTCATAACCCGTATAAATTCATTGTTCATTGTTCAAATCATTTTGAATCACAAGGCATAGAATGCTAATATTTGCACCTTGTCGAACCATTCGTTAATGTGTGTTGTCCAATATAGATTGTGAGCCAAATATACACCAAGATACTTAACAGTAAATGAACTGGATGTGTTGTGGCCGCTTACTAACATGGAGCGTGAAGCGTTTGCTACAGTCCGACGTTTGTCACTGGGGAGAAAATAACTTACATCGTCGCATTTAGAAGTGTTGTGAATAAGGGATTAGAATGACGGCTAGCGCTGAAGCTCGTCCAACCTGATTTGAAGAGCCTCTAATGATTCAGCAGTTGGAGCAATGTTGCCCAAGCTTACTTCGTCAGGCTACTTACCTGCAATGGAGTTGGGGGAATTGCAAGTATTTCAATGCATAGAGAGAAAAGAAGTAGGGAGACGATTGATCCTTGTAAGACGCCCCAGTGATCATTAAGGGTGGGATATTTTACCGTGTAACTGGGTAAAAGGTGATCGGTTTACAACTTAGTTGCTTCTCAAGTTGCTCACTGCTGGTTGAACATTATTCGCAGACAGCTGCGCAAGTAAAATTGATCTATCAACACTTCCAAGCTGGTTTGCATAAGCAAGAAAGGGGAGCCGCATATCCTTGCATTTCACACCGAATGAAGATGCTATCGAATGTACAAGGCACGCGACGGCATCCAACGTGGAACATTGAGGTTTGTACTTAACTTGAGATACATCCACGGCCGCAGTGTTTGTTGAGATCCAGGGCACAAATAGTCGTTCAAGGAGATTAGGCATGACGGATGTACATACGATTGGACAAAATGTCGTGGACCCCTTCTCTGGCACGGATGTTATCCCGACAGGCCTCCAAATAGGGCGGAAATAATTCCGCCGTGTAAGCACCTATTGAAAAGTTCCGTTATGGGCAACATATTGGCAAACTGTTTCAATACAAGTAATAAAAGGCTTCCTTGAGTTCAGATTTCTGAGCTCACAGTTGACTTCGACGTGCTGGAATGTGATTTTTGGACCAATGCCAGAAAACGAAGGTAGAGAGACTGAAGGGGTGGAGGATACTTAATGTGAAAAAGAACAGAACACAAACTTGAGTTGTTCTAGCTCCATAAATCCAATCTGCCTATTAGAGATTTTACCGCACAGCTGCTTCAATACTCTTCATAGATCTCGACAGTTGTGGTTGCATAAAGCGGATTCGATGTATAAAATTATTCCGTCGTGAATTCTCAGTTTTTTATTTCTAGGGAGGGTTGGTGTAGATGACGAGTCATTTTAGAATCGTAGGCCCGTTCTTTTTTCCTTCTAAGTTGTTCGAGTGAAAGTGAGGAGAATCTATCGATACGTAAGTAAATAGTTTTGAGTGGGCCACAAAGATGGAAAATAAGCTTAAGATAGCCAGTAAAATGATTACGATGAAAAGACAGATCTTCCCTTTTTGAAAACGGTAGAATCTGTAGAAGTCAACATTTTCTCGAGTATCACACTGTTGGATGTTGACAAGATCGTTGCCTCACAACTTTGATGGGCTTATTAGCCAAAGAATCGGAGTGAGTTTTACCATAAACGACGGGGCACACTTTTATGATACAATGATCCGAGTGGGGCAGGTTTTTGAGCGGAAAACAATAAGGCATGATTTGTGAAGAAGAAATCCAGTTGCGCTTCGAGTCTGGTCGGAAAGGCCACTATGTTAGTCAAATCAAGTGCCTGGATGAATGAGGCATCAATTTTATTGCAGTCCCCGGCGATGCCATAGGCTGAGCAGTTCAGTTTAGGTAGTAACGCCGAGGAGTAATCACCAGCAAAGCTTGTCAACTCTGCTGCTTGTATGTCGGAGATACCTATACATTCCCATTGCTAAGAGAAAAGCCACTCAAAAGCTTTGGCTTAGATTCAAGCAAATGGCAGATGCTTCCGACTGTTAAGTAGTTAAAAACATATGGTTGACGAGCTACACAAGCTCGTAGGTGATGACACCCCTTTCACAGTCTTGAAGTATTCCAGGACGGTCCGATCTGATGGAACGACAATCAGCAATTTGAATAACGTCTTTTACACTATCAGATAACCAGCTTTCTTGAAGCATCGAAATGGTTGCATTCGAATATGCGGTTTTCTATATAAAAGCGGTAAGATCCGCCATTTTTCAAATAGTGATCGAATATTGCCTGACTAGCTCAGTGGCATTTGTGTCTTGTCAGATGAGCGACGTCTACGTCTTACTTGACTGCCAGCACGGCGTTTTCTCAATTTACAACATGGTTTCTGCATAACTAGTCTAAAAGTGGTTCGACCTTTGTGAGCATGTTGAATAATACGCGGATGTGGAGCGGTATCTCGGAGAGAATTCAAAATGTTGACGTAATAGGACATCGAGGTCAAAAAATTAGTAGAGGTAAACAAATTAGCCAAAGCGTTTTGTGAATTCAGTAAACCCGCAGTAGCTAGAGTGAAAATGATTTCTCAATGAGAAAGACAACGGCCAATTTGAAGAACCCGCCTTCTAAAGTTGCGCCATACCTCCATGGATGGATTGGCGGCATCCGCATCCGGATTTGTCTGTCACTGTAGACTCCACAGGGACAGCCACAGGAAATTAGCGCCTACAGAGGGAGCATGTGTGGATTGCGCTGTACCACCCACAGTTCCGCCCACACACCGCATATCCGGTGTAAACTCGAAGGAAGAAAATCTCCAAATACCTATAAACACACCACAATTGACAACTTAATTAATTTTCCACCGTTAACTGATAGCCAGTTCGTGTTAGAATTAATAAGAATCAACGGAAATCTACCGATTGACAAACATAATTCAATTTGCTGCTGCTTCATTAGCTACGGTCCTAGTGATCGAATGGCCAAGGTTCACTTCAATGGGAATCGCGGTCTACTTTGAGATTGCGCGTCGCAATCCATCCACACAACGTGTACTTCAAATTCACTTTCCATTCAAATTTAGATCTTCACTCTGTCATTTGCTAAGGGCAATATAAAGTGTCAGCTGGAACTATACACTTTATGGAGGTATATTTCTACTGGTACGTATGTGCAACTACTTTGAGCAAACCCGTAGTTTTTTTGGAATGAAAGACTGTGACGACGCTGTTCCCTGGCTCGCATTACGAGTACCTGACACTAGGAAGCAATCTGTTTCGAATAGAACGTGTTACTCAACCTTCCTCAGGAAGTGCCGTCGGCTGTCCTCGATGCAGCCAATTGATCTAATATTATCTGTATACATGTCAACTGGCTTCGGAACAAGTGGGGGCTCATCAAACACTGTTTTGATAACTCATGCAAAGCAGCACTGCGCATACTACCTAGCAGAAACTAACGACAGTTGCTGTCAATGTGAAGATCAAAATTCCTCAGAATCTAAAAGACTCCCAAAAATTGACTAGCAATTATCATTCACTCAGCTCTCTGTTTCAAACCCTTTTTAAACTGATTATAAGGTAAATTTGACTACTGATTTCTGATCTGAACTCAGTATATCACAAGCACCACTCCTCTTTAACACATGAGGTATTCCAAGTTCAGCAATGAGAAAGAAGAACCGAAATTAATGCAATGCCAAGAATTCTGTTCAACATAAGCGTGACAGACTCGATAGTTTACACAGCACGGCTAATATGTGGTAAGAATCAAATCGGGCTGGAATTTGAGTTCTAGGATATTTGAACAGTTAAAATCCATAACGCAAGACATGGCTATAGATGGTAAACCAGATGAACTAAAAGCACATAATACACAAACCTCAGTTGTCCGAAGTAAATAGAAAAAGTAACAGCCAGGTAAATAAGCAACAATGTCTGTTGGCCACTGTAGTAGAATCGGCCTAATGAATCGTTTATGCACCCAATGTGGAATGAAGGCATAAATGAACAATGCACAGTAATTCATAACGGGCAAAATGCATTGCTTGTCGGGTCCTGTAGGATAACTGATAGCGATTATGAAAGGATTGTTTAACGTGACATGACAAAGGGAAAATTCTGGTTTTTTGGGTGACTCACTGACTTGTCCTCGTGCACACATGTTGGTAGGCTCAGAATTACGTGGTGGTAGATCTCTTGTGGTGGACGCGAACTATGTCACGCAATGTAACTGGGACAGAGTTTGGTCCGATCGTTTCTTAACGTGTGTTAATGTGGGGCGAAAATAACGCGAGAAATAAGAGCGTTCCACCTTCTTGATACCCGAAGAAAGAAAACGTTTTGTCGGCAACCAAATTGTCTGTGGTTTGTGGTTAGTTTGAGCTGGTGGTTCCTCAGTTGGGATTATGGCTAACCTGCAACAGATCGCGACAAGTGTGCATGGGATTAGTCAGTCAATAATGTCTTTTGAACGACACAACGACCTACAAGTGCATTGACACCGATCCAACCTCACATCTGACAAACAAATTAAACAAAACGTTGAAACAACTCTAAGAAAGGAATCAAATCACGAAGGAGGAGAGCGAACGAATGGGAGCCCGTGACTCTAGCATCGCGCAATTCTATGGACTTCCAAAGGCACACAAAGATGATGCACCATTACGACCGATCGTGTCATTACCAGGAACACCCACCTACAACTTGGCGAAAGAAATGTGGAGACACCTCAAACATCTGACCTGCGGATCGCAATATTCCATTAATAATGCCCAGCAATTTCTACAAAAGCTCAAAAACCTGCGAATGGATGATGATGAAACAATGATATCTTTCGACGGGACTGCCCTCTTTACGTCTGTAAACTTACAAATGGCAACAACAGTCATCACCGAACGCCTGAACAGCAGTGAACAACCAATCGGGAATCTAACGACCGAAAACGTATGCAAACTACTGCAGTTGTGTCTGTCAACCTACTTTTCTTTCAACGGGAAGATCTACTAGCAATTGAAAGGCGCACCAATGGGATCACCTATATCGGGACTCATCGCGGAGATGGTAATGCAGAAATTGGAGGGAGATGTGCTCCCACTCATTAATCCGAAACTGGGGGTCCGATATGTTGACGACACTTTTGTGATCATCAAACGCAATCAAGTTACAGTCGCACAGCAGCTATTGAACAACGCCATTGAAGACATCCGGTTTACAATGGAAATGGAGAAGGAAAACCAACTGCCTTTCCTGGATGTCTTGGTAACCAGAACCATGGAAGGGAGGCTGCAAACATCAGTTTGCAGAAAATGGACACATATGGACCAAATTCTGAATTTTAACAGTAACCATCCGAAATGCCACAAAGTAAGCCGTGTGTGGACACTATTTGGTAGAGTGCAAACACACTGCAGTACCACGGAGGCAAAGCAACAAGAAGAGAAGCACCTATTTAAATGTTTCCAACTCAACGGATATATACGAAGCTTCATCCAAAGGTGTCTGAAACACAACAAACCAAACAGACAGTCTACACCAACGACGGAGAGACGCGTTGTTTTACCTTATATGAAGAATATATCCGAAATGGCAGCAAGACTATTCAAACAACATCACTTCATCGAAGCACACAAACCAACTGCTACACTGAGAAAAACTCTGTCGGAACCGAAAGAGAAACTGGAAGCTCATGAGCAAAGCAATGTTGTATATAGACTACTTTGTAGAAATTTTGAAAAGGACTACGTTGGCCAAACAGGCAGAAAATTAACAACAAGATTACAAAAGCGTAAAAGAGCATGCAAAAAACACTATGCATCTTCGCTAGTCTCAGCACACGTGGATGAAAAAGAACACAGCTTCGACTGGGCCAACACAGACGTCCTGGCACGAGGTGAAACAAGAAGAGAAAGGGAATTCCTGGTAGAGTGGTTCTCAACACAAGACTCGATCAACATGCGTATCGAGATTGACCCGGTTTACCAACACCTCCGACGGAGAGAACTTAGACAAATTATGAGACGCCGCTTGAATAGGAACAACCAGAGCGACGACCTCCGTCACGGGGAAATGGGTAGAGATCACGGGACTCAGATCGAAGCCGTCACATTCGAAATGTCACCTGCACGCCGATCACGGGTCGACAACTCAATCAGCGAGATTACACTGCATATCTCGACGCACTGATGATGCCTTCTCGCATGACGGTGAAACGTTTGCAAACCAATTTCGCAGCTCGGCGAACAAATGAGCAATTGAATAATGACTCCTCCTAGCCGCCATTGTTCGCCACTTTACAAACCTATGCTTCTAGTCTGGATTGATTTGAGAAGTGAAACAGTTCTTCAACCATTTTCGTCACCGTGTGTTGTGGAGCTTCGAGCGCAGCGCCATCGTATTGGCACCAAGATCACCAGGACTGGATAGTGTATTCCACGTGGAACCTCAAGTGAGCATTCAGCATTTGTGGAAAGATTGATGGCTTAACTTTCCAGAAAGCCGTTCGTATGAGGCCAAATTGATAACTGGCTCTTCTCGATACCTTTTCGGCCTGCTTCAGGCGGCCAAGGTCCTCCTACACGATCTCCCCGGGGCCGCCTTCCTATGTGGCTTATTGCAGGAACTGCTCTCCGAGTCGATATTTGTGAGTACACTAATGATGTGTAAGCAAAAGTTTGCATTGCGCCAAGTTAAACGGAAGCCGGTCTTCAGAATATCATGTTAGGACCCCTCAAGATCTATTGGTAGTTCCCCGTGGTCGTCCACTGTCTGCTTTTCATGCTAGATTAGAAATCGGTGAGAATATTTGTAGCTCGGGATGTGGATGAGGGTATGCGGGTGTTCTCCGAGCTGATTGATTTGGTTGCAGACGTTTCACCGTCAGGCTAGACGACATCATCAGTGTGATTTATGCGAGCCATTTTCAGATCCAAGTGATTATTGATCACTTGATTCGAACGTCAGGAGTCTATTGGTCCACGTGAGCTGACCGTGTAGTCAACTCTTGCGTACTATTAGCTAGAGTCCGCCTCAATGATGTTCCTTTGTCTCTTTGACCTGGAGTGGTACTGTTTTATCCCTCAGTGCTCCATAGGCATATCAAGATCTAAGTGTCGGTTGATCGACTTCTTTCCCGAGTACCAAGCCTTGATGAACTCGCATGCTTTTCGAGTTTTTGCTCTGCCTATGATCCTGACATTCTCCAAACCAAACTGATGATTCTCGGCGTCCATATGTACCGACATCAGGGAGTTCTGGTCATGTCGGCGGATGGCTAGTGCCGAGCTTTCTTCCTGTCTGGCCCACATAGTATTTGTTGCAAATTTTGCAGTGGATTTTTTAAATCACACCACTTGTTTCTTCTTTGCCAAGCCAGTGCTTACCATTGAAGAGCTTGTCTCGGCTCACGTGGACCAATAGACTCCTGACGTTCGAATCAAGTGATCAATAATCACTTGGATCTGCAAGTGGCTCGCATAAATCGCATTGATGATGTCGTCTAGTCTGACGATGAAACGTCTGCAACCAAATCAACCAGCTCGGAGAACACCCGCATACCCTTATCATGCTAGATCTTGATGCCGTATGCTAACAGTAAACAGTCAGACTGGAGCACCCTAGCGAGCGTTGCGGAATACTAGGAACGAAACTGGTCCCAGTACCGATACTTGGGGCACACCACATTGGACTTCAATCGGGTCGAAGATGGGTCTGCGTACTCTCACATTCAGCTGGCGCTAAATAAGGAAGTTGTTTATCCAACCTAACACAGGTTCACCGATTCCATAGCTTCGAAGTTTGTGTGGGCGAACCATGTGGTCGAGGTGATCGAATGCATTAGAGATGTCCAGGTGTATGGCGTCAATTCCTCGTCTGGAATCTGCTGGCTTCGCCCAACTTGCTCGGGCTAATAACAAGTCTGTGGTGCAGGGCCAATTTCGCATGATTCCATACTGCTGTGATACTATGATCTTGCTACTCTCAAGGTCTCCCATGAGCGCTTTTGCCATTATTAGTTCCACAAATTTGACTAACACTGGGAAGAGAGTGATTGGACGGTAGTTAGAAGGCTGCGAAAGATTCCCACATTTGAAAATAGGAGAAACTATGCCTTGTTCCATAGGGTCAGAACCTGCATTTCCTCAAGACTCCGTTGGAAGAACCGAGCCAGCCGTTCGATAGTGTACCTGGCGAACTTTTTATTGCTTTCGTCAGATCTGCAGCAGTGAAAAATACGTGGCTCAATCGGGGGACGGAGGGTGTTGTACCATATACCGCTGAGGCGATGATTCACTTCGGAAAGTGTGGGTCAAATGTTATCGAAGCGCGTTCGCTGCATCATGCTTAGCGAACATCAGACTATCTGCTGCAGATAGGACTGGGATCCCGAGCGGCACTCTCTGGACCTTGTTTACGTGCCTGTGGAGCAGGGGGATCCAAATGTTTTTCCAAAGAGTGTCACATTTTGTGAGGTAAAAATGTGTCGGGTCTTATTCAATCTGACATTAAAATAATAACACAAATTTCACAAGCACGAAAATAGTCCAAGTCTGGATTTATTATTTCATGATGTGGCGGCGGGCCAGTTGAAATATTAACACGAGCCGCATTTGGCCCGTGGACTGTAGTTTGGACATCCCTGCTGTAGAGGATCTTAGGATTAGTAGTGAATTTCGTCGCTAAGTCGTGTTGCTGTTTCAGTTAGTCTCCACGGTCTAATCTGACACATTCATTAAGCTGAGTTATATGGGCATCCCAGGTCTGCACATCTAGACAGACTATAAAAGCGCTCCAGGTCCAATCTCTTTGGGCCATGCATTTCATAGCCCGACTACGCAAGAAAGACTTCACTGGTTTCGGGCGGAACCTCTTGGTTTCAGACGCGTTTGCTACCAGCCCGCTGAACAAATGGCAAATTCCTTCCCGGCGGAGTCGAGAGGCTGTTCAGCCAGGAGAGACCAGTCGGTTTGTTGAACGAAGTTTGAGCGTGTAGCCTAATGGGTGACGTCGTTGTTTTCACAGGTGTATTCCGTTGTGATGCCCGCAGAATGTACGGCTAACCTGCTGCTACCGTGCAGCTGACCGTCGCCAGGAATGTGTTGTGGTTTCCGCTGATTTTACGGATAACCTGCCAGAATCTGCTGTGCAGCCCCCAAACAGTTCAACACGTCAGGAAATGAGAACACCAAGACCAGCCAGACAGAGGGATTCGTATACGGATTCTGCTACTGTTGTATAAGAGCGTAGCACAATAAATACTTTGTACGCAACTAATACTGTCGCAACGAGACTGGACCTTAACCTGGTACGACGGTTTGCGTACCTCTTTGACCCATTGAGCTATACTGCGTGGTGCCTCCGTGCCCCTGAGACCTACTCCTAGCAGAATGGTCAATGGTGAGAGGTCAGACAAAATCAGTCTCCTGGTCTTCCAGGTTGGGGGTTCGAAATGGGAATACGTCCATTTCTGCAAAACTAAATCATGCTCACCTCCGTGCTGCCTTGCGGACAGACTTCTGAGCCAAAAGCTTCGGTTAAGGAATCTAATCTTCCTCCGGTCTAGGTCTGGAGGCCATGACAGTATCACAGCTTACATACAACCATGCCAAATTCTCCGCACTCTAACTACCTCCTACAACGGCCGTCGCGCTGATTATTAAGAGTCGCCTTATCTGCTGCATACAGCAGGGCGGATAAGCGAAAACATGTTACCGCTGGCGCCTGCCTTCTTTCCGTTCCACCTGTTTCTCTTATTGCTAACCTGACCTCAATTACTAACCTTCCTTCTATAATTCCTAGCTTAACTGACAGCAGCCGGAGTGCCACTGGAGTAGAACCATCTGCAGCCACCTTCCCACAACAGCCATCGGACGCCTATCGCCAACAGCCCCTTATAAGGCCACGCTTTCCAGTTCCCATGGCGGTGTTCAACGTTCGCACTCTAAGACAATTAGCTAAAAAGGCTGCACTTGCACACACCTTGAACACACTGGGTATTGAGGTGTGCTGTGTGTCCGAAACTAGGATCAGTGACCCTAATGGGGATGTTGAATTAACTGCGCCAGCCTGATCCTCTGGTTATTGGTTGCACACATCCAGAGACGCCGATGCAGCACTTACGCGACAAACTGGTGTACATCCGATTCTAAGCTCCATGGCTGCGGCATTGTTGATTGATTGGATTTCAGTGAATAACCGTTTAGTTGCATCCCGTTTAACCACATCAACCAAGGTTGCTTCATGAAGTAGCACAAAAAGGTGTTTGTCTGTGAATTCCGTTTACGCTCCCACCGACTGCAGTTCTAATGATGCCAAAGACATATTCTATCAAGAACTGAACATGTTACTATGCGATGCTACTAGTTCAGCTATCAAAGTACTTTCAGGGGATATGAACGCACAAGTAGTGCGTATGAGCTCTTCAGAAGCTCAGCTGGATGGTATTTATGGGCTTAACTCCGAACGGATTGAAAACGGCGAGCGTCTGTTGCAACTGTGTGCGGTGCACCTTATATTACACTATATTCCATAGGTCATCATGGTTGTGTGGCAGCGAAGCATCAGTTCAAATGGCTGATGTACTACTGTTGTTGACTGCTTGAAGCCACTGCTAACACAACGATATTTTAGATGCTAATTAAGTTTAATGAATCCAAATCAAACGGTGCAAGTTCATAGTACAACTTGTCATTGATTCCACATAGATTCGCGTTTTGATCTATACTCGAGTTCCATCTCCAATAGTAGATCGATCCGTTCCTGCGCCAAGCTCCTCGGCTTATGCTCTGGCTCTCCGTAAGGATTCCGCTTGGCAGATGTAGCAAAAGAGCAGAGTCGCGTGTTCGCTACGAACGTGCGGCATCATGGGGAATCGACAGGTTCAGTTCCTGTATTGTCGCTGATATCGATATGCAGTTCAGATCGGTAGGACAAGTGCACTTTACCTCTTCTGGTCGATATTTACGTAGGAGAATCATACCTTGCACGGCTCTTCCGGCATCATTGATGTCAGTATTCATTCACATTTCATTTATCATGAGGATATCCCAAGGTATGGAAACGTGAAGATTGAAAGCTCAGTTCACTTACTGATAAAAGCTTGAGCGTTGGTATACAAGCATTCGACGGATTCTAAGGCTAGCCGTGTATTTGTAGATGCGGATTCAGGGTGATGAGTTATGCTGACACTCTCGGTCGTTTTTTCGTTAAACCATAATCACTGGCCCCGGGGCAATTCTAGCTTGGCAGCTAGAGTCCTTGGTGTCAGTAGGTGGCTGTAACTCTAGGCATCTTTCAGCTGACGAATTGTTTTGACTGCACCCCGATTCTGAGCGGCATGCTGGTGAGGACCTGCACTACGGTTGCACTTTCGGCGTCACCTCATCTATTTGTGGTCTGGTGTAAATCGACTTTATAAGTATTTCGGATGGCAGATACTTGCGCTATTTTAAACAGGTTTATATCACCTTTGCTACAGTGGGTTTTGTTTTTAGTGTTACTTTTGTCAGTCGTGGACAGTGCTGTCTGTAGTTGGAGATGATGACAAGCTTGAGATAGAATTGACGATAACACTTTTGAGTGCGCGTGTCATTCATCCTTGTCATGTACCTTAGACTCTGACTAGGTTGAAGTCTGAATCTCGGGGACACGGTAGACAAGATACGAATTTACTTCATTTTGTTTGCGGTAGTCGTCCGAGTTTAGTGAACATCTCTGATATTCGCTCTGTGTAACGTCCAGAAAAATGCGAACAGTGTATTGAGTTGTTCGTAGACGAGTGCCTGACAAGAAAATGCTCCCTGCATCATATCTTGAGTGAAGCGTTACTTAGATTCCTTGCGGTTCACCTTAGTGTACCGAGCTTGAATAATACATGAGGCACGTTCTAATGGATCACTTTGTCTGGACTCCAATCAATTGACAGATGATATCCCACTGTTCCTGACCGTCTAGCAGTTTGACTTTGATGGATTTCGCCTCGTATTCAGACACAGTTAAGCAAATAACAAAAAGAGAATTATGATGTTGTCTAGTTTGCTCCTATTTGAAAATGTGTGTGGCTGCTTTCTTTGGTCGGACAACTGGTGGCATATTAGATCACTTGATTATATTGGTGGATATACCAATTCCTAGTGGAATTCACGCTTGTTTGAAAGCACCATAGCCGAGATGTTTTCCACCTGCAACTAGCGTGTATAATGAATAATGAAATTAATTGCAAGTGTTAGGATCATGGCTGCTAAATGAGCTGCAGCCATCTAACGGAGTGTCCGATTTTTGCGGTAAAACTTTGCTGGATAACGCTAATTGCACTATGTCGAATGAGGGTATCAGTGATGATATGCCCTCTAAAATAAGGTTGAGGCGCGCTTGGATTTAAGTGAAAATCTCGGTGAAATTGCCTTAAAGGATGCCACGGTAGTGTGCGCTGCACAGGCCTGCAGTGGTAGATCCAATGGAGAGCGCTGGTAAATACGAGTTGGATAAATGTAAGTCCCCGTATGTGCGTCGAGAATTGCGAGTGGCATATCCAAAAACAGTGGTGTGTCGTTTCACTACGACCAGACGGTGTACGAACAGGGATAACTCCACGATGATTTATTTTATTTTATTTCGATTTTTAAAGATAGTATCCGTTCAAGCTCTGCAGTCGACCACCCATTGTCTTGCTGTCTGTGCACTCGGAGTTGGTGGAAGTGGGCGTCGCCGAGGCTTTAGTGGATTTCTTGGATAAATACACTTTGACATCGAAACGATATGGCTCCAGTCAACGCCGGCCATACACCACCAACTTGCTGATGGTACGAGGTGGTCGAACAGAAGTGCCTGTGTTGGGCTCAGGATCAACTTCATCTACTTGGGCTTTAACAAGGCCTATGACCGCTTGGAACACCGCATCCTCCTCCACAATCTACGAGCTTATGGAATCGGGAACCCTGCCCTTGACTAGATTGTCAAATTTTTCACGAATGTAAACCTCAAGGACTTCTCACTAACTCACTCTCCGACCCGCCTGCGATGAAATGCGGTGTTTTGCATAGCTAGATCCTGGAACAGCGCTTATTCCTTGCGTTTATAAACGTCCTGACAAAAGATATCTTCCCTACTTTTCTGTTTTTCGCCGATGATATCAAGGTGTGGCGGAAAGTTAATAGCACTGAGGATCAAGATTTCCTCCCAACATGACCTGGATTGCCTTCAATAGTGGTTAGGTAAGAAATTATTCTGCTTTGACAAGGGTAAGTGCGTCATCAGTAGAGGAACGTATGGATAGAGAGCAATCCTCAGAGCAAACCGGTCATGACCTTGACCTTGGGATGGCGGTTCAGAACGATCCTCAAAGCTCGAAACATTCGGCGCAACAGTCAAGAACAATCCGGTCTTATTCGCTATTAGTTCGGTGGGTATAACCCAGCAATCTTTCCAAAAACGCCTAAGCCTTACGTACGGCTGCATGTGGAATTGTCCACCCAGGCGCGGCACCTGTGGTAGAAGCAAGTTCTCAATACATTCGTGATTCCTCAGCTAAGTGCATTCAAGAATGTTAGGGGACTTTGCAACCTACCCTACCGGTTCAGTCGGAAGGAATGCACAGCAGTCGCTATTGGCGCTTGTGGGCGCACCACATAATTATTTACCAAGTACTGAAGAACCAAAACCATTTTGTGGTCCGCTTCTAGAACTCAACCACATCATCGACCTGAGAGGAAATCAGATTAAGGTGACAATACAGTATAGTCGGTCGGATATCCGTCGCAAGTTCTTCTCCCCTCGAGTGTCTTAGCAGTGCAACGCTCTCCCAGCTTATGCTATCTCCGCCGTCAGTCTTATAAGATTTAAAAAGGACTTGACGAAGTAATGTCCCATTTACATTCCATTTTACAACTTTTGCTAGCCAGGTGGCTACATTTCGCAGCCAAACGGCGTGTTTCCAAAATTCTAAACATGTGTACACCTCGACTCTTTTACCTATGTCCCAATGCGAGCACGGTGGCAAGCCCACCAAAACGCTCTTCCATTTAGCATCATGTGGTGGGTACTCAATTCCCTCCACCCCGTGGGAATTGTTTAGCATTGAATTTTCACCCACAGTACACAAGTGTTCCATTTTCCTGTAACTGCAGAAGGCATAGAAAAACGCTTCTCTCTTTGTTACTCAAAGCTATAACTCACCTACTTTGAGCACCGTGATGTTCGAACAAGCAATGGTTTTCGCATAGGACAATGGCTAAAGACCGATTGGCCATCTGTGCTTTAATGGGAAAGTTTACGCAGCTTTAGGACAACTACGTCACGTTCCCTCTAGCTCCTGATTACCCGACGCGTACCCCATGTGAGCTTGTTGACTTTAGCTAATCAATTTTTCTCTTCGGTACTGTTCCTATGAATTGATCTTCTTAAAGTATATTACTGTACTAATCCTGATGCTGAAGAAATCGAAAACAATTGTTTGCTTTACTCGTTCCGCATACCTTCTTCGCGAATCTGGTAACTAAAAACTGGTATTCTACATGAAATTAAACGCTCTAAATCACCCCAAACACGCAAAGAACTTAAGCTGTATAAGTTCTGCATGCGAGTTACCGAAGAGGAAGCAGGCATCGAATTGCATCGTCTTTGTATTGAAACAATGCGGTATCCACAAGTGTTCTGGAAAACATTGCGCCAGCACCACATTTGTCCGACAAAGAACAGCCTAAAATGTTGCACTTTGAGCTTCAAAGATTTGGCTAGATCCAAGTTAACGGAGACTGAACGCCAGATCGCACAATGACAGTCCACGCTAGACGCCTTTTGTGATGATGAACGAGTCCCTTTCCTCGGGTATGTACTTAATGTGACTGCCGAGGGAGTCGAGAAAAAGCGTGCGTTCATGCAGAACACCCTGGGAAAGGTGAATTGTCCTACATGGTTCTCATCAAATCTTGAACAGTACGTACACAAGTGATCAAGTGTTTAGCTGGACATGTTACAAATGCGAGCACTATCGTTGGGCCTCACGTTCTGTCACCCACGTAGAAAAGACAGTCGAGTGGAAATCAAAACCCAGTTTGAACATCTAAACACTCAGACAAGTGACTTAGTAAGCACATCAGATACAGACCTCGAGGGATTGAAGTCAAACATAGTCAAAATCTCTTTGCAATATCAGTGGTTTCCCAATACACATCCCCGATAGAAGCAACTGTTTCCCGACGAAATTTTCAGTAAAAACTTTAACGCCAAAGCACCGCACGATTTAATTACGAACAAATCCCGCTGCATATTCTCAAGTGCTTACCACGGAACACGTGAACATTAATTGCATCATGTAGTTAAGAAAGTTGAACTAGCAAATGTACCCATATACGTGGACCCACATACACGGACCCACATACACGCGCAGTTTATTGGCTTACTACCAGGGTAGAGCTAGTGTGACGAACGCCTTTCTGCACACACAGACTAAGGTCAAGTTGATTGATTGCGATCGCCTCAACTTATCACAGCACATGAGTGTTGTTTGATGCGTAGACCACACTGAACATACGCGTGGGTTCAACATAGTGTTTGTCGGTCAGGAGATGGCAGGCGATGGATGTGACAGGCGATGGATGTGCCAGGCGTTCCTTGGCTACGCACGTTGGGTGGTGGACGGGGCTGGGTTCGAAAAGTGATTTCTGAGCCACGCTGGGATATGCTCCGCGATTCTTACCTGTAACTGCCGCTCTGTCATGCCTATGTATGTGGCCTTGCAATTACATGTAAATTTGTAAACGATGGCTGGATGGGATGGCTGGTAGCTGCGGTTTAATCGAAGGTGTGGGAATACGCGTCGTTGTGTATACCAGTACGGGTTACACTGCGGGATACACTTGTGCAACCTCGGATTTCAAACGCCGTTAAATAGTTGGCTGGCTAGCCGAACAACCTCTGCGTGGTGCCAGCTGTGTAGTTCGGGTACATTCCGTTCCAGCAAATGCTTCGGCGGCAGCGTTCCAGGATGTGGTGGGATTTCGCCTGGCAAGCGTTCTCCCTATAAAAAACCACAGGTATCCGTTTAACAACCCTGTGACGTGGCGGATGTGACTCGCCACGAAATAATGTCACAGCCTCTTCCCTTTTTCAGAAGATCATTCACACATCACGAACGGCATCCGATTCGAAGCCTTCCATTGATTTCCCCCTTTGAAACACACACAGAGTCGCATTTACCTACTCACACAGCATAGCCCCTTCCAAATACATTGTGAAACATACTTTTACATTTCAACACACACACATAACTTCCTATGCTATTTGTCGAAATGTACTAATTTGTGCAATTGCAGATCATACATGTCTATATTACCATGATCACGCTCTTGATGGTGTGCCGCGAAATGACGAGAATCAACTATTTATTCATTTATTTATTTATTTACATCATGGGGACAGATGGGTGTTGCTATTCCCAACACTGGCACACCACAACTTCGGTTTCGTCCTGGTTTGGACTCGTCAGGTGGAGATAGCCTGAGCTGGGGTGGACCTCAGAGTTTAGTAGTACACGGCTGACGCCCTGAACACTATGTTACTGAGATCCGCGAGCAACGTTTGGCACAGCGGAAGGCAATTCAAAGCAGAATTTAGGGAACACGCTGTGTGGTTAGGTTGCGACTCGCAACCTCTATAGAGAAGTCGGTTCACTTTGAAGCAAATCTGGGTCACTCCGATTTCAAGGACCGTATCTGGAATGGAAATAGATGGGTGTTGTTCTTCCCAACACTGGCACACCACAACCGCGGTTTCGTCCTGTTTTGGACTCGTCAGGTGGAGATACCTTGAGGTGGGGTGAACCTCAGAGCCTAGATACGGTCCTTGAGATCGGAGTGACCCAGGTTAATCTCAAAGTGAACCGAGGTCTCTACATAGGTTGCTAGTGGCAACCCAACCACACAGCGTGTTCCCTAAATTCTGCTTTGGCCTACATCATCTTTAAACGGAAAGAATTTGGATACCCGTTTCTTCTAGGGTGTTAGTGAGGAATCGCACCTCTTCATCTAGCGTGTCCGGCGTGCAGATTTTTCTTGCTCTGTCAAACAGGCTCTGCGCCATTCCCTGTTTGTAGCGCTTGGGTACAAATGTATGGAAGTTCAGATATTGTCCCTTCCACGTCGGCTTACAGAATACCGATCTACGCACCCATCTACCAGTTCTGCGTTCGATCAATACTTCAAGAAACGGCATGCTATCCTTCTGTTCTCGTTATATTGTCACCCTAATGTTTTGGTGCAGGTCATTTAATCTGGTGTTCGGTTGCGCTAGCTGTTCCTCTTGAGCGCAAATGATCGATATATCGTCCATGTTTTGGCGAAACAGCGCAGATTGGTTTATTTCATCCTTGACTTGTTTTTCAAGTTGAGCAATGAAAATATCCGCTAAGAGCGGTCCGAGTGGACTATCTATTGCAACACCGTCCATCTGCCGGAACCCTTGCTTTTGAAAATAGAGGTTCACATTTGATGTACTTAGCAACAGGAGCCGTTCTATTTCGGACACTGGAATACCCAGTTCTAATTAGCTCGCAGTCACATGGTTGCATATGATCTGGGTAGTCTTTTTCAGTGATACTTTGGTGAAATGTGGGACTATAACGATGCTAGTCATAGAGTTTCCACTTAGCTGGAAACCATACAACAGTTCCACTAGTTCGAACGTGTCCATTAAGCTGTGCTTAACCTTTGACTTCTTAACTGACTCTAGTATTGTCACTAGCCATTTAGCCAGCTTGTGTTACGGCGAGTTGTTCATGGATAAGATTGGCCTCAATGGGACATCCACCTAGTGTGCTTTTGGTTGCCCATAAATCTGAAGTGTCAGTGTGCCTATGGGTCTCAAGGATTTTGCGGTTGCAGTGCAAATGAAGTTTTCTTCTAACATAGTTTGCAATTCCCTGCTTATCCTTCTCTCTAGTTCTACCGAGTAGTCAGGGCTAATGTCGGGTTCGAACTTTGTGTGGTCAACAAATATCGTCATTATCTTCTCCACATAGGCGTATTGGTCTAACACCACAACACCCGATCCCTTGTCTGGATGAAGGATAATTACTTTTCCTTCTGATTTGATCTGCTTTAAGGCATCTGAAATGCTTGAACTCCAGGAGGGATTTTCGTCTGGAGGTCGTGATTCGAAATCAATGTTTTAGATCAACAAGTTTTGCTTTCAGCCACCACGCTTTATCCCTGGATGTTGTTGTGACTCCATCAAGTTGTCAATAGAACACCCCGAGCTGCGTCTGGGTTTCTATCTTGTTAATAGTCTACGGGGAAACACAAAATTTTAGACCACATGACAGTGCCTCATGCTTCAACTGAGTTAATTGGATCGATGAGAGATTAGTTACGTGTCTCAATGGATCAAAAGGTGAAACAGACTCAAACAGTTTGTAATTCTATGTATTTTCATAACCCGCGCTCCAGCTCTTCCTAGCGTTACATACAGGATCACGGCAGAAGTGTACGAACCTGAGGTAACGTACCAAGTTTAATTTGTGCATTTCCTGTCGTTTAGATAAATGTGTCTCTCGGTATTGCTTCATTTTCGCACATTCTATTTTGTCGACAGTGTTAGAAACCTAAACATACTAGATTGTCGAATGTTATCCCTGGAAGTGGTGTCGCAGCGCACCAATGTTTCAGTACTAGACAGCCAACTTTCTCTGTGCATAAATGGAGCAACACAGGATAAGCACGGAGATACCAACTAACCAACTGAATCAACTCTTCCTCCCATGCACCTACAGGGTTCAAGTTCGATTTAACAGGTAATGGTACAGCCAAATAGACGGAGTAGCAAGGGATCTCCTCTTGGTCCACTTTTGGCCGACGTCTACAAGGACATGTTATAGGATGGCCCGTTGAAACCAGTTATTTCCACCTTCCGCTTCTACCGACGATACGTAGACGATAGTTGCAGCATGATAGACCGCACGACTAATGTTATCAAATGTTGCAACAAGACACATCCCGATGCCACATGCACTGTAAAAGAAGAAAGCAACCATTATCTGAGTTTCTTGGATGTATGCCTAAAGAGAAAATTTGATGGATGAATCCAGTTGGCATTGTACAGGAAACCGTACTGAACGGGACTGTACAAGCATTTCCTGATTTTCTTACCCCTCAGTCGAAAACAAACACTGGTGCATACATTAGCTAAGCTTGTACGTAAGATCTGCAGTGAAGACACTATTGCAGATGAGTTGAAAAGAAATGGTTATCCTGCGCGCTTCACTAACATACATATGAAGCACAACAACCCGAGTTCCATCATACAAACTACTGAGAAGTAAGAACTATTCCTCATGCTCTTCTTTAAATGTGACCAAGCGGCTGAGTTATGTACGCGAAGATTAGTACAATCCTGTAGAAGGAAGTTCAAGGCGGTACACCTCAACGTGATCTATATGAGCGAATCATGAGTTGTCCCTAGCTTCAAAGCCAATCTGCCTGTTCACTTGTGATCCAGGCAATAGTGATATGCTGATTCACCTGTTCCTGTGGAGCTAGCTACACTGCACGCACAATCAGGCGTTCAGAAAGGCGAACCAAGGAACATCTACCTAATTCTCTCATTAACCGAAAAGACCGAACTAGTTTGCTTACCATAACTAACCACCTGATGAGTATAGGGCACCATGTTGATAAGTGTAATGCGCTCCATACAACGTACTATGCCACTTGAAGTATCATCTAGCAGCAAGGTTACTAGCTACTGATGAAGCGGTCAGCATACGATTGACAAGACCAAAACCTAAACAACCAAAAAAACCCAGTTCACGCTTTTCAAATCCCTTGAACAACAGCTACAAGAGGAGAGACAGATTTGGCCCAGCAACGTCACATTCCCTCTAGCATCTGGTTGCCCGACATACATCAACGGCGCTTTTTGATTTTATCTAATCAATACTTAATTCAGTATTGTTCCTACGGATTTAATTTTCTTAAAGTATATTTCTGTTATAAGCCTGCTGCTGAAGAAATTGGAAACCATTGTTTGTTTTACGCGGTCTACGTGTGTTCTTCTCGAATCTGGTAATTAAAATTGGTATTGTACACGAAATTTACACCTTTACTTTACCGAAGTGTAGTGGAATTGTTTTGCAACATGTTTAGCTGTATAGGTATCTTTAGTTCACCTGAGGAATTTTACCTACAGACCAAGACAAAGAGCGTAGCCAAGACGGTTGTGTTCATTGTTGAGCTCGTCTCCCCGACTCTATCACACTTTGCTGGATCTCGCGGTGGCAAACCAGTTGGAACTTAATAATTCCCACTCATCTAGAACAAAGAACCTTGTCTCGATTGCCAACACAGTTGTTCACTGCCCGCACACTCCTGCTGTCTGCTTGTACGCATGTGCTTTCTGTGGGTTAGGAACCCATATCCGCACGCTCAAGTCACTGATTAGTTCGGACACGAAAATCATCATTTGAGACGTTCACCGGGGGAACTGACGACAAGTTTTTCCGGGTAGACAGAAAAAACTGCGCATTCACCTCACGTAGCTTTTAAGGGAGTTCACAAAAAGACACAGTTGCTTGAAAGCAACTCATTTTGTGGCAGGAATGATGCGGTAATGAAGCACAATCATTGTTGACACGATCACAAGACGTATCACCACTGAGACATGCTTACACTAATGAATCACATTTCCTCCCAACGACGCAACATCTCTCCTGACTTCCGCTCGTGGCATTTTGGGTACCTCGTGGTGAAATATCCCTTGCACAGTTCACCCCCGTAGTTCCGCGTCTATGCATCCCTTTCTGACCGGTCCGGAGGTACTCGATAGCACTTGATTCGCCTGACCATGGTTGCATTAATTTGCTTGAGGTCGCTTCAGGTGACTGCAATAACAAAGCTTTTGTCCGATTTATTGCGTTCTCGACAAATACTCTTTCTGTTCTGTAAAATATATAGATGAATATGTATTCCTAGTTAGCTTGATGAATTTTCCCTGCTATCGGACGCTGCTCGTGACTCATTCTCGTCCCGTTCCGTCAGGCCAGCGTGGCTCCGTCTACCCTCCCTACTTGCGCTTGTTCTCGTTTCTTTGGCCCCCGTTTTCGCGGTCTTTCTCTCCTCCGAGCAATCATTGTCTTCCGCCTTCCAAAAATATAACCTAATAACACCATCATTCTCAGAGTGTGGCGCAGTTGCGGCTGCAACTTAACTGACTGCAATCAAATCAATGTTTGACGGAGCATCAATGACGGACTATTCACTGACTGACAGCCTAAGTTTGGTAACTTCCCTGCTCGTTGAGTGGATAAACCTGTCCCTGTAGTGCTACTCGGTATATATTGAGTGGAACTACATGATATACAAAAATTAGACTTGACAATCGTTACTGTTCCCACAGCTTAGTGGTCTTAACCACAAAATGGTAACAGACTAGTTTATGGTTCCAGCTCCATAGTGGTCAGTTGTAATGCGTACTACTGACAATTCCCGAAAAGATGAAAAGGCGTTACCACAAATTTCCGGTTGTGTTATGGTTGTGCGATTGAGTCAATATGTGCTGAAGTTCTACACATTTCAACATATACCTACTTAATTTTTCACTCAAACAACTTCACTTACCACACACATTGTGTCGGACACCGCGAGATTTACAAGAATAGCTGAAAAAGGAACGCAAATGCACACCTGGTCTATTTGCACTACGAGTGGATGGCGGCTCGCCTTAGTAAGTACGCAACAGGATTGCTCATTTGAGCACGGATTATGAAACATACTTAATTTTTATAACATTTAAATATGTAGATCAATCAGTTTACCGACTCCGCCGTTTTTATTCATAGGTCTGCTTCTAGCGCAGGTGGAACAGTTGTCAGCTATCAAAAAGGACCAGTTGGTAATCCACCCAACAAAAAACTAACACACTGTATACTAATGAAGTCTTTTATGTCACAAAATTACGACGGTACATTTATTTTGCAAATAGCTGGGAATCTCTTTCATGCTGACAAACGGATTCTCCACCTATCATGAAAGCGTCGTTCCATGCACTTGACTTTATACTTCCCACTTTTTGCGTGCTTAAGGCGCTCTGACGGATGCCACATTTGCTTCGTTTTTTTGTTTTTGCACATCATTCAGTGACCAATTTAACTGAGACTGGCACGCAAAACGATGCGCGGTAAACGTTCGAAATTTTGCATATTTGTTTCTGTTCTGCGCATTGTACGAAAACGCAGGATGGAAGCACCTGAGCTTGTTAAGTTCTTTAACTTGCTTCACACAATCTTTGAAGTTTCCGCTGTTGAACAACTTTTGACAGATTTGTCAATGTCTCTAAGTGGGCTACCGAGTTTTAAGCACATGATTAATCAAAACATTTAGGGTGCAACCAACCTGTTTAACACCTCACTGGACTTTATATGCAAAAGCTTTGAATTGCAATCCGGCAATTTTTGGAGTAGAAGAATCCAAAGGGAATAGAATAAGTGCAACGATGTGCGTTCCTTGACTTGCGCAACATACATTATACACCATAGTTTCATGTCCTATGCAGCCGCCTCATATAAATACGCAAGCGTGACAACTAACTAGAAAAACACAACATCCGCTAATTTTAGGGCACTGTCGATCCCGATCACCTGCACGTAGATGTAAGTGCAACTTTCTATCATTTCAAAACAAATTATTTTGATCTGCTGAAATTATTGTTAGCATTTCGTTACTACCAGTTACCTATTCATTACGTGCTTTTAACTACTCGATATGATTTTCCATATTCTCAGATGTTATATTGGGATTGCTCTGCAATCCTTCGCAACAGGAAGTTGTTATTGCTTAAGGAGTAGAAATCATAACCGCCGGCAACAAAAGAGTTGTAGACAATATAACATTGAACTGGTGAAGCTGTTCCAACTGGCATTTAGTGTAGCCGCTGTGTGATTGGATTGCGACTCGCAATCTCTTTTCAGACCTTAGTCCTCATTGAAGTAGACCTAGGTCATCACGGTCACAAGGACAGTAGCCGAATTCGGAAATAGTGAAGCTGTTGTTGGGTTTTATGAGCGAAAATACTGGCACAACTTGGAATATACAAACTTGTTACCCTGACAATTTATTGATAAAAGTAAACAATAGCACTGTAGCAAAGAACTGTGGGTTACAACTGAGGTTCCGCATTTCTCGCTGTACCATGAAACCACATCTAAAAGGTAACAAACCCTATTTACTTAAATAACATACACTCGCTTAAAAACTGTCGATATTTAGGGTTTGTGCATATATTACGGTATAAGTGTTTTGATAGGATTTCTCCCTGGAGTGTTTTTCTAATCATATACCACCAGTTTACGGGCGCTGTCAGTTTTTCTTTGCGGTGTATATCTGGAACCATGATGACGGAGGGCTGAGTAAAGGGAAAGAAGCCACTGAAGACATGATTCAACATTTGGCAGGTAAGCACCCAATCTTGCATGAAAGTGGCCGCAACATACTGATGGTGTTTATGAAGCAACCTGAGGTTGAGCAATATTGACCTTTTAAATAGAGTAACGGGACTGGGACGAAGATAAAAGAGTCAAAACTGGGGTTGGAGCATCCATACGGTTGCTTATGAGCTTCCAGCTTTTCGGCGCAAGTAGTTTAGTAAGGCGACGGGGGTGTTCACAGATGGATCCTGTAAAACAGGGTGAAGCATCTACTCTTGCCCGAAATTCCACTTCAGCTATTGACTTCAAGATGGGTTGGGGTTGAGACGGAAAGTGTTGGGCTTTTCCAATGGCTGCACTTTAACTTTTTGTATGGCTCGGTTTGTTCCGGCTGAATTGACAACCTCGACGAAATCGCAGTTGAGTGCTGGTTTTGCATAGATAAGGACCCAAAAGTAACACACAGTACTTAATAATAACCTACTAGAGAAAGGTAAAAGAGGATCTATTGATGAATTAAAATGGAAGGCTAAAATGGACATGGGGGTCTTGTTGTCTCTAAAAGCATACCGATGTTAACTACTAGATTATAAGAAGCAACCATCACATGCTGCAAATGGACTAGATGTCTCGCAGTCTAATGGAGAAATTTTCAATATCATGAGCACTTATATAGTATGTTATTGGTTTATAGTAATGTGAGTTCCAGTTGCTTTTGAACAAGGCTTACCGAGTGATTGCATCTTGAGCGAAACTGGACCCAAAGTGCGAGCAACAAGTTCCTTGTCCTAGCGAGGCTGATGTTCATTTAGATGCAAACTGCTCGTAATTGATATTGCCTTTACCTCTCTACTGATAGCCAGAGCGAATGGCATTCGTATTGGTAACCTTGCACTTGCGGGCTGATGCAGTCATTAATGGATTATGATATTTTTGGGCAGCGTCTGGACAGTGGTTAAAAGTCAGTCAGTTATGTACGACCGCGGTGTTATAAATTCAAAAAGCTGTTACATTTCTCACAGGCTTATATGAGTGAGTGGCTGCACACGAATTCCATTTGCATTCGAAGTGTAGTGCATCAGCGTGTCGCTGCAGCAGGTCAAAAGTAAGGTGTCGTCCATTGTAGCCTAGAAGGTGTTTTCGTTTCCTTTTCCTTTTGTCTCCCCATTTTGTCTTTGTTGTGGTTGGAGCAGCCATCTCCCTTGTGAGTTTTTATGACATTTATATAGTCAGCACACGCTCTGTCCTCGATTTGCAGCTGTGCCAACGTCGTAAGCTCGACACGAGGTGGAAGACATGCTTATTCCCAACCAACTCTGAATCTTGCTTTGTGTTTGTGATGTAACTGTCTATTCGCCAACGAAGCACCTATTTTGCCTTTCAGCCTCTCGGTCTGATACGACCCACGTACGCCCTGGACACAGAAGCGCTCCGAATCCACAACCAGAAGCATGCTACAATATGATCTTCTACAGTTAAGTTCGGCTATTTTATTCATCGAAACCGTATAAGCTGCAGATGAACAGATACTCTTCCGGCGTCGTTTCCATAGCAGCAAGACCACTCAAAGGGGATCCAGGGTGCCATTTTGGGAGCGGGAAATTGTGGATATGTCCCTCTCGTGGAGAAAACCTCGGTGGTTGGCTTAGTGGTGTATTACTCCAAACAGCATGGTAAATGTATTTTGGCTGCATAGTAGCCGGCTGATAGCTTACCGGAACAATGCCCATCCGTTAGTTGTAGCTCAACTGGGTTGCACCTGTTACACCTTCCGCCTTTTTCGTCTATGTATTTCGACACAGTTGCTGAGGTGCTTCCCACCTCTAGCTAAGGTGTATAATGAAAGAATGATGACAATGATGGCTGGCGTAGTGGTTGGTTACTCCAAACAGTGGAATTGTGGATTTACTAAAGGTAGAAGAGCCGATAAGCCAACTCTCATAGCAGAAAACTGCAGAATCAAAATGCAGATGTCACACATATTAGTAGTATAGCGTAAGTTTGGCAAGGCGCTTCAGATTGTGACTTCAACGATTGCGCTATCCGGTGTTCTATATACTTTCCAACCGGCAGTGCGAGTCATGCACATTGTAAGACATCCCGTTCGAATCGACCTTGCTGATTAACTACATGCACCGTTCAAGTTATAATCTCCATCAGAGTCACTGGAAAACACATAATGCTACCTTAACTATTCTATGTTCTGTTCCGTTTCCCATTAACTATAGTTCCTTCAATATCCTTGTGGTAAAACATGCAAGTTCTTTAAATGGGTCGTTTCCTTTTCATTGGATATCATGGTTAATTTATCCACTGGGGATATGATAAGTTTTATAGCAATAGGTTGACAGCATGTTTTGTTCTTAGTATTTCCAAGATCCATAAGGCCGTTCTTTTTAATGCGGAGCACAGATATCACGTATCGTTCACAGTCTGTTACTTCTAGCCATGAACATTTGACCAGTTGCGAACGATTAAGAATTGAACTCGCAAAACTATACTCTGTCAACTGGAAACAAATAAGGATACTATTTATCAAGCTACACTCAGGGCTCAAGAAGGTGGGCCCAATTAATCGATTGATACCAATGCGCCCTATTCCCTTTTCTGTATCCATTTATAAAATTTTCCACATGGGAAAAGCTGAAAATGCAGCCGTCTGGTTACATCAAGCTTACCATGACGTTGACTTGAATTGATCGATGTTGGTAGCGAGAATCTCTGGGGAGTTGCCCAATGGAAGCGAAAAAAATTTCGAGGATCGTTCCAGGATCCATGTACATTGCGTGGAATATGGCTGCCGATTTTGTCATTACCATGCCTATTGCAACTAGAATACCTCTTGTAAGTTGATTTAAAGACACTAATGATCTAACCTCGTAGAACGAAATGATGTCATGGGGCGAAAATCGAACATTTTACGTTCAGATTCAATGGCATTTGCTAAATACTGGCCGCATCGGGTTTAACCTTCCGACATTAGAGACACATTTAACTTCACGCTTTTTCACACTACATGCTCGAAGCTTCCTAATCTTCCGTCTTATGCAAGGGTGGTAATTCATCAGCCTATCGAACAAGAGTATGTGGTACAACAATATGGTGTTCCCTGTAAGTCCAGATTCGAATTACGGAAAGGAGGAATGGCTATCATGGGCTGAACTCATCGACAGACTGGTACAAATCTGAGAAACGCTACACCTATTGGATAGGGTCGCCAGTGAATTGTGTCAGTTGAGGTCCAATACCACACGCTTCAGTGCTGCATGGATTGCTAGTTGAATACCAGTCACCTACGTTAATTGGGTAGCGCTCTGTCCGATCGGCTGACAAGGTGTATACGGATTTTTTGATTGCCACTGGATCGATAATACTCAGACTTGTCAAATCGAGATGACAAAAACATTAGAAAAGTACCAGAGCGGCATTGTTCGGCTTGTCATTATACCAACATGGCGAGGAGTTTCAACTGTGTAGTATCCACATTAAGAGACCTTATTCGTGGTAATTAATGCTCTTGTTTTCTGGGGATCTAGACTGGGGGCTTATTCTTTTCCAGATAATAAATTTCATCCGTCGTTTCTGAGTAACCCTGTCTTCCTTTTCGTCGCATTCCTACTGCTTTGTTTTCTTCGTATTTCCGATTGTGTTTCACTTTGAGCACGTGAAGTTGCGGTAACTAGCAGAAGCTATGGCTTCAAATGAACCTAGTACGCGATCGGAAATGCATAGAGCACACGAGCAAAAATGGCGTTTGATGGATTTACAGATTATTCACAACAAAGTAGCCGTGTACCACCAGTTGACAGCGCGAAAATTCAAATAAAACTGAGCGAACAAAGATAGAATAAGTATTTTCGTATAAGT
This sequence comes from Dicrocoelium dendriticum, assembly GCA_944474145.2. Classification (NCBI taxonomy): domain Eukaryota; kingdom Metazoa; phylum Platyhelminthes; class Trematoda; order Plagiorchiida; family Dicrocoeliidae; genus Dicrocoelium; species Dicrocoelium dendriticum. The sequence goes on along the minus strand of OX104067.1, from coordinate 10,853,407 downwards.
ATTTAATGCCCTGTTTCTTGCAGTAAGCACTAATTTTATATTATTTTATGCAATTTCTACATTTGAACTGGTTCAATATACGCATAACTAACAGAGCACAATTTAGTGTGTGGAAGCAAATGCTGGCTGTGTCGTGGTAAGGGAAAACGGCAAAAACAGTAGTTTCGCATGTGTGAAAGATGTTTGGGCATAAACCTGCATAAAAATTAACAAGCAATGTGTTGCATTTGCACAATCAGCAGTTAGAAATTACTGCCGTAAAACGATATGTACCTGTTATATAGGAAACCTAAAAATCGTTCATTAAGAACCCAAATATACTTATCTCGGTAATTCAAAGGAAACGTAATATAATAAGGTGCCGTTCATAGGATGAAGATAAGTTAATTGCTGTATACGCAAGTGATTTCATAAAACGCCATTTCTCGTCTCCATTCTGATTGCAGCCTGGCAAAACACTTCCAACCAAGACCGATTGTCTTGTTACTACAACTTGTTTTGCTGTAATTACGGAAGAACTTCATGAAATATGACGCTGCGATGAAGCAAACGCGTGGGAAGCAAAGATAACAGGAAAACATTTAAAAAATTTTACACTACCTACTGTTAGAATTTAATGCTCAACTGCTTGCTCCAATTTCAAGTAATGTTTAATGGTGAAAGTTGCTCACCGATTCCAATGGATGGCCCTAAAATGGTTTCCAGGACTTGTTATAAGGTATTAAGATTAGATAATGAAGTTCGAGCAAGAATTGTCCCTTATTGAATAACAGAGGCGAAAAAGGTAGCTATACATTCATCTTTAAAACGTGAATTCAAGTAAAGTCCATTTTAGGTCTTACTATTTGACGTTAACTCAGTAGTTTTGTTTAGGTCCGATCAATAAGCATGGCTTTAACCAAAGATCTGAAAGGGTCTGACACATGCATTCAATGGCCGGTGACTAACCTTTGTCTCAAAACCTAGTCAGATAACGTGCTCCGTACACAACCGTTTGTTGCTTTCGGTTTAGATGTCATGTATTTGATTTATGATACGTAGTTTCCAAGTGTACCACATTCTATTAATTCAGCATGGGATTTTGAGCACTGCGACCGCCTTCAGAATTGAGCTGTTAACGGTGTAGCTCCCATCCCATCCCATACCTTCCGAGTGCATTAATTCTCGGTAGTACTCTTCGGCCAGAGGTGGCCAGCCAGAGTTGAGACCGGGGTCTTGATGGCCAGTGCCCAGATCAGTATGTTGCTGAGATGTAAGCTCAATGGTTAGTAGCGCAGATGGCAATTCCTTGTCAGCATTCGAAATACTCCACATAAACGAATATCAGATTTTTTACACATTGCGTGATATGTTTGTTGAGTTTCTCATCATCTCTCTTCCGGATAACCATCGCAGTGACGTTTGTTATGCACAGGTCCCTTTATAGTGTAACGAAGACGATACAGTGTTATCTCAACTACTTTGGGTGACACGAAGTGCAACTTAATATTTCATGTTGCGTTATGATAAGGGATATCAAGAGTTGATTGGAGCATCGCTCTACTTGTAGAATGCTGATTCCATACTTCTTAATGCTTGACTACACGTAACTAGTTCAGGTTACTAAACATGGTGTGCCGTCAATCGAATTTCTAAACAACAGATTATAGAACAATGGAAAAGGAAAATTCCAGGTTTTCAGCCATTTTGCTTCATGTACCTTCATTGACTAATGCTCCAATATTTGTTTTTACACAAAATGAGCTTTGGGAAAATTACTGTCACACGAGCGAGATTAAATGGTTAAAACGTGAGATTTATTGTACACCTGGGATGTTTTGATGAAAACCGTCCAAACATTTAAGAGACATGTATGTTCTGGTCCCACGCTTTTATTTGCTTTCGCTTAGGGCAGAAAATCACGGGCGGAACACAAAACTGTTTGCTTCTGTTTAAAATGTAACAGAAACACCCGAAATAGACACAGTTGGGCCAACTGAGGTTAGAAACTTATACTTCTGTTCAGTTGAGAGGATGGATCTTCAAGCGGTTGCTTATCCTCAAACTAGCAACAACAGGGAGATGGGGTAGAAAAGTGTGAGCGGCTAATTGCCTGAGGTTCGCTGGGATTGAGGTGGGAATTGTTCGCACTCTCGAAGCAACTGTAACTAAGCAAAACACGTATGGTCTAGAAGACTGGAAAGCGTTTTTCCCAGCTATACATAAGCACCTTAGGCAAATTGTTTGACTTTCAAATACCTCATGATTTTGTATAGGTACACAGACTAGAAAATAAATTTAATTCAACTGAATTCGAATTGTACAGTTTACCTAATTAAAATTGGTACACCTTTCTTCAGCCAGCGTCTTCGTCAAAATTTCTAGCTGGTTGCTAGCGAAAAACACCGCCGGAGATGATTAATATACTCCCTCCTACTGTAAACAATGTGGTCTGGCATTAGAATGTCAGTGTTTTATCCTAATAATTCACATCTATACAGCGGTAGGTTTTCGTATTTGGCCTAAATTGCAACCAAGGGGACTTAAGTGCCTAGTAAACCATCGAGAGTTGAAGTGAAGTACAAGGATAGGGCACAGTGTTATTCACGAAGCATAGAAGCACTTATACCGTACATATATGTAGCTCACTACTCTATTACGTCTGCTTCTATCTGGACAAATCTCATTGCTCAGTCAACGCCAGGCTGTGCTCAAACTGGGCTTCGCCAGTTCTCCGACACTCATCTGGCCCATACGATTAGTATGGCAAACAGTGCATTTATGCAGGTTACGTAGGCCTGCTTTACAAGTCCCGTTGGGTGGTTTGGGTGGGAGGGTTCTCTAAAAATGAAAAAGTTAGTACTTTAAGTATGCAAATAATAACCTATTGTTTGTTAGGCACATAGTCCTGCAATCCGCGTAGTTCCTGAGCACTCACAATTAGTAGTAAATAAATCCACGGTCTATTCCAGTAGTAGGATGGAAATACATTGCGAAGTAACAATGTGTAACTGGATGTGTCAGCCATTCAACCGTCTTTTAACTATTACAGAGGAGCCGTAGGGGGAGATGAATGGTATAGGTAGAAATTCGTTACATCTAGATTCACTCAAATAGCCATCACACGCCCGAAAAACTACTGTACGCGCATTTCACCTTTTCGGGAATCGTCAGCCATGCTCATTCCATCGGACCCTGGTAGGGCTTGAACGCTCGAGTTGACTGTTGCCAGTCCGTGCTTGAGACCACTGAGCTACGTGGACTGCAACGACCATCGTGAATTAGTTGCTAGATGTGATATAGCGCCGCTCACTATCCACTGACTTGCACGTTACTGTCGTGCAGAGGACAGAGTAACCCCCTCTCACTAAGCCCCAAACTTACCAAACTTAAGCCGCCAATTAGCTTATGACATTATAAGCAGTTTTGTCTGCGTACTGATTACAGAGGCGTAGGCACGGTTCTACTCTGTCCTCTACACGGCAGTAACGCGAAATTCATTGGACAGTGAGCGGCACTATATCACATCTAGCAACTAATTCATGATGGTCGTTGACGTTCCCCGTAGCTCAGTGGTCTCAATCACTTACGTGCAACAGTCAACTCGCAGGTTCGAGCCCTACCAGGGTCCGATGGAATGTGCTTTTCCGGACGTATGATGGCTATCTGAGCGAGCCTAGATGTAAGGAATTTATAACATTATTTGTAAATAGTGTTTGTGTCGGTACAGAAAGGACCGATGCAAGGAGAGCATTACTCCAGTAACACATGGGAATAGAAAAGATATTCTTGAAGTGCTCCAGGCGGCTATACTGTTCAGCGAGTTTCAAGGACGAGGCCAGATCAGGCCGAAATCGGTCGGTCGTAGAGTGAAGTGTTGGGAAAAATCAGCTCCGAAACTCTCCACTTCGGGTGCGGTCCCAGTGATCGAAGTGGCTTAGGTTTGCTTTAAACAAACTGTACTCGCGTTCGAGATTAAATGTCGTAATCCAGACACAAAGCGGCTACTGCAAGACCCGGTAATGACCTCTTTGTTTTATTTTACTGCTGAGTTGCATGAAGGAGAGGTACATTATGTGGGTCGTGAGTAATCCAGTAGGCGGTTATTAGGGTGCCTCCTAATCTGCGATACCGTCCACAGAGTGCCGCAACGGTTTCACTCTCTGTTCATTTGGGAGAGTGCGCATTCCAGTGACGTATTTGGATGTCTGACTTGGAGACTACTCCACCACAGTTAATTCCCCCTTCAGCATTGGATGTTAGGTTTGAATTGCATACTCGACATGAGAGCAAACATACGCACCGAGCATCTGTCGGAAAACAAAGAGGTCTATTTGTCAGAACACTCATCGAAGCTGCCTGACGTGTTGGTCGTCAGCTTTCGATGCCTTTCCTGATTGCCTGGAGCAACCAAGGTCATTCTGAACCAACACTGCCAGATCAAGTTCGGCGGAAGATCGATAGAGTACTTGGGTTCCGAGCAGGTTTGTAATAGTTGCATTGGTGTTGTATAGATAATACCTTGCATTTACTTAAGTCGAATTGCAAAGTTCGGATTGATCGCTGCTGTGCCGTATCTAGGTCCCTCTGAAGCGGACGCTGGACAGCATTCCCAAAAATCATGTGCCAATAATTAATGGCGTCGCCAAAAGGTGAGAAATTCAAGGCAATGGCCTATATGAGCCTATTACTTAATACCAAAAATCTTGTGGGTCAAGAACTGAGCTTTGTAACACACCACACTCGATTTGTATGGGTCAAATAATGTGCTCCGAACTCTGAACACTAATGTCTGTTGAAGGAGAAAGTTGGCGCGCCACCTTAAAAGTGGATTAAACATCCTGCAATACTGAAGCTTGGAAAGGAGTTCTCGAGGATCTAGACTATCAAATGCCTCTACGAAACCCGGGTAGAATACATCAGCGGCTTCTCCATCGTCAGCTGACTCAGTAGAACTATTTGGTGTGATTAGTAAACCTCCTTTGGCAGGATCACTGTCGACGGAAGCCGTGATGCTCGGGAGTACAGCTGTTACAGTGTTCGGGATAGCCCAGCAGCCTATCATCAATGAGGTTCTTTATGAGTTTGGACAGTATAGGGAGAGGAGATACTGAACGGTATTTTAAATGCTCAGTTCTGTTTTCGCCTTTGTGAATTGGCGCTATTATCCTAATATTCCACATTGTAGGAAACTGTTTCTTGTCTAAGTAGCGCTGGAAATACTGAGCCAAATATGCTAGCAGTTGCCGTGTTGTTCATCTGGATAGATGGAATAGAGAATCGGGAAGCTGTGGTTGCGCAGACGACAGTTTCTTTAATGCAGTTTCCGCAGTAAACGAGATGCGGCAGAGTCGTGCTGGCAGAGCGAAAATGCTGGAAGATTAATTGAAGGCAGGGCCTTCTGAAATGTGGGGTGTCTTGTACCTGTAGCGCCATCAGCCATCCGGAGTTGATGGGTTCCATGCCTCATCTTTCCCAGACCATCGACGTTACTGTTTGGCAGTTTATGGTTAGAGCCGAGAATTTATGCTATGTTCTCCTGACGTGCGGCATTGATTTCTCTGAGCAATTGTGTGCAGTGGTTAGGTTGGGCTACATAATTGTCCATACCAACCTCAAGACTTGAGTATTAATATGGTAGCTAAAGAGGGGCGTTAACCCGATTCCTCTTATTCATTCGTCCGACCAATGTTATGTTTTCCTTAATCGGTCACCCCCACCTCAAGGCTTGCATGCCCACATGGAATTCAACGATTGAAGGGAAGCCGAGTCCTCGTTTTCACTCCTTGGACCCCTGTTATATCCTACCATTAACTGGCCATGCCTATCCTAAGACCTCCATGACCACATAGATGCCTTTGAAGAAGGTCAACCGAGTACTTATCCTCTTCTACCCGATGATTATTACACTATTCATTTTCAATCATCTTGCAAAGAGCGATGTTTTCTGTTGCTAACCCTGCCACCGATACGCATGCGCGCGTATCAAGGTACCATAAAGGATAGATTTGCTATACGCACCCCCCAAACCAGTGTTTGAATACCGCTTCCCCGACAGATCCCGAAATAGTGGCAAGCATATGGACAATACATAGGAATACAAGCCTGACCCATTGTAAAGAAACACGAACTCGAATGTGATATCCGCAGCTAACATACATGCTTCCCCTACCTATGTTTAATCACTATTTGCTGATGACCACATTATTAATGACCAGTATCATATTTTGTTCACAATCTTTAATTTTACTAAAACTGATATAATTACGGCAATCTCTGCGTGCAACTCGATTAACCTGTCTACCGTTCCATCTTTCCAACATGTCTCTTCCTCTGAGCCTCGTCCAAATGCTGTGGCGAAATATTCCCATACCCCTAGATGCTTGTGTAGCGAGAACGACAAGACAGGGGGGTAGACGTTTATTGCACACCGAAAATGGGCACATGAGGGTTTCACGCGCGCCATCGAATATCGACTAGATTTCCGTCCCACCACGCAACACAGGTACGGATGTTAGAGACGAGCCAGTCCTTTCGCCTCGGGAGCTCTGACTTGGAAGATCCGCCTTCCTGTTTTCGCCTCGATCTCCGCTTCTCTGCACCCGATTTGGATCGGCCAGGAGTCGTTCGAGAGCTCTCGACTTGCTTGTTCTGGGCTGTGTCAATCGGCTCGGCCTCGGTCCTGTGGGCTGCGCTAGCGCCGTATTTGTCTGATTTATTGCGCTGTCCACATATTCCCGCTCCGTAGTTCCGGGCCCAGGCTCGTCGCTAGCCGTCTTTCGCGATCCGCTCTCAGCTAGCTCCGAAGAGCTCCCCAGAGCCATTCTTGGAAGCGGCCCCTCTACACCCGCCCCTCCTCCTGGACCTTTCTTCCTCTCGTACCATGGTCGCAGGAGAGCAGCATTCACCCAACGTTTCATTCCTCCGCAGTCGATTAAGAAGTTGCCCGCTTTCTGGTCGATAATGGTGTAGGGGCCTTTCCAGCGTTCTCTGAACTTGCTTGCGCCCGGCCCGTCATGATCCGGCCGATCGTTGTTCCGTAACTTGACCCGTCCTCCAATCCTGAATGGCCTCCACTTGTGAGCCACATGCCTGGCGTCGTAATTTCGCTTATTCCGCGCTTGTCGAGCTTTGGTTTCGCTTCTAGCTTTCCATCGCAGTCGCTCTTGATGCTCAGCTGGATGTTTCCACTCACCCTGGTTCGGTAGGCAAGTATCGAGCGCAATCCGTGGTTCTCTGCCGAACAGTAATTCGAATGGCGAGACCTTGGTAGTTGATTGCATGCTGGTCCGATACGCGATCAGCACCTGAGGCAAAGCATCTTCCCATGCCAACTTCGTGCAGTTTATCCACGTCTTCAATGTCCGGTTGAACCGCTCGGTCATCCCGTTGGTTTGTGGGTGGTACGGTGAAGTTCGCCGTCTCTGGATGCCCCACTTGTCCAACACTGACTTAAACGCTCTTGACTCGAAGCAGGGCCCTTGGTCCGTGATGATACACTGTGGGATCCCATACCTTGCCGGCACATTGAATTCGAATACTTGCGACACTGTCTCGCCTGTTTGGTCCTTGATTGGTATGGCTTCCACCCATCGAGTGAAGTGGTCAATCATCACTAGAATGTATCTGTTTCCTGTTCGACTCACTGGTAAGGGCCCAAATACGTCCAGTCCCCAACACTGAAGTGGCTCACCAACCTCCATCGATCGCATCGGCGGTCTCGGGGACTCCATCTCCCGACTCGTTTGGCAGTTTGGGCACTCCCGAATGTATGCCGCGACGTCCTTCCTCATGGTTGGCCAAAACACTCGCCTCCGCAGCAATTCAAAGACCCGCTCGAATCCCATATGGGCGCCATCATGAGTTTTGCGCATCACACGTTCTCGCTGATTTGGTGGAACAAAAGGCACTTTCCGTCCGTCTATCGCCACCACCACGTTATCGTTTTCGACCTTCAACCTGTCCCAGATCTTGAGGAGTTCCTCCACCTCCTCCGATGTAGCCTCCGGTTTGGTGCCAGCCCGTAAGTGAGAGCACAACACATTCACGAATTCATCTGTCCTTTGATCTCCCAGCAGGTTCCTCTCCCCCATCGCGATCGCACGCACCGGTCTGGCATTGTCTGGCATGATGTCGTCCAAACACGGGCGTGACAACATATCTGGCAATACATTTTGCGTTCCATCCACGTGCTCAATGGTGAAGTTGAATTCCTGCAATCGGTAGGTCCATCGCGCAAGCCGTCCCCGCGGGTCTTTCGCCGTCATCAACCACGAGAGCGGTTTGTGGTCAGTGACGACCCGGAATTCATTCGCCAGTAAGTAATTTCTCCACTTCTCTAACGCCCACACGATGGCCAAGCATTCTTTCTCCGTTGTTGAATACTTCTGTTCCGCCCCCGTCAGCACTCTGCTCACGTACTCCACCACCCTAGCCGGTTGAGACAAAACCGCACCGATGGCCACGTTGCTTGCGTCGACAGCCACAGTGAACCTCTCACCAGGATTGGGTAGCCGTAGACATGTCGTTGCTTCTGCTATGTCTGCCTTTAGATGGTCAAAGGCCTGATCCGCTTCAGCTGTCCACACAAAGGGCACGTCCTTGCGAAGCAGCTTTAACAACGGGCTGACCTTCTCTGCGAACTGGAGCACAAACTTTGAATCATATGCCACCACTCCCAAGAACGAACGGAGCTGACGCTTGGATTTTGGTTTTGCGAAGCACTTGATCGTCTCGCGTTTCTCCGGAAGTGGATGGACTTGACCATTGCCCACGATGTGACCCAAGCATACAATTGACTTTTGGGCAATCTGCGACATTTTACGACTGAGTTTCAGACCAGATTCAACTAGCCTCTGCAGTACTGCTCCAAGTCTGGTCACATGTTCCTGTTCCGTCTCAGAGAAGACGATGATGTCATCACCGTACACAACCACGCCTTGCAGGTTCGCGAGGACCATCAGCAACAAACGCCTGAATGTAGCCGGGGCGTTGCACAATCCAAACGGCATTCTCAAAAACTCATACTGCTGGCCATTGACACTGAAAGCCGTCTTGTGGCGATCTTCTTCTGCGATCGGCAGTTGCCAATATGCCGAGCGGATATCAATCAGAGATATCTGCTTCGCACTGTGAAGGCTTGAGAAAATTTCTTCCATCTGAGGCATCGGGAATGCATCCTTCACCGTCACCCTGTTTAGTTCTCTGAAATCGATGCAAAATCGATAGGTTCCGTCGGCCTTCTTCGTCAATAGCACGGGTGATGAATACGGGCTGTGCGTTCGCCTGATGATTCCTATCGATTCCATCTCGGTCACCTGCTTCTGTACCTCAACCAAGGTGTTCTGTGGAATTCGCCTGAAGATTGGCTTGCATTGTCCTCCTGGGATCAACGGTATTCGGTGTTCAACCCAATTGCAAAATCCGTAATCATCTTCCGCGTCTGTGAATAAGTGGGCATACCTGCTCAGTACGTTGCGTATTGCACGGTTCTGACAATCAGGCACGGCTTTGAGGGCACCAACCCGGTCGGTTCTCCCCTTGTTTATCTCGATCGTCTCGTTAGCCACGATCACCACATCGTTTTTCAGGTCAATTGTGACACCGAGCCGTTTCAGGATGTCGGTTCCGATGATGGTTTCGGTCGTCTCCTCCACGATGAACATGTCATGGCTGATCAGCGTTTCTCCTATCCTGATTCGTAACCGCTGCGAGCCTGTTACTTTCAAAGAATGCCCGCCGACCGTCTGCATCGTGATTGAAGAGGGGTTTACTGGAACCCCATTGAACCTCTTCGTAATTGACACTGCCGCTCCTGTGTCTACTATGGCTCGGACAGACACACCTTCTATAGTTACCTGGAGGACTGGTACTCGCCACCGACTCGGCATGGATAGAGAGAAACAACGGGGCACATTGACGTTGGTGTAGAATCTCGTCACATGACCATTCTGGTTGCATCAGAAACATCATCATCATCATCATCATTATACATGTCAGCTAGAGGTGGTAAAACACCTCCGCTATTGTACCGCAATACATAAAGCGAATACATACATACATACAATACATAAAGGAAAAATAAATACGACAGTTGCATGCCAGCTGAGCTACCAGCAACGGATACGCATCGTTCCGGTAAGCTACTAGCTGGCTACTAGGCAAAAAACAAAAATTTAATTACGTTTTACCCTACGAAATAAGATCGTAGATGGAGGGGGAGGCTAAAAGGGATGGGGAGGGACAAAGAAACTCACAACAGGAACGCCACTGAGGTCGGCTCCTTGCCATGTCAGCAAGTGTATCCAGCCAAACGTGTTCACCGTCTTTTGGACCCCAACCAGGGAGCCGTGAAGCTCCAATCGAGGCTAGTTCCGAAGTGAGGGATTTCATTCCTCTGGACCAAGTCATAGCTTGGCCACCTCTCCTCTTCTTCCACCCACATCCCCGGTGAGAAAACAACGCACGTCGAGGGAGTCGGTGGGCTGACATGCGCAACACGTGGCCCAGCCATCTGAGCCTGGTGAGTGAAATGACGGTGCTGAGCGGTTCATTCCCTTTTCCTAGGCCGTAAACAAGGCGTCGAACACGCTCGTTACTCACGCGGTGTTCCCACCAAATGTGAGCCAAACTACGAAGGCACCGATGGTCGAACGTAAGTAGCCTCTTCATGTCCGCCGATCTTAGGGGCCAGGTTTCGCAACCGTACAGTAAGGTCGAACGTACCGCTGCACTGTACACTCTACACTTCAGGGCGAGAGTAATGTCGCGCCGTCGCCATAGGTGGCGAAGGTTAGCAAAAGCACTTCGAGCTTTCGCTATACGGTTCGTGATCTCGTCTTCGATCCCAAGGGCTCTGATACAACTTCCCAGGTAATTGAATTTCTGAACGACTTCTAGCTGATCCCCACCAAGGGTCAGCACAGGGGATGAACCCTGCCAATCCTGGAGGAACGCTTTGCACTTCGCTGGTGCAAAGCAAAGCCCGAAGCGACTGACAGCCAGTGCTAATCTGTCCAGCGCGGCTTGACATGTCTGGGAGCTGTCACAAATGAGGGCAATGTCGTCTGCATACTCTAAGTCAGGAAGTCGTTCTCCTGGGAGTAGCTCCACACCTTCCAAGTCATGTCCTGTAAATGCAATCTCCATGACTTCGTCAATAGCGAAGTTGAATAGGAAAGGTGACAGCGGGCATCATTGTCTCACACCGCTGGAGATATTGAAGGGTGACGACAGCTTGCCGTAAGTCCTTACTCTGCCCGTGCTACGCGCATATAATGCTTGGATAATATTTACATAGTTCTCGGGCACACCTTTCCTGAGTAGACAATTCCAAAGGGCACATCGATCAACCGAATCGAAGGCACCTTTGATGTCGAGGAACACGACTACGGTGGGCCGCCAAAATGTGTAGCGGTGCTCCAACAACTGACGCAAAGTGAAGATGTGGTCAATGCAGCCACGACCCCGACGAAACCCGGCTTGCTCCTCACGAATCTGGCTTTCACGAGCGCCAGTCAGTCTGTGGAGAATTATGGACGTGAGTAATTTGGAGGCGATGGAGATCAGACTGATTCCTCTATGGTTGCCGCATTCCGAGCGCGAGCCGCCTTTGAAGATGGGAACAATAACGGAGCGGCTGCAGTCGGTTGGGACAATCTCCTGCTCCCACAGTTTCACTAGTAATTCATGCAAAGCATCAACAAGAGCAAAGCCTCCAAATTTGAAGAGGGCTGGAGGAAGATCATCTGGTCCCGCGGCTTTGTGCAACTTTAACAGTCCGATCTCACGTTCGACTTCTGAGCGAGAGGGTGGATCCAAAGGGACAGCCCACGGAGCGGGGCGATCAGTGACCGGCGAATCGAACAATTCTTGCCGATTAAATTGATTTTCAGAATGCTCAGCCCAACGCTCCAGACGTTTTGACAAATTGTGGATAGGCTGTCCACTCTCGTCACGTATAGTTTCACTAACACCAGGTCTCCTGCTGCCCGTTTCCCGTATCAGACAGAATAACTTACGATGGTTGCCAAGGACAGCGGCCACTTCCATCTCTGACGCACGATGAGACCACCAAGATTCGCGGTCTCTCTTCAGGCTAGCACGGAGTTTGGCCCGGAGCTCTTTGCGAGTTTCATTGTGCTCGCTTCCAGCCTGAATTTGCCGGCGAGCACCGATAAGTTCCAGAGACTGCGAAGAGACCCAATGTCCATGTTGTCTATTAGACATACCACATGAGGATTTGCATGCTGCTAGTAAGGTCTGGCGAACATGTGACCAGTGACCATCAATTGTCTCCTGTGAGCGCTTGCTCAACTCGCATATCAGCGTACTTCGATACGCATTCAGAACAGCTGGCTTTGTCAGTTGGCTGGTGTCTATACGCTCACAGCGTCGTCGTGGGCGTCCGCCAAAACACTTCCGCATGTCAGCACAGACGAGTGCATGATCGGTGTCCACACATGTGCTCCAAATCGAGCGACAATTCTGGATGCAGCCTCTCCAGCGGTAACTTATCGCAATGTGATCGATCTGCGTGCAAGGCTGGTTCGAGGTTGGTGGGCGCCAAGTCACCCTCCGGCGAGTGCTGTGTCGGAAATTAGTGCTCGCAAGAAATAAGCGAGCATCTTCACACAAATGAAGTAACCGCTCACAGTTATCATTACGGGAGCCTACACCGTGTTGACCGCCCAGATGCAGTTCATCAGTGGACAACTTTCCAACTTGTGCGTTCATATCCCCCGCCAGCACAACAGTATCCGTGCTTCTTCTGTGGCGAAGGAGCTGGGTCAGTTGGCGTTAGAAGTCGTTCTTTACCGAATCATCGCTACAGTTTGTGGGCGCATAGGCAGCGATGATGAATAGACACCTGTTAGTCCCACGCGACTTTGAAGCTTTAAACGAGCCAGCCAATCGGACCGCACACATCCGGCTACTGATTGGAATCCAATCAACCAAAGCAGCTTCAGCCCGGGGACTCAGGGCAATGCCAACACCAGCTTGGCCGGTGCTCGAAGCTGCATCGTCACCGGATAGGCGCAAGGAGAAAATACTGCTTGCGTCACCTGAAGGGGATTGCAGAGTGAGAACAGTGCTCGAGTCTTGCAGGCGAGTCTCTGATAAGCAGCAGATATCGATCGAGAGGGTCTCCAATGTTCGGGCAAGTGCTGCCTGTTGACCGATTTGTAGCAGTGTGCGTACATTGAGGCATGCCAATCTAAAGGAGGATCGAGGGCTCCAAATGGAAGCCGATGAACTGGATTGGACCGCTTGGTTGGACCTGGGCTTGTCGACAGGAGAGGAGTGACGCTCCGCGTTCACGTGTGAGTTGAAATTAGTAGGTAAATGCCTAGCAAAGCATGTTGGGGGAGGGCCAAGAATCGGGGGGTTGAAAACTGGGGGGATGTAAGTGAAGTTGGAATGGGACGGTATGAGTGAAAAAGCGTAAGAGGGGGAATAAGAAGACGGGAAGGCTTGAGCAGTAGCATCCAAACCCCTATCCACCCTGCTCGATGCCGCAGATAGGGCACCGTTGATTATCCTCTGCGGTGGCCAGAGCATCAGAAATTTTTTGAAGGAAAATTCATAGTATTGCGTGGGCAGGATACTGTCAGGTTGCCCAGGCCTAGACAGGAGAACGATTAGGGTTCTCAACCAAAGCCTTTGGTTCAAAAACCTGACCGCAAGGCAGCGGGTTTGGCGTTGGGCTACAAGGAGTCCATTTTAAGGAATAAGGTGACACCCTCATTCCAACCCCCAACCTGGAGGACCAGGAGGCTGAGTTTGTCTGGCCTCTAACCATTGACCAATCTGGTATGAGTGACTCTGAAGGTGCAAAAGCACCACCCAGCTTGGCTCAATGGATCAATGAGGCACACAAACCATTGCACCACGGTAAGGTCCAGCCTCATTGCATCGGAAACAGCGGCGACCGTTCCGGATTACCCGTACATTGCGTTGTGAAGTGGTGCTTGAAGACTCTATCGACAACAGCTGCTCCACCATTTCGGATACGCGATTTACTTTCTGTTCCAACTCAGCATGCTGGATGCTTCTCACTGTCACTCGTTCCGACAAATTCTGGGCGACCGTCACCAGATCCAACGCTTTGCTGTCTCCCACCGTCGACGCCAATTTCACCTGATCATGGAGTGGACCGGGCAGACTTCGGATAAACTGCTGTTTCAGTAGGCGCTCTCTTGCGTTACCCTCTAACTCGGGGAGCCCAATCGTTAGATGCCTGTCCAGCTGCTGGAAAAACACCATCAAATCCTCCTGTTCGTCCCATCTGGCTGCGTGAAATCGTTGCAGTGCTCGTTCTCTCTCCAGATCCTTCCCAAATTCGGCACACAAGGCAGCCCTCATCTCAGCGAACGAACAGCCGGGTTTGGCCTTTCGAGTGAGCAGATACACCGCCTTGGCTCGTCCACTCAACCGTGTGCCCAAAGCAATTAGCAAATTTGCATCCCCCTCACACCCGTGCAAGCCGCAATTCCGTCGAACTCATCGAGCCACGCCTCCACGTCACCGGCCGCAAATTGCTCCAACCGGGTCAACTCCATCGCGATTGGTCACGGCACCAGTGTAGCGAGAACGACAAGACAGGGGGGTAGACGTTTATTGCACACCGAAAATGGGCACATGAGGGTTTCACGCGCGCCATCGAATATCGACTAGATTTCCGTCCCACCACGCAACACAGGTACGGATGTTAGAGACGAGCCAGTCCTTTCGCCTCGGGAGCTCTGACTTGGAAGATCCGCCTTCCTGTTTTCGCCTCGATCTCCGCTTCTCTGCACCCGATTTGGATCGGCCAGGAGTCGTTCGAGAGCTCTCGACTTGCTTGTTCTGGGCTGTGTCAATCGGCTCGGCCTCGGTCCTGTGGGCTGCGCTAGCGCCGTATTTGTCTGATTTATTGCGCTGTCCACATATTCCCGCTCCGTAGTTCCGGGCCCAGGCTCGTCGCTAGCCGTCTTTCGCGATCCGCTCTCAGCTAGCTCCGAAGAGCTCCCCAGAGCCATTCTTGGAAGCAGCCCCTCTACACTTGGAGTTTAGATTGCGTTCTGCTACACGACGAAACGGTCAAGCTCAATTGGCCCCGAACACTGTACGATGATAGTCTACACCGCGTGCACAGCATATGTAAGCATTTGACTAACAAAAAAATGCTACATAGCAATATCTTCGCAAACGAAAAATCAACATGTGGTTGAGACAGTTCTTCTAAATGATCTGAATGACAGTACATTTTTCCATTTATCTGTAATAAAAGTAAATTTGCAAAACACTTGTACAATTCGATCGGACCAACACACTGTTCCCTGTCTCGAGAGTCCGGCAGGATTCGGCGGGTAGGCGCTACTGACAAGTCCCAATAGGACGAAAGGGACGTCTTGTGCTTTGCTGGATGTGTGGTGGCTGTCTGCCTGTGTCTAACTGCGACGAACCTACACAAAAACCTAACAAATCCCCCTAATAAAAATTGATTTATTTATGTCTACGGTCACTTTGTTAC
>OX104067.1:10774021-10837416 GCA_944474145.2 Dicrocoelium dendriticum | reverse complement strand
GCCGCCAATATGCGTGACGGTGCTCCAACAACTGACGCAAGGTGAAGATGTGGTCGATACAGCCACGAACCCGACGAAACCCGGCTCGCTCCTCACGAATCTGGCCTTCACGCGCGCCAGTCAGTGCGTGAAAGATTACCTAGGCGAGTAATTTGGAGGCGATGGGGATCAGACTGATTCCTCTATGGTTGCCGCATTACGAGCGCGAGCCTCCTCTGAACAATGGATGGGAACAATAACGGAGCGGCTACAGTCGGTTGGGACAGTTTACCGCCCTCACAGTTTCAATAGTAATTCGTGTAAATCATCAACAAGAGCAGGACCCTCGAATTTGAAGAGGGCTGGATGAAGATCATCTAGTCCCGCGGCTTTGTTCAACTCCAACAGTCCGATCTCACGTTCGACTTCTGAGCAAGAGGGTGGATCCAAAAGAACAGCCCCCGGAGCAGGGCGATCACTGGCCAGTGGAAATCTAACAATTTGATCGATTAAATTGTTTTCCAAAATGCTCAGCCCAACGATCCAAACGAACGTTTTGACAAAATGCGGATAGGCTGTCCACTCTCGTCATAAATTGTTTCACTAACACCAGGTCTTTTGTTGCAAGTTCCCCGTATCAGACGGAATAACCTACGATGGTTACCAAGGGCGGCGGCCACTTCCATCTCTGCCGCACGAAGAGACTACCAGGATTCGCGATCTCTCTTCAGGCTAGGACGGAGTTCCATAAGATGCTGTATGGCAGACATTTCACGCTCCTGACTGACCACAAGCCTCTTCTGTCGATATTCGGTTCAAAGAAGGGAATTCCAGTTTTTACGGCAAACCGATTGCAACGATGGGCGACCATACTACTGGCCTGCGACTTCAGTATACAGTATAAACCGACGCAACTAATCGGTCAAGCGGATGCCCTGTCTCGTCTCATCAGTTCACACCCAAAGCAGAATGATGATTGTGTGATTGCAGCTATCAGTTTCGAAGCAGAAGTCCAACGAATCCTGGCTGATAATGTGAGAAGACTACCAGTAACAGCCGACACTATTCGTATGGAGACATCACGGGATAGAATCTTGGAGAAAGCGATGCAGTGTGTACGAACATGTGCCAAATGGAGGCATACCTATGGAGTTGCGGCCGTTTTACCATCGACGTGCATCCCTGTCAGTCGTGGACAATTGTCTGATGTTTGGAGATCGAGTGGTGGTGTCAAGGAAATTGCAGAGGCAAATATTGCAGCAGTTCCACACGGGGCACCCTGGTACCAGCAGCATGAAAGCCTTGGCACGCAGCTTTGTTTACTGGCTAGAAATGGATTCGGAAATTGAAAAATTCTGCCAATAGTGTGAATCTTGTCAATTTGCAGCGAAGGCCACTCTCAAGTGTCAGTGGCAACCTTGGCCTAAGACAGAGAAACCGTGGCAACGAATACATTTAGACTATGCAGGACCAATCAATGGCCAATCCTATCTCGTTTTGGTTGACTCATTCACCAAGTGGCCTGATGTGATTCCGGTAAACAATCCGACTGCACAGCACACTAACAACGAGCTGGAGAAGCTGTTCCGATATTTCGGCCTGCCAGAGGTGTTAGTGACAGACAATGGAACACAATTTACCTCGAATTCTTTTCGCGAGTGGTGCAAGCAAAAGGGAATTCAGCAGATGTTCTCACCACCATATCATCCGCAATCAAACGGACAGGCGGAAAGGTTTGTGGACACGTTCAAACGTGCACTCTGTAAAGCAGGGCAAAGAAGGGCTTCACAGGATGCAATTCAATCTTTTCTATGCATGTATCGGAACGCTCCGAATCCAAACTCCCCTGATGGGAAAGCCCCCACAGAAGTACTATTTGGAAGAAAGATCCGGACGTTGGTTGATAATCTTTTACTAAGAAGAATAGAAAAGCACGGCAACAGTCACCAGGAGGAAGATTGCAAGATTAAGCTCCGTAACTTCAATGTTGGTGACATGGTTTACGCCCGGGAATTTCGAAGGCCGAAGGGGTGGTCGAGCAGAACGGTTATCGGCAGGAAAGACAGAGTTATCTACGAGGTGCTGGTTGGACGTGAGAGATGGATTAGGCACATCAATCAGCTGAGACCGAATCATGGCAAAACCCAAGGTCCCCAGGAACCACCAGCTTTACATTGGGACATCCTACTAGACACGTCCGGGTTGGAAGCTGAAGGTCAGCAAACAGGTGAGACGAAACAGATGCCGCAGAAATCAGATGCACCATGCAGGCCGGCTCGGAAGCGGAGAAGGCCACAACGGCTGCAAATCGATCCCCGGGCGAAAAGCTACGAACACAATCAGGTTCGAAGGGTGTGCAGGCTGACTCAATTCGGAAGGGGAGGTGACAGCTGGGCGAGAAAGCTGAGAGCCAACGCTCGCGCGTTTACCACCGATCGTGCTTGGGAAGGACTCTACGAGCGTGTTACCAGGGCCTAGCCGAAATCTGATCAGACACCAGGCGTGTTGCCAAGGCCAGACCGGAAGCTGATGAAATCACGCGTCAGACATCACGTGCGTTGCCATGCCCCGGGTAGGCGAACGAAGACTGGAGTTCTCGAGCAACAGGGTGAACTGGACAGATGCAGCGGACAGGTAGGCGTGGAACGTGGGCTTAGAACCAA
Organism: Dicrocoelium dendriticum; assembly: GCA_944474145.2. Taxonomy (NCBI): domain Eukaryota; kingdom Metazoa; phylum Platyhelminthes; class Trematoda; order Plagiorchiida; family Dicrocoeliidae; genus Dicrocoelium; species Dicrocoelium dendriticum. Next base: position 10,834,774 of record OX104067.1, on the reverse strand, counting down.
ATCCGCCTGCTGATAGTGACATATAAATATGAGCGTTCTTTGCTTTAATACAACTCTGGTCTGCTGAGTAGCCTTCTGTCTCCGTTCCGGTGGGGTTTGCCAAGGCGTCAAACAAAGCAGGCGTAAGGGCGCAAATTTCGCAGTAGGTGTGAATCAACCAGGCATGGGTAGTTGGCAATTTTGTCCTGATGCTTTTATTAACGTCTACCTGAACTATCTTGATAAACTTGCGCACGTCGCTTAAGCTGATTTTTGTTAACCTCGATAGCATTTTCGACTTTGTGGTATTTTCTTAAAATATATTTTCTGACGTCTTGAACTCATTGCGGATTTGTTAGTAGACATTTTATTTTATAAGCTGATGGTTTATATCACCTAACCTGTATGCATTACCCGATTTATTTTATTTGATATCGACGGCTCAAGTGGTTAGCTGTGACTTGATATCCGCGATGTGGCTGTGCTTGCTGTTGTCCCATGCTGAGTGATGTTGCATTCATGATGCATCTTCACCGCAGTTATGCTAAACCAAATTACACTTAAACTAGGTCTTTTTAAGCTGGATACATTTCATTCCACTTTATTTTGTTTGTTACGTCTACCTAAATAATCTATTAACTAGCCAGCTTGAGTACACTAATTGCTAATTAGTTAACTGTATTGAGTTTGTAGCATTTTTGTGTACATTCTGGAAATGTAGTTATCGAGGATCGTTGCTAACCAACGTACTACTTATGTTAATTTAGAGAAGAATTATGCCTGCATATCCATATCCTTTACCAGATATATTTTATTATTTTAATGTCATTTCTAGTGGTTGGCTGTTGCTTGATATCCCCGGTGTGGCTGCGCTTGATTTGCATGTTGACAAGATGCCTACCTGTCTAGTACACACTACCTCTTCCATATAGCTCCAGGAGACACTTGGTCGTTGCCGGAGGGGACGAGGAGCACAGTCCTTGTGGCCGTGCTAGGCTCGAAGAGTGGTTCCATGCACTCAGTGTGGAGCGGACTACGGTCCAGCCACCACCTTGTATGCGCATGATTCCCCAAATACAGTGTGCTTGTGTTTGCCTGTGAAGGAGAGTGGGTCGGCTCCTTTAATGAAACGTGGCTTCCATCCACATGCCTTCCGGTCTTATTTCTTCACGTTTACACTGGATATGGGGTGCGTGGGGTTGGAGCTGTGGGTGGTGCAGCGCAAGCTACCCATGGTCCCTCAGTAGACGCAGGCGTTCTGTGGCTGGCCACAGTGACAGACAAATCGAAAACCAGATGTCGCCAACCATCCTACCATTAAAGTGCGTTTCTTCTGTTTCTGTTTAATTATCGCACGCTCCAAAGGACATCAGGATAAACGCGCATCCCATAAGATCCATGTTGTAGTGCACTAGCAAGGAGTACAACATTTTCCTAATCAGTGGAAGCTACTAGTGTAACTCTGGTTAGTCTGTGTTCCGGATAATATGATGCGTTTTGATGAGAAGAAACTCGTAGTAGGTTTGTGGATTTGACTTTGATGCTCATCAGAACGAATAGTGAGTTCCACTGATTTTGGTAGTCAGACAACTTAACACACATTTTGATGGCGGTAGATTTGAGGACATGTATACACACACTTGTTAGAGCACTATTTTTAGATCCTCTTTTGTTGAGCAGCAAGGTCTGGTGATATTATGTCGTGACCTGTTGCCAGGTAATGATTACCTACTTGTTGTCTCTCTATTCCCATCGAACACGACGGCGTGCTGAACCTCTCGGCTAAGAAATCAAGCATCATGTCTTACGGCTACTGCATCTCCGAAGGATCTATCATCCTAAACAATGAACGCGTTCCTACGCAGCTGTGCAGGTAAGATCTTGGAATTAGGTACTCGTCTATCTTCAACTTCTCCGAACACGCCCAGCACCAAGTAGAACGTGCCAGACAGTCTATGTTCAATATGTCAAACAAAGTACACGCAACTCATGCCATAATTGAGCTTTCCAACCTACTCACTAGCCCCATCCTCGAATACTGCAGCGTCATATCCGGCTAAATGAGAAAGCGTAACAGAATTGTCGTGGAGCACCTGCAATGGTCATTTACTAAACAACATATTGAGTTATCGAGAACATTGAAATGAACCTAACTAAAACCACTTCGGATTCGACGAGTGAACACAACTTGTTGGAGCTTTACAACCTGCTAAACAAGAAAACCTTTTCCGATCTGCCTACACTCGAATTACAATGGTGCTCAACTTGAGCGCTTCGCAACAAAGATTTTACACTGTATATACCGAAGGCTAGAAAGAACGTTTGCTGTAAGTTCTTCCTGGTCAGATACAGCTATCTGTGGAATAAACTACAAATAACACTCAGGTCATGTGAAAACGTGGCAACATTTAGAAGCAGGTACACCGATTAACTTGATATAACTACCATAATCCCTATAGTCCCAAGGGGAAAAATCCCACGATGAGCTATTCAAACATGGGCCCTAAAAACACCTAAACACCAATGTCTCCAAAACTAGACCTTCGTCTCAACCATCCACCAGAAACTTACTAAATGAAACGCATACCCTAATATTCCGCCTAGATATGTCACCTGTGCAATAGCATGGATACTTCTGTACAAATTGACCTGTTTCGCCACAGACACAGTTTCTCGCCTCAGGAGAAAAATATGTATGATTATTATACGTTAACTTAAGGTATAACTAAATAAATTTTACATCACAATCGAATTTTCAGTAGCCGCCGTGTGGTTGGAATGCGACACGCAATCTCACTTGAGACCTCGGTCATTCCGATGACAAGGATCGTATCCGAAATGGAGGTGTTTCGGTGTTACTGCTTCAACTGTGAATTCTTTACCGCTGTGCCAAGCGTTGCTCACGCATCTGGGTGGCATATTAATTATGGCGCCAACCGTGAACCACTAGGCACCGAGTTCCACTTCAACTCAGACTAACTCCATCTGATAAGTCTAAACGAGGACGAAAGCGGTCATGGAGTGTCAGTGTTTGGAGAAGCAACACGGAAGCTCCTCCACCACGGAAATTTTACATCACTACCAACCGGTGTATGATCCCCAGGGGATAGTGACAATTTACATATAGAATCAGCATTATGACTTCCGTACTTGGAAAATTTCCAGTGAATGAATTTATTCAAATCCTGGTTAATTTTGCTTGATAATTTCATTTCTTGGTAGCATTCTTCCCTGACGGGTAATTTTAAGCATTTGCTGCTTTATATGCGTGATAAATGCTACATTTATGCATATATATATATATATATATATATATATATATATATATATATATATATATATATATATATATATATATATATATATATATATATATATATATATATAACATCTTACTAATATGCAGTTGACAGAGTGCCACAACACTTTAATAGCAACAACTAAAGAGGAGAATGCACATAAAACTGGATGTATACCAAGGTTTAGGTGTTGTGGAGGCGGAAATCTTCACTGTTGCTCAGGCCCAGGAAGAGGGTTGAATTAAGCTACTCCTACTAGAAGCTTTCATCTAAAGGATCTAACCTGCAAGACAGCGCAGCGACTAACGCATGTCGATGGGATGTCCAGCCAGCCGTCAAATACGAAGACCGTTGACAGCCAGGTGACTCCTCTAGCTTTTTACTGTTCGGTACCGGTCCATGTGGAAACCGGTAGCCAGCATGGTTGTTCATCTGTCCTTCGTTAAGTACTCACTTCTGGTTACAAAAGTAAGGGGTTAGTGACCCTAATGCTGGGGATATTGGTTCTAATGAATCATCGTATTAGCCCTTGTGGTATTTGTACGTAGAACAAGGTAACCAGCACAGAACTCTCCACGCTGGGAGAAGCTGCCGCTGATTGTCCGCGACTGCTTATTCATCTAGCCTGCAAAGCAAATGAAGCTTATTCCCAGTTGCCTCCACAAGGAAGGCATTCCTCAATCCGAAACCTGGAGGCGCACCCGAAAGCATACAGCTCCAGCACCTTATCCGCGATAAACCCGTTGTTTCATGGTTCTGCGAATTCACTAAGTTGTTGGTTATGCAGATTAGCGACGCGATCGCTCACAATGCATTCATTCAGTACGAATAATTGTTCCATTTATTGGAAGTTCCTGCGAAGCTAGAGGTGTGGGCACTCAGTGATGGTGAAGAAAGATGGGTAGCACGGACATAAGTTGCACTACGTGAGTAATGATAAAAGCGGGATGAGAAATTCCACTTATAATACCTAACCAATGGTGCATGGCCCACTGTTGATACAAATTTGCTAGCTGTTATGAGGACTGCTATGTGTGCATTAACCAATGTCTACGTGTCTGAATCAATGAAGACTGGCTCACCGAACGACTTACAGTGGTGCCAGCTACCGTTCGGTTACATTCCGTTCCAGCGAACGATTCGGCGGCATTGTTCTAGGACGTGGTGTGTTAACGCTTGGCAAGCCTTCTCCCTATAAAAAGCCACAAAGTCAGTTTAAAAACAGAACGACCTGACTCGTCACTGAAGAAGGTCACTGTTCATCGCTTATTCGGATCACTTTCCCTACTCCATAGACGCCCATCCTCCAAGCCGAAGAGTTCTGTCAAACCCTTCTATCACCGATGACCTTACTGAACACAGCACGAAAGGCAGCGCCAAATTAACACCTTCAAGCAACACAGATACGCAGACGCTTCCATTGTTGGCGGCATCCGGTTGCGGATTTGTCTGTCACTGTGGCCAGCCACAGGACGCCTGCGCATACTGAGGGACCATGGATGACTTGCGTTGCACCGCCCACAGCGCCAACTACGCACCCCCATATCCAGTGTAAACCCGAAGGAATAAGACCTCGAGGCATGTGGATGGGAGCCACGTTTCATCAACATAGCCGGCCCACACTCTTTCACAGGCAAATACAAGCACGCTGTATTTGGGGAATCAAGCGCACACAAGGCGGTGGCTGGACCGTAGTCCGCTGCACACTGAGTGATGCAACCGCTCTTTGAGCCTAGCACGGCCACCAGGACCGTGCACCCCGTCCGCTCCAGCAACGACCAACTGACTCTTAGAGCCATTATGAACGAGGTAGTGGGTAATAGACAGGTAGGCACCTTGTCAACATGCAAATCAAGCGCAGCCACACGGGATATCAAGCAACAGCCAACCAATTGAAGCCACAAGATAAAATAAAATAAATCCAATAATGTATACAGATATGGTGACATAACTTTTCGCTAAATTAGCGTAAGAAGTAAGTTGGTTAGCAACGAAACCGCAATAAGTTAGAAATGTCCACAAGTTACTTACAAATGCTACAAACGCAACAATGTTACCAGTGATAAGTGCAATTAGGGTAAACAGCGTTGCCAGTTAATAGATTATTTAGTTAGCCATAGCAAACCAAATAAAGTGGAATGAAATTTATCCAGCTTGGAAGACCAAGTTTATGTGTATGTTGGTTTAGACCAACTGCGGTGAAGAAGCATCATGAATGCAACATCAGCCTCAGCATGGGACAAAAATTCATAGATACATACATTCACACACATATACAAAACTAGATCTAGCACATCTCTGGTAACTAGAACATTTTGTGCAAGTATTTATCAACCCCGTTTGTATTATCAAGATCATGCCTATACAGGCATGCTTCGCACTGTCGAGTATAAAAATGCATCTGTTTATTGCTTTCGATGTTCACGCAGTTGGATGGGATATGCAACGGTAGGATCAGTTGTATCAAGAAATCGGACTGCGTCAGCAGTCACAAAGCACTAGCTGACCACCGGTCAACGAATAAAACCTGATTAGTTGTCCACAGTCTTATTACCTGATCAGGGACTCCATATGTCTAGTTTAACACAAGCCATCATTATAAATCGCAAATCTCAAATGCTGGGTATACAAAAACGAATAAGTGTGCCATCAGGACTGGTCACTTAGCGGAAACGCTTGGTCATCTATGACTTCATATGACACAGTAGTCGATTATTTGCCACTGCTGTAGGTGTGTGACGTCATCTCACAAGCCACGTCTGCTGATTTTCCTGTTTGATCGGTTGGATCAGTTGTTCTCAGGCTTCATGCAGTTCATTGTTGTTTAAGCCAGAATATGTTAATGTATCGGGAGATTGCTAGGAAAAGCCTTTAAGATTTGGCAAAGTAAAAAATGCTTCTAGCGCTGTTCGGGCTCTTGCCATATTTGTGTACACGCATATATGCACAGGTAGTTTGTTCTACAGTTTGACGTATTTTACTAAGAATAAGGTCTGCCGTAGTTTCTGATGGTCAGCTTGTATATATAATATTCAGAAGTCTTAATGAGTGGGATAGATAGCTATATTTCGCAATTCAAGAGCATCGATGTCTGTGAAAACTGAATTACTTATAATGTGGAGAAAAATATGGTTGATTCTCAGCCGTCGCAAACGAAGATGACGACGCCCATCATCTCACGACAAACCAGGTAAGTGATCATTAAAGGTTTTTTGTCAAAGCTCTTTTCTCTCTCTCGTAGCTGTATTTGAGGAATAATACACTACTCTAACTTAGGTATTACTAAAATTTGTATTTTTCAAATCGGGTTGCTGGTATACAGAATGTGCTAGTTACGGAGCCGGATAGTTGCCTGGGTGCAATAATGCAACATATGGTACCTGGAGTTGGGTTTGTGATGTTATTTTGCTCGAAAAAGCAATCACATCAACACCTCGGACGCCTGACCTTGCAAATTGGCAAAATCGTGTTTAGTGTGACTGAATGAGCTGAGATCTCCAAGTCTTAAATATCTGACCCAATCAGACATGGGAATAATGGTACCGGTACAAGTGCCGAAACATTCCGGGATACTGTATCTGTACCCAAGTGCACGGATTATTTTGTAGCAGAATTCCATTACCAGGTGCTCGTTCGTTACATTCAGTGCGGGTAGATCCCCACATAAGCTTTCAAGGCGTGGTTGTAATTGGTCTGGTAGAAATGAGTAGACCAGTTTAATAGCATCTGCAAGAAAATTGAGCGTCTATATTATGTGGTTTTAGCTATATTGTTTATGTAGCCTGTGAAAACCGGTCCAAGCACACCGCCGTGAAACACACCGCTGGTCATTCATTTAGACGCGAAGTGATGCTGACCTATTCTGAGTGTTTGGCTTCAATAGTTTAGATATGATCGAACCAGATTAGCAGATGGCTTTCAATACAATATATTTATGATGGAGAAAATACCGTGCATTAGCGATTATAAGTCGATGACTTTCTGACAATGTTTAATTGCTGTAGAGCGGGGTCAGGTTATAAGGACGTCATACGCAGTTGGGTCACGTGCAAAACCTACCCAGGAATTCGATGCGCACTTCTGCCCCTAGCTCCTTCTAGCACCACGCGCTAATGACAGACGGTATTCCGGAGGGAGATTTAAAGTGCCGCATAGTATTCGTACCGTCTCTACGCAACACTGTGGGCAACTTGACTGTGACTAGATATGTAATTTTGTGGCAACATTTCTCGGTAAATTGCACATTTGACGTTCGCGAAGGATGACAGTAACAGAACTATACGGGAATGTACAGAATTAAACACCATCACACACAATAACATAGGGAAAACGACAAAAACACATCGGCAGGTTTTATGGCATTTTAGATCCAGACACTGCACAATGATCAACTCCATTACTCGAACTCTTCGAAACTAGAATCCGAGTCAGGATCGCCAAACAGTTTCTGGAACTAGCCGATTGTCATTGGGACGTCAAGGGGAATATGGTCATCTTCACATTCACAGCTCTCGTGATTATGGTCTTCCTCAAAAATGGCATCGTCCTCACGTCCATCCACCGCAGTGCGGATGCGGGTTTCGATTGAAGACACACATGTGAAAGCGAACAGTGACCATTTCAAACTCGTGGAGAAAATATTTCGTTTCTTTTTTGGCTTATTTGGGGGGGTGGTCCGCTGTTATAGGGACTTACGAATTTGGACAAATGTGATATTGTAAATTTATACTGTCAGTCCATCCATGGACGGGCTTATATTCGGTAATATACGGTATTCGCTTGTATGGCACACGGTCGACGGCGTTTTGCCTGTCCAAGTGAATTAGCAGGCGTGTGTTATTTTTCCGTCACTCATGATCGGGCGATGATCGAAGAACCTGATAGGCAACGAGGAACAGTCTTAAATGAAAACCATATTGTGACTGGTTACTTGATCCATTATTGAAGGATCCGCATGACGGACCCAGCTGAGACTCCATCGTCCATAATGTATGCAAAAGTCAGTCCTAAAATGAAATAGCATATATTACACTGATGTTGGATTATATGCCACTTTGCCACATCGGCACACAGCCACAGAGGGCATGGAAGTGCGGGAGAAATCTTTCGAGGGAATATCCTACATGTAAACAGGTCCCATGGAGTCGGTTCCACGGATGGCCGTATTATTTTACCTGAACATTTGTTTAAATCTGTATTTGTTATTTTTCATAGGTTTACTATATCTTTAATAAATTACACTTGCGAATTACTTTCCTATCCGTTTTGGATCCATTGTATAAAGCGTGAACGATTACATATTTTTGTGATACTGCTGTTAACATTGATTAGACTACATAGTTGGACTGTGCCTCATATCACCGAGGAATATACCATTTATTTAGTTGGGTTGAATAACGCTTTTCTTGACTACCTTCTATAGAAGTTTAGAAACAGCAAAACTATGATTAATTGGGTGATAGCGAACACAGAAAAGTCCGGTTCGCCATTGTATTTTGGCATTATGATAGAAGGCTTCCACTGGGGTGGGAAGCAACCATCATTGTTGATCTTCAACTTACCAATGTCACAAAAGCATCGTAGTATATTAATAAAGAAACATATATCCAGCAGCAGTGACCGTGAAGCGAAACTCCACTAGAAGTTTAGTGATGTTTAACTACAATTCGATAATAGCCATATTTTCCTTTATTTAGTAAAAAACATTCTAAAGCTTGATAGGAGCATTTATATACGCACAAACACAAACGCCGATGAGTAGGAATTCGCAAATGTACAACACCTACAGGGACCATCGTTAGTAGTCCGAACAATAGCTAAGAAATGAGAAATCACGAGACATTTACAGAATGGTATTTGGTTATTTTTAGCGAAATGACAATCGCCTAAACAGCAAGTAGATGAAGCAATGGTGTTTGTGGCCTGGCAGTGTAACCTTTTTACAAACGCACTTCAGAGTGCTGAGTTAAGAATTCTGTTTGGTAACTGTCGTCAAACAGATATTTACCTAGTAAGGGCTAGTTGGTAAATTTACCAGGTTAAGATGAATATTGTTTAAGATGTTAAATTCAATGACTGAGTAGATAAATCGCGTACCAATAAGGGTGGTGGATTCAGTACTAATGACAGGTACCTGGGTACATCATTTTTACGGCCAGTCAAAGGTTAATACGGGTAAGAGCAAATCGACTAAACATGTACCGAAACATGTACGTCCCCGTAAAAGTATCGGGTGTACAACGTGCTTCTGTATGCACTGCTCCGGCTTGAGGTGGTGCTTGGAGATAGGTTCAGTAATGCATAGTAGATTATCCCGAAATCCGCTCAACAAGCGCCCAGGAATGGAACACATAACACTAAAGTCCATTTCAGAGTATACGTGACAGTACTCGAGGATGTGAACATGATGGAGATGTTAGAATACCTCGCTTTACCTCGCTAAAAACCACTTGGCGATATGCTCGCAAATCATATGAGATAGGTGCCTCATAGTACGACCTACGTATCATGCACCACAGGATCACTGGTAGTGAATGGGTCAACGATGACAGTCTATTCTTTAAACGTTTGAGAAATAAAAGCTTACTGTAGCCTACTATGCGCAGACGAGTCCTGAAGTAGATCTTTTCAACAGCGTTTTCAAGCATTTGTTTAGAGCATAAACTGTAATATCGCTTTGGATTGTAACTGCACCAAAAAGGCTTTCTTGGATACGCTTATCCTCTCTGACATTCGCTTATGTTCTTTCATATGTTTGAGCTTGAATTCGTCTGGGAACCCATTTGCTCTTAGCGCATGGCTGATCCAATGGAGTTCCGGTGTCCGATGGGCGAATACTGCACACACTAAAGGCGAAACTGAGAACTGCATTTCAATAGGTCTATAGTGCATGAGGGGATAGAACGCATAACTACAAGATCCACAGGATGGATACGCAAAAGAAAATAAAAGCAACGTGGGAAGTAAATTATCAGTAGTCTTGACATTGCGTTTCATTACACCTGTGTAGTGTTTATCACCAAGAGAAAGGTCTAATATTCGTCCAAATGTCGCAAGGTCTAGTGCGTTCACCATATGTGATTATAGTACATTCCAGTGGGAACAGATTTTACGGGAATAAATATATTTCCCGCAGTTCAGAGGAGTGTTGGTTTATTAGTTGGATTTACCCACGGACAGTGAACAATGAACAATGGTTTATCACATGGGTAACTAAGCATGTGACAAGTCAAGTAGGATGTTTGGAGTGAAAAGGAAACTTTAAAAGATCATCGAATAAGTAAATCGTTAGTTTAAGCGACTACCGATTTAAATGCACTACTGCATAATGATAGTTTGAAGTGGGAATGGGATGTGTACACACATAATGGTATAAAGAGCCGTTATATATCTGTGCATGTGTGAGAAAGAAAAAAGGAAACGACAAAGCACACTCGTTTTTTCTTCATTTACCAGGTGTGATAGGTTAATTCAGTTTAGCTACACCTAGGCTAACCACATGAACACTACTGCACGTATCCTCGCCGCCACATTGCTGAGAGGGCCGTTAAGCATATGGTTTGGTTTGCTTTGTTTCGTCCTCCAAGTGCAACGAACTATATCAAGTAATGGAAGCTTGAAAGCGTTTCATCAAGGCATTTTTTGAAAAGCCTTAATGTAGGGTCCCGGATAACGTGAGTCAGAATGACGTCCAAGGCACGGGACACACGGAGGGAGGAAAGGTTACGTCGACAATCAAGTCGACTTTAGTGCATAGCCAGTTTGAGCTGATGACCTCTCATGTTGGTATTTTGGCTCAGCTACAACAGATTGCGACATGGGTGAGTTGGGGTCGTCAATATTAATTAAACCAGGATTAGGTCTCCTAGCTGACGTCGCTATTTACCATTGTACAAGCTCAGGGACTTCAGTCTGCGTTGGTAGGACCGATGAAACAATCCTCTAACTAGTTTGGTCGCTCTATGTTACGGAGCTTCAAGTGCAATGACGTCGCGCCTGCGCCCGGGATGCCAGGTCTAGATCCCATATTCCACTTGAGGCACCACGTAAGTGTTCATCATTGGTGGAAAGATGGATGGCTTAAAATTAGCGAAAGCCCTCCGTAGGAGTCCAAGATGTTGACAGACTAGTTTTGATGTCTTTTCAGCCTGTCTCGAGCAACCAAGTTCGTCCTGCACGATCACCCCGAGGTAGCTTTCTTGGGAAGCACGTTCTAACTGTTGGTTCCCAGGTCCATATTCATAGATAAGATGATGGCGTATGCTTACGACTTTGCACTTCACCACTATAGCCGGTTTTCGGATGATCACGCATAAGCCCTGTTGAGACTGCTCTGCAATGCCATGTCATCAACCGACGTCCTGATGTCATGCCAAATTTTGACATCATCAGCAAATACTAAGAAATGCGACTGCAGTACACTGGCAAGGTCTTTAATGAATGTTAGGAATAAACGTGGCCCCAGTGCCGATCCTTGTGGCGCGCCACATTGGACGTTACTTGAGTCGGAAATGGAGCTACTGACCCTCACATTTAGCTGACGTTGAGCAAGAAAATTGCTGATCGAACCCAGTGAAGGAGCACGGATTCCATAGCTTGGAAGCTTGTGAAGGAGTATGCGTGATCCAACGATCGAACGCTTTCGAGAAGTCCAGGTAGACAACGTCAACTCTCACTCTGGCATCGGTTGACTCCGCCCAGCTTGCTCGGACTACCAGCACGTTTGTAGTGCAGAATCGATTTCGGTGGAATCCGTGTTGCAGTGACACTAAGATGTTGTTGCTCACAAGATTTCCCATGAGAGCCTGTGTAATTATGCCATTAGTTTAGATAAAACTGGGAGCAGAGTGAATTGACAATAGTTCTAGGGCTCCGAAAGATTACCCCTTTTGTGAATAGGAGTGACTAGTCCATTTTTCCTCATTGCGGAAACCAGCATTTCATCGAGACAAGCTTGAAAGAACCGGGCCACTTGTTCGGCAAGCTTCATGTCGTTGTCTTCAAGGCCTTCGGTTTGATGTCGTCCACGCCAGGTGAGCTATGTATGCGCAATGACATTAGCGTTTTCTTCACCTTGACTGCCGTGAACGATACGTGGCTTAACCCTGGTGGCGATGGAAGCTGTGTAACAATTGGATGAAATGATGATTCATTCCGGAAAGTATGGATGAAGCGTTGGCGAAGCACAATGGCTGCATCTTGTGAAGTTTGTGCCAGACCATCTGTTGTACGTAAAACTGGGATCCCTTGCTGCACTCCGTGGAGGTTGTTGACGTGTCTATATAGCAACTTGAGATTTGTACTGAGTTTCGCCGCTAAGTTCTGTTGGTGATGTAGTTTGTCATAGTGGATTAACTTGACGCAGTGGTTTCGTTGAGTTGTGTAAGCACCTCAGGTTGGGTTACAGGGACAGACTTTGTAAGCGCGCCAGGCTGAATCCTATAATGCCATGCATTTTCTAGTACGGCTCCTCAGGAACAAATTCACTAGCTTCTGGCGAAAGACCTTGTTTTCTAATGTATTTGCCATTAGCTCAGTGAAATGGGTGAAAAACAACATCCAGGTGATATCGGGCAATTTCTCGGCCAGGAAGGACCGGTCGGTATCTTGCACGAGGTTGGACAGGATATCGTAATGTTTAACGACACAGGTTTCCACGTTGTTCTCACTGACATACTCCGAGTAACAAATGTAATGAAAGAGCAACAGTACGTGATCAATACGGCCACTTGATGGATCTATGATCACGTTTCTCGTTAGAGAGCACAAGGTCCAAAACAGAGGATGTGTCTCCCGTGAGGAATCGCGTGGGAGCGGTGACATGTTAGTACAGAGGTACATCGGCGATCACCTCTAGCAAATCAGCTGTGAATTGATCGCTGCGCAATGCTGGAACTTCGATTACGTGCAGATTGAAGGCCCCCACCAGAAACAAGTGACTGTATGGTCGTGTCAGGACTCGGTTCATCGCAGAAACTAGGCATTAATCCATTTCCAAGGTGGACATTGGAGGGCGATAAACTATTGCTAATACACTTATATCACCACATCTTAAGTGCATACGACACCAAAGAGCGTCGAAGACCTGCGTTTCTCGGCCTCCAATGACTTCAACATGCTGGTTGGATCGCTAATAGAGGAGCACTGCCCCTCATCTGCTGGATCGATCGTTGCGTATAGAAGTCAAGCCGGGTAGTACAATCTCAGTGTCCGTGATCTCTGTGTTCAGCAATGTGTCGGTGACCATAACTAGGTCGCAAGGTGTGGATACCTGACGAATACGAACTTCGTTTATATTGCTGAGAAGACCTTGTGCATTGGTATACAAGCAGGTGAGGGCATCCGTGGTCCAAATCGTGTTTGTGAATGCCGGTTTCCGTTGAGGGTCATTGTCGACCCTTGTTGGGTCGGTTGCCGGTCGATTTTTTGTAGGACCAATGACGCATGCCCTAGGGCCAGCTCATGTTGTTTTATAGAGCTCTCAACACCAACAGGAGGGTGACCATCCTGTTCTCCTTTAGCTGCCGGTGTGTTTGGGCGTTGTCGCCGTTCTGAGCTACACGGTGACAGAATAGTATTGATAAGTTGCGGGCTCAGTGTTACACTGTCTATCTGTGGTCCGGTGCTTATAGCCTTCATACCTATTGCGGATGGTAGCATTTTATGCATTTTGTGCCACATTTTAAGCACGTCTTCTGCCATTTGTCCTGAGTGCAATCATTCTTTCATCATTCGGAGACCACATTCTTTGTAGTAAGGTGATAGTGATAAGCTTGATGACGAATTAGCAATAACTTTTGGAGTAAGAGCACTCCACGAATATAACGTCATTCATCCCAGTCACGCGCTTCGGCCTCTAGCCCGCTTGATGTTTGAAGCTCGGAGACACCGTGAACGAGAGTAGATTTTGTGTCTTGCTTTTGTGGAAGTCATCCGGATTTCGTTTGCTTTGCTTAGGTTCGGTCCAAAGAAAGCCTGGAAAAATTCGAACAGTGCATGTGGTGGTACGGTGGTAAGAGGCTGACAAGAACGATAAATAAAGAATTTATACGGGTTAAGGAGTGATGCTTTACAAGTCCTGTTGGATAGTTGGTGGGGATATCGAAAGAACAATGATGAGAATAATAATAATAATAATAATAATAATAATAATAAAACAAGTAATACTTTAAATCGGAAAATATGGATTTATCGTTTGCTCCGCTATAGTCCTGCGATCGTCTTAAATTCACAGCATCCACAGTTAACAACAAATAATTCCATGTTATACTCTAGGTGTTGGATGGAGACGTATTGTGAAATAACAAAGTCTACGTGGTTGGGTGCATCGTCACACCGTCTTTGAAATACTGTTAGTGTCGGTGCAGTGACGGCCGATTCTGGGAGAGCATTCCACGGGTGACATATACGAATGGAACAGAAATTTCTGCGGCACTCCAGACGACTGTATTGTTCTGAGGGTTTTAATGAGTGGCCCCTCAGATTTGTATTGCTGCTGAGTTGCAGTAAAGAACGGCACACATGATGTGGGTCCCGCAGAATCAAGCATGCCATAATCAGGTCACCTCGTAGTCTGCGATAGTTTCCACTGAACACCCCCAATCGTTGCAGATGCTCCTGGTATGAAAGATTGCGCATTCCAAATACGTTCTTAGATGCCCGACGTTGTGGCTGCTCCAGTGTATTAAGGTCGTGTTTCAGCCATGGAAAAATCCAGACAGATCAGATCAACGCCCACTCCAACGTCAGTGGACTCTGTCCAACTACTGCGTCCAATTAGTAGATTCGTTTTGTATGAATGCTGTGGACGGAAACGGTGTTGTTCAAGCGTAATATGTTGCAATTTTTCAGATAGTACACCAGTGCATGGGAAACTGCGGATTGCATGACCTTGGAGAGTATAGGAGGATGCGATGCTGGGCGGTAGTTGGAGGGATCCGTTCTGCTTCCACCTATGTGAATCAAGGTTGATATTCCAGGGTTGCGCATGGCGGAAACTTGATTCTGGTCTAAGCAGCGCTGGGAAAACTGAGCTAATGGCCCTACCAGTTGGCTTGCTGCCGCTTCCAGTGCCTCTGTACGAATGGTGTTGACACCCGGCGATCTGTGTTTGCGTAGAGAAGTCAGCGTTTGCAATACAGCCTCCGCGATAAAAGTGATGTGAGTTAGTACTGGCGAGGATGGCAAAGGTTGAATAATCGCTTAGTGGCAAGACACACTGAAACGTGGCGGCATATTGCAATCGCAGTGGGTTTGCTGCTTCCACAACGGTTCTTGTTGGGCCATCAGCAGTTGTGAGTGGAGGAAATGCCTGCCTCACTTTTCCTAGGCCATTGACCTGTTTGTACAGCAGTCTATGATTAGCACTGAAGGATTTGCGATGTTCTGCTGATAGGCGGCTTTGTCTCCTCTTGCCAGTTGAATGCAGTTGTTACCTTGAGTTACGTAGCTGTCGTAAGTTCCTAGTGCTGCAGCTTCTCTGTACACTTGCCATGCTGCGTTGCGTACTGTCATCCATTTTCGGGTTCGAGTTCTTATGAAAGAAACTGATGTACATTTATTACAAACGCTTGTATCTGAAGCCTGTGCAATCAGCTGACGGAATTTTGACGAACTCAACTAGGTGACTTTCAAGGGTTCTTCCGCAAGGAACGACCAAATTGTAACGCTGACGAGCTGGGCTAATCGATCGTAGCTTGTGATGGTTCGCAGTCTCATCGTTCTCATTCACTTATCCTGCATAGCAGACTAAGTTGTAACTGATCACTGCATGATCACTGTGACCCAACGGGCAGCCTAAAACCAACACCTCAATTATATGCTTCTCGTTGGTATGCACGAGATCCAGCACAGATGGCTTGTTACCAGTTCTGAAGCGAGTGGGCAACGTGATATAATTGTAAAGAGTAACATTGGTTATTAGATCTTGTAGATCGGCTTTGAATGGTTCTCCGATCTTGACAGGGGTTTCGACACAATGTAAGTTGAAATCACCCATGATAAGAATATGAGTGTACTTCCGATGTAAACTACATCATTGAGTAGCAGCTATGTGGTAGTCGTTTTCGAGTGCGGAGTTAGGGGGTGGTCCACCAAGACAAAAAGACAAGCGTCCCTGCCTTTTGATTACAAGCAGCCTCATGGTGAGTTGGGGAACTGCGAGTCTGAATACTCCACGGCTTCGCAATGTAAGTTGTTTCGGTAATGGAGGATTACCCCACCTCCTTTTGTGAGCCTATCGTCCCGGACCAGTGAAATGCCCAGTAGTGGAACTTCAGCCTCCTACATTCCCGTGTGCAACAACGTCTCAGTGATACCAATGACATTATATAACATAGAAACTTGGCGATCTTACAGTTCGGACAGTTTAGTAAAAAGCCCCTGAGCATTTGTATACAAGCAGGCCAGTTTCTCGGTATCTAGGTGCTTACAGTGGAGTGAAGAGGTCAAGTGTGGGAGATTGTTGACCGATGGGAGGTCGGCAGTTACTCCTCTTTCTGATGGGATAATGATACAACGTCCGACACTTGATTCGGCCAAGGTGCGTCCCGAGCTTCTTTTAGACCTATGTCAGGGTCAATTAAAGCAGCACTCAAGTTACGCTTCTGACATTCGTCGGTACGCTTTCTGCTTCAAGTGCCTTAATGTTTGAACCGCGCAGAGCTTCTACGACTTTTAACCAAAGTTTAGAGAGAAGGCGTTACCGATTTCTCCGCCATCGATCCAAAACATCCGTTGCTTATTGCTCTGACTGAATCACAAGTTTTAGGATTCTAGGGCCGCACCCTCTATAATTTGTTGGGAGAGGTATCCTGGTGAGCGATAGCGCTACAGTTTTATCCACGAATGAGCCGTCACTGTTCTAAATCGTGCTTTCCGTTCTCTTGAACATCGTTAGAAGGATGTTTTGGCACGCCATGTATGAAGATGGTGTTTAGGCGGTCTTGCTTACTATGTCCCTTTTCGGTGTTGCTTTTTGACTGTCGCTTGCTCTATGGGACAACAGGATAAATGTGTAGCTCACAGGATCCGTGTTTTGGCGCGCTTGCGGAGAGCAAAAGGTCTTCTACGTCGGTGCCGGATCCTAGTATTACTCGAATAAGTCTGGATTCTCCATAGTGTGGCGAGTTCGGATGACGAGTGAGCCGTAATAAGTTTCTGAGCTTCAATTTGACACTCATCGGCATGCACAATGAGTTCCATTGGCCTTGGTCGTCTGATAAATTAGCTTGCAATGTGATGGCAGTAGGTTCAAGGACATTTGAGCATACAATAGCCCGGGCACTGTTGTTGGATCCCTTTTCATTGATCTACCAGGTACGGTACCCGATTTTTCTGACGTGCTGACAAGTGCTGATTGTTTGCTGTTTGTCCCTCTATTCGCTTTAATGCTGTTTATAACCGAAGTGGCCGCAACGGCGGCCTCCCGGCGGACCTTTGCAGCAATATATGCATATGTAACTGAGTTTTCGGGGGGGTTTGTCTCGACAAAAGACACTTGAGCTGCAGATACTGTGGGTTGGTGTTCGCCTGCTTCATCCTTATTAATGCTAGATTTCAGGTCTGGTGGAACTTGCTTAACCATACGTTTCGTTTGGTGCCTGATTTTCGTTGCCGTGAGTATTGTTTGACTCTCGTAGGTGCGGTTAGTTTTCGCTTGGCGTCCTACCAAATTTGGAAGAGGACAACGGAGATGGGAACATGGCTGATTATAGTTCAGGGGAAGCGGATTGTACAGCATTCCGTTGCTTAGATGTCGCTACGCTTCCCTAACGTATACACGCTCCCAGTAAAGTAATCTTAACTTTTATCCTTTGCTCGGTTTTTGCGGTTAACCGGTGGCATTTCTGAGCTAGGATAAGCACGCACTTAACAAGTGGGATGATGGAACACTCAGTACAGAACCAAAGTGTATATTGGGGGCTATTTCGCTCTCGTACCTATTGTTGGGACACATGTGCACATTTGGTATGATGCCATTCCAAACAATGCGCGCAAGCCAGACCGATTTTTACTACTCGACGACATTCTCCTAACCCGCAAATGCCTTTCTCTTGGAACCTCTTCGGTTTCACATTTCTGACATTCAATGTGGTTTCGTTACCTGACACAGTGGGCTGGTTAGCGTTCTGTACTTTTTCAGCTTTGAGAGTGACGCACATCGGTCAGACGAGCGTGGTGGTTGCAAGGTCAAATTACCGGTCGGCGTTGTCGCGCGCTTCATGTGGCGGGTTACGCAGGCGCACTGGTTGACAATGTCACAATGAAGGGCCAGTGACTAGAATCTGCTAACTGAATCTGAACACAGCGCTGAACAGATTGAGAACACAAATTTTTCACAGCTGTGTTGAGGAACACCGGATCGGAATAAGCTTAAGCTTTTCAGGCTGCCTCGAGAATTCCATATCGATTGGTGTCACACAGAGAGGCAATCAGCTCAATGTGATTGAGTTCTCCGCTTGCGCTTAATCACGGATGACAGTCAAAAGGGTTTGTGATGGTACAGGCACTAATCGTAGAAGATGTTTCCACGTAGGGCTGGTAAATCCGATTCGAATGAGCGCACAGTGACCACACTTCGAGAAGATGCAGAGAGAATAGTGGGAAATAATCCAAATAAACCAGGAGCACACACGTCACACGTATGTATGGATGACCTTGATTTGTCAACTGCCTCTGCATCATTACTTGACTGAGGTGTTTCATGGAGTAACTGCGGTTCACCGTAATGGACGGAGTTTGGATGACGGACGAGACGCATCATGCTGTCTGGTTTAGCTTGAACCCCTATTCGTTGACACAAGGAGTCATACTGCTTTTTGTCGGCTAGTATCTTATATTTTATGCAGTTTGCCCCGGATGCATTTACATTAGAACATATAACAGAGAGTTATGGTAGTGTTTCATGTTCTTCTTTTTGGAAGCACCAGTGGCTGCTTTCTTTGCTTGGACAAATTCTGGGGCCTTGAGTCCCGTGGTGATATTGGTAGTAGTAACTCGTTTGGCAGCGGGCAGGGTTACGACGGGAGGTGCCCCCGTCATACGGGTAGAAACAGTGGACGCGTATGTTATCGAGCTTTTAACATTTTTCAGTGTGGCAAATGCTTCTGTTGAATAATGTGGCAAACGCACCGTTACGAGCAGCCGCTGGTGTCGTGGTGGCTAACTCTGGTTCGTCGCTCTTACACTGTTTATTTGGAGCTTGCTGTTGAGCATCGAGTTCGAGGCACTGATTTGTCTGGTTCATGTAGGACAGCTTTCACGGCTGCTGCCTGCTCTACTTTGCAACGTCTACACTAGTAGGCTGAATCCAAACGCTGTCAGTCAAGCTGGTGGTCTGGCAGACATCTATTTGATTGCTGTAGAAAAAATCCAAGATGGCGGACACAGACGGCCTTTGGGCCAATCAGTGAGATCTCCGACAATAACCGGGAAATATCCACCAAACTCGCAGAGATAGAAAAATACACCAAAAGGAAAATATTGGTGCACAATTAACACAACAAAAATACGTATAACACAGTATTCCTGAAGGACAAGTAGAATCCAGCATGGCAAAGCAAAAATCCGCGGCGTCCATGGGTACAGCCAGCAGCCGCTGATTTTTGGATTACTGGTTGGATTCCACTTTTGCTTTAGGATTACTGTGTCATACGTGAATGGTACGTGTGAATTTTGCACCGATGTTTTTCTCTTGTTGTATTTTCCAATCGGTGCAAACATGGTGGACGTTCTCCGGCTAATTTCGGAGTTCTCATTGATTGGCCAAACTGTCTTCTGTGACAGCCAGGTTGGATTTTGCCTGCTGTAATCGGCCATCAAGACCACCACAGCGGTAACCCGAAATGAAGTATTCTGTGCTAATTAAACTTCTGCTAAGGTAGTAAAAGTAGGGTTGACTTTTACAAATGGCACTGACCGGTACCATTCAAAGTGTGTCAAAGTCTATAGCACCGAAATAAAGAAATCTAATAAGTCGTATTCACTTTGGCTCTGCCGAAGTGTATGGTGATTCCACTTGTAAAATGTGTACTAGCGTTGACACAAAAGTACGACAACCTAGGCGCCGAAACTGTGCACCGTTTGAACGCAAAAATTACTTTGCGCGAGCCGGCAATAGCGCATCTTGAACTTCATCCGTCTCCCTCAGCTGCTGTCTCGAAACCAAGGAAATGGGGGTGGAGTTCTCACGGCCACGCAATATTTGTAGCCACAAACCAAGTCGTTATCACGACGATACAAGTATGTCTAGCACCCTGCCCACATCTTCTTATCCAATGTATCGACTAATGCATCATCGGAATACCCAGTCTTCCGATTGGCCACCGAAATCCACCTATACAACCGTTGCTGCTCGGTACGGGGGAAGTGCCACCTCAGTATCCTCACTCAATACAGCTACGAAACAAGTCAAGGACCAGGCGCAACTTGCAGTGACGTCACTATATCCCACGATAACCGTGCTTCCCACATCACAGCAAACCACGGGGAACCAAGTGGCCTTGACACTTATATGCACTCACGTTTCTAAGTCTAAGGCAAACTCCTTAAGGGGTAAACAGCCGGATGGTTTAAAGCAATGGAATTTTCTTTGTGATAACATCGGATTTCAAACCCGTTCGACTAATAGAACACAACGCACTAGATATCCAACCTAGAATCATTGTGGGGTCCCGGCTAATACGAGTAACATTTGGATAAACAGATGATGTCGACACGGTGATTTTGTCAGCATACACCTGCAAACTGAAAACAGTGGGATAGCCATACTTTCGGATTTTCCATGGAGCCAAAGCCAACGGGACAAAAAGAACTCCAACTACCACTACACAGAGGGCAACGACAGAATTATTTTCGTTCATGCCATGCCCGAGCTGCCGACCAGCTACCAACCAGCAACGAAGAAGCCCACCCTCATGACCTAGAAGAATGGCGTTACATCCGTGAATCTCTGTGCAGGCGACGTCATACTTCAGTCGATTACACTGTTACGCGTGTCGCCAAACTACAGAGGCAGTGGCCCGAGGATATTGCCACTAGCGGTGCAGACACATCAGATAGTCATGAAGTTAATCCGTAGCTGGCAGTTACCACTCAAAATACTTCCTTCGGAATTACAATTGAAGAGAATGGCTAGAGAGCCGCAGCTATTCGCAGTTCTCCCGGAAACGGCACCACCCGCGACTCCATATAACCACAACAAAAATTCAGAAACCTGTGCTCTAACAGCCGAAGCTATCGAGAAGGCTGACGAAGCAAGCGCGACCGAAAAGATTACATTAAAGTACATTTTTGTCGAGATTCGGCAATTCACCTAAAAAGATTAGGTGCCGGCCTCTCACCTGTCGGCAAAAATGCACATCACTCATGTGCTCTTAGTCAACAGCTTTTGACATCCGAGAAGCTTTCCTGTATGCACACCAACGCACAAGGCTAATTGAGTAAAAGTTCCGAAATGCGGCTGCGTCCAGAATCAAAAGTCTGCGACCACACCGCTATAACGGAGATATGGTTTCGCCTTGACATAAGTTACATGAAGATCGCACTGCCAGGCGTGTCCAATGTTCGGCACGACCGACCCAGCAACGGTGGAGGGGTGGCTCTGCACTTCCGCCACGACCTGCAATCTGAGCTCATTACGAATCCGGACGGCACAGTAAAAGATTTCCTTAGATGCCGTCCACGTTTAAAAGGCAACTACACTTGCTTAGTAGTGGTCATTTACCGCCCTCCTTACTCCACTTCCGAGATGGACTTCCATCTGACGATTTTAACACACAAGCTCTGGAATCTCAATCAGATCCAGGAGAACAGTTTAAGGTCGATCTATAAGAGGTTATCTTCAGTTACCTGCCCACCCGATTCAGAGAGAACGATAAGCCGTCAATACTGGATCGGATATTCACCAGCAAAGAACTAATAGTCGAGTGGGTGCTCATTGACGTCCCCTTTGGCGGTAGCCATCATTCAGCCCCGCTACTTGAATACATTTGCTATGCAGAATATGCTGTGGAAATTGATGACGCACCGAAAAAGAATTATACACTACGAAATGTTAGCTCGACTAGGTGGGACAGTCCACTGGACCTTCCTGGCAGACAAGGCACCAGCTGGTGCGTGGGAGCATTTTTTTACCCAGTTTAACCTCCTGCTTGCCGAAGCATCAGCAACTAGGACCTTACGCCAGAGAAACGTGGTCTCGTTTCTACGAAGCAGGATACTCAAGGATATAGCGGTGTGAAACCCAGCTTGACATAACTACAAACTCTCCCCGAGCACAGCGAACTGGATGGTCTATGGGATCCAACGTAACCACTGTACTCAGCTTGTTTGCGAGGATAGAATGGCGTACCAGCAGAAGTTGATGATGCGTATGGCCTCAAAGTACAAGCGTCTATATCAATGCGTCAACAGTCTACGTAAAGTGAAACGAGGAATTCCTCATGTCTAAATAGTGGACAGACTGACACGGAGACCGAAAGAGACGGCGAAATCCTGCGCCTACAATATGCTTCAACATTTCACTAGACACATAATTCCATGCAAATGGTTGTTTCATTCCCAAAACTCACATATCCTTCACGGCAGAAGCTGTACTAAAGAGCTGTTATGCGCAAGCACAGCTCTCCTGAAGTTGATAATATACACACGAAATCGCTAGCCGCGGTGGGACAGAGTTTAGCTGAGTCTTTGTCTCCATCATTCCAACACGGTTTTGACAAAATATACGTGCCCGACATGTAGAAACACGAAATGATTACTTCTATTTACAAGGGAGGCAGTCGTTCCAATCCAGCCATCTACCGTCCCAGAATTTTACTACCGGTTCTTTCGAAGGTCATGCGAGCTACTATTTCCGATGCGCTAACCGTCTACCTGGAAAAATCTAACTTCACGCACCGCAGCAACAAGGCTTCCGAAGAAATCCATCGTGCATTACAAATCTACTACTAGCACGATCCAAATGGACTGAAGCAGTGGACTCTGGCACAGAAGTTGATCTAGTCTATCTCCACTTCTCAAAAACGTTTGACCGGTTAGACTATAATATCCTGCTTTTGAAACTCCAAGTCTTTGGTAATGATGATCGTCACCTAATATGGATCAGAATCTTCTTTCTGCACCGGCACCTGGAAGTGTGTGCGTGGATCGCTGTCAGCTCCCATCCGAGTTGAATGCGGAGCACCACAGAGATCGGTACTTGGACTGCAATTATTTTTGACGTATATTAACGATACCACACATCTCATAAACTCGAACTGCCTTTTTCTATCAACGACATCAAGGTCTGGAGGACGAACAATACACCAAACGACATCACACTACTTCAAGGTGATCTGGCCAGGGTATACGCAGTGTCAATCCAGAATCTACTTCAATTTAATGCGGATGCATGTAGCCTACAGCATCAACGGCACCAGTTGGTGTAGTTCGAGAAACTTGGCAACTAGGATCTTCAAACGAATTTTGGCGAGAAGGATGTGGTTTTTTGTCCAGGTCGACCTTAAACGTTAGAAGCAGACTGCAACGCCATCAAGAAGTGGTATCTAACAGGTGGGCTTTCTAAGGCGTGCATTCTAATGATTTTGCCCAAAGATTTCTCCAAAAGTTCTCGACTCATACATATGGCGACATGAGCAATACGCAATACAGATCTGACAGCCATGGCGAAGGAGTCTTCTCATCGCCTTGGAGATACACTAACGCCGAGCAGCGTAAAATGTCAAATGTCCGTTTAAGTGACCGTACGAACGAAGGCTACAAGTGCTTGGGGACTTCAGCGGACAGTATCGGCTATTGCCCGGAGACCACATTTTGACTTACCAGATTTTGAGAGATTCTAACCACACGTGCCGCCATTTACTACAGCTCAGTAACAACAGCAATTTGAGAGGCCACCAACTCAAGCTGGCAAAGCAGCAGCGTCATTTGGAATGACGACTGAATTTATTTTCTTACGCATTTCTTAATCGTGGAATGCCCTACCGTCATATGCCCTACTGTCATTTGTGCTCCAAGGCTGGCAGATTTCAAAACGCCAATAGACTGTTCACTTATTTCGCGGCACCACCTTATATGATCTATTGCCCATGGATAAACACAAGCATCTGTAAGAGATTTCACTAGCAGTCCCAGATTTCGTTCTACTTTTGTGCCTCCTGTATATGTACACCAGGAGGAGACACGATTTTTATCAACATCCACTTTGCGGTCATTCCTTATCGATTTAACTTGGATTCACTGTTTATACTACGTATAATTCAGTAGGTTCACCGGTGTAAACCTGCTTTTGCTGACAATTATTTTTAATATTTTGAATTTTCATCATAACCATCCTACGGGATCCGTTAAGCATTAGCTTTTTACCTATACAAAGCCCTTGTTCCATTGTTCCATCATTTTATGCGATTGCCTCGGCCTTGTTTGTAAAGGGATAATATCAGCAGTGAACTGCATAGATGATCATTCTCAGTCAGTAACTATTATGGGAGGATGAGACCTCCTCGAAGTCTTCAGTCTTCTGAGGAGAACATACCGAGCAAACGTAGGCGCAGTTCGTAACTGAGACCGGGTAACCCATCTGTTGCCCTAGTAGTTCTTCTTTGGAGTTGCTCTAAAAGAGGGATATCTTGTTTTAACCATGGACACCAAGCCTAAACTGCATACTCAACCTGGGGACGAATATACGAATTAATCTGCAGTTGTACTAGCTGGCGCTCAATGGTGCCGAGGGTTCGCATTGGAGCGAGTTGCCAAGACCTACTTGAATAATGATGCCTAAGTCGCATGCATTGGTTACGTGTTGCAAGACGTGTTCCCCCGAAAGCTGTGTGTTGAGCAAGCTGCTACGAACCGCCAGCAGGTGGCAGTTTGCAGAGTGCATTGGGAGCTGGTTCTTTCCGACCATTCGTTAATCCGGTCCAGATCGTCCTGGAGATAAGCAAGTTCGGATGCTGAACGAATTTCTCTCCATGTTTTAGCATCATCTACAACTATATGCGTCGGAGATAGAATATTTGGTGGCAGGTATTGAAGTGGACTAGAAACAATAGAGGACCGAGCACGGATCCTTTCGGCACACCACTGGAGACGCACAGTCTTTCGCAATGAGTGTCGACTATTCTTACTGTTCTGTCATGTAAGTACCCTTCTAATCAGTTGAGTAAAGTACCACTGACAACCTGGGCAGCAAGCTTTTGGAGGAGAACAAAGTGACTGACTCAGTCGAATGTCTTAGATATGTCTAAGTAAACCACATCTAAATGGAGTCTTTCATCAGCAGATTTGTGAGGCAAGATCGTCTGTTTCTGACACAATGCTAGCCAGTAGGAATTATTGGCAGCATTACAAAATATCGCGTCAGTACATTTGCAATTATCGATGCAAGCAAGTTTTATAAAACAGAAGTAAGCTAACTGGTCAGTAGTTGGCAGACTCCGATCGCGTACCTCCTTTGTGTACAGGGTTGATGAGTCCAATCAGATCGGAGTGTTTGGGAGTTAAGCAGACCTTAGAAATAAGGTGTAGTAGGTAGTGCCATGATAGGAGCAAGGATTCCAAGTCAATAATCAATAAGTCAACAACAGCAGTACATCAGACACTTGAACTGATCCTTCGCTGCCATACAACCCCGATAACTTGTGGAATAACGAAAAATAAGAGGGATAGAAGGGAGATTTACCGGAAAACCTTATTGCCCTAAGCAAACATTCAGGGTCAAGGCGCCTACACCTTGTGTCAACAACATACCGTGACAAACAGTTGGCTATCGTGTAAAGATAAGGCCGCATCGGTGAAACCGCTTCCTTGTGGCTTTCACTGCTTTGCGTCATAACCAACCATTACCCCGCAGATTACTCAGCACCAACACACTTTAAACAGGCGGTCAGACTAGGATACCATAGTAGACGCGCGACTGGTGTCGACTGCGAACTATGTCCTCTGAAGTCGTGAGCCAGCACAGAGCGGGTCATTTGGACTACAGCCTGCAAGGCGAGACGGACCGACAGGACCCAGTTTGTTCGTCAGCGGCTTCATTTCCCGCTGCCAAGTCAACTTGCGTCCACCTCAAGCATTGGGACACCCTACACCTGGTAGACTACACATGGCCATCCTATGCAAGGGGGTGACCAGGCATACGAAGTACTTGCCCAAGCCATCTTAACTTATTTAGCGGAGTCTGTTGTTCTAAGGAACTGGCTTGGTTATCCCTGGCTAGTATTGGCCTACTCACATCATCGTTGCGGACACGCTGGTACCACCCCGACATCAGCAACGCTCCCAAGACTGCGATAAGCAAAGAGTTGAAGGGTCTCAGTTCTTCAAATCAAAGGGGCTAAATTTCACACGCATGCAGTAAGACTACGCTCACAGTGTCCTTGTAAATACGGTCTTTTAAACAGGGCGAGCTCCTTTCTGTCGCCAAGGATACCACAAGTGCAAGAAGAAAGTTCTGGCCTGTGCAATGCGTGAACTGACTTCAGTTTCTAAGCGCCCATTGTTTCTGATGGAGCTGCCAATGTAAGTGAAACGATCAACCAACTCGAATTCCTCGTTAGCAAGACTCAAGAGATCATCAACTGGTTGGTGGACCTGCAGCAACAGTTTACACTTTGAAGGTGTGAAGCGCATACTAAATAATGGGACCACTCTAGGGAGATTATTCAGGGTTGTTTGTGTCGTCGAAACATCATGGAAAAGGAAGACGTTATCATTCGCATAATCAAGATCAGCTTATTTTTCACCAGGCTGGACCTCAACGTCTACATCGCGAGATCGCTCAAGGGAATTCTCCATGATAGAGTTCACAACGAAATTGAACAAAAATGGGAAATCGGACAACTCTGACGAACCTTACTTGGGGTCGGAAAGCTTTCCGGCCAGCCACTGTAGACCCTGACGCTGTCTGTAGTAGTATGCAGCAAGTAGAATATTCAAATATTTCATGGGAACACACTACAACGCAAGTATTTCAAAAAGAATGCATCGATCGACTGAGTTGAACACACTTCGAAGTCCAGGAACACGGCTATTGTCGGTCTGCGGTATGCATGGCACTGCTCTAGCACCTGCCGCAAAGTGAATATATGATCTTTACAGCCACGTCCTGGGCGTTAACCTGCCTGCTCTTCCCTAATGCGAGATTCCCAATCCACAGTGAGTCGACGAACGAGAATCGAGGCCAGTAATTTTTTCACAACCGAAGTTAGGCTAATACTGCTGTGGTTATTAAGGTCTGTGTGACTGTCCTACTTGTATATTGCCACCATAATCGGTTCATTCCAGCTAGCCGAGACCTGCCCTATGTTCCAGACATCTTCGTATAGGGAGCTCAGTGTATTGCGGAGTACTCCATCTCTATTTTCAAATAGCGCAAATGTGAGGGATTCCTGACAAGCAGCACGAAAATGATTGAGGGGTGCGATCGTATTTCGGACCTCGGCCTCCGACGGAAGCTCTAAACTAAACGGCCATGGCTAATACTGCATCACGTGCGTTGGAAAGAGGTCGGCAGCATGTGGCCAACGGAACTTATTTTGAAAGTGTTCCGTCCGACGAGCCATACAGCGCTCCTTATTGTGAATCAGTGCACCCACGCTGTCTCGGATCGTCTCACTGATGCCCGGTTTCCTGAGACCGTTTGTGCGGATCGGCTGCAAAAATTTGTGATATTTTACTATCGCTCTCGCCTCCTCCAATTATTGCGCACGTTTAATCCACCAGGTTTCATTGCAGCACTTAGGCTCCGTTTTAGTTCGGACCTAATCGTCCGTCTAAATTACGTTGTGCTTAGTGCCAACTGGAAGATTACTTCAAGGTTCCAATAAGTTCCCCTACCTCTCGGATATACAGTGACTGGTACCGTTACCATTATTAGTACCACAAGCAGATGCAGATACCAAAATCCTATTCTACTGAAACGCAGTGTCGTTAGGACAAGACAGCGAAACTTTGGTACTCAGTGTGTCTTGATATCATTGCCTGACCGAGGGCTGAGACAATTTCTCAGTTGCCAGTCAGAGGAGACGTTTGGTGTGCCTCCCAATAAAGTTCATGGTAAAACAATAGCGTACCAAGGCATGATCAGAGTCGACATAGGAATTCCAGAACGAGCGGCAATCCAGGATGGAACCACACCAACTGCAGCTTATGACAACGGGATCTATTTTGATCCATTGCTGGCCAGCTACAGGAGAAAGCCAAGTGGGAATCCTGCGCCTGCTATCTAAAAACGGTGCTACTAAGAAACAACTGGTGCGCCGCACACAGTTGCAACAGACACTCGCCATTGTCAGTTCGTTCGGAGTTAAGCCCATATTTAGCATCTAGCTGAGCTTCTGAAGAGTCCAGCCGACCGGCTTGTGCGTTCATATCCCATGCAAGTAAGTTGATAGCTGAATTACTGGCATTCCGTAATAGCCCTCTCAGTTTGTCCTAGAATATGTTCTTGGCGGCATCAAAACTGCAGTCGGTGGCAGCGTAAGCGGAAATCGTAAACAAACAGCATTTTGCATTACTTCGAGAAGCAATCTTAGTTGAGGTCGTCAAATGGGCTGCACCCAAACGGCTGTTCATCGAAAGGCAGTTAACCAACGATGGCTCAGCCATAAAGTTGAGAATGATACCTACCCCAGCTTGAACCATGGGTGCTGCATTAGCGTCTCTGGATGCGTCCAACCAATAGCGAGTGCATAAGCCTGGTGCAGTTAACTCAACAACTCCAGCAGAGTAATTGATCCTAGTTTCGGGCACACAGCATACTTCATTACCCAGTGTGTCCAACGTGCATACGAATGCAGCCTGTTGACCTATTTGCCATAGAGTGCGAAACTGAACGACGCTAGAGCAACGGGACAACGTGAACTTATAAGGGGCGGTTGCTGCTAGACTTCACATGGTTGTTGCGGGAAGGTGGCTGCAGATGGTTCTACTCCAGTGGCACTTCGGCTGCTGTCAATTAAGCTAGGAATTATGGAAGGAAGGTAAGTAATTGAGGTCCGGTTAGCAGTAAGAGAAACAGGTGGAAAAGAAAAATCGGAGGCGCCAGCAGTAACATGTTTTCGCTTATCTGCCCTGCTGTATGCAGCAGATAAGCTGACCCTTGACAATCTGCTGGACGGCCGATGCAGGATGTAGTTAGAGTGTAGAGAAATTGTCATAGTATTATGTGGGCTGAGCTCCTAACAGGGCGCTCAGACCTAGAGTCCTGAACCAAAGCTTTTGGTTCAAACTCTGTCTGCATGGCAGCAACGAGGTGAGAATGATTTAGTTTTACTGAAATGGACGCTATCCAGTTGCAACCCCTAAGTTGGAAGACCAGGAGACTGAATCTGTCTAACCTCTAATCATTGATCAAGCTGGTAAGGGTAACTCTCAGGGGGCCCGCAGGCACCACTCAGTATAGCTCAATGGTCAAAGAGACGTCAACCGTCGCACTAGGTTAGGCTCCAGCCTCGTTGCGAATAGCTTTCCAAGTACCTTTGGTTAAAGCTTGTCGATTTCTGGGGCACTGTTTTCCCGGAGCGACTGGAATTTGCTTGAGAGCTTATGGAGTAGAGGTGACACTGGATAAGCCGACGACATCTGCTGGGAGTTGACATGGTGAGGGTGTCATAACTTTTTCAGCCACTAAAGTTAATGCAGGTGTTCAACGTTCGCGGTAGCGACAGTTTTAGTCGTTAGACCACTAGCCGTCTTGTGCGGTGGTATTCCAGGCTAACCATTAGTTTGCTATTTACATACCTGTACAGCAGTTTGGTGTTACTCGTAAACTTGCGTAACATTGTCTCATGCCATTCGTAGTTGTTGATTCAAATGAGTGATGTGCAGTAGTTATTGACTGGTGTGTATTTCTGCATGTGGTATCACATGGACTTAGTGCATGTCACCTCAAAATCTCATCTCTCCTGTTGATTCATTTACGTATTCTGCTTCGAATCCAGATATAGGTCTGGCGCAATGCTAGTAACGGTACAACTTTGCGGCTGTTGGTACCACACAGTTAATTTTTGTTTTCACCTCATTCAATGCATCATTTGCCGAACCTTGCGGCTGGAGGTCCCAGTCAACGGTTGTCGCTAGATGGTGAAGCTTGAAATAGTCTGCAATAATTCATGTGTTCGAACGCAAGGAGCGTCGATCTACATGATGGTTCAAAATGGGACACTGCTGCTATTGTAGGTACACTGACGTTGCCCATTATAAGATAGTGCGAGTAACTTTTTAAAACGGTATACTGGAGAGCGTTTAACAGAGTGTTGTCGATGTCTGTTGACGAGTTCGGTGGCCTGTAGATAACCACTAATTGGCAAACATCGCGCGTCTTCTGTGCTCCAGAATCTCGACCTGCTAGCTGAAATCAGTAAAATTTTGCGTCGGGAATAGCAAGGGAGTGTTCGGTTAGGGCCTCACATTTCGGGTAATCTCGATACTCTATAGCAACACCGTCACCACGAGATGGACAATCATTCCGAATAACGGACTTTTACTGAGTCCAATCTCCGGAGCAAGTATGCCGTTTGAAAGGTAAGTTTTAGTAATTGCTATCAGCCACCAAGTTGTTGTTTCATGTCGATGATACAGAAACAGTAACTTAGAATACAACTCCTGAGGGTTGGTGTACCAGCGTCGTATTTATTGACGTATTCGGAGCTCGGTTCGCTGTGTGACTGGCATAGTAGTGCCGGTTTGTAAAAGTTTGTTGAAACGGGGGTTGTACAATTGGCTGATCTGAGATACGCACAAATGAATCCGGCTTATCTGTATCTGTGGTTCGTACAAATTGAACGTATGGTCTTAACAGAAAATATAATGTCAAAGGTTTTCTGCCGTCACGCAACGCATGGATCGCCAATGATAACATTGCGGACACAGTAAAGGAAAAATTAAACATTAACGGCAAGCCGCCTTGGCAGCTTCTGGAGGCAAGTAGACGAGTGACGCCAAAAGCCACGAATTTTGCGAGTCATAGAGTTATGTGAAGCACTGATATCATTCGAGGTGGTGTTTTGCCTGTCATCGTTATCGCCATGCTCCGATTCTGCAACATGAATCAGCACCGAATTCTTCATCTCATTCACGATTTACGCGCTTGTATTGGATTTCCGCTACTGTATTTCTGACAATCGAGGACACCGAAAAAAGAGTTCACCACACCATTTAAGAATATATTCCATCAAAAAGGAAGTCCAGCTCCTCCTTAAGAATATTCAGCTAAATCTATCAGCAAATCAAGTTGGATCTAAAGCGGCGCACACGCACAAATGCGTGCCCGTCGTCTTGACCAATTGCAAATCAGTGCAGAAATACTCAGAACAGCTGCATCGGTTGGTGCAGTGGTGAGGCTTTGCAATCAGCCAAAAAACCACGTGATGCACACACGGACATGAAAACCACACATGCGCTCAGTCACTGTAGGATGCGGTGCGGACTGGCACGTGGCATCTACGGATGGTTGAGGAAGTACTGTAACTCCCTCTTACTCACTTGTGCGACATCAAGACACACAACACCGAACAGCGCGGGCCGGAGATATTCCATCCGCGTTCACATTGCTCACTGTTGCACGCAGACGACCGGATGTGAAATGTGCTCCACAATGAGACAGTATCGATTGCCTTCACTGAAGATAGCTGCATGCAAGCTAGCAGCAAGGTCCGTCAACCTTAACTGGTTAGCGGTGTCTACGTGTGATCGATTGTAGATAATATTCCCTAGCTGAAATAATGCGTGCGGTGCTTCACTACGCGCTATCATGGAACAATGCGTTAGTAATCGGTGGGTGTGGCCGAATTACCTGTTAACTGCAGTTGATCGGCCTCAATGATGAGGTTAGCATCTGCATCTGCACAACCATGCATGATGTACGGAAGTGAGCTTTGCGGAGGTGTACCGCGTCAATTGTGATAACGTTACCGGGTTAGTAACAGTTTGCAGCTGCTAGTCTATAAGCAATCGTTAGTATATTGCAGCCGTTGACATGGTGAACGAATACGTTTGTAAAGAAGTGTCATGAGTTCATGGGAAACGAAGATGAAACGATGATCTATGTGAACGTTAACGCACTCCTCACCAAGGTGCCAAAATGCGACGCACTGCGTATGGTGAAATGCTGTTTGACCGAAGAGATTAACCTAGGGAGTGGCCGAAGCTTAAGGTGGTTGAAACAATCGACATTGCGCTGTATATTGTTTTAGCTCGGGTTTCAGTCGGAAATAAGCACTCAAGAACATGGTGTTATCATCAGATCATCAATGCACCCTATTTTGTACATAATACTGGCAAACTCCAGTAAATGTTCAAAGGTTGTTGGTCTCAAGTAGATGGCATATTTTGAACATGAAAGTGGGTAAGAAAAGCTAGTTTTTGAGGAATCTGTAATTGCTCACCATGGAGTTGCACATCGACATTCCTTGATTGCTATGTTTGCAAGAATGATTAGCTTCCAAACCGATATTTCGTCAACCGGCGGACAGAGATGGGACACAGCAGTACAATTCCGATGTCTGTGTTTCACAGCTAAAGCCATGTGCACAGAGAAGAAATTTGGGAACGCCGCTTGCAAGTAGATGGTAATGTATTTGCTGAATAGTGGACGCCCGAAATCGTTAGTGTAACACCCGTTTCACCATATTCTAAAACCGCATTGAATATATATGGCGGAATGGATTGGAACGACAAGAATATTTTAGGTAGAGGGAAGTTCCTTTTCATTTCCGACTGTATTAACCAAGGAATAAGATTCGGTATCTGTTCAACAGTGGTGTACCTGAAAGACACACTTGTCGTAGGTAAGATGACTAACTGCGTTCACAAACGTATTCGCAACAACTGTGAATATGTGTGTATAGGACATACCGTGAGCAAACTGCACACAACACTGCTAGAACACCTGAGGCGCAAGTCATGGCGACGTCAAAGTTTAATGCTCTACTATGAGATTCAGCGGTGGCGACGCACGTGTTAGGTACAATGCATGTAAGGTGGCCAGATTATTCGTGAGCCAAAGCGAGGTGCTTCCAGATTTCTTGCGCGCCAAAACCGGGGCACTCAACCTACCCCCGTTTATTTCTGCATATGCTGACCGGACAACAAATTAAAAAGATATTTCTACATTTATTGCTTCAATGTAATAACAAAAGTACTTATGTTATTAATCAGTACAACGGCTGCGC
Source organism: Dicrocoelium dendriticum (assembly GCA_944474145.2). Lineage (NCBI taxonomy): Eukaryota > Metazoa > Platyhelminthes > Trematoda > Plagiorchiida > Dicrocoeliidae > Dicrocoelium > Dicrocoelium dendriticum. The sequence continues at coordinate 10,801,323 of OX104067.1, read as the reverse complement.
TACTGAAGTTATAAATAAATAAATAAATAGTATATCCTCGATAGAAGGAGGCAACCAGGTGAAGACATGATCAAATATACCTACAAGCATGGTTGCTTTGGAACATTAAAACGTGTTGTTAAAATAAAGTAAAACTAAAATTTTCGTAGTATACACACTTGCGAAGTTCGTCGGATAATAGTGGGATCCAGCAACATTATGGCGCTTGTTCGCGAAAAAATCCAGGGTACGACTATGGTGGCAATTTCAACGTTCGTCGTGATTTCGCCATGTTGTAATACATGGTTTCCTGAGCGCAGCCGAGAAGTAACATGTCGGTACATGTGTTTCAGATTAAAAGTTGATGGGGCTGCTGGACATAATATTATCTGTACCCAGAGTTATCGAGCGATACTGAAATAAAAGAGAAGGAAATGTTTTATTCTCGACAGTGCGTGACACGCCTGATCGCGCTTGTTCATTGTGATACAACAAGGACTGGTTAATGTAAAAGGGACACAAGTTTAATGTAATATATGCTGGGCTCCATGTGTTAAATGTGCATGAATGCATGTAGGTAAAAACTAGTGTTGTTGCGTTGTGGATACAATTGGTTACATTTTATTTATTTATTAATTGTTCTGCGTACTTGAAAATCTTCTCCCAACTTACACACGTCGCTTATGCAAATTGTGGCAAACTTGCATAATTTTATCGCGTGGTATTTTTTAAATAAATTCATCAACCGTTAGACAAGCGTTAGGTCAAAAAGTGCAACGGACGAGTTGTCAGAAGGATAAGGGATATTTGAGACAGAATGATAGGAAGAAACGAATGCAGAGAAAGCTTACATTCGTACCAATGGCTAAGGCGCATATAACAAAATTATGCTCATAGAATAACACAGTAAACTAGGCGGGAAAGCGGGGCATAAATCGAGAATGCTTTACTCAAAACCTACGTCTTCATTGTAACAAGTTCGCCGTCGCGAGTGACTATTCTGAACCTTAAATATTGGATTTCATTTATTCACTATTAGTGATATCAGCAAACATAGTCCATTGCAATGCTAAGCATTCCCCAGAAATGGTTCCTAATAGATGTAGATGAAAGAGATTAAGAAGTATATGAAGTGATTATTTTTAACATATCCGGTCATAATCCTTGCTCTAAAATACTGCCAATCAGAATAATTTGCGTGACGCTGGCTAACAGACTAGCTGAAGGGTATGTGCGAAAAGTTAGTAAGTGATAAGCTATGCAAATACCGTCCGTGAGTCTCTCTATGGGTCATCCAGTTTACCGTATTTAGATGAGTTGACTAAGCACCATATAATTGGTCTGATCTAACGCGGATAATGCAGACCGTTGTTCCAAGTAATGAAACAGTGAGGTGTCAAGTGTGTCAGAGAGCTCAAAATTAGACTATGCCGCTAAAACCGATGTAGTGACATCCTTGAGAACAAGACAGAATAACAAAAATGGCTTTATTTATAACACCAGACCAGCCGGCTCATGGATAACAATCGTACTATCAGTTTTGACACCCGAACGGGCATACAGTAATGTGCACACGAAATATGTTAATTGGCATGAGACGTAGATTTCTATCATTAGCTTACAACCATTCAACTATTGGAAGACGGATTTTAACGGGCTAGTCCAAGCTGAAAGTCAGACTGATTGGACACTACCACATGATGCGTCACTTGAGACTTGTTGGTCATTAATGAAGGGGAAGCTTCACTCGCTCTCTACTCGGTTCGTTCCCCTTAAGTATTCAAAAATCGGACCTGTTAAACCGCATTGGTTTGATACGGAATATAGACAGTTAGCGCGACGGCGTCGCAAACTTTGGGATAGATACATCAGCTCGGGTTGTGATGAAGATTACGCGGTGTACAAGAAACTGGGTAACTTATGTAACGCCGCAAAGATCAAGAAACGCCGGCAGTTCGAAGAGGAGCTGGCATCCTCGGCCACAACTGCACCCAAGCGAATATTTGCTTACTTGAAACGTCAACTGAAACCTGGGGACGACCTACCGGACTTAGAGAGCTTAGACGGGAAAGCACTCATTTCAAGCGCGGAGCGCGCGGACGCCCTGGCTGCGCACTTCGTCACTGTATTTTCCAGTAAACCGACGGCGGTTTCAGTACCGCCACAGGTTGCGCCAGTCTTGCTCGACAGCCTACAATATGATGCAGTCGAAGTGTATCAGCTACTCGTCAACCTCGATGGTGCAAAGCCCCCCGGACCAGACGGACTTCACCCACTAATACTCAAGTCCCTATCGATTATCATCTCACCAGCCGTGACAAACCTTTTCAATAAATCGCTCTCTGAAGATTCTGTCCTCAACGATTGGAAATGCTCGATAGTGAGAACGCTTCCCAAGGGTGGTGATCCGAGTAAAATAGAGAACTATAGACCGATCTGTTTGACTTCGGTATTATCCAAAGTGCTCGAGAAGGTTGTGAAAAAGTGTCTGCTATCGTTCTTCGAATCGATGGACGTATTGACGCCAGCGCAACACGACTTTACGAAAGGGCGATCCTGCATCACCAACTTGATGTACGCAAACCACCAGTGGGTACGAGCTCTCAACGAACGGAAGGATGTTGACGTGGTGTACATCGACTTTAGTAAGGCGTTTGACAGAGTTAACCACGAGGTACTCCTTGGTAAACTGAGGACATACGGAATCGGTGGCACGTTACTTCAGTGGTTACACGAGTTTATTGTGGGACGAAAGTTTAGAGTACAGGTCAATGACTACCTGACAGACTGGTTCCCATCGACTAGTGGTGTGCCTCAAGGAACTGTACTTGGGCCAGTATTATTTCTTATTCATATCAACGATCTTCCGCAGCAGCTCCAGTCACCATGTGCCCTGTTTGCAGATGATTTGAAAATCTGGAGGATCATTGAGAACCAGGACGACTGCGCTCGCCTCCAGCATGACTTAGAGCGACTGTCAACGTGGTCCACTGAAATGCAACTCCCTCTTAACGCAAGCAAGTCGGAGTTCATCAGTATCACCAGACGCCCAGCCACTCGACCATACACCTTGGACGGCCAGTTGCTCCATCCCAACACATCTGTCAGAGACTTAGGAGTTCTCTCACGACATGCTATGAGATCACTAGAAAATACAGAAAAATTGTACCGTGCGGCACTTCGTATGCTCTGGGCATTAAGGCGCAGTTTCTCCACATGATCCGAAGAAACCGTCCCTCGTCTATTCACCTCGCTCATTAGACCAATCCTTGAATACGGTGCCCCAGCTTATCATCCGATAACCCAATGGGAAACTGAAAAGCTGGAGAAAATACAGCATATCGCAACTAGAATGATACCTAGTCTACAAAAGCTTCCGTATGAAAAACGTTGTGAAAGGCTCGGACTCTACACACTATCCTATCGCCGAGTAAGAATTGACATTATGACCCATCGAGTACTACATTTACATCACTTCCCCATACTGCGGCCAATATTTCACCTGCGGGAACCCTGTAACACCAGAGGACACCGTTACAAACTCAGGGTCCCCAGCATGAACAAACTATCACATCAGATTTGTATCGAACGAAAAATCGTAAACCTATGGAATACACTACCCGAAGGATTATTAGAGGTCGATTCTGTGAAGTGTTTTAAAATGCGTGTCGACGATTATTTCGGAAAACTGTGCTTTTGTGAAACGATGCACATACAATGCCAAAAGAAGACAATGTATGCCCGGAAATAATGACACCAACACAAATTCCTAACCGAACACAGATAAACGATTAACGGACTAGACACAACTGCTGATGATTCACAACTAAATGTTTTTGATTTTTCGTAATTCGATAGAGTTGTACAGAAATCTGTCTACTTGCTCTTAACTACAGTCTCAGTCTCAACCATGAAAAAGGATGAAGCTGTAATTTCGCAATTCACTTTTAAACCATCGTTTTGAGGAAGCGCATTTTCCTAGTTCATAGTTTTGCTTAACTTGCTTAAAGAATGAACAGGCTAAAGAAAACTTATTGTCAAGGCGGTACAACAATTGCTGGAGCAGGTGAATCAGACGGAAGTATAGGCGAATGTGGTCCGCATACAGCATCGTTAGCCATACGAGTAAGGAAAAATAATGCACAACTCTAAAAGCCATATCTCACAATATTCCGTTTTATTTCAGCTCACTTGCATAGTACTTTGGATTTCACTAGTGTAAAATAGACAAAGAGCACGAGGCATTTCGAAGACCTACTTACAAGACATTCTGACCATGTCAAGTATACTGGACACCAAACAGTACATTCCGTCAGTACAGATAAATACATGTGTAATTTCTACTTCGTTAAGCACAAAACTCAAGTTAGCAAGTTCAGCAGCTGGTTTGTAGTTTCATCTAGATATGCAGACAATTAAATTACCACTGCATACCAGAAGTGTCTCTGCTTTTTTCACCGAGATATTTCCTACTTGTGTTGAGCTGAAGTTTTCTAATCTGGAGATCTCGGAACAAGTGCGTGTACTTTGCATCGTATTCCACACACAAGCTGCACTTACAACTGATACCGTTTAGATGTCTGGTCACGTTACTCGTTCGCAAACTGACAGTTCAGTAAGAATCAGTTTGCTACTTCGAAGGAGGTGTAGGATGTTACTCAAATACTAGTCGCAAGATGTGTCACATAAGAGGTGTGCCGAGTACGGAACTAGGGAGAATAACTTTAGATCGTCTGGACCCAAAGCGTATTGACGGAAGATACAAAGAATTCCGGGCAGGTAGGCAGAAGCAGACAATAGTATGCGGCATGACTAACCGAAAGGGCAAGTGTTGTGTGTGTACAAAACGCTAAACAGTCAGAATAGATAAAGAAGAATAAATACTAATGCCACAAAACTTGAAAGCGTGCATGATTCACGTTCACTTCGAGCTCAAGAACGCCATGCAAGTGGTGTAAAGCATCTGCAAGTGGAATGTTGAGTTTATTTAACATAAAAGTAAAGGTTGTGTAGTATGTTCCACAACTCGGATGCGCGATTATACCTTGTCTCGCATCGTTCCCCCAAATTTTTGCATCATCATCATCATCATCATCATCATACACGTTAGCTAGAGGTGGGGAACACCTCAGCTACTGTGCCGCAATACAAAGAGAAAAAAAGGAGAGAAAAATCAACTGGTGCAAGCTGGCTGAGCTAAAGGTAACGGATGGGCATCGTTCCGGTAAGCTACCAGCCCGCTGCTGTGCACCCAAAAAGAAAAAAAAACAATTATGCAAGATTATATAGAGCTAAATAATGAGATCGTGGTTGGAGGGGGAGGCTAAGAGGGATGGGGTGGGACAAAGAAACTCAGAGCACGAACGCCACTGAGGTCGGCTCCTAGCCATATCAGCAAGTGTGTCCAACCAAACGTGTTCATCGTCCTTTGGACCCCAACCAGGGAGCCGAGACGCTGCAACCGAGGCCAGCTCAGAAGTGAGGGCCTTCATTCCTCTGGACCAAGTCATCGCTTGGCCACCCCTCCTCTTCTTCCATCCACACCCCCTGCGCGCAAACAACACACGTCGCGGAAGTCGGTGGGCTGGCATGCGTAACACGTGGCCGAGCCATCGGAGCCTGATGCGTGAAATAACGGTGCTGAGCGGTTCAGTTCCTTTTCCTGTGCCATAAACAAGGCGTTGAACACGCTCGTTGCTCACGCGGTGTTCCCACCAGATGTGAGCTAAATTACGAAGGCACCGGTGGTCGAACGTAACTAGCCTCTTCAGGTCCGCTGCTTTAAGTGGCCAGGTTTCACAACCGTACAGTAGGGTCGAACGTACTGCTGCATTGTACACTCTACCCTTCAGGGCAAGAGTGATGTCGCGCCGGCGCCATAAGTGGCGAAGGTTAGCAAAAGCGCCCCGAGCTTTTGCTATACGATTCGTGATTTCATCTTCAATCCCACGGGCGCTGATACAACTTCACAGGTAGTTGAATTTTTGAACGACTTCTAGCTGATCCCCACCAAGGGTCGGCGTAGGAGGCGGTCCAGACTAATCTTGGAGAAACGCTTTGCACTTCGAGGGCGCGAAGCAAAGCCCGAAGTGACGGACAGCTAGTGCTAATCTGTCCAGTGCCGCTTGGCACGTTTGTGAGCTGTCACAGATCAGGGCAATATCATCAGCATACTCTAAATCAAGAAGTCGTTCTCCTGGGAGTAGCTCCACACCTTCTAAGTCGTGTCCTGTAAACGCGATTTCCATGACTTCGTCAACAGCGAAGTTGAAGAGGAAAGGTGACAGCGGGCATCCTGGTCTCACGCCGCTGGAGATATTAAAGGGCGACGACAACCTGCCGTAAGCCCACACTCTGCCCGAGCTACGCGCATATAATGCTCGGATAATGTTCACATATTTCTCAGGTACACCTTTCCTGAGTAGACAGTCCCAAAGTGCATGTCTATCCAACGAATCGAATGCACCTTTGATATCGAGGAACACGACAACGGTGGGCCGCCAATATATGTGACGGTGCTCCAACAACTGACGCAAAGTGAAGATGTGGTCAATGCAGCTACGACCTCGGCGAAATCCAGCTTGCTCTTCGCGAATGTGGCTTTCACGAGTGCCAATCAGTCTGTGCAGGATGACAGAGACAAGCAATTTAGAGGCGATGGAGATCAGACTGATTCCTCTATGGCTGCCGCATTCCGATCGTGAGCCTCCTTTGAAAATTGGGACCATGATGGACCGGCTCCAATCGGTTGGGACAGTTTCCTGCTCCCACAGTTTGACTAGTAACTCGTGTAAATCATCCACAAGAGCAGGTCCTCCGAATTTGAAGAGGGCTGGAGGAAGGTCATCAGGTCCCGCGGCTTTGTTCAACTTCAAGAGTCCGATCCCATGTTCGACTTCTGAGCGAGAGGGTGGATCCAAAGGAACAGCCCACGGAGCAGGGCGATTACTGGTCGGCGAGAAATCTAACAATTCCGACCGATGAAATTGCCTTTCAAAGTGCTCAGCCCAACGCTCCAAGCGTTTTGATAAGTTGTGGATAGGCTGTCCACTCACGTCACGTATAGTTTCACTAACACCAGGTCTCCTGCTGCCCGTTTCCCGTATCAGACGGAATAACTCACGATGGTTACCAAGGGCAGCGGCCATTTCCATCGCTGTTGCACGACGAGACCACCAGGATTCGCGGTCTCTCTTCAGGCTAGCACGGAGTTCCGCCCGGAGCTCTTTTCGAGTTTCATTGTGTTCGCTTCCAGCCGGAATATGCCGGCGAGCATCTATAAATTCCAGAGACTGTGAAGAGACCCAATGTTCATGTTGGCGATTAGACATACCACATGAGGATTTGCCTGCTGCTAGTAAGGCTTGTTGCATATGAGACCAGTGAGCTTCAATTGCATCAAGTGAGCGTTTATCCAACTCGGATGACAGCGTAATTTGATAGGCGTTCAGAACAGCTGGCTTCACCAGTCTGCCGGTGTCAATGCGCTCACAACATCGTCGCGGACGTCCGCCAAAGCGCATCCGCAGGTCAGCACATACAAGTGCATGATCGGTGTCAACACCTGTGCTCCAAATCGAGCGACAATTTTGGATGCAGCCTCTCCAGCGGTAACTGATAGCAATGTGATCGATTTGCGTCCATAGCTGGTTCGAGGCTGGTGGGCGCCAAGTCACCCTCCGGCGGGTGCTGTGTCGGAAATTAGTGCTCGCAAGAAATAAGCGAGCATCCTCACACAAATGAAGTAACCGCTCACCGTTATCATTACGGGAGCCTATACCATGTTGTCCGTCAAGATGCAGCTCATCTGTGGATAATTTTCCAACTTGAGCGTTCAGATCCCCAGCCAGCACTACAGTGTCCGAGCTTCTTCTTTGGCGAAACAGTTCGTTCAGTTGGCGATAGAAGTCGTCTTTTACCGAGGCATCGCTACAGTTTGTCAGTGCATAGGCAGCGATAACGAATAGACACCTGTTAGTCCCACGCGACTTCGAAGTTTTGAACGAGCCAGCCAATCGGACCGCACACATCCGGCTACTGATTGGAATCCAATCAACCAGAGCAGCTTCAGCCCGGGGACTCATGGCAATATCAATACCGGCTTGGCCGGTGCTCGAAGCTGCATCGTCACCGGATAGGCGCAATGAGAAAGTGCTGCTAGTGTCCCCTGAAGGGGATCGCAGAGTGAGTACAGAGCTCGAGTCTTGCAGGCTGGTCTCCGATAAGCAGCAGATATCGATCGAGAGGGTCTCCAAGGCACGGGCAAGTGCTGTCTGTTGACCGATCTGAAGCAAAGTGCGAACATTGAGGCATGCCAGTCTGAAGGAGGATCGAGGGCACCAAATGGAAGCCGATGAACTGGAATGGGCCGCTTGCTTGGACATGGGCCTGTTGACAGTGCAGGAATGACGCTCTGGATTCGCCTGTGATTTGAAACTAAAAGACAAGCGACTATTGAAGCAAAGTGGGGGAGGGCCGAGAATTGGGGGGTGGAAAACAGGGGGGATAAAATTGAAGCTGGAACGGGACGATAAGGGTGAAAAAGCGCAAGAAGGGGAGTAAGAAGATGGGAAGGCTTGAGCAGTAGCATCCAAACCCCTATCCACCCTGCTCGATGCAGCAGATAGGGCACCGTTGATTATCCTCTGCGGTGGCCAGAGCATCAGCAATTTGTTTGGGGAAAGATTCATTGTATTGCGTGGGCAGGATACTGTCAGGTTGCCCAGGCCTAGACAGGAGAACAATTAGGGTTCTCAACCAAAGCCTTTGGTTCAAAAACCTGTCCGCAAGGCAGCGGGTTTGGCACTGGACTACAAGAAGTCCGTTTTAAGGAATAAGGAGCCACCCTCATTCCAACCCCCAACCTGGAGGACCAGGAGGCTGAGTTTGTCTGGCCTCTAACCATTGACCAATCTGGTATGAGTGGCTCTGAAGGTGCAAAAGCACCACCCAGTATAGCTCAATGGATCACTGAGGCACACAAACCATCGCACCACGGTAAGGTCCAGCCTCATTGCGATGGAAATTTTTTGCATCGGTCACGCTTGAAGCTGCATCGCGTGCGTCATGTGACACCTTGCACATGTGCACTTGTATGAGCCATACTCAAGGGGGCTGTGTTCGCGACATGAGGTCGTGTGCTCTCCTCGCCACCGACTGCACTGGTACCAACGTAGCGGTTGATGTAAGTACTACGCCAAATTGACTGGAACCGTGCGGTTGGTGCAACCACTTCCTCTGCTCTGAATATCATGAAAAGGCACTCGTACACTGCATTTGGTGGAGGTGAAAACTATAATACTTACTTATGAAGAGGGACTCGACTGGAAGAACGTTGCACACATACTGAACGTAAACAGATTACCTGCGGCACGAAGCTTAGACTTAAGTTTACGCAGGCGCATGGTCTGCGTTCATGGCAATGTGTTTACATTCCGCATTGCGTAGTGAAAACCGCTTATAGACAGACATTCAGGTTTCTCACCATTAGCACCAATGCAGTTGCCGTCCCTACTCGTTTGAACTATAAGCATACCCTATGGTTGTCTCGTTACGTCACCCCAGGAGCATGCGCAAATTGCGTGCCCTATTATTTAGCCTGAATGTCAAACCTTTGAATTAGTGATACAAACAAGGGATGATACCTTTTCACATTATATCTATTTGTGTTAGCAAACTGATTTACAAATCCATGCGTTGATTAGCACGAGCGTAAGTACTTCTTACATGCTCGATCATTTGTTGGCAGTGTTGAAGCGTAACGCAGGTTTTCGCTTCGGACACAATTCGCTCCAAGAAGCGCATGCACCAATCGCTCTTGCATAGTATACCCTCAGGATCTCCCTGAAGAATCTCAGAATATTGCCTCCTCATGGCTTGCTTGACATACGCTCTTCTTATGCTCCAGGTTCCATCACTGGATTCAGGGATGGAGAATATGGTGTCAGACGCAGGAGGACACCCGAACAGTAAGATTCCTCCTGGAATGCGCATACCAACTTAATGTAGCTTGGTGCTTTATCACAGCTCATGAGGCAGGTTTCGATAAAAGTCGAGCCTCTGGCATCCAGCGGTCGACGCAACCACGCCGCGCACCCTTCCTTATGGATGCTTCCTCTCATGACGGTATAGTCCATTAATCCATCGCTCCATAACGCTCTAATCAGATGCAATTTTTGGTCTTGTATGTTGGGCACTGTACATCGCACAGGAGTTCCACGCGGTGAACGCCGTATGGTGCGAGGACAAAAGAGATTGAAATTGCTTTCATCTATCCACACGACTTGTTTCCTTTCGGCCCCAGATTTTAGCAGTGCCAAAAACTAGGATTTTCTTCGCATTTTGTTCTTATGTGTGTTGGCTAATTCGGGAACTGCTCGCAATTTCTTCATGATAATTAACCGTCCATACTTGTATCGTGCAATTGTGCTCACGCTTACCTCAATGTTTAACTCCGCCTTTAACCGCAGAGGTAGTGTGTGTAGTGACCGTGGGTCCTTTCGACACGCATGATACAAAGCGATCAATATGGCTGCGTCAGAGACCATCGGCGTCCCCCAACACCCTTTCTTGTTTGTTCGGTTGATTCCAACCTTTTCATCCAACTGCTACCGGTAATCAGATTTACGTTCAGTATGTGTACAACATGCCTCCAGTCGAGTCCCACTTCATAAGTCTTAAATAGTATAGTTTTCACCTCCACCAAATGTCGCGTATGATTGTCTTCGTATGATATTCCGGAGCCAAGCAAGTTGTTGCACTAACTGCACGGTTCCACTCACCTTGGTACGCCTATGGACTTAAACTCACCGCTACGTTAGTCACGGTACCAGTGCAGTCGGTGGCAAGTAGAGCACACGACCTCAGGTCGCGAACACAGTCCTTGAGTATGGCTCATACGAGTGCACATGTGCAAGGTGTCACATGACGCACGCGATGCAGCTTCAAGCGTGACCGGTGCAAACATTTGGGGAACGATACAACGAATTGCAACAATTATAGGACATGTTCCAATGGCATTCCAACCGGCTGTACTGTGTCGCCAACTACAAATTGTGGCCTTTCGGTGGTGGTGTGGCCGAATTTTAATAAGGATCAGCGTGGATGGTTAAATCCTTGAGGATCCGATGCACCAATACGAGATCACCTCGCAGAAGACGATCTAATTCAATAAAATTCCTACTGTCTTTGGTATGAGCTGGTAATGGAGGTTTTGGTGCTCAAGAAAACGCACTCTTTCACTATTCTGCAACCTCGAATTTTACCGTTGTTTCAGCCTACACCAAATTCATTCATTTTAATAACGTTACTTCTGTTTTCACAACTTGCTTTCGTGAGTACCATGCTGCACCGTTTCTTGCTGTTGCTGATTCGCTTCCAACTTTTGTAGCCTGTACTATATACCTTGGGCCCATTTGACTCCAACTTCTCTACTGTCCCGTACTTGACACGTCTCTTACTTGTCATCGTTCCCGACTGCTAGCCTAGGAGCCACCCAACAATTAGTGACCCCGGTCCAGAACACGCCGACCGCAATTTTGCACGTTCAATTTGGTGGTTCACAACTTCCTATTCATTTTTTTCTTATTTGCCGTATATTCTTGGCCATTTCTCACAAAGAATGATTAAGAGGATAAGCCATCCACGTTCTTGGTTAGTGCCGTAGAGCTAGCTCCTTACCATTCTGGAAGAATAACTTGTTCTTATGGTTTACACATATAGAATCTATCCTTTTTACAATTGTAGAATTTTTTCCGATTGTGCTAAAAGCCAGCAAACTTATGTCTCGGCTTCCGCAAAAGGTATCTTCCCAGATGAAAGAAATAATAGCTTGCCCCACTCCCGATGCGAAACTTAAGGCTCTAAAGCAGACGATCCTCTAGCAAATCACGCCCTCCGACAGTTCAACAGGTTCTTCTGCAAACCACAGGAGGCATTACCATCTGTGACATTTCCACAGGTTGTACTAAACCTCACGTGCCAGTCTCCTTCAGACGCACTGTCTTCAACACACTGCACTCACTATCACATCCTGGTATCCGTGCATCCTTGAAACGTCACTGAACGTTCCGTTTGGCCACACGTAAACAAAGAGGTTAGTAATTGGGCTGGTGCCTGCCTTCAATGCCAGCGTTCCGAAATGCATATTCACATCCGTAGTCCCCTTAGCTCATTTCCCGCTCTGGACTCTCAGTTTTCTCATGTACGCTTAGACCTGGTATGTCGCTTGCCTTCTTCACGCGGATTCGTATACATTCTTAAATGTGTCGACCGCTTAACGTGATAGCCAGAAGCCATTCCCGTATTAGACTGCACAGCCGAGGCTGTTATCCAGACTTTTTCGATCATTGGGTTTTGCATTACGGATACCCATCCATTATCACAACCGACTGTGGAACACCCTTCGCACCTTCGCGTTTCGATACATTTTGCAACCTTTTAGGCTACCGCCGCATTCATACGACAACTTATCGTCCGGCAGCTGGCGAGCTAGTCAAACGATTACATAGACGGATAAAAGCCTCGCTCGGCGCCCCCCTCTGACCCTGGCTGGAGCGAAACCGTTTTGGTCGTATACTTGGGCATTCGAAGCAGTATCGAAGCTGCCATGCAATATGCACCAGCAGAGCTGGTTCACGATTCAACGCTAAATTTGACAGGATAATTCCTTTCACCTCTCGCGTCGTAGAGTAAACACCCGCCTAACCTTGCGTCATCATGGGTTGTACGAATCGTGTCCTCTCTGCTAACTTTTCGTGCGTCTACGCAATCACTAAGTCATTCGTTCGTTCCTCTTGAGAGAACCATTACGACCGAGCCATCATAACATTTTGAAACAGCAAAACTCGTACTTTCTATGGGGATAAAGCATAGCGTAACCTTTAGTTCATTGCTCGCGTTAACAGGGACGGAAATAGTCAACGGATTTGAACATGGCGGAAGAGACAAGGGAATATTATACAATTTTCACTGGGCCAAATGTTAGATACACGGTAAGTAATCGCTGACGTGGTTAGCTTGAAAGCGACATCCACTGCAAGATGTATGGGTGAAGACTAACTTTTACTTGCTCTCCGGAAGTGTATATAGATAGCCCGTTGTACAAACCCATGGCATATCAAGGCGTTACGTACAAACTAAGGTCAGTCGCAATAACGATGAAGTACTTACTGCCCAAGAAAGCCTGTTCATTTTAGCTACTTTGATGATTAGAATAAACCTCGGTTTGTGTGCCGGAGAAGGAAAGAGTACATGCAAAGGGAAGTGTCAGCTGTTCCTTTGTTGGACATTTTTTCACCGCCTCATGCAGATACCAATCGCTGGTGCAGGTGGCGATTTGCCTATAATACCAAGGAAACAGATAGGAGAGAAGTGTTGTCTCGTGTATATGTGCTATCTCAAAGTCAGTGCTATTGGCATGAAAATATCGAAACCGAATATTCCCCATCATACATTTCCCCGATAGTAACTTTTATGGCAACGGTTGCAAGGTTGGATGAGAGTTAGTGACTCAAACACGAACGGAGTGCCCTAAGGGGATAAATATTCACAGTGGAAAGGAGTGGAAATGATCGTAATGAAAGGAATTCTTTTGTTGTAATTCGTATTCGAACCATACTTATGACTTTTCACTGGTTTTAAGCTACCGGACCCCGGACATCGGCTGATCACTTGCTTTTACAGAAAGATCCTAAGTGGCGTGTGCAGAAACAGCAACATGATCTGCATCCCATGATGACGGTCCGGAATACAAGCGGGAGCCAAGTAGCCGAGAGTTAGAATTAAACTGAGGCTTGAGTCATTCTGTGCATTTAAGCATGTCTGATCTTATATTTAAACTAAGGGAGCGCTATGCGTCCACCAGATTCTGATTTAGCTCATTCTTTGCGCTTAGTACCGTTACGAAAACTGTACAATGTATTACCCTCAGCAGTTGCTCCCAGTGCTGGCAGTCGGCAACCGAAATCTCCGCTAGGGTGAGAAAGCGTCTTGTGTAACATTCTGTCAAGTGCGGCCAATTATGACAACAACAGGAATGATAGTCATGTACTGTCTTTCCGTAGTGCTACAATGCATGCATTAAATCGATTATTGTGTCTGTGAGGTTAGTAAGTTATTCTATCCACAGTAAGCTTCGTACGCACCTTACGGCTGTCACCCTGTGGTATGGTGATGTATTACGGAGGCTAAAAGCGTCCACTCCGCCTGATGGTAGTTGATCCCAAGGGTGATCGAGGTGGTGAACGCAGACATGCAGTTATACAAGGACCGCCCCCACAGGTGACCAGGACCACACGGACCGGAGGAGCAAGGTAGTATTGGTTGGACAAAACGTGAACAAAACGAGGTCCGGTTATATAGAGCAGTAGACTGTTAGTAAAATTAGCTGGCGAACAGCCGACGCGGGACAACGGACCCAAATCGACGACACGGTGCACAATGGCGTCTGGTCAACCGATTGAAAGCAACCGGCGCGTGGAAAATGATCAACCTGCGGGGCATATGGCACCCAGGGGATTTGACCATAAACTAACGAACCAGGCGGAAGGCAGAGGATTGGCATTGGATGGCAGGAGCCAAGTTTAAAATTATCCTAGACGCAGCACTGAAGCGTGGGACTGAAATCAGCGGACAAATAACGCATGCTGACCAACACGCATAAACAAATAGGATAATACGTGGCAATGAGAACTAGCCAAGGGAAAGCCATTGCAATTGTACGAAATCTAAAACGTTTGTATGTTATGAATGGCTCTCGTCATCATCATCGTCATCTTTATCATCATCATCCTCATTATTAATATCCGATATCCGCGGGACAGGAAGCACAACTCAACTGATATGCCGCAATACAAAAGTAGTATATCTCAAAATAGGAGTAAACACCAAAGTGGGTGCATTCTCAGCATTTACACTATGCGGATACACGAAATGCATGGGACCAGTTAAAAAGAAATAAGCTTATCTTGAAGAAATAACTCGACATAAGTATGTGTATGTCATTTAAGCAACCGCATGCACAAAGCATCTATGACTTTTTAGGGTCGACAAGAAAGCGTGACAAATAAGGCATCAAGTTGTTGCGATGCGAAGAAATACTTGAAAATGAAATCCTAAATTCTGAGCGCATATGAGTGGCAGATAACGTTTGTGATAGAGCAATATGTAATGGACGAAAGTGGTCACTTAGGACCGTAGAATACAATTCATGTAAGCGTCAAACTTCTTAGGAGCAATAAAATCAACTTGGAATCTCTCGGCAATCTCTCGGAAATATGTTGAATCGATCGCCCAATATAAATGAAGTCCTTCTGCAGGAGTCCAGGGAAAATTACTCAGGAACAGTACAACAACTGGGGTAGTATACATGCAGTTAGAAATGTGAAAAGTACATTTCGCGGTTCGGAGAACCTCCTAAGATGGTGAGCATTAAAAGATAACCTTCTGACCTAGTGAAATGTCGTCAAACCGTGCATGGACCGGGAAATGTTTTGGGAAAAATGCACCTCGAGATATTCCATAGTGAATGAAGTAGGCACGGTTTTGTTCGCCAAAGTTAATAGAGGAGAGGCATCTAAAAGTGCTCATAATTTCTCGGGGCGGCGAAATGAAAATGTTACCTTCGTACACGCCAAAGCATTAAGGTTAAAGTGAGCTGGTTGATGGCCAACTCACAAGTTCGTCTGAACCACATTGAAGCGTAGACACCGCAATGGAGAGAGCTCTGCACCCTAAAATGTCATCGTTAGCATACCTACATACAATAAATGTTGATGGTAGTGGGAGATTTTTGACCTAGAAAGAAATGAAAGGTGAGATGATCGCGCCCAGCAAGGCACCACAGTTAGCGCGGAGCATGGGGAGCTTCTACCGAAATTAGTAAGGCATCAGTCATAAGCGCCAATCAACCTGTGCGGCTATGTTTTAATCTTTGTTTGAATGTGACGTTACCCAGACTGGCATTCAGTAGTAACTTGGAAGGTGTTGACTCGATAATCGAATTGGAAAATTGATTCGCGGTTATTACACCACCCATTGAGGCGGCACTTTCAGTAGGTAGTAACGATTAATTCCTTAGCAGGAGTGTCCCCGTCGAAAATACCATTTCCTAAGTGGTGCAATGTTTGTAAGTTAATTGGTCAGCTCTGCTAGGAAAACAACACGTCAGTTGCCCATCCTATCAATCAATCTCGCGCGCTATGGCAAGTGCTCTTGGATTTACTCGATGACTGCACCATGATAGAAACAAGTTAGTGATCTGTCAGGTGCACAACTCCACAAACCGCGGAAAGACAAGACATCTACTGTGGCCAAGTCATTCCCAATACGAATGTGAGGGTCAAGAGCGTTGTCCGTGCGACATCCTGGAGCCACCTTGGAGGGTGGGGTGCACTAATCTCATTCTGCATTTATTGACCGCGATTAAGCTAGTTTAGCATGAAAGCCAACCGTACAAGTGGAACTTGGAATGTCAGGGTTTAGATATTGGTTTCCTCAATCGGCGTGGATTTGCAGACTCGCACTAAGTTGGGGCAAGTATCGAGTAAGCAGAACCGGGGATTTGGTGTGTTGCAAACATAGGCGAATTGAGCAAAGGACAATTCCAAGTGTCTGTGTTTGACGCCACTGAGCTATGGGGGACGCTAACGACCATGGTGCCTAAGTTACTAGATGCGATATAGCGCCACTCACTATCCACTGACATACACGTTAATGGCGTGCAAAGCACATCGCATCCCCTTCAATTGTTAATATTTCGAAGAAAAACGGACAAGCCCGACACAAAAATTTTGCGGTACGGCCGGACTTACTAATGCACATTCAATGAGGGCGGTTTAGAGATTTCAACGATTGTCATCCTTGTTTTAGTTGCGCAGAAAAGAGAACTGCGAAACCGTGGCGCTTTGAACTTTAACTAGTTATTAAGACCGCCAGCATTGTGCAAGAACCTTTGGAAGTTCTCTGACGCGAATCCCACTGGGTGAAAAGCATATGCGTGCCTGAAACACCCGCACGTATTAAAAACTTGCGATTCAATGCCTCTTCACTAAACCCTCTGCTATCATATCACATACGTGAAGCACTTCGCTAGTTCTAACGGGTTTAATTAGACCCTATTGGGGAATGTACTCAATTTAACTGTTCGTCGTTGAGACGTTTTGATTCTGGATGACTTGGATTGTTCCCGGCCATCTGCAAAGACAACAAAATCTTTAAACCAACATGTCAGTTGTTGCAACGGACGTTCGGACACATAGACACCTCCATCTACTGACGGATGTTTAGTGCGTATGTGCGCTCTATGCCCCATGCTGAGGCTGATGTTGCATTCTTGATGCTTCTTCACCGCAGTTGGGCTAAACCAACTTTCACTTAAACTAGGTCTTTTTCAGTTGGATAAATTTCATTCCGCTTTATTTGGTTTGTTCTGCCTCCCTGAATAATGTTCTATTAACTGGCCACGTTGCTTACACTAATTGCGCTTATCTTCGGTAATTTTGTTGCGTTTGTAGCATTTTAAGTAACTTGTGGACATGTCTTACTTATCACGGATTTGTTGCTGACCAACTTACTTCATATGGTAATTTAGCGAAGAGTTATGCCACCGTATCTGTATGCATTATTGGATTTATTTTATTTCAGCTTGTCGTTTAAATTGAATGGCTGTAGTTTGATATCCCTGGTATGGTTGCGCTTGATGTGTATGTTGACAAGGTGCCTACCTGTCTATTACCCACTACATCGTTCATACTGGCTCCAGGAGACAGTTGGTCGTTGCTGGAGGGGACGGGGTGCACGGTTCTTGTGGCCGTGCTAGGCTCAAAGAGCGGTTCCATGCACTCAGTGTGGAGCGGACTACGGTCCAGCCACCGCCTTGTGTGCGGTTGATTCCCCAAATACAGCGTGCTTGTGTTTGCCTGTGAAGGAGTGTGGGCCGGCTCCGTTGATGAAACGTGGTTCCCATCCGCATGCCTCCCGGTCTTATTAGTTCGGGTTTACACTGGATATGGGGTATGTGGTTGGAGCTGTGGGTGGTGCAGCGCAAGCCATCCATGGTCCCTCTGTAGGCGCAGGCGTCTTGTGGCTTGCCACAGTGACAGGCAAATCCGAAACCGGATGCCGCCAACCATGTGCGCTCTAACTCCGAATTCGCAGGTCAAGCTTAGTAGCCATAGGGAAGCCCTACCTCACTGCACCGGTCTAGCCTCAATGTCGGGCTTCCAAATATGTTATTGGAAAGCGTAATCCGTCATACGAGTGCAGACTGAAATGTTTGGGACTATTCATTGGAAAGTATCGCTGATTGAGAGGCGACCTAATAATGGTATGCTTGATATTTTATAATACAAACCATGTGTGCCCTTTTTTACTGTAAGTCAGCACTAACACAAACTTGAGGTCACCCCCTGAAACTAGTACGGCACTACAGCCGCACGGAGTGCCGTATGATTTTTTTGTAATTTACGTGTGTCAGCCGTGGAACGCTCTTCTACAGTCGGTCGTTACTGCACTAATTTAGCTATATTTACAGCCACTTACATTTTGTTAGAAATATCTTCGTCTTACTCCAAGGAAGTACCTTGGATGTATTTCTTTTCACCTACTGAGCGATAAAAGCGGAGTGTATGACTATTGCATGGGAGACAATAAGGATAGTATTTTGATGGTAAAATTATTAACTGTTGTTTGTCTTTAATGTTTTTGTTAACTCACGAGACCGCCTAACGCGGCTTAGAAAGCAGTGCTTTCAAACCCTCATAAATGCATGCTTCATTGTCTGCACGGACGCTGTCACTGCGTTTAAAACCGTCGCAATATACCCATAGTAAACAGCTACAATTCGCGTGCTGCTTCATTTAATCTCTAATCATCGCCATTTCCCATTTTTTTAAACCGCCTTAATGAAATTGAATGATTCCCATTGCTGAAATTACCAAACCCAGTTGAAACGAAATCGATGATGAAAAAATTCGATAGAAAAGGGATTACGCTTGATCTTATGCGGCAGTCTCGTAATTTCGACTTGAATTCCCCAGACATTATCATCGGATCAGCTTTGCTGAATTGTTCCTTACCTCTTTCTACACAAATTATTTAATTCACTCACCACAGAGGATAAACGGAGCAAAACTATCGCACCAAGAGTACCGTATGTGTATTTTGTAACCGAATCTAAACCTCGAAGAAGCATCATAAAACCGCACAAATATAACGAAGACAGGTAGCAACTAATTGAGCAAGCCTGTATCCAGTATATCAGAAGGTGACGAAATTCCTGTGAATGTGCTTCGGGATCTGCAGCCGACTCATTTTTGCCCGACTCGTTCAACGCAGCTGCCGCATGTCCGGATCACAAGGACTTGGTAACAAACTTTGAGAAACCTGGTCCTTTCTTTTTGTATTACCCGTTTCAAACAGCCGTACAATGCCATAAAAAGGAATTCCTGTGACGCAACTGTGAAAAATTACTTTAGTTGCCGAGCAACTGTGAGGTCATTTATGAGTAGGTAAATTCTATGTATTTGTACTACGAATCCATGGCAATAGCCTTCATGCTAAATGACGAGCCACGCATACGGAAAATTATCACAGCCGTTTGATGCTACCAAGACTCCGGCTTCGACCAGCAACCTTACCCATGATCTCTCGACCTCAGCGGGTTGTATCACCAGGCAGAAGTTTATATATGAATAAATGAGATATTCCTGGATGGTGAGATGCTCAATCCAAGTGAGATGTCTGATCAATTTGTAAAACGGGATCGCATAAAATAGTTAATTATGCACGTTTAATGCGATAGATCTGAAATGAGTTTTTGTATTGACTAGCAGTTTTAATGTCTTCGGGAGATAAATAAACTGGGAACAATAAGAAATTTCGATTTAACCGAAAGTGTAAGTAAATTAATACGGCCATCCATGGAACTGTACCCAGGGGACCTGCTTCCATGCAGGGTATTTCCTCGATTGGTTTCATGTACACTTTCATGTGCCAACTGCCTGTATGCCGATGAGGGAAATATGCAATTATGACATCGCCTGTTTAACACAGGTATTTTAGAGCTACGTTTATGCATACAATATGGGGGTGTAAACCTCAGCTCGTTCCGTCATGCGGGTCATTTGAGTATGGCATTATTTTGTTATACGCCAGTGAGTCAGTGGAAGTACGCTTTGTAAACGTATAATTCATTAACTTGGAATCTGTAGTCCGTCTCCTCAAGCGATCAGCCCAGTCATGGACAACAGTGAAATAAAGAAGAATTTAAAGCATGAGGATTTAAAACACAATAAGAATTAAACTATTTTTCAGGTAGACCAATCACAAACTGGTGGGAAATCTTGACGAATCATGATGATGGTACAGTGATTTTGAGAGAAAGTATAGTTACATTTCAGCCAGAGTTTTAAACAGAATAAAGAGCCGTAAAGATAAGCCAAATGAAGGTTGTAGCGTCACGAAAGTTATGAATGCTTTATCGCAAAGGCGACCAACTGACACCGACAGAATTGTGAAGGTTAGTTTATTAATTCCAGACAATCGATCGCAAAGAAAATATCTATTATCGATCGCTACTGGATATATGAATAAGAAATAAATGATGCGCAGTTGAGTATAAAATGATCAGGTTTCGTTTGCTAGTGAAAATTAAACGCACAAATAGACTAATGGTGTTGGATAAATGACTTCGGCGCTCTTTTTATTGCAAATACGGCGCGGTCCTTCCCCGCAACCATCTATCGTCGTTTATTTGCATATTAAATCCCCTTCATGTTCGCTGGTGTAAAGAAAATCTTAGTCATTTTGTTGGATACGCTTAAGCATTTCTGTACATCGTATAAAATTGGGTAGCTTATTCCACATAAGGCTGAATCTTAGAAGATAAATGTTCTGTCTGACTATGGTCTTGGATTGAGGTACAACAAGCATATTTCATATCTGATTTCTAACCGAAATTGCATCGATCGGTGTTCACTTTGCATGTTATGCCACAGGACTTTGTGAAGGAAAGCAAGATTAAAATGTAATCTACGCAGCCATAAAGGTTAAAGTTTAAATTTAATGCGTGTAGAGTAATCAAAGATGTATTTGGTGAAGGCGCGGTGAACAATTTCAATGGCTTTCACTTTACTTTTACATAGATTACTGAATGTAACGCAACAAGGGTCTTGCAGTTATTTTATATGCCATAAGCTTAGTATTTTCAAGGATACTGAATACTGTATTATAGAGCAAGTAGAAATGAATTCTGTACAACTCTTTCGAAACATGCTGAAAAACGTTATAAAAGTTGTCAGCCGTGACATTTAATATATCTGACTCACGATATTGCAGGACGCACAAATGTGATATGTCATCGTAGGTGTGCAATCGTTCTCTGAATCGAATAGTGGTAAAATATAAATCTAAAAACGTTTTGAACTGCTGCGAAGATGTTGCCTCCATCACATGTTCAGGTAAACTGTTCCAAATATGTACCACTCTCCGTTCGAAGCACAGTGGGTGGGGAACACGTTTCAAATCCGGCACGACAAGTTTGTATCTGTGTCCGCGTGTGCTACATGGCCCTCGTAAGTGCAGCATTGGCCTTAGCATTGGAAAGTCACCGAGATGTAGAATACGGTAGGCCATAATGAGGTCGACTACACCTGACGGTAGGGCGAGGTGTAAAGTCCTAGTTTCTCGCACCGGTCTTCATACCCCAAGCCACGTAAACTTGGGATGAGCCTGGTAGCAACGTGTTAAACCCGTTCGATTATTTGTCCCTCGCCACGGACAATCGGAAAGTAGGCGGGCGAACAGTACTCCAACATTGGTCTAATGATGGAAGAGAAGAGGCGAGTGACCACCTCTTCAGACCATATGCCGAAGCTACGTTTGTGCGCCCCAAGCATGCACAATCCGTTACGATATAGCCTGTTCGTGTTGTCCACGGAGTTCAAATCGCAGCGCGAGAGTACACCAAGTAGGGCGAGAGTACACCTGTAGTAACTGCTTAATTTTTCACATTCCTTGCATTGCTTTAGTAAGAACATACTACGCATTTTCGCTGTAATTTAGGGAGCTAGAATACCACATCGTTCCTTGCTAATTAGTTTGCAAAAAGCGATAGGTGCTATCACTAACTCTGCCACTGTAACGCATGCGCGCGTATCAAGATACCATTAAAGATGGCTGCATTGTAATTAGTTTTGCACCTCTTTAAACCGGTGTTTGAGTACTGCTTCTGCTACAGATTTCGAAATATTGGCAGGCCTATTGGCGATATATGGGAAGAGAGGCTTGACACATTCTAATGAATAACCACCTCAACCAGTAGATTATTTGCTAATATGTATACCTCGCTTACCTATGTTTATTCACTGTATGCTGCTGAAGGCATCCTTATTAATCTGTAGCATATTTGCCTCAAAATATTTTAGTTTTGTTCAGCCTGACAAAACCACGGCAATCTCCTCCGCTTGCAAATAGGTTAACATGTGCGCGGTCCTATTTTTCCAATGTGTCCATTCTCCTGTGACTCTATCCAATATTACGGTGTAATATTCCAAGATGCTTGACTTCTTGGCGTATTGTTTGCAGACTTTTACATGACAAAACAATCTATCTCACGCCGCTCCCGACTCCAGTGGATTGACAGACTAGACCGCGTGCCGAGTATATGCAAGCATATGACTGACAAGAAATGCTACCTTGCAATATCTTCGCCAAGTACCAATCAACATGTGATTGACCCTGTACTTCGTAAGGGTCTGACTGGTCATGTTAAATGACGCACGCTTCAAGGTTCTTTTTTCATTTATCTGAATCATCAACAGATTTGCGAAACACTTGTACAATTTGATGGGACCAACATACTGGGCTGTGTCTGGCACAGTCGAGAAATAAACATATGCATTTATTTATTTATAAAGCTTTGACAGAAGAGCACGCTGGAGTGGAAACGTAATGCAGTAGAAATGATCCTGCCTCAGTATAGCAACCATAAATCATGATGTCGTATTTCGATGTGGTGAAGTACACTTGCCACTTCGCAGCCAACCACTCTATGGCTTGCATGTCACATGTAATATTTGCTACCTCAATTATGTGTTGGGTTGAGAGGGACAAATTCACTGTATTCAAATCACCCGCGAATCGGTATGAGATTCCGAAGCAGAAGAAAGCTTAAAAATCGGTCATGTACAATATGCAAAAAACAGGACGTAAAACGTCGTCTTGAAATACGCCACTTGTATCTTGTTGGGAGAAAGACCTGAATCCATTTATATTTATTGTCTGGGAGCCTTCTGTCAGTTAGAAATTAAACCAAGACTGAAGCGGAACTGATACACCAAAAACTACTCCGTTTTAATAATGGTCTATGCGGGACTCGATCAAAAGCTTTCTGCATTTTAAGAAAGAAAAGTATGTATTGAAATTCAAAAGCAATCGCTCCTGTGAGATCATTTACGAAATCAATTTGGCAGGTTATGCACGATCGATAGTTTAAAAAGACATGTTGAGAAGTTGTAAAAATTCTGTGCAATACGAGGAAAGATGTGAGCTTTCCTTTACATTTCTCTCTATCGATCGTGATAGGATGCAAAGGGGACTACTAGGACGATAATTGCGTATATTTCTTTTAGGCTCAGCTTTATATCGCTGTATGACGACGTATTTTTCCATTTCCAAAGATACTGGTCCAGCTGTAAGGACAGGGCAAAAATCTTCAACATTAATGCTGTTATGTCATCATCACTACGCTTGATTACAGCTGAATTGATATCATCCGGGACCAGGATTATAGGACGGCCGAAGCAAGTTAATCAATCTTTTAATGGCATTGATTTTGAAGTCAACGATTGAAACAGTTTCGGGGATGGTAGAATAGACTGGAGCTATCGGAATGGCATCTTCTGGGATGAAGGATACAGTGGAGTATGCATTAAATGCGTCTACCATAGCAGTAGGCGTGCTGAAAATACTTTTGTCGGGTTTGATGATATGTGGGAATAATCCTGTTTGTCAAACTTTTCTCTTTTTCAAGATAATACTTAGGTCACCAAATTTGTTTCTGCTGTGTAAAATGAGTTCGTCTTCTTGCTTAACATGCGTAGTTTTCCTGGCATCAGTTGCAACCACAAGTCTTCGGAGACGCAACGGCACACTCAGGTCACTAGCTTTTTCAAAGTTCGAGCTAGTTTGCTCATTTGTTTATTAAACATGGCAGCAACAGTGAAGCTAAGCAGAGGTATTGCACAAGATTTCCTTTCGCTGTGAGTCAATAATTACAGGTGTATCTTGTTAAAAAAACAGGGCAGAAATATCCTGGAGGTCATGGGGGAGAAAGAATAAGCCCCAGTTTTGAGATCAGATTACAGTAGAAAATCTGTTCCAGTTTACATCTTGAAAAATTAAAACCGAATAGTAGATTCAGAGCATGACCAATGGAAAGTCTCCACAAGCGTCAGCTTTTATTAAACAACTGAATGAGAAGGTTAGTTCTCTTGAGTTGAAACTTTCTGAAATAAAAACCAGTGTGCCTAAAACCCTTCAAGTACTACCTAGTTACCTTAGAATACATCAACAACCCAACAGAGAAGCCTGATCCAGCCCAAATGCAAAACAGGTCGGACAACATATTACTTACGTTGCTTCCGAAGCCCATGAACGAATGCGTAGGCTTAAAAGCGCTACAGTTATCAACATTTTTGACTCGGTTAAGTCGGACAAAGTAAAAACGACGTTGCTGGATGCTTGCAGCATGTCCAAAGTCACTTGCAAATGTATTCGTCCAAGAAAACAAACATCGAAGCAATGGTGCCCGATAAATTTCATACTTTATAGTGAAGTATCTTCAAACAGCTTCATGTTGTGTGGATTCGCCATAGCCCAACATACACAATTCAAAGATTTGGTGATTTAGCATGAACTGATACCCCCGCAAAGTCTTTAATTGCATCTGTACCACGAACGCTGAAAGCAGAGATGCAGTGTAATCCGGTTTCGGGAATACAGACACGGGAAGCAGACCAAACGGATGAAGATACCAGTTGCGTGGACTTGGACCTTGCCAACACATATAGTGAGGTGGCGAATTCGAGTGCCAATGCTCATGGTCCCATCACAACACCGGTAAACAAAAGATCTACCAAGTGTTTCAACCAGTGGACCGAATGTCCCCTACATAACATTTTTGCTAAGATCCCAGTGAGTAACAAGTATTCGTAAATTGTCCAATTACCGGAGCAGTGACCTGCAATGCAAAGTTCGATACTTTTTATGTGTGCAACAAATTGCTACAAAGGCAATGATGTCATCAAGCGATGAATCAATTAGTAGAACAATTGCACCAGGTAAAGAATCTCCAAATCTAAGACCATCAAACACATTCTATGGGTCTTCTAAAAAAAGGCGATCGCCCCCGAACCATTACTCATATCGCTAAAGTGAACGAGTCTTGAAAATATTAGCTCTTAGATAATCCTGCGTAGTGTATTTCAGAGCACCTCCGAAATAGTCAACACATTATATCGTCAGCATTAACTGGTCAACGTTGTCATTTCCCTCACCCCATACCCACAAAGGCAATCATGAACCAACAGTTTCAGACATCCATTTTTGGGGGGTAGCGGTATTGCTTTCACAGCAGTTCCCAGCGCTGGTACATATAACTACCAAACCAAATACATGGTCCCACATTTTATTCAATTTGTCCAGATGGCAAGGATGGCGCAATACCAGGCCAGTCGTAAATTGAACCCAAAGAATAAACATGTCCCTTACTCCAAGCAACTCCGGAGTACACAAGGGATAAATTGTCCCTGCGCCCGAAGTTGCCAACCGTGGAAACCATTGTGTCATTTTCACCCCTATTCATCCTCCACGCCGACAGATGCATGCCCGAATACCTTCGATAATCCTAAAACAGCAATCAACGGACTCCCGTTAAACAAAACCGATACAACCTCGTCATCAGTGAATCGCCCTGTACTGTTTCTACTAATAATGAACTCGCCCCATCAATTGCTTTATAGGCGCATTCTGTTGCTGAATGCACGCTCCGGTAAAAACCAAATCCACTTCCTACACTCACTTGTATCACTGGCTGATGCACAAATTGCACTTGTGACAGAAACGTGATTAATGGAAGCTACTCCTGAGTTTAACTACTACGTAAGGGATTATAAGCATTCTATCGGTTGTTGTAAGTCCAAGCATGAAGGTGGTTGCGCCATTTATGTTCACAATGCCGTGTGCGCATCAACGTCCAATGTTCCCCCACATAAATACTTCGAAGAATCCGTGTTTGTAAATGCACACGTTGACAGTCACGAGTTGCTCCTCTGATGTATATACATGCACCCCAATTCCAGTGTCTCAGCATTTAACGCACTACAAGATATGTTCTATCATATAGCTGACCAAGCAACAAGGTAATCGGTGGATAGTTCAACATGCCGGATCCAGCGTGGACCTCAAGCTATGTACTTACCAAATATACGAATCTGGTCTCTTCTCTCCACTTCATAAGAATGGATCCAACGTGTCAGACCTTCAAGGAGAAAGGATCATATCTTAGGTCTAATATTCACCACTAGTATATTATCAGCATCCACCCAGGTTCTTGAGCACTTTCTTGTTAGTGATCAAAGAGTAGTATCGGTTTCATTGTTTATTCCCACACGATATCTAACATGGGCCGTGTCCGAATTGCAAGTACATTTCAGGAATTATATAGCCGTCAACTGGGGTCTGTTCGCCAAATTAATGAGATCTGCTTAATGGGGCAGAATTTTCCATACTGAAGGCTCACGAATCGTTGCATATGTTCTCTACCACAACATTTATATGTATTGATGCCATTGCTCCTACTGTGTCTCGACATCTTTACTACATTAAGAAAACGCATATGTTACGTACAATATCCATAAAGCTCAAAACGTTGCTAACGGCCTATCGTAGAACAAAGGACATCTCTTTCTTGGCACAGTGTCAAAGCTTACCACAGCTGCACAACTGACAAGTCAAAACAAAGAGATCGCTGATGAAAACTAGTCTTCTGCAGCTAGCGTAACATTCGAGATGTAGTAAACATTTTAAAGTGTAGGAATACCAAACGGAGACAAGACACGATCTCACTTGCTACGGCAGATTGACACATAATAACTGACGCGACCCACACCAGCGAAACCATTAGTCAGTACTACTGCGCCTCCTATAACTTGGATAATGACCCTCCAAGAGTGGAAATACCACCATGAACACTTGATCAATTCACTTGTGTCAAGTGTGAACTTCGTGACATACAAAAGCTTGTACAATGCACAAGCCTATTC
>OX104067.1:10746375-10773523 GCA_944474145.2 Dicrocoelium dendriticum | reverse complement strand
ATTGCTTTGTGCCCTTGCTAATTTGCTTCTAGTTGATTGCAGTGCTTTACAATACACATTGGACCCGGCTATGTACTCGTTTCTGAATACTTGGTATCCGTATTGGTTCCTACTGGTTCTCGTCGCAACCAGTACCTGCCTTCCGTTCTGCATCTTCCAGGCAAATTCAGTTTATGTATAGAACTCTGAATGACGCAATGTGCCTTTTGGTCACTATTGCATGTAGTTAAAGTTTAGGCAGAAGGGCATATGAGTGGGGGACGTTCCACAGTTGACACACTGGAAGCGATAAGTTTAGACGAAATTACAGCTGCCGTACTGCGTTGCAAGGCTTAACTGATGGCCTCTCAAGTTCATATTTTGTCTGTGTTTCAGGATGAGGCTGTAATCTTGGTTTGGGTTTTTCAGCATATTGTAAATTCTGAAGCGATCCCCAGAAGGCACCGCTACCAACCGCTTTACAATCTGAGTCCTTTTAATCTAAATTGGTATGTTAATTGGAAGAGTCCCTTGATCCTTTTAGATGTCCTTCGTAGAGTCTCGAAAGTAGCGATATAGCGCTTCTACCAGGCGCGCGAAGGTTGGATGGCATGTTCAACGTGAGGTGCATATAGGCATGAAGTATTCGTGTAATACTGAGGTCAGACGGACAACAGGTTGTGCAAAAAGCCGGCACATTAGTTGCTTGTTTTCAACCCTTGTTCGGATTTTTTGAAGCAACCAAGATCGTTCTGAAACAACATCTAGAAGTTCCGTTACTTGCAGACTTTCGGGATGATGTAGTATCAAAGTTTATATAGGTTTTATACTTTTGACGTATATGAACCACCACACACAGCAGCCTTATACCGGAGTAATTTCCTTCTTAACAATTCATGAACCTAGCCCGGGTAAAGCTGGAGGCACTCTTGATCAATATTGCTATTAATCGCCCCCTATAGTTTGACACCATGTGCGGAACGCAGAAAGTTCGACGTGATAACGCTTGCTAGATCGTCGATGAACACCAGGAATAGGCGTGATCTCAGCACTTAACCACGTAGAACTCCAATTTCCGCGTTGATCACGTCGGAATTTGATAGTCCCGCTAGTTCTTTCAGCTTCAGTTGATGAAGAAACTTACCAATTCGCCCAATGGCAATGTGTTCGATTGCACAATACTGCAGTTTATGAAGTGGAGAGTGGTAATATAAGCAGCCGAAGGCCTTGGGATGTTCAACTATATGACATGTATCCCGACCCCTCTCGGCCACTTTCGTTCAAGTCTTTTCCAGCTTTAGGCTGGTGGTGTACGGCTGGTGCAAGTAACTTACTTAAAACGATTGTTAAATTGAAGACTACAAGGGAATATTTTGAAGTTTGTAAGATAGATCATGGTGTGTGACAGAGATGGGTTGCGAGTTCTATGATCTGGGCGTATTGTAGCTGCCGAGCATTGGCCGCCTCTCCGGCGCTTTGTACACTGTGACCTATTGTGACAAACAGGATGATGCTATGCTTTAGTTTAATAAATCCGTTATCTTGCTTGTACAGTAGCTTTCTATTAGGCAGAACTTTTCGCTAGGCACTGAAAATGGTTAATTATGTCCTAACGGACAGGCGTGGTGGGATGGTTGCAGTGGGTATCAAAATTCCACAGGTTTTGGGACCAAGATTAGGCAGGTGGTTTTATCATGCCACTTCTCTTACTGTTATATATCCAAGTCCTGTTCCAAGAGACTCAATGTGGAACAAAGGAGCCTGAGTTATGCAACGATTGTCATCATGCTACTGGATTTTTCGACAAACTCTTTCCAAACACTGTCAATGGAAGTGCTGTTTGTGAAATCCCAAGTGGATGCCTCAACTAATTATCTTTGGGCTTGGTGATGTATGATTATACGAGTCAGTCCGTGTGTTCACTTGGATATTCTTCATAGCAAACGCAGTCAAGTATCCCGAGAGATTGGATCTACCGGAGATACCCTTGACATGCCATTTACCTGTCTGTGAAACTCGCTGTTGAATCGGAATTGAACGTATTATGTACACCTGAGCACCATTAGTTTCAGCTAGTTGGTTGGTACGCCAAGGTTTATATCCCAATGGTCAAAGTATGAGCACAGAAAAGTAACTGTTTCTATCAGAAGCACGTTGGTAAACAATGAAACGATAATCCAAGGTATTCCTGTTCTGCACTTAATCAGTACATTAAGTTCTGTCAGGTTTACAGAAACGGAAGCACCCATCGAGTTACACCGTCCTTTGCAACGAAACGCGATTTTACCCAAAATCCCTATGGAAAGCTCTACGGAAGCATCACATCCGACCCATTGAAACCAATTTGAAACGGGACACACTTAACAATTTTGCATCGGATAGAACGCGACTAGAGGAGACGAAGCGGTATATTGCGCAGACAATCTGCGATAAAGGAAGTGTCAGTTTTCTAGCTTATGTGAGAAGTGTAACATTTAAACTGGTAGTCAAGAAAACCTTGCCTTAAACGAATTGTCATGCAAAATTTCCAACCACTCCAAATCGATGCGCCTACAATGTTTTTGGTGTTCAATCAGACTGACTACAAATGCAAACACTTTAACTCTGTCTGAAAGTTGGACATCTGGGAAAGAAAAAGATCGTCTGGAATTAAAAAATCAGTTCGAACACCTCATCAAACAGACCAAGAATTTAGTGGCCTACTCGGTCACAGAATTTGCACAGTTTAAATTAACTTTAGTTAAAAATTTCAGTATCAAAGACAGCGCAGTGAACACCACTGACGTCTGACGAAAGCACACACTGATGCTTCAACAAAAGGGGATCTCATCGAAATTAGGCCAGAAAAGCACTCAGCGACTGTGCTCATGCATCATACTGAATACATAAAGAAAATCGAATTGATAACTTCGGGTTTCAAGTTTTGTAACATCGAAACGACCGAACGACAAAACGGATTGCAAAGAAATCCGAAAGAATAAATGTTTAAATTCGTTCGCCAACGACGGTTCCATATCCATGAAGATGTGCGAATAACTTCAGACTACAGGCTACACAATTTTACGTTTTTATAGGTTCAAAATATACATAAACAAGACATACCATTGAGGCCTATACTGGATATGGAAATCGGCATATAAAAACATCGCACAATGGTTGACATGAATATGTAATCCCACCAGAGGAATGATTGTTCCACATCGATTAACATAAACATTTCACTGTAGACACAGTTCGTAACATGAATGTTTGGATAGCCAATTGCTTTCCCTAGATGTCGTCTCAATGCTTACCAAAGTGCCTCTGGTAGAAACAGTTAATTTTTTATGCTAGTACATTGATCGACAGGACATAAACATTTGTATACCAACCAACCAACTGATGCAGTCAAGTATTGCTATTACTTAAGCACTGATATTTAACGGATTTTTCATCTATATTTGGTAGTTCATGAGCTCTCTATTTGAGAGCACAAGATCCAGTGTGGATGCTTTGTTTGTTGTCATGAATCTGTTGGACCAAGTAAGGTAGATGAAGGGTGGAATGCCGCGATAAGTCCATGCAGAGTGGCTTTGAACGGCTCACTGTAGGACGCCGATACCTCCGGGTGGTGTACATTGATTTCGCCTACAATGACGATATGGCTGTACCTAGGGCAGCTTATTATCTGAGTACCCAGCCAGAATCCATTTCCTGTCTGGATGCAGGAGGTGATAAATGACGACCGAAGAGGCATACGTTGTGTCTTAGATGGAGACGAACCGCAGTGACTGGATGAAAAGCGAGTTTAAGTCTCGTAAACTCCTCATACTATAGGTCTCTGCGGTAATACAAGAGAAATCCAACTCCGCTTCTGAGACGATCGCATCAGACCTCAACATCCCTAATTTCTAAATGTAGCCAAATTTTATTAATAGAAATGTGGTTCCACGCATTTTCAACCCGACACAGTCGGCAGTTCTGTGGTGAACCCATGAGCGCCAGTGTATATATACATGAAACCTCCATGGCTTTAAGTAGCACACCGCGTAATGTTCAATTTAGGAGTTCAGAAACCCTATTGAGGATGACCTGGGTCATATGGTGTACCTATGTGTCTGATCTGGTTTCAGTACCGAACAGAAAGATATGTTTCGGCTGTGCTTTTTCTCCGACTGTGGGAACTACAACGAATACTCGTTATTTGTGTGCAGTAATTAACACTTAACAAAATGAACACATAAAAAGGTTAGTGTTGAATTATTCGAGACGAACCATTGTAGGTATGCTCATCAGTATACGGACATTTACGGAGTATCTAACACAATAATATCAAGAATAATTAAAAACTTTGGAGACCTTCCACCATATCTACAAAGGTGTTAGAAAACAAATATTCTGCAAGGTTATTAGGTCAAACAAGAACAAAATATGTTCGCATTACTTTAGTATAAAATAGAGGCCCCGCGAAAATTAGTACACGTAGCTGTCGTGGAGGTATTTTTGGCTCTCAAAAAAACTCAATCTTATATTCCCTTCTACAGTGTAGCGTAAAAGTGCTATGGCCAGGACGGCAATATTTTTTGAATAAGTGCAATATCATGCACACGGAAAAGTACGGTGAATTGTTGAGTCGAAAGATGATGATTTGTCTAAAATTTTAATAATTGGAAGCGAGATCTATGAATATAGGGATTGAATGTTTTCGTAGAGGTACACGAAGTGGATTAAGAGGCAGTAAAAATGGAAATTAAATATCATACTCAGCTAACACCGTCGGATTATCATTGCAAATAAAAGCACAGACGGATGAATAGAATGCAACTCAATCCTGATGCCTAGTAAAATATGTGAGGTTTTCCACCCTTTTTGAAGACAGGAAAGATTCATCCCACAAGGGTACCAGCACAGAACATGTACCAAGTTTTGCAAAAATGCCACTAAGTTATCGTTAGGCAACTTATGAGTTCAGAAGACAGGAAAGCTCCGGAAAAGCGCTGGGTGATTGGCAAGAGGGTTCAGAAGATGACGAAATTCGGAAGTTTGGCCAACTGGTTCTATGAGACGTCCGTCCACTGAACCCTAGTTTATAATGCATGGAGTGTGGTTACCAGATTTGGATGCTAGCCGACCTGCTGCGGACAGGCGAGTAGAATGTACTTCTCGTTTCATTTGTTTGCTCGGAGGACGCGACTTGAGACGCAGCTAAAAAGCTAGTATGCTGTGATAAACATAAAAATGAATAAATAATGTGTATATTCTCGTTTTTGGTGAGACACGGCTGTGATGGCATATGCAGGTAAATAAATTATTAGCTACTAAGACGACCACGGATGATCGAAAAGTGTACATCAGTAGTGAAAAGCGTTTGACAATTTCGCTAGGACATCAAAGTTGCGTGTTGTTTCAGTGTGTTACTTTATGTTGTACATCATGCCTATGTCGGGTTTGGTAGATATCTTGAGAGTATTACTAAGGAAATGTTTACAGTAGGTGTCAATGTTCTTTTAGCACACTTGATGACTGCTTTGTTCATGGCTATTCAATAGTATTGAATTCTGGTTGTGGTACGCAAACTAGAGCAGGAGGAGCACCTATAATAGATAAAGGTAAGAGTCAACCAAACTAAAGTAGTAGGAACATGGGGAATGAAGACGGGAAATATGTTTGAACGACATTTTCCCTCATAATACACTTGTTAGTGACAACTTTGTCGTTGGTATAGGTAAGAAGGAGGAAGCAAGACGAAGACGGTGAGTATAGGGGACGTAGTATTGCAATATTCGCTCTGGATTGTAGACTGGTTTCTGGATTATATCAATCCTGGAACTTGTTCGTATACTTGGCTGTTCGTTAGGTGACATCCCAATAGATGGTTCACATTTTATATGGTCATTTGCTTTTGCTTATTTGAAATTCTTATACATGCTGCTTCTGAATGCATAGATTTGGTTTTGTCAACCTGATGCATACCACTTCTGCGTTAGCACATAGCCGAGCACCTGACCGATGGTGTAGCTGCGATGGCACTCAATAGTGGATCTCAAATGACTTGCGCTTATCAAGCAGATGACTGGTGCAGATCAGATGGTCAGTTATGGCACTCAACTTAGTTTTGTCCCATTGGGTGACGTGCGACGTTGGTAAATCTTCATTGATTCGCTTTTCCAAGTGCCAGGTCGTGCGACCAATACACCTAGCCCTACAGGAGAAGGTGAACCGGTAGATTAGCATTGATTGGCGTTGATCAGGCATCCTGCCTTTGAATCTAGAAACAAAAAGCGAACTGCCCAGAGGTGCTAGCAACGAGATAGGTTGGAAATTTGTTTCAGATTGGTGCACATCAGTTAAGGAAAGATTTGGGGGATCTGTGGTCTTCGGCCTGCGTTCTACTACGGATTGTTTCTTATTTTGTGTTTTGTATAGTGGTAGTTGTATTATTGTCATATTAAGGCTGGAAACATGCATTTTCTTCTGCAGGTTGTTATAGAATATGATTAGATTATGCTCCGCCTCATTCAGATCGGATCAAGTTGGAGTTTCTCATCTCGTTCGGAATATTCCAACTACGACGATATTCCTAATAGCAGCTTTGTGAATGTTTGCTGTACATTTTCCAGTACACTGCGGTCTCATGTGTTTGCGCTACTGTAAACCATCCAGCAGTATTCAGTGATGAATAAGCGCAGAGCACGGATTCTTTCACTTTGCAAGTTCTAAATAACATTCTAATGCTTCGTCTGGTCTTTGCAGTGACGTAAGTTGTTTGTTCGGATAAGTTGAGCGAGCATGAGTATCTCGGTGCCAGGTCACGAACAGTATGGCATATATTAATTTGCTTATCACAAATGGTTAAACTGTTAGATGTTATATCGCATTTGTAAGATATGGCGTAACGCTTATCACTTAAATAACATTCCCCATTTTGAGCACCAAGGCCCGAGCGCGTGGAGGTCGAGTTAGATCATAGTAAAAGTTGCATTTATGACAGCAGGATGAAAAATGAAGATAATTTGGATATCGTTGGCAAACACGTAGGTTGCTCTGGATTTCACAGCGACAAATTTACCGTTAACATACATCAAAAACAGTGTAGAACGTGAGACACTACCTTGTACTACACGACCTGTGACTGCTATTGGTTCAAATTTGTGTTTCCGAACCTCTAACACCTGCTTTCTATTTGTAAGATACGAGTTGAACCACGAAAGCAGGGGTTCCCGATTCCATACATCAATTTGTTTATTAGTTTTCCATGTGACACTCGATTGAAACCTTTGTGCATTTCGAGGTAAATAACAAATGCCGAATTACCGTTATCCTGTGAGGCATTTAGAGGATGTAAAATTCTAGTTGTCACGTGATGCACGAACGTGCAATTAGAAAACGGTGATGAGAGTCGTTGATTAACTGACGAGACAGTAGGAAGTCGACCATCGCAGATTATATATATCACTCCATCAATTTGGATAAGATAGATGTATGAGTTATTGGACGATATTTCATTGTTTCCAACAGGGATCCTGATTTGTGTCGCGGAATGACAAAGGCTTCTTTCCACTGTGTTGATACGATGCCAGAGTTTATGTATACCATTTTCACTTTAAACTGGACATTTTTCAAACCAAAGTGGACATTTTGCAAACCAAAGTGGACATTTTGCAAACCAAACTGGACATTTTGCAAACCAAAGTGGACACTTTGCAAACCAAAGTGGACATTTTGCAAAACAAATTGGACACGTTGCAATCCAAGTAGCAACTGGCCAATTTGTTGGTAAGAAACGAGCAGTAAGACTGCTGAATGATGTTCAACATATACATTGTGATGACGCTAATACACCGGCATTGTGTAAGCAGCGGGCTACACTGTAAAACATTTGCTTGATCGTGAGCAGCAACCGAAGTTCTGAACTACGCTGCCCTCTCCCCATTGACATTCGCCTAGTTGGTGTGCAGTGCCCATACGCATCAACCTGTGTAGGTGTGTGACAATTGGAAAAGCGGACTTCCGAATCGTAATTGTGTATCAATCATTTTGTGAGTGGATTGCGATGCGCAATCTCAATGTGCACCGTTATTCTCATTAGAGAGAACCTTGTCCGATTCGGTCAATGGGACCATGTCGGATGAAGCAGGTAGGCGGTGTCACAGCTTCGCCCGTCTCTCTATTAGCTTTCGCAACTGCCACGTTATTGCATCTGCGGAGGCTGAAATGACCCCCAGCAAAACCAGTCTAGATCTATAGCCTATTGTTGCAACATATCAACTAATGAGGAGTGGGCCGATTACACGATGTTCAGGCCACATTGTGGTCACGATAATGTAACCGAACTGCGTACGTAGCGGCTGATTGTGTAAGCCCTTCTCTTGACATGAGTGCCGTTCGCCTCGGTCAAAATGGGTGACCTATTTTCCCCTGCACCTCCCATAGGAATTCGTGTGTTTTGTCTGGGTGTGTGGACCGACCTATGCAGCGGTACCACAATTGGAGCCGAGCATACGATAATGGTTCCACTCAACCCATCTTAGCTTTATTAGCTCCGTGCCGCACGAAACGACCAAAATGAGTGACGAACAACAGGAGAGCTGGTGTCCGACGCGACGGCACTGCAGGCGAACATCATTTGCGCAAAGAGAAATTCTCACAAAACTTGTGCTGGTCGACGGCAAAACTACTCGGGAAGCCGCTGAAGTCGCCGGTGTTAACGCGAGTACGGCAAGGAACATCATTAATGCCTACAAGCGAGAAGGCTCAAATACACAGCGCACCTGCGGTGGAAACAATAGGGAGAAGCTGACTCCCAATGTATTGCAGCGTGTCGAAGAAGCGGTTGAACGGCACTCTGAGGACACGTTGGTGCAGCTGTAGATGCGCCTGAGAGAGAATGGGATAAACCTATCAGTATCCTCTGTCTCCAACACCCTCAGAAGACTAAAGATATATGGTGAACATATATGGTGAACATATTCAATAGAGGCAACGGTATGTCGACCACCCCGAGTTTGATAAGTGCAGGAAGCATATTGTCTGTTCCGCAGCAGTAGTCCATTTTTGTGTGCTTTAACAGCTTTGGTATGTCACGGAGTTTAAACCTGACACAAGTGAGTTGATCAAGTGTTCATGGTGGTATTTCCACTCTTGGAGGGTTATTATCACGTTAAAGGAAGCGCACAAGTACTGACTAATGGTTTCACTGGTGTGGGTCGGGTCAGTTATTATGTGACAATCTGCCGTGACCAGTGAGACCTTGTCTTGTCTCCGTTTGGTATTCCTACACTTTAAAATGTTTACTAGATCGCGAATTTTACGCTAGCTGCAGAGGACTACTTTTTATCAGCGACCTTCGTTATTACATGTCAGTTATGTAGCTGTGGTAAGCTTTGACACTGTGACAAGAAAGAGAAGTCATTTCTTCTACGATATGCCTTTAGCAACTTTTTAAGCATTATGGTTATTGTGCGTAACATATGCGTTTTGTTAATGTAGTGCAAATGTCGAGATACAGCAGGATCGATGGCGTCAATGCATATAACTGTTGCGGTAGAGAACTTACGCAACGATCCGTGAGCCTTCAGTATGGAAAATTCTGTCCCATTAAGCAGATCGCATTAATTTAGCGAACAGACCCCAGTTGACGGCTGTATAATTTCTGAAATGTACTTGCAATTTGGACACGGCCCATGTTAGGTATCTTGTGTGAATAAACAATGAAATCGATACTACTCTTTGATCACTAACAAGAAAGTGCTCAAGAACCTCGGTGAATGCTGATAATATACTAGTGGTGAATATTGGGTCTAAGGTATGATGCTTTCTCCTTGAAGATCTGACAAGTTGGATCTATTCTTGTGAAGCGGAGAGAAGAGAACAGATTCGTATATTTGGTACGTACATAGCTTGAGGTCCACTCTGGATCCGGCATGTTGAACTATCCACCGATTACCTTATACTTGACGGTTGGTCAGCTATATGATAGAACATATCTTGTAGTGCGTTAAATGCTGAGACACTGGAATTGGGGTGCATGTATGTACATCAGAGTAGTAACATGTGACTGTCAACGTGCGCATTTATAAAAACGGATTCTTCGAAGTATTTATGTGGGGAAACATTGACACTTGATGCACACACGGCATTGTGAACATATATGGCGCAACCACCTCCTTGCTTGTAGTTAAGACAACCGATAAAATGTTTATACTCCCTTATGTGGTGGTTAAACTCAGGAGTAGCTTCCATTAGCCACGTTTCTGTCACAAGTGTGATTTGTGCATCAGCCAGTGAAACAAGTGTGCTTAGGAAGTGGATTTGGTTTTTGCCGGAGCGTGCATGCAGCAACAGAATGCACCTGGAAAACAATTGATGGGGCGAGTTCATTATTAGTAGAAACAGTACAGGGCGATCCACTGATGACGAGATTGTATCCGTTTTGTTTAACGGGAATCCGTCGATTGCTGTTTTAGGATTATCAAAGGTATTCGATCGTGTATCTGCGGATACAGGGGTGAAGATGACACTATCGTTTCCACGGCTGGCGACTTCGGGCGCAGGGACAATTTATTCCCTGTGTACTCTGGAATTGCTTGAAGTAAGAAATATGTTAAGGCATCTGGATTAACTGAATACAGGGTGGGACCACGTAGTTGTTTTCTGTCGGATGTACAAGCTTTGGGAATGGCTGTGAGACCACACGCAGTTCCCCCCAGAAACATGGCTGTCTGAAACTGTTGGTTCATGATTGCCTTTGTGGGTATGGGGTGATGTACAGGTCAACGTTGACTAGGTAATCCTAACTCTATAATTTTTGACTATTTCAGAGGTTCTCTGGAAAACGCTACGCAGGATTATCTAAGAGATAATTTTTTCAAGACTCGCTCACTTTGGCGATATGAGTAATGGTTCGGGGGCGATCGCCTTTTTTTTAGAAGACCCATAGAATGTGTTTGATGGTTTTAGATTTGGAGATTCTTTACCTGCTTCCATTGTGCTACTGTTTGATTCATCGGCCGATGGCAGCATTGCGTTCCTAGTACTTTGTTGCACATTTGAAGATGTATCTTGCTTTGTACTGCCGGTCATTGTCCCGGTGATCGGACAATTTACGAATATTTGTTTCTCACTGGGATCTTAGTGAAAATCTTATTCATGGGATGTTCGGTCCACTGATGGAACCATTTGGGGTATTTCTTTTGTTTATCGGTGTTGCGATAAGATCAGGTGCACGGGCACTCGAAGTCGCCAGCTCACTATGTTTGTTGTCAAAGTCCAAGTCCACGCAGCTGATATCTCCATCGGTTTGGTCTGATTCCCGTGTCTTTATTCCCGAATCCGGATTACACAGCATCTCTGCTTTTAGCGTTCGTGGTGCAGATGCAAGGAAGGGCCTTTGCAGCGGCCTTCAAATTTAGTCTTGCTCTATGATTTCACTCTTTGTAGTTAATTAACACACATGTTCTCACCGCTTACATTTTGCTCTATCGGTTCCTGTTTTATCATTCGTCCCACGGTGCAAATATACTCAAGCAATATTTTACAATCACTACGTTTTTCTACGCTCGTTACTCGTGCATTTTCGAACGGTTGTGTTTTCAACAACATTGAAACGAATTCATAATAATGTAGCAATTCTGTTAGAAAACATCGTTCTGGATGGAGAGTTACTCTTCGAATGAAAAATTTTGGGAGTTCCCAGCGTCCCAATATTGCTATCACCAACATCCGCTCACTCATGGGGACAATAAATGAACTATCAAACAATGTTTTCTCAAGAGAGTTTTCGCAGCTTGGAATCATTATGTTGCACGGAACATGGCTCCATGTAGAAGTGGATGATGCAGTCATATCCGTTGGAGAATTTATTAGCCATCGGGTTGACCGCTCATGCACGTACCGAAACCGAGGTGATGGAGTACTTATTTACACCAATCCGTATTGGTGTATTGCGAAAAAACGCGTCTTTTACTTCTCCTCACAGGTTATCAATTGTTTAGTTACACAATGTAAGCCGAGGTGTTTGAATGGCTACCGCAAATATTGTTGGCTAACAACTACATATCTACCACCTGTCCCGAACATGGAGCTGAGACTTTCTGTAATTAATTTACTGTAGCTGTCATAGAACACGTCAATGGGTCTTTGTGCATCTTCAGCGGAGTTTTCAATAGATGTGACACTACTTTTCTCACCTCACTCGGATTCCAAAACATTGTCAATCTGTCCTCTAGGTTAACCGCAACATTGCACCTGGGGTTTGTTAATCATGTGAAATGGTTCTTCGTATTTGCTTGGCTCCAATCGGCAATTCTGATTACTCAACAATCAAGATTTCACCTGTCATCTATAGCAAGAACAACCACCAACAAATCACTCGCCGCACTGATCGAAGGGTCAGGTGAAGACAGTGCTCTCAACAAAACCTCGACAGACTTCGCGAAATGGTCACACCGACGGAATTTAGTTTCTTCTTTGACCCAGGTATTGTGCTAACTTACCAAGCTATTTGAACTTCTGTTTTCATATATGTTGCCCTTCGGAAAATATTTACGTCCGCGTTGACAGGTTTTCCTCACTCACCTGGAGCGGCTACGCCGACTTAAGAATAAAGCGTTTCAAGAACAAGACGACACCTCAGTAAGATCTCTCACAGGTCGTATCAAGGAAGAGCTACACCGTCTTAACAAAGTGTATGCCCAGTCTGTTCTTGGGAACGGCAGTGGTCGTGAACTCTGGAGAATGCTGAAAAACCTTGGCGGAGTTACTCGACGTTCGACCTACTTTGATGTAGACGTAGAGAAATTGAATCAGGAGTTCTGCAAGTGAAATACGCTTACAACTCTAGAGTCTTCCTGTGCCCAAGTTCTGGGGTCTGCTGAACCACGGCCTCCTGTTGACAGTGCAACTGTAAATAATCTACTGAAACATCTACATTCCGGTAAAGCTAGTGGGAGGCACATGCTACCTCCTATCTTACTCAAAGAATGTGCCGATTGTTTGATAACAGCCCTTGCGAGTATATACACAATGTGTATACAGCAACACGAATCAGCTGACTGTCGGCAAAGTGTCAACATTACACCAATGCTGGAAAAAGCATTCAACAAATATCGACCTATCGAGTGCACTTCCGTTGCTTTGAAGGTTCTGGAGAAAGTCATTCTCGAAATGATGCCGTCCAGAACGCGCTCTAAGGATTCACTCCAGTTCGCCTATTGTAGTTCGACGTCTACCCTAGATGCTGTGGCCTACCTCGTACATTCTGCACTGTCATCGCTTGACAATAGGAATAAAGCAACTCGGATGTGTTTTCTTGACTACAGCAATGCATTTGGCTGGGTAAACCGCGAATTACTGCTAGAAAACCTACTTACTCAAGGAGTACATCCCTCCATTGTCTATTTATTGAGTGGTTATTTTGGAGAACACACTCAAAGCACCAGACTCAGTATTTTGTTGACCCAATTATTATATTTATAGTCTTAATATATCAATTTTTATTATCTTATAAAATATATTGTTGCCCGCTGTATGCCGCAGATAAGGCAAAGCATTTTAATAACCCATTTATTATATTTATAGTTTTATTATATTAAGTTTTATTATTTTATTATATATATTGTTACATTGGCATATATAGGTCATATTGACATTTTTCATCATGTTTAGGATTTCATATATAGTAAATACACATGTAGCCAAAACTACGCAGGTAGGATTAGCGTGTTTCGACACTATTTCGAACAGTCATCCGGAGATTAACTTCGGCACGTTACTCGGCCTTCTGTGATCAATTGTGAAGACTGGTCACGAGGCCCTTTAGGGCCAAATAGAATTGCATGATGGCTTGATTGACTTAGTGACAGATGTGCAGCGGCGGCAGCAGCAGCAGCAGCAGCAACAGCAGCAGCGGTAATAGTAGTAGTAGTAGTAGTAGTAGTAGTAGTAGTAGTAGTCGTAGTAGTAGTAGTCGTAGTAGTAGTAGTAGTAGTAGTAGTAGTAGTAGTAGTAGTAGTAGTAGTAGTAGTAGCAGCAGCAGCAGAAGTCTTCCCAATACTAAGAGGTGGAAGAAAGAGACAACACACCTTTGAACATCGGACTCTTGCAATTATCCATGGATGAAACAATTTGGTAGTGGTGAGTTTCACTTGCACTTATTTAGGTATGGGCCGCCTAGTGTC
Source organism: Dicrocoelium dendriticum (assembly GCA_944474145.2). Classification (NCBI taxonomy): domain Eukaryota; kingdom Metazoa; phylum Platyhelminthes; class Trematoda; order Plagiorchiida; family Dicrocoeliidae; genus Dicrocoelium; species Dicrocoelium dendriticum. Next base: position 10,759,388 of record OX104067.1, on the reverse strand, counting down.
TGATTCGACTGCGAAATCTGATTTTGTCTTGTATTTCGCTTACCTGGACACCCTTGTGGCGGCTACAATCGCCGTGCATTTTTGTGTGATGCTGTATTGTGACCGGACCGTGTCAAAGAAATACTTGACGGTGTTGTCGTTTTTAGCTAGGCCATCGCGTCAGCCATATTGGCTTTGCAACCGATATCTTTTTCGATGTGATCTATTGTGCTTATTCTTGATGAGGGGAAGGGTTTCGGAGCTACTATCTTCCAACAATGCATATCCGAAACCTTCGGACACGGTCCCGGTGATCGAAATGGCAGATGTTAGCTTCCAAGTAAACCGTACCCTCTATTGGGATTGTGTATCGCAATCGAACCACACCCCGGGTGCTCTAAGGTACAACACACACTGATGCTGGTTTGTTGGGTTCCATGATTGCAAATGTTGGTCTTTTCCGCACTAGCGATGGCCGGTCGGGAAAAAATGCAACCAGTCGGGTGCCTCCTGGACAGACTTCCGCATCCGTTGCCCAAATCATTATTATCCACAGACCCCGTTTGCTGTGTGCGTTAAGGCTGCAGACCAAACGGTTTGTGGAATTATGTATGCGTTAAGACAAAATTATGCGACGCATTGGTAATCAATCGAACGCAAAGACACTTGGTTGGTCAAATGAACATGCTGGTTCACCTTAAACGTATCTAAACAAAAGTGCATCAACTTAGAAAAAGGGAATACATTATAGGAGAAGCGATGCATTTTTTACTCGACCCCACTGGATGTTTGAAACATCTGGCAACGATTCAGTCGGTTTTATATTATTCTGTCTGACTAATCCAAGAACCAGACAGATGCTACTTTGGTTCATCACGACAGTGTCTTCGTTTATGGATTCTGAGCAGCCATACGTGTCGTAGCAATATGAGTACCGCACAAGCTGCCTGGGTTTTTGAACACAAGTACTGGTTAAATCATGTGTACAAGAAAGCCTAGCTGTCGCAACAATCTGTCCACAATATCCAATGTCTTTCGTTGTTTTCCAAACTACAATTTCTACGACGTTCGATATTCCTCTCCGTTCATCAACCTATGTTTATTACGCATTAAGTACTCGTCTGAATCATTGGAACTGGATTCACAACCTTTCGTAAACCAGCTACTAGTTGCTAAGCTGAACTGAGCATCAGACTGCACCTCTACCGCTGTGCAACTCCGAATCCAGTCAGGTGTATGTGGGAGAGTTCGTTTACCTACTTTTCTCAGGCGCAGATGATCACTTTCCGTAGCCTGTTAGGAAGTAAATTGGGCTCAAATGATGGCAACCGACCGTCGTTTGTTGTCCGTTAGCTACGGCACCTCTATGCATGGGCCTTGCGTCCGAATAAACATATTTATCGCATTATGTGAAATGCCAAGAAACTTCCAACCTTGATGTCGAAGCAATAGAATTCTAACAGGATGGATCATATGGCGTAGTATGGGAATGTAGCAGTACGACTCGGCGATAAAGCATAATCATTATTGACAAGACAACAAAGAGCCCACTTCGGCAGACGAACAGGTGCAAGTGATTTGTAAGTAATAGGGGGATTTATTAGGTTTTTGTGTAGCATCGTCGCAGTTTGTACGTACTTACAAATAGGCAGTAGTTGCCTTAGCAGCATACTCGCCACCTCGATTGGTTGCGGCTTGTAAAGAAAGTCGTTGCGCTGGGGGCCAGCCCTGTCCTCTGCACATTCATAACATGCAAGACAGTGGAGGAAGAGCCGCGCTATATCGCTGTTAGATATCAGTCATGGCGGTCCGCTGCCGTCGCGCATGGCTCAGTGACATAATTCGCTGACTCGCAAGAGTTAGGTCGTGAGTTAGAATCCGGTAGGATTCGGCGGGTGCACGCTACCGATGAAGCCCAATAGAACGAAACGGTCGTCTCGCGCTTTCCTGAATGTGTGGTGGCTGTCTGCATGTGTCTAACTGCGATGAAGCTACACAAAAAAGGCGTAAGTGACGTTTCCCTCCCCCGACTCCTTGCATGTTCTGATGATCGCTGGCGACACATCCAAGCCTACACTTGACCTACGCCATGGAATGTTTCCTACATGTGTCACCTCATATCTCCGCTTCTGCCTGTCCCATTCTGATCTACTAGGATTTCTTCGATTGATCATGATTTGCTTAGTCGCGGTCGCATCACACTGTTTGGGGTCAGTTCTGGAGGCTCTACTAATTGCCTTTTTGCTGCTTCGACAAACGACCTATCTGTCCTCGGCTCAGGCTAGCCAACGGTCAGTGTTCGCGATACGGCCTCGGCTCGTTCCATCAGACCTGCGTTGCTTTGGCTGGTCTCACCGGTGGCATTTGTTTCTGACTCCACTTGCTCATGTTTTCTTGAGTTTCCTGTCTTCCAGGAAAATCATTACCTTCGGTCTCTCTACAAATGCGGATTACATCATTGTCCTTGAGTACGAATGCCTGGCGCCTCCCTGGAGTGTGATAACAATCAGCACTTTGTTCTCATGCACAGCGGGTTGGCTGAAACCGTGCACCGAGCAATTTAGTGAATTATTCGAGCAGACGTTAACCACATGGGCTGCAAATTAGCATCCGTGCAGTCCGCTGCATTTTCCCTATTTACGCTTCAGTCTGCTCCGAAGGACAATGTGATTTTTGCTCCAGTGGAGTGTGCTTGGGTCAAATCTTCATGCCTGACCAACTCAAACACCACTATATCTATAACAAGCATACTCAACTTGTTTTCCTACGTCTCTGGGGCTATATTTAATCCAGTTGATCAACTTATTTTACAATGCTACTGAAAAAATTGAGTTTGCAATATTTGCATGTATGCAGTCTCCCGGCACTTTAACTCAGCTTTGGAAAGGCCACTGCTTACGACATATCCTCTAATAGCAATGCTTAAGTTGAGTGTTTGTACAATCAGGTATTATATACCAAAACAAACTTACTATTGTTTGAGTACAAATTGAAAAAGAAAAGGTAGGCATACGAACAAAAGGTACTTCGGATACAGGATTTTTGTCACTTGATCTACTCTGGTAGACGTCTGTCTATGCAATAGTATGATTGCATATTTTTGAAACCGTTAAAAATTTACCTATCTGGACACGGGGCGCTTGAGAAGATGTGGTTACTCTGATAGACAGTGGGAGACAATTACATATAGATGTAGATTTAATAAGGAAAAATGTTTGTGCGACTTTGAAACTGACAGGGTGAATATTTGATTATGGATGGGGTAACATTCTGTGAGTCGTATTTGGGGCGGGGTTGTCCAGGGGGTATAAATGCACCTATGATATATTTAGCTTTACTTTTCGCAGCTATATTCGGTCCAACATCAAGAGTAAGCCACGTTCAGAATATGTCAATCTCTGGGTCGAACCCAGTATCTATCTTATGTAAGAACACTTGTCGCGCTTTATTGTCGCAGTATCACTGTCTTGTATTGTCGAATTTCATACAGCAGTAATTTAACATTGAGTCTGTACAACAAGTCTCTTACAGAATAACTTTGACAATTGTGAAGGTAAGATGGTTAACAAAAACAGCAAGTTTTTTCTTGGCTTTAGTGACGGAGTAGTAAATGTGTGCTCCTAGAAGTTAAAGCTGTTGGAATAGTGAAGCACTAATTTTCTTACTTAGTTACCACATTCAAAGAGTTTGCCGAAGAATGTTAGCGGTTGGACATATATTTCACATTTTGATTTGAAACATCATCCTTCCAGCGCATTCAGGTGAGTTTGTAAGTTCCAAATCATGGGGTCAAATGTATAGCTAACATTTATATCATCCGCAAACATGTAGGGTCTATCGTTGACAATAATGTCAAAATGTCATTTATGCACATCAAGAAGAGAAGTGGTCCAAGAACACCACCTTGAACGAAGTCACTTGTAACAGGGAGGTGGCAGGAGTTGTGGTTACCAATCTTGAGTGCCTAAGTTCTGTCGGCGAGGTATGAAGAGAACCAAGTAAGTGGGTTCAGCAATGATACACCCGGCTAGAGTCGCCAAAAGTCCATCATGGGACACTTAGTCAAAGGCCTTTTGAATATCAAAGAATGTGATAATATAAGCTGTACCTCCGTTGACTCAGCTCGTAATATGGGTTATGAGATCTAGTTAGCAAGACTGAAACTAACACATTTTAATAAAGTGATGCTGTGAATAGCTGATTATGTCTCTTGTAATTAGAAACTCGGAAATCGTAACCTCTATAATCCTCTTCATGACTTTGTGAAGAAGGGAAGAATTGTTAGTCCGGCATTATTTTGCAACAATCCGTCTCAAACCATGTTTATACCTTGTTACAACATCGGCGTGTTTCCAGTGATGCGGAACAATGATGACTTTCATTGACAAGGTAAATAGGTTTTGCAAAAGAATAGGGAGACCTGGGCCTCCGTATTTCAACCCCAAGCTGACAAAGTACCTTCTGGGCCACAATTGAAGGATGGCTTCGTAGTGCTGAAGGATTTCCTTCTGTCCACAGTGTGCGGTCAATAAGTTGTTTCAAGTGTATGGTGTAATGGTCATTTGTTTTGTTGACAAAGAATGATAATGCTCGTTGAAAAGACTACGAATGACTACGGGATCATCCGTTGGCCTGGAAGCTGGAGCTGCAATGGACGTCATACAATCGTTTCCGTAGCCTCATCTCCTGAGAACCTACATAAGCTCCTTCGAATTATTTGAAACTACGAGAGCTCGATATCCTTCATGACACGATATCTCAAGTGCTGTGTTGAGTGGGCGCAGTGACAATGCTAAAGATATTTATGTCATTTGAAAAGTACAATTTCGGAAAAAGGTAAATGGTTTAGAAAGTTGTAAACAGCGACCCACCACCATTCATGCCCTACGTTTTCAATGGCGATGTAGAGCATTGTGACCCCCTATTTCCTTTTCTCGACCATTTCGCAAACGTCAATTGACGTAACTGTGTAAACAAAGGAAATGGTTGTTTCACTCCCAAAACTCATTCACATTTCGTTCTGTGCAGAAACTGTACTAAAAAGCTGTTGAGTATGCACAAACACAGCTGTCCAGCAGTTGATAATATACATAAGAAATCGCTAGCCGCGGTGAGATAGATTTCAGTTGAGCCTTTGTCTCAATCCTTCCAACACGGTTTTGATGAAATGTATGTGCCCGACATGTGGAAACACGGGATGATTACTCCTATTTACAAGAGAGGCAGTCGTTCCAATATAGCCAACCATCGTCCCAGAATTTCAATTCCAAAGGTCATGCGAGCTACTATTTCTGATGCGCTAACCGTCTACTTGGAATAATCTAACTACCTCGCACCGGAGCAACATGTCTTCCAAAGAAATCCATAGTGCACCACAAATCTACTGCTAGCACGATCCAGATGGACTGAAGCAGTGGACTCTGGCACAGAAGTTGATCTGGTCTATCTCCACTTCTCAAAGGCGTTTGATCGGTTAGGCTATAATATCCTGCTTTTGAATCTCCAAGTCTTTGGTAGTGGTGATCGCCACCTAGGATGGATCAGGAGCTTTCTTCTTCACCGGCACTTAGAAGTATGAGTACGTTAATCCCGGTCAGATGTCATTAAAGTTGAATGCGGAGTACCACAGAGCTGGGTACTTGGACCGCGATTGTTGTGGACGTATATTAACGATATCACACGCCTCATAAGCTCGGACTGTCTTTTTTATGCCGATGGCATCAAGGTGTGGAGGGCGATCTTTGTACCAAATGATATCACAGTACTTCAAACTGATCTGCCTATGGTATACACGGGGTCGATCCAGAACCTACCTCTATTCAATGTGGAAAAATGTAGAGTACTGTAGTTAGAACACAAGTTGGTGTATTCCTACAAACTCCGCAACCAGGAGCTTTAAACGAATTCTGGCGAGAAGGGTCTGTCCATGCCTACCTTGGATGCTCAAATCTAGCTGAAGCGGTTTCAAGGATGGGCATCCAACACGTGAATCTTTTACGGCGTGCATTCGGACGATTCGACGATTCAATTTTTTCACAACCTCGACTCATGCATACTGCCGCATGTACAATATGCAATACAATTCTGGCAGCCATGGCTGATTAGAGTTCTCACCGTCTTGAAAATACACCAACGCCGAGCAGCCAAAATGTCAAGGCTCTGTAAAATGTGCAGTATGGACGCTATCTTCGAGTGCTCGGGGTCTTCCGTGGAGAGTATCGGTGATTGCGTGGGGAACTCATTTCGATTTACCAGATTTTGAGAGATCCTAACAATGGGTGCCGCTACTTGCCAGAGCTCTGTCACAACAGCAAATTGAGAGGCCACCAACTCAAGTTGACAAAGCAGCACATTCGCTTAGAATGCCGTTGGAAGTTCTTTTCCGTGCGCGTTTGCAGAACGTGGAATGCCCTACCAGCATCTGTCATATGTGCTCCCACGCTGGCAGAGTTCGAAGCCCGAGTTGACGGTGCACTTATTTCGTTACAACATCTCATATGACTCATTCATTACCCATGGATAAACACAAGTGTCTGTAAGCGAGTTCACTGGCGGTCGAATCACATATTTCGTTCCATTTTTTCACCTCCTGTATGTGTACACCAAGAGATGAAGTGGTTTTTACCAATATCCAATTTGCCGTCAGTACTGCTGGATTTACCGTAACTTTACAGTTTATACTACGTATACTTCAGTGACTTCACCGGTTTAAACCAAATTTTGTTAGCAATATTATTTTTCGTTTGAAGTTACATTATCACCACCCTACGGGACCTTTTGGGCGTTAGCTTTCTTACCCGTATAAAAGCATTGTTCCATCGTCCCTTGATATCGGTGACTTCAGCAGCTACTTGGGTGATTTTGCCGTCTACGAGCACGGGATTGGTGAGGATCGCTTTATGAGCTGCTGACGATCCCTTGTATTTCTGCGGCCTCGGAGATGCGTCCTGTTGTCGCTCTTCGTTCATTTTGGCTGTTCCGTGCAGCTGCAGGCCAATAACGCCACACTGTGTTTGGTGATCATGACGGACTACACCACTCCAATAGTTCTGTAACTACATAGGTTCGCTCACACACCAACACAAAATACGCGAAGGCCCATAGAGTAACGGTGGACAACTAGGTCAACGGCTTCAATGGAGATGAACGATGCCCATGATCAAGAGGAGGGCTTGCACAGCCACACACTGCTTGCGCAGATCCTTTGCAATCGCGTAAGCGCATTGTGGCCAGAACATCATCCAGTTACCTTACTCCCATTCCTTTCATAGCCAATTTGCAATTGCGGACCAATAAAGCTAAACTGCGTTTCGTGGAGTCATGATAGTCTAGACTGGTCCAATACTTCAGCAGCTGCGTAGGTTCGCGCACACAAGTACAGAAAAACACGATGGTCCACAGAGAGACAGAGGACAACTGGGCCCCCACCTTTCTCTTTCATCAGTTACGGTCACAGTGATCGAATTGACCAAATCATCCTTTAGTGGGAATCGCGGTCCATATTAAGATTGCGCATCGCAATCTCTTTACAAAACGAGTGCTCGACGATGACGCTCCAAATCTAGGTAACATTGATTTAAGTTATATCACACTGCGTGATTCGGGAGTCTGACTTTCTAATCGCCAGAAAGCTACACAGGTTTATGCGCAAAGTCATAGGCACCTTTTTGAAATCATGAATTCTCTATCGGTATTAAGTATATTTCATGCGGTTGAACAAAAGCACGTAAACTGCGCAAAGGCAGACGGGGACAGAGTGGGAAAAATTGTGACTGCATTTGGTCGACTTGATCGAGCTTACGATGGTGAGAATAGTTTGCAGTCGCACCCATTTCTTACACAAATCGGTTGCGTTAGCAGAACTAAAATGTTGTCTGAACATGGTCTAGTCGTCTTAGTCCACATTTCTTAAGAAAAGTTGCTGACTTTCTGCTTAGAATTCAATGTGTCCAAGTTGATTTGAAAAACTTTCAGTGTGGTTCGCATGTTTGGGCCAATGTGATTGGTAAAATGTCGAGTTTAAAGTGAAAATGACATTTATCTACCTGCATCCTGAAACATTTACTTTTTGAAGGTGATGTGTGTTACCAGTGCGCATATGGAATCGTGATTGTATGACGGTATAAAATCACAAGATTTTAACCCTGGAGAATTAGTTATAAATAAATAAGTAAATTTGTATATTTACCGACAGACGGTACACGGCACCATAAGTTATATAAAAGTTGGGGAGATGCCATCTGTGCCGGGACGCGTTGATGATTTTGTGGATGCGATGGCACTTTGCCCCTCTCTTAACGTCACAGGGCTATTGCAGTATAGCTCAGTCGTTCTTCTTGGAAGTGGAGGAGGAAATGGCTGTGTTGTAGGAAAACAGGAGGCAAAAATACGGTTCATAGCCTCGCATATACAGGTGACGTCGCGCGTTATTGAGCCATCGTCTAGTCGACGCACACAAAATCACGTGATCGATCGAGTCCCAACTACGGCGAAGAGGAAGAAAGGCAAGTGGTCTTCTGAAGGCTCTTTTACGACCAACACATGGCGAATCACAACCACTGCAATGGGTTATTAAGTTAGGGAAGATTGCTACCACGACAGGCTGGTAGTTTGTAAAAGCATAGTGTCAACAGGTGTGCAGTTGGGCCGCGTCTCGGGATGGCTGAACACTGAAACATTGTGGGGGGGGGGAATTGAACCTCGCTTTCCACGGCCATTTGGCGGAAGTTTCTGACGCGTTGTTGCGGGGATGTTTGACGGGCCCTCAACAGAATAAAGGTTCAAATCGACCGAACGCCCTTCGAAGATGACTAAAGTGTTAACTGCCGATTCTTGACGCCTTCTCTAATTGTTTTGAGCATCCAGAATCGTCCTCTACAAATACACCCAGTTCATCTTCCTGGAGACTTTCTGCAATGTGTGGTCTCAAGCTTATAATCCCTCACGGGCTGATGACGCAGATTGCTCACCTTTCACTTAGCTGTGTTGAACTAGACTGGGTTCCTTGTTGACCATTCATGAAGGTAATCCAGGTCACATTGAAGAGAATCATGATATGTAGAGTCATTTCGCCTCTACCACATCTCTAACTTCCGCCCGGTCGATGAAGATCAGCAGGCCTGATACTGCAAGCGCGCCGATATATTTGGAAACCTTAGTGTTGCTTCCGATAAATTTTGTTCTTTCACCTCTCTTTCCTTGACTAATGTGCTCTTCATAAATTTATGAGAATCATATGCAGATCGGCCAGTTAGACGCACGAATGAAACGTCACACTGTGTCTTTCACCACTACTTTAGCTCCAGCTCTCGTGCTTACCTGTCCTGACGATGGACTAGTGTTCGTGTCATAACACGGTAGTGATGTGTTTTTATTTAACTTTTTCCTCCTCAATCCCACCTACATTCCTCGAACGCTTACACTCTCACACTGCAAACCTACCTAGCAGCTACCGTATTCACATGGAGGTAGAAAATGGAGGCTAGCCGACTTGCATACCATTTTTCTTCTTTGTCTATACTCGGTTGCATTCACCACATGGTTCAATGAATATAAAAATGCGGAAGCGAATTGGGTCCCTTAAACTAAGTAGCTTCCATTGTTCGATTATGTTGCATATTCCATAACTAGACGAATGAACCCTTCACTAACAAATGTGCCAGGAATGTGCGCAGTTTAACCGCAAATAATGCGTATCTCTCTCTTTTCATTATTATAAACGCCATAACCCGTATTCACAGGCGCCTATCATGTGGTCAACTGAGACAATAGAAAAGCCGGATAGCAACCCCAATTTAGGTTACTGATGGGAAAGCGGGTGATGATTTCAAAAAAAGAATAGTTGGACGTAAAAATCAAAAACCGTATCGTCGGGAAGTGCTGCATGACAATTTTCCGGACTCTTGGGTGTGTTCGATACTGACTGCATCAATGCGCAGCTTAACTATATATTGAGTGTCTTCATGCAAGGGAATATATATCGTGTCATTACTGATCTCAAGGTGAGCGGTAGAATTTTTGTTATTGGTGATATAATGGAGTTGCGTGTAGCGGAAATGAAAGTATCATCGAAGCCATTAGGTAGATACAACGTGCAAAGACTTCAAACCCCCTGTCTCAAAGTCGAGCAACGCGTCCGAAACAGGGTAAAATATATTATTGAAGCTGATGATAATGCTGATACAAAGTGGCTAGTAGAAGGCATCAGTTGGAGAACAGAGAGCTTGACCACACGAAGTCGGAGTTGTTCAAGAGCAAAAGCACACTTTCAACTGAGAAATGGGAATGAGAGTTGTACAGCAGCCCACGGGCACCGATAAATAAATAAATAAATTTACATATTTACCGACAGACAGTATACGGCCCCATAAGTGGGAGCGATCTTTCGTATAGTGAATAAGTTTCATAATATTTAAGATAAGTTTATTATAGAAATTCGGATCATGATTATTTTCTTTTTTTCCTCGAGTCCTAGACCCGTGCACCTCATATGGAAAATTTACAGATGTTTGTATCATCAGGAGTAGATAATAAAAGGGAGGGGCTACTAGACTGCCCAGACACAGGATTTGGTATTGTAGGTAATGACAGGTAGTGGGTAAGCTAGTTGTAAGCGAATATCTGCTCATATATTTTTTATACCAGTTTCTGTCAATGTTGCTAGAGTTTACTGTGAGTCAATTATCTTCAACACATTTGGTATAGTGAGGAACATCTGAAGCAAATTTCGAAACGTGACATGACTTGTGCACATGCGTATCTGTAGGGGTAGTTTGTTCCACAGATCAGTGTATCTCACCAAGACGAAATTCGACCTAGTTTTATGACTTGAAAGGTTTGTGAGTATCAAGTAGCCGCCATTACGTGTGGGGTAGACTGCAGTCTTTCGTAGTTCGAGTACGGCGCTGTCTGCTTAGATTCCTTGGTTTATAATGTTGTAGAAGAGAACGAGGTTGTTCTTTAAGCGTCTCAGTAAAAGAGGATCCATTTGGCACTTTTGATAACGATCATAATAACTCAGGTTTGAGCAGCGCCCCGTGATCAGCTTGGCAAATGATTGTTGGACATTTTCCAGAGCCGTTCTGTCTTTCTTTCTTAATTGGCTGTGACCGATAGTACAATATTCCAGTCGGTCTTACTGTTGTCTTGAATGATTCAAGTCGTGCTTCAGGTAGGGAGAAAGTTCTGGTGATATATCCGCATAACTGCCTTGCTTTCGCAACCCGATATAGTACATGTTCGGAGAAATTGAAAGAATTAGAGTACTTAATTCCTAACTTCCGAACTGAATCAGCCGTTGGGAGCACGTTTCCGGTAAGTGTGATAGAGCCCTCTGGGATACAGCATCTGTACTCAAGTACTTGGGATTTCACTGCGGGGAACTTCATTAATAAACGTTCACTAGCTATATTTAGTGCGGATAGGTCTTCACAGATGTTTCCCAGACACAGTTGTAGTTGGTCTGGATGAAATGAGTAAACCAGTTTGACGTAATCTGCAAACAGAAATGGGTGTCCATGTTTGATCGGGTCACATATATTTTTTACCTAGATTAGGAAAAGTATTGGTCCGAGCACAATTCCCCGGAAGACGCCGCTGGTTATCTGTTTCGGTGTAGAATGTTGCTGACCGATTTCAACTACCTGAGTTAGACAATTTAGGTATGATTCGAATCAGTTAAGCAGAGGATTTCCAATTCCAAATGACTCTAAAGCAGACACCAGTGGCTTGTGCGGCACACGGTCGAACACGTTTTGCATGTCCAACAAAATTATACTGACTGCCATACCTCTGTCCACCATAGTTGTAACGTGATCGAGAAATGGTAGCTGGCATGTAACGCAGGAGCGTTTTGAGAGGAAGCCATGCTGTGAGGGGTTGATCAGATTCAGTTTTGTAAGATATTGAATAATGTTCTTCTTGAATATTCGCTCTAGGGCTTTGAAAGCAGCAGAGGTGTGATTTATTGGGCATTAGCTTGACACTTGGTTTCTCGGGCCACCCTTGCGCTTACGCATTATATTGGATTGCTTTCACTGAGTTGGAAAGCAGCCGGTAGTGAGTGGAAGTGTGAAGATGTTTAATAACAACAGAGCGAGGTTTTTTCCTCCAAGTTTTATAACAGTTGGGGAGATGCCATCTGGACCTGGGCGAGTTGATGGTTTTATAGATGCGACGGCACTTTACACCTCTCTTAAAGGCACAAGGATATTGCAGTGATTATATAGGAATTGTGGTAAGGGCTGTCGCCGAACCGGACTAAGTCAATAAATGGGGTAAGATTGTTAATAGGTGGAGTGGGTGATGGGATGGGCAGTGTCAGAGAAAAGGCGAAAGTTGGTTTACTATTTGATAGCCGATGTAGCGAACGAAGCCTTGAATTTTTCGCCTCTAGCCTTGGTATCATCAGTGTAAACTAGTGAAAAAATGGTGCGAAATGCGTACTTGTCAATACTACGATTCGAATGGGCCCTGCTGTATCGTTTCATCACTTTGTAGTGATTCACTCTACACACCATGTGGACGGGTTGAAAAGACGAAGCACATGAGCAGCAATCAGCATTGGTAGGACATATGTTATCAGAATTCTTTGTTGCGGTTTTACTTGCTGGTATTCTGCATACGAAGGCAACGGGAATATTGGAGGACGTAAGGAAGGCGCAATGATTCGACCTACTTATTCAGAGATAGCATTCGTATGCTAGGTATAAACAGTAAATTCCATACTTCGCAGTCTCGGTTGTAGTTGCAGTAGTCATCAGTATCATGAAAAGTAGGATTCCGTTTAAACAAAACCATCGATAACATCCACCACTGTCTTCAAAAGGAGATGACAGTGACAATAAGCCAACCATAGTAGCACGTAAGGCACCAATTGAAATCTGCTGGCTACTAATCACAGCCTGTTCTCTAAATTTAACTGAGTTTCATGTGATCTAGTTCTGCTTCAATTATCCGTAGCATGTGTGTACCGGAAAATTGTGCACGAAATGTCAGCGTCTGCATAAACTTTTTATTCTTATATGTATATATCT
>OX104067.1:10726799-10745877 GCA_944474145.2 Dicrocoelium dendriticum | reverse complement strand
GGGTTTAGCTTGTAGTATAACTTAAATCACGTGAGGAAACGTCTTTTGCAGTTTGGTTATAAATGTTATCCTGAAGTCGAATTGGCCATCACGTTTTAGAGAGAATCCTTCACAGATGAAGTGACTGTTCAACACAGTCATATGCTTGAGCCTCCAGCTTGCTTGAAACCGGAAGCTCGAGGACCCCATAGATGACGATCGATCTTCTGTTTTCGGTAGACATCCGAATTTTGCTTGCGTTTCTAGACTTCGGCGTCTGCGTCCTCTCTGGACAAGCTTTACATGAACTAGCCGTTGTTCACCCTAGTGTACCGAGTTTGAATGACTAATGTGGTATATCATACTAAACCGTTTGGCTTGGACTTCTATAAGTTGCTTCCGGCCGTCTAGAACCCAGTCTTTTATGTAGGTTACCTCGTATACAGGCACACTGGGTCATATAATGGTCAGAGAATTACGGCCTTTACTGGTGTTCTCTTTTTTGAGGAGTATATCGATGCATGCTTTAGTCGGACAACAGATAGCGTACTAGGTCCCATGGTATTATTGGCAGTTTTAACTGCTCATAGTTTGACAGCTATCGATGTTACTATGAATGTTGCCTATAGCGCTTCGGTTGCAGTCACGGATGCGTATGTTGTATGTTCTTCAGTAGTACTGAATGGACTGCGTGGTTTCGATGGATTACTCAATACGACCGCAGTATTGTGATCAGCCCTTCGTATATGGGTAGGGGTCAGCGCGTTCGGATTGCCTAACTCTGCATCATTGTTCTTACGTCCTTATCGGATGCTCTGTTCTGGAATGGTGCTTAATGTTGGACAACACGTTCGAAGCTCCGAATCGTCTGGATGCAGTGGAAGAGTTATTACGTCGGTTGTTTATTTTGCAACCTCTGCTAGCCTGTTGCATGTCTGCTCCAACAAAGCAATACATCTGACGAGTGGCTGCTCGAAAATAGATCACGTGGTAACCGGAGAATGTGCTAAAAATCATTGCTGTAGATCTGGAACAAGTAAGCCCCATTACCTTGTATTGGGATACCAGTCGGTCCTAATTCTGTAGGTCCGTGCCCTCCACTTTTATCCAACAAGTTAATTGTTGATCCATTGATGCAATAAACCACGAACATGCCGCATTGTCAACTTGTGGACGAGAACCTAATGGCTCACCTTGTCAAAGGCTTTTCTGAAATCAGTGTAGATCGCGTCGGCCGATCTCCTGTGGCCTATTCCAGACAAATATTCATACATCCTCACCAGCAGGTTTGTAGTGCATAAACAAGCTGGCATGCAGCCGTGGTGTGTAGGTGTTTGAAGATCCTTATACCGAAACAGCTGTCGCAGATCCTACTTCATGATATCAGAGACCTACGGCAAAAAATAGATGACAGACAGATTGGCCTCTAGTTGTATCGTTGATAAAGCTACCGCATTTCGGAACACTTACAGTAATTCAGCAATGTACCTGCGTACAATGACCTGTTAAGCAGATCATACAAGGTAGATTAGCTGATAGCCGATAGGGACTTTAGGATCTATGGTTGAAGCCCGTCAAGCCTATCAGACTTGGTGCCGTTAACGTTGACGAGTAGTTGACGTACCTGTTCAATGCCACCATCCAGACCGTTGAGTTCGTTAAGCGTCGAACGCGGTACAGACACGTGGTCGTTTACAAGTACAGAAGCGAAGCGCGCCGCCCACGAGGACGCATATACAGTGTTGAAGGTTAGGAGCTATACCCACGTGCCCTCTAGCACTGAGAGGTTATCTGCTGAATTCAGGCGTGGCTTTATGTAAGCAAAGTTTCTCTTCGGGATAGTCTTCCACGTGGTTGCGAGCGTTTATGCGAATTACCATCGCTTGTTCAATGGCACACTATTGCAACCAGTCAGCTGCCTCTTATATTCCTCTTTCTCGTCGACGGAATCAGCGAGACAATTTTCTCACAGCTTGCATCTTCGCCGAGCCATTCTATCATGCTCCTAGTTAAACCAACATAACTTGAATAATCCGACTTCCTGACACAAGAGGACCACAAGCCGGTTGCATAACGGATTTATTCTCTTTTATACATGACCAGCAGCCTTTGACAGTCGCGACCTGCGGCAGGGACCAATCCATTTGGCTTTATGCTCTAGTCAGACCTTTGAAGTCCGTTTTCTAGAAGTTATACGCAAATTCAAGTGGATGGAAATACTGCAGCGGCAACTCTGAGTTTACAGCGTGAACTGAGTGGTCGTTTGCTTCCAGTGTGTCCGGGGCTGAACGCCATACACAGGTTAATTACAGTCTGTTAACATCAAGTTGAACATGTTGTTATTCGCGTCGGCTGACACATCTGTGGTTCTGCCCCCTTTTATTCGCCGTTTCTGAGAACTTAACTTCGACCTCAAGATTTTCTAGATTCGGTCGAGCTAAACGTTCCCTGGACGTCCCATGGTCGTCCGTGAAACTGTCTCCTGAGAGTCTACTTCCATGCAGCTTAGTTCCCCGAATGATTTCGCCCTCCTTTCCACACGCAATCTGGCCGTGTGTCAATGAACAACGAACAGTGCATTTATACGGGTTAAGAAGAGTTGCTTTACAAGTCCCGTTGGATAGTTGGTGGGGATATCAACATAACAATAGTGATGATAGGGAAAGTAAAATAGTTAATACTTTAAATATGAAAATAAGGACTTATCATTTGCTCCGCTGTTGTCTTGCGATACTCTTAGATTCACAGCACCCACAGTTAACAACAAATAATTCCATGGTAAACTCCAGGTGTAGGATGGAGACGTAATGTTAAGTAACAAAGTGTAAGCGGATGAGTGCATCGTCCAACCGTATTTGAAATACTGTTAGTGTCGGTGCAGAGACGACCGATTCTGGGAGAGCATTCTACGGATGACAGACACGGATGGAAAAGAAATTTATGCGGAACTTTAGACGACTGTATTATTCTGCGAGTTTTAATGAGTGGCCCCTCAGGTTTGCAATGCTGCTGAGTTGCAGTAAAGGGCGGCACACATGAGGTGGGTCTCGCAGAATCAAGAATGCCATAATCAGGTCACCTCTTAGTCTGTGATAGCTTCCACTGTACACTCCCAATTGTTGCAGCCACTCCTGGTATGAAAGATTGCGCATTCCAATTACGTTCTTAGATGCCCGACCTTGTGGCTGCTCCAGTGTCGTGTTCCAGCCGTGGTTGCCATGCTTGAATTGCGTATTTGACATGGGAACGAACATACACACTGAGCATTTGTTGAAATATGGAGCTGTTTATTTGTCCAAACGCCCGTCGCAACAGTCCAACGTGTTGGTTTCCGGTCTTCGAGGCCTTTTTGGATTGCCTGGAGCAACCCAAATCATCTTGAACCAGGATACCCAAGTCAAGTTCGACAGTTGCTTGTTGTAGTATGTTCATTCCGAGCCGGTATGAGTAACTGGCCTAATGTCGGATGGTAAGCACCTTGCATTTACCGACGTTGAAATGCAATAAGTTTCGAGTTGACTACTAATACACTGTATCTAGGTCACTCTGAAGCAAATGTTGGTCGGCGTTCGCCTGGATACTGCGCCAGATCTTGATATCGTCGGCAAACATTAGGAAGTTGGAAGCGATTCCCTGTGCAATGTCATTAATAAACACCAAAAACAAACGTGGGCCTAGAATTGAGCCTTGCGACACACCACACTCAACTTGTATGGGGTCCAATAAAGTGCTCCGAACTCTGACCACTAATTGCCGTTGAAGTAGAAAGTTGGCGATCCAGCTTAAAAGAGGGTCGCCGATCCCGTAATGCTGCAGCTTGGAGAGTAGTATCCGATGGTCTAGACGATCGAAAACCTTGGAAAAATCCAGGTAGATCACATCAACGCCTTTTCCAGCATCAGCTGCCTTGGCCCAACTACTGCGTGCAATTAGTAAATTCGTTGTGCATGACCGCTATAGACGAAAACCGTGCTGCTCAGGCATGATGATGTCACAGTTTTTAAGAGGGCACAGCAGTGCATCGGCATATATGGATTCCATGAATTTGGGAAGTATAGGAAGACGGGATACTGAGCGGTAGTTAGAAGGATCAGTTCTACTTCCACCTTTTTTAATCAGGCTTATCATTCCAGGCTTCCGCATAGTTTAAACTTGATTCTGATCTAAGCAGCGTTAGAAAAACTGAGCTAATGGTCCTGCCAGTTGGTTTGCTGCTGCTTCCAGTGCCTCTGGACGAATGGTGTTGACACCCGGCGAACTGTGTTTGCGTAGAGACGTCAGCTTTTGCAATACAGCCTCCGCGGTAAAAGTGATGTGGGTTAGTCCTGGCGAGGAGAAGACAAAGGTTGGTAGATTGTTTGGTGGCAAGACCCTTTGAAACGTGGGGGCATATTGCATTCGCAGCGGGTTTGCTGCTTCCACAGCCGTTCTTGTTGGGCCATCAGCCGTCTTGAGTGAAGGAAATCCTTGCCTTACCTTTAGTAGGCTATTGACCTGCTTGTAGAGCAGTTTGTGGTTAGCACTGAACGTTTTTGCGATGTTCTGTTGATAGGCGGTTTTGCCTTTTCTTAACAATTGAGTGCAGTGATTACATTGGGCTACGTAGTTGTCCCAAGTTTCTTGTGCTGGAGCTTCCCTGTACACTCGCCAAGCTGCGTTGCGTACTGTCATCCATGTTCAAGTTCTGCTCCTAACGAATGAAACTGATGTACACTTATAGCAAACGTTTATCACTGAAGCCTCTACAGTCAACTGACTGAATTTTTGACGATTCGAGTCAGGCGACTTCCGGGGGTTCTTCTTCGAGGAACGACCAAGTTGTGATGTTGAGGAGCTGGGCTACTCGATCAGTGTGGCTCACTTCCTGGTCTCCATTAAAACCGAATCACTGAAACCCAGCATGGCTTCCGCTCTGATAGTGGTTACATTGACCACATATTTAATCTTCGCCAAGTTTTAGGGCAGAAAGGCACACACAGACGACGAACTATGGTGGTTTTCCTTGACTTGAAAGCCGCATTCGGATGGTGACCGCGCCAGTTTGTGACACCGCATATCCATGAAGAGCGTGCCAGCTAAACTCCTTTCCATTCTGAAGTCACTCTACCGTGATCCCCGAAGCAGTGTAAAGATCTACGGTAAACTGTCTCCTGAGTTCCACATGACAAGTGGGGTTCGCCTGAGTTGTCCCACATCTCCTTTCCTCTTCAACTTTGTTATCAAATTAATCATGCAAATCAAATCAAAATATTCCTTGTAACCATTCCTGCCACGTCAATAGGGAGTTGGTGATGCATGAGCCGCTCTTCATGAAACCGTATTATACCGACGTCAGGAGATCTTTCGACTCCAGTACCTGGAGAAGATCCTTTTTCACAATCTTCTCGAGCACGTTCGCCAAAACAGAGGTGAGACAAATCAGCCGGTAATTATCCACATTGCGTGGGTCACCGCCTTTTGGAATCGGCTTCACTACCGAGCATTTCCAGTCGCTCAGCAAGGCACCCTCGAACAGCAATCTGTTGAACAGATCCGTCACGGCAGGCGGGATGATGGCCGATGAGGACTTCAAAATTAGCGGATGAAGTCCATGGGGTCCAGCAAGTTTTGTGGCGTCAAGACTGGCGAGTAGATTGCGACCATCTTCTACACCGCAACCAAGACCTTCGAGTTGAGTAGGGACGTCGAGTTCGGCATAGGTGCATGCCCACTTGTGAGTACGGAAGCAAAATGCTCCGCCAATCCGGATGCACGTTCAGTGCTGGTGGTCAGAGGCTATCGTCAGTGCCCTGTAACAAAGCTACGTCACTTGCAGGCCTCAGGCGCCGCTTCAAGTAAGCAAAATTCTTTTCGGGGACTTTCTTCGTTGAGGTTGCAAGCTGCTCTTCGAACTGCCGACGCTTCCGCGCTTTTGCGCTGTCACAAACATTTGGCTACCTTTTGTACACCTTATAATCGTTGTCAGAACCAGGTACGAGAAAGTTATTCCACAATACGCGTCGTCGACGAGCCAATAGGTATTACCCTCTGTCGAACCAATGTGGTTTCACTGGTCCAGCTTTCCCATATTTGAGGGTTGCGAAAGGTGCGATTAACGACTGCACACCCCCTTTTATAAAAGACCAAGTGGCTTCAATAGATGAATCCAGCGGCAGCGACCAGTCCACTTCACTGGCGGCTCGATTGAGACCATCGAAGTCCGTCTTCCAGTAATTGTAGGATGGCTCCAGCGGACGCGAGTAGGGCAGCGGCAGCTCTAGGTTGGCTAAGACCATCGAGTGGTCGCTAGTTGCCATAGGCTCCAGGACCTGAATTTCATATACTCCTTGCTTGTAGCTAGTAACTACTGGGTTTAAACACGATGGAACGGAATATGGTGTACTGCGTGTCGGTTGACAAACGTGTTGTGCCTCAAATATCATCTCCGCAAAGTACACCTCGGTTTCATAGTGTCGGGGGAGAAGTTGGGCCTCAGGTCACCGTATTCGAGAGAAGTTAAAATCACCCATAAGCAGGAAGCGGAGCCGACACATGTAGTTTCTTACATGCGACAACCAAACCAGACATCGACTTCGCGCTCTGCGATAAGCTGCATCCACAAACAATTCACCCTGTCTCAGGCGGATCGAACACCATAGTTGCTGGCACGAGCCAATTTCGCTGCGGTAGGTGTGTACCAGTCTTTCGCACTGCGAAGACCGTATGAAGAACAGCACGCCACCGTGCTCCTTTGATAATTTGTCACCGGAAGCACGAGTATCCATTGATCTGAAATTCATGGTTAGTGACCTCAGGAGTAAACCGTGTTTCGGCCAGTTCCTGTATGTCCGGACGACGAGAGGCAACGAAGTGATTTAGATCGTCACGTTTATTCATTAAGCTACAAACATTTGTGAAGGCTACGCGCAGGCCGCGGTTGGAACCGCCGGGCGTGCATGAAGCGTCATCGACCAGTTGATCCGGGTTCGGCGGACCCGGGGAACTTCCCGAGAATTTAAAATGCGGAGCTTAGCTTCTCCGCTATCAGTAAACCCCTTCAAGTCAATGATAGCGGACTTCAGTTTCTATGTGTCCGACGGATGCAAATCTGGACGTATATGGATCTTTAAATTTTTTAGCCTACCGAGGCGGGATGGTACCACCCTCGGACTCGCGTCATCTGCAAAGCTGACTCGTGCAGGCCGAATCCTACCGTCCACTCTTTTTTCAAGAGGGGTGATTTGCTTCTCCCTCAACCCCTGTTAACTCACGTTGCGGAGTCTCAATCAGACTCCTGAGCCTGAGCATTTTTATTCGTTGCCCCGTTTCGAACACATTGGACGAGGTCTCTCGTAACGGCAAACCTAGGTCAACCACACAGTGTTATAATAAATCGCAAATCAGTGTGTATTTCGCAAGTTAAATCATTTTTGTAGAAAATGTTATTCTTTGTCTCTTTCTCTTATCACAAAGGTAACTGAACAAAGGCCCTCTCAGCACGAGACACACTACGCTGAAAATTTTGAAATGTTTCCACAGTAAATCATTTTAGCTGCATTAAACGACGTCTGACTTCATCTTCTTTTGATGTTTCTGAGTTCTAAGTCATCGTCACACTGTCTTTCTTCTTCCTCAGCATTATCAGGTGTTTGTTATTTGTTTACCTAGGGGAGTATCGCAGTCAGCATCACTTGGAAAATAGCATCATGGTCTGGTTCAGTGCAAGTTACCAAGTCATAAGCCATTTCGTTAAAATCCAATCCGTTGAATTCTGCCAATGGAGATGAATGTCTAATAAGACGACGACATCCCACTCGAGAGGTTGAACAAATCCGGCTTTTTCTGAAACTCTTATGTATTATTTCTGGTGGAACTTTGAATCAAGTAGAACAGAGATAGCACAGCATCCAAGGCATTAAGTGAAGCAACATGGGAATTATTAGTATGCCATTTTGCTATAACTCATTGCCTGAGCTGGGCTCGGTAGGGCATTTTGAATATTTAGATGGTCCCTTTGTCGAGAGGTTGAATTTGTATGATGTTTGGAAGCAGAAACGTAAGTGCAATAGTTGTGAGCTTTTTTACATGGGTGTGAAAAGGACAGTTGTCCACTGTTAGGATAATGAAGCGTATTTTTCATCAATAATTTCCAACGCTTCTGATGCACTCCTCAAATATGGCAGCAGTCGTCCAGCCAGATCGGTTTGATCTCCAAGCGACTGGAAGGTTTTCAGGATTTAGATTTTTGAACGCACTTCGTCTAGCAGATTTATCAATGACCAAGAGGTTTAGCTCCTGCTTCCTTTTATCTAGCGCACAACAAAATTGTGAAACGTTCACTGGCATGTGTTTCACTCTTACGTTCGTCACCCTTTATAACAAGGCTATTGTTAGGCATCGCGTTGAACAAGAAACCGCACTCATCAACGTTAACATTGTCGTGATTGTTGAAACCCATGTCGAAATTTGAAAATTTTTCTTTGGGATTGAACAAATTCTTCAGACACTTCATTGATTTCACCACGAAAACTCTTTGGGAAACTGTGTTTCGGAGTCTAAGTTAAGCTAGCCAAACAATGCGTGTCTGAAAGTTTGCAACTCCGTTCTTGTGAGAACCTTTTAGCAATTACTTCAATCATCTGCCCGTAAATTCGAGCTTTAACTGCCCGCATTTGCTTGAACCAGCGCATCGTTGCCTCCCTGACTTTCTCGTGTGAAGTTTTCCACATTTTCCACTGTAGATCTCCTATTTCGTTGTCGTATCTCTCCAAGTACTCCTGTTTATGTCTTTGGACGTTGCTAACTGTTGTCTTGTTAATACCAAAATGCTCTGCCGTCTTTCTTCGGCTGCCGCTTTCCAGAAAATGTAGCAGACTAATCTTTTCCCTCAAAATTAAATCTTTGATATCTTTTCTTTGGGTCATAATGTTGAAGTACTGGTAATGACTGATCCTAAATTGTTCAAAGCACGGAGTGCATCTAAGGTTTACGGATCTATTTAGGTAACATTAATTACGTACAGCCGAAACATAATAGAGCCGGATAAATGCTCGATAATTAAGGTTGTCATAAACCTCAGTCTCGCCACAATCCAAAGTGCTAATGTACTGGCGCTTAGACGTGGTGATTAATCGAGGGTATGAGGGTCCCTTAAACTCCTGATTGCAGGCTGTGCGATGAGTGATCACATGTTCTTAGGGGTAGACGAAAGCTTACCTACGTTTGTGGACAGGTGAGGGAGGTTGAACACAAATCATTCTAGGTCATTCCGTGGGCTCGCATCTGTGGGGATCCAATTTGATCTAGGTCACCGGTTCCCAACCCTCCCATTTGTTTCCAAACATCCTTTCCAAGTCCGTCCTGGAGGATAGCTACCCACTGCCACTCTGTATCGATACATGCTGAACATTATTTGCTTGTTTTGTCCCTTCGACCTTGTGAACATTCGCTCACTCCTTTAGCTGATCGGCTGACCTATGCTCCTACCTAATGTCCACTCAACTCTGTAATTCGACGCAGCGAACGACTGCCAGAATCAAATAAGCAACGATCGACGAGCTAGCCGATAGAAGCACCATCTAGGTGCGCTACTTTTCAGGCTTGTATTCGTATGTTAGGTAATGAAATTTATATAGAAAGTTATCTAATTCGCTATTCACTTACTAATGATTAGGCAATGATGGCTGATTAATCGTGATTGGGTAGTAATTTACTTGTCTTGACACATACTATTTTGCTTTCAATTTTGTTTGGCAACATACTGATGACCCTATCCTTGGACTTACATTTGCCCCTGTAAAATTCCCTATTACCCCTATGGAGGTTATTACCCCCTGGTTGAGAACCACTGACCTTCGCGGGCGTCAGCGTTTACGCGCACGATCGGACACGCAACCATCGGAACGGTCCAGTCTTAGACGGCGAGAGCACGCAGAGACTGCAGCTAACACCCCGTCTCATTCACACGCTGTGCGACCATCATCAGTTCTGCAAGCGCAAATTCACCTATAGCAGACGGCATCTACAGTACACACTAACGATAACTCGTCACTGTTTTACTGTGCCTCTTATTTGTGCATCACTCTACCTGATAACGGCATTGATGGCATTTACTTCCCTATTCCTATATCTGTCTTTATTTATTGTTGATGCCCACACTTCTAACTAAATATAAGGCTGCGAGCTAGATTCAGGTCTAAAGATTAATTGATAACCGACCTTCGTAATGGTTGCATATGATTGTACGTGTGATCTTCAAAAACTACAGGAAGATAGCAGTTGTTCTTGTATTCAGTCCAAACTTATGCACCTTCCTAGTGTTATGGTTCATGAAGGTTACTGTTTCTCCATTCCGTTTGTGTTAGTTCATACACAAGTATGAACAAATGTCCGCTCGCAACACTACAGAACTGCAACTCGAACCGGGGCACTTTGGTATTGTAGCGACAACCACGCGACAATGAAGCACAAGGTTTATTGGTGAGATCACAAGCCATGTTATCACCACTGTTTTCTTCGTGTTGCGTCAGGCCACTGTTGCTCCGTCTGTTCCCCCTCATTGTGCCCGCTTCCCTTTCCGTTCCCTCCTGTTTTAGTGGTCTTTCTGTGTTCCGGACAACCACTGTCCTACACCCGCCCCTCCTGCAAGTTGCTGTTCTCTGGCGTACCACGGCCGTAGTAAGGCAGCATTCATCCGGAGTTGCGGCGTCACCTTGTCAACTTTGAAGTTCTCTCATTTCCGGTCGAGTACAGCGTAGGGGCCTTTCCAGTGTTTTCTGAAGTTCCGTGCTACTGGCCCTCCAAGTTCCGGACAATCCTGATTTCGTATCTTGACTTGTTCTCCTACGCTGAATGGCGTCCACTTGTCGGTCGTGTACCTGGCATCGTAGTTGCGTTTATTCCTTGCTTGTCGAGACTTGCTTTCTCTTTTGCCGGTTGCTTCCAAACGTTCGCGATGTGTTACTGGGATATCGCATTTTTGCGTGGGAATTATGAGTGTATGAAGGGGAATTCTTGGTTGTCTGCCAAAGTAACTCGAATGGCATAACTTTGGTGGTCGACTGCTTGCTGGCTGTATACGTGCTAAGTACCTCAGGCAGTGCTTCCTCCCACGACAAGTTTGTACAGTTTATTAATCACATCATCGTTCGATTAAACCGTACCGTCAGTTCGTTGATCTGCGGATGGTACGGTGACGTGTGTCGTCTCTGGATGTTCCACTTTTCCAATAATCTCTGAAACGCCATCGACTCAAAACAGGGTCCTAGGTCGGTAACAACACACTGTGGTATTCCATACGTTGCGGGTACTTTGAACTCGAATGCCTGTGCCACTGTTTCACTTGTTTGATCCTTGACGTGCGCCGCATCTATCCATCGAGTAACATGGTCAATCGTTACTAGGATGTACCTGTTTCCTGACCGACTGACCGGCAAGGGCCCAAAAACGTCACGGCACCAGTGTAGCAACAACGACGCGACAATGAAGCACAATCTTTATTGGCGCGATCACAATCAATGTCATCATTCACACAGGCGTACAGTAATGCGACATGTTTCCTTCCCCCGTTGCATCATCTCTCCTGGCTTCCGTTCGCGACACGTCCATGCACTCTTTGAGGTACGGGAAGAATGATTCTATGTCCATTTCGCCCCCGTAGCTCCGCTTCCACGCGTCCCATTCTGACCGATCCTGAGTCTTTTGATAGCTCGTGCTTTACTTGAACTTGAATATATTACTCTGATTGTGGTTGTTCCAGAAGGATGTTATAACGGCGGTTTTGTTCGATTTATTCCCGTTCTCGACAAATACTCCCCCCGTGTTGCCTGGCTCAGGCTCACTACCGGGCGCCGCTCGTTCCGTCAGGCCAGAGTTGCTCCCTCTGCTCCCCATCATTGCGCTTGTTTCCCTTTCCGTCCGCTCCCGTTTTAGTGATCTTTCTGTCCTCCGGGCAACCATTGTCTTCCGCCTCCCTACAGTATGTCAACGGGCAGTTCTCAACACCATGTTGAATGGGTGAGTGCAGGCCATTTAGAAGCATTTGTAAACTCCATATTTCAGCCTAACAGACTAATCCCATTTTCACACACTTGACACCATTATCTGACGGCTCGATGTCGAACTAGGGTTCGCGCAAATTGCAAGTAGCACTAACGCCTGATCATATCTCGTTACGTTCCCACTTGACAGATGGATCATATTGCGCTTCATTTCGTTATGACACTAGGATTTATCTCGGGTTTTGCAATGACGGCAATTTATCCCGGTCAACTGCCACTGTACATCCACATGTACTGCTGTCCCCTTCAGGCACACGCACGGCAATTCAACCAAGTGATCGATTTTGCTTCATGGAGAGCGGCAACACGATGTGACATCCAAATAGAAAAGCTTGGACACAGGTAGCATTCTTGGCACTGATGAATCGGTCGAGATATACTATCGCACAGAAAGAGCGACCAAGGGCACAATAAACAGTAACATACGTCTGACTGCGTCGAGGTTCCACATACATGCTAATTGCCACTTACCTCGGACAAGGGACGATTGGACCGATTCTGACTTACATTCAAGTTCAAGTTCAAGCGGGACTGGAACGATAGGATTATCCCGTGAGTGTTCCTTCTTCGACGGCCCGTTGAACCAGGAGTTGGCAGACTTTGAAATACTGATGGGCCTAAAACAAAGACCGCATCACACCCTGTCCAACCAATTAATTCCCACGTATCCTGTCATAACAGTCCCTGCTGGGTCGGTTACGTGAAGTAAGAGAAAAAAGTAAACTCAGAAGGCAAAAAAGAGAGTGGAAAGAGCTAGGCAAGTGGAATACCAAGATATTTGAGTCATTAAAAAAGAACTGAGAAGTGAAGGTGAGTCAGCTAGGAAAAAGGAAAGGTTTGCTGTTGCCACCCAAGAGCATCGAGCTGGCACGCAAAACCCTTAACCGTAGGTTCCTTAACCACGTGATCTGGAAGCGAATTCCAGCGATCTATAACTCGGCGCGATAGACGAGTTTCCGTCCTAATCCTATCAGACAGTGGTTTATGCAGTTTCAGTGGGTGACCGTGGAGATTAGGTAACGTAGCGGGACTAAATAGCCCTGACAAGTCCGGGCCAATCTTACCCGTCAAAATACGATAAGTGCGAATCAGGTCCCCTCTTATCCTTCGGTAGTGCATTGAGTACATCCCCAAACTGAGCAAGCGTCCAGGATACGTCTGTCCCCGTATACCTTGCACTAACCGAGTGCCCACTCGTAACACCCTTTCCAAGTCCATTTTGTCTCGGTTAAGACATGGTGGACAAGCCTGAATACAATATTCCAGGTGGGGTCGGACGAATGCCGAAAATAGCTTCACAAACAAATTGGTCGTTAAGATTCCGAAAGAGCGGCGGATAAACCACATCATACGAAACCCTCGACAAGCAGCCTTCTTCCGGTTGTCTCCAGAATGAAGTGCTGATGCGTGTACGACGCCTAAATCAACCTGCTGAGTGACAACAGGGAGTTCACCACCGCCGACAACATATCGGGTGGGAGGATTTGCAGCTCCGATTTGGTGAATAGAGCACTTGGCCCTATTTATGGGCATCAACCATAAGGTAGACCATTCCCAGAGCCTATCCAAGGCATGCTGAATTGCCTCAGGACCCCCCGGGATATCCACAATATTCCAGAGCTTAAGGTCGTCAGCAAACATTAGTGATGACACCCCTAGCTCTCCCGGCAAGTCATTTACATAGATCACGAACAACAATGGCCCCAATACCGAGCCCTGCGGAACGCCACTAAGGACAGCTTGCCTGAGCGAAAGGCTACGCCCCACCCGTACGCACTGTTCCCTCCCCTCAAGGAAGGCAGACACCCATTAAAGGGCGCTACCAGATATCCCGTAAGATCTCAACTCTAGTGAGAGCCGAAGATGTGGAACAGTGTCAAATGCTTTCGGAAAATCTACGAATAGCACGTCTACAGCGTGGCCACTGTCTACCGCTTCGACCCAGCTTTCACGAGCTACAAGTAGATTAGTCTGACATGAAAATCCTTTGCGGAATCCATGTTGCGCAACACTGAGAAGGTTGAATCTATTCAGGTGGTTCTACACTGAATCCCTTATCAGCTTTTCAAACAACTTGACTACTACGCTTGTCAAACTGACAGGCCGGTAGTTCGCATGTAGAGCGCTGTCACCGCCCTTAAAAATCGGACAGATGATTGCCTCCTTCCATTCCGAAGGTAGGCTACAGCTGTCCAGTGATATTGAAAACACGCATGTGAGCGGACCACTCAGTTCAGTGGCCAATTCATGCAACAGCTTCGGATGAATTGAATCAGGACCGGAAGCTTTAGAGGGATTAATGCCTTGCAGTAGCTCGAAGACTTGAGTCTCCGTTATGCTAAATTCAGCTAAGCAAGAATCCTCTGGAACTCTTGAAACCAATTCAACCTGTGGTAAAGAGATCTGCCGAGAAAAGACCCCAGTATACTGATCACTCAGTATACAAGCCTTGTCATAGTCAGTTTGCGCACGGGTCCCGTCTGCTCGCAATAAAGCTGGTATAGACAGTTTTACCCCGCTGCGTCTTTTAACGTAAGCAAAAAACTTCTTGGGATAAGCTGCGGCCGAGTCCGCTAAACCCTGCTCGTATTGGAGACGAGCAGTTCTGAGAGGCTGCTTACATTTATTTCTATTCTCTCGATAACTATCATAGGTACTGGCTGATGGAGCTGCTTGGTAGGTTCGCCAGCATCTAGACCGTTTCTTGAGTAGGTACTTGCCTGTGGTATCTATCCATGGAGGCTGTGCCCTTAACCCTCTTTTCCTCATGAGTGGAATATAGGGAGTGGAAACCTCCGTAAGGTATGCCTTAGATTTATCCCAGGCTAACTGGACAGAGTCAGCCATCGAAATCTCACAGTTCAGAACTGAAGCCTTAGTTCGCATTGCACTAAAGTCCGCCCGCCAAATATTCGGAAGTAATTCAACAGCGGTCTCTTGGTGCCTTGAAAGAGCAAATCGAAAGGATATGCATGCGTGATCGCTGGACCCTAGAGGTGCACCGTGTGAAACGTCAGTCACGAAGTCCAGGGACTTAGCGAAAACCAAATCCAAAGTAGGTGGTATTTGGTTGTCCATATACCTAGCGGGAAAGTCAACGAATTAGTGCAAAGGCACTTGGAGAGTCAGTTCATGGAGGTCTGCACCGAATGTTCCTAATGCCCACACGGATAGTCTGCAGTTCCTATACCAGACGGAATTTAAAGCACATAACAACGATAAGTCATCACTGTTCCACTACT
This sequence comes from Dicrocoelium dendriticum, assembly GCA_944474145.2. Taxonomy (NCBI): domain Eukaryota; kingdom Metazoa; phylum Platyhelminthes; class Trematoda; order Plagiorchiida; family Dicrocoeliidae; genus Dicrocoelium; species Dicrocoelium dendriticum. Next base: position 10,730,618 of record OX104067.1, on the reverse strand, counting down.
CTTTTACTTCTGTTCCATGTCGCGTCGTAACCTTATCGATGTTATTAGCCTCACGCTGCTCATCTTGTCAATAAATTCTCCACTGGGGCGTCCATTCTGCTTGCACCACAACTTGACCCAACACCGCTCTGCTAACACTTCATTTCATGCATCCCTACTTGTATTCGCAAATGTTCTTGCATTTTACGCATTTCATATGGTTTTTTATCATTTCTTTCTTTGTAGCTCTTGAGACCAGTTTCTGGATTTCTTCGTATCCATTCGCACGCAATTCTCTTACTGCTGCTAAGTATGTGCAGTCCAATCCAACATAATAGCATCCTCCGCCAACTTTCTCCGTCGAGCAATCAAGATTTAACTGTCCCCTTACCTCTCATACACTAGGGTGTATAAGCGAAATTTATTTATCGCTGGTCACTTACTTCTTGCTGGGTTTCATAGCACTCCACATTTGTCTGGCTCCGTCTCAGTCTCGTCCTAACCAGTTTTTTCAACCCAACTTCCGAAGGAGACAACTGCATCGGCATCAGTAACCAAACGGGGCCGCAGTCCAGCACGCCAAACACTCAAGCTTGAATGCTAGAATGTGTGTACACTGCACAATCGGGACACTAATCATCGACCTACACGACGAACCGCATTCGTCGCCAGGGCGCTTGCGCGGTATGACATTGATATCGCAGCACTGAGTGAGACGCGTACTGGCTGATCAAGGTAAATTACGAGAGGATGGTGCTGGGTACACTTGCTACTGGATTGGAAATCCCGACGCAACACCGGGTGAACAAGGAGTGGGATTTGCAATTGCTGACCAACTGAACGGTCGATTGACGAGGGAGCCGATGGTATCAGCCCACAGTGGACGTCGCTTTGTGTATGTCTCAGACGTGGTAAGTTCGCAACATTTATTTATTTATTAGCACGTTTTGTCCCACATTAGTTATCCGGATGAGCTGAAAGACCAGGTCTACTCACAATTGTCCTCTGTTATATGGTCTGTGCCAATGAGAGACTATTCCTGCATGGTAACTTCAATGCACGTGTGGGTCGTCATGCCACTGTGTGGGCTGAGGTGATTGGACTGCACGAGATTGGGATAGTAAATGGAAACGGAGGGCGTTTGCCTTCAATGTGTGCCACACATGGCTTGACGTTCATGAACACTTAGTTCGCTCTGTGTGCCAGTGACATTGCTACATGGACCCACCCACGGAGTGATCATGCTCACTTAGTGAACTACGTTATCGTACGTCAACGGGGAAACGTGAAGTATGCATAACGCAGGTAAAGCGGGGATCTAAATGTAGGACTGACCATATGCTGGTAACCGCAAAGTTCTACGTAAACGTCTACACATCGTGGTACTTTCTATCGAGTATCAATCGAAAGAAATACAACTTCCGCGCCGTGTCGAGTGTAGAAAAGAGACGAGCGCTGGACGATTCCATAAGGACCCGCCTCAGCGAAGACAACTTCTCGGCTTCAATCAGCGTTCTATGGGACCAATTGAAGAAACGGGTGACCTTTGCTACGGAGGAGTCGAATAAGTGCACAAACTCTAAGCGGCCAGACTGATTCGAGAAAAGCAGTGCGACCATCGGACCATTAGTGCGAGCGAAGAACGCGGTGTTCATCGCATCCGAGGTTGATCCTAACAACTTGATGAAGAGCAATAATTTTCGCCACATTCGAAGACAGCTACCTGAAGAGCTGTGTCAGCTACAAAATGCGTGGTGGAAAATGAAAGCTGAGCAGACGGTATCCTACGCTGCACACCGACAACAAAAAGATACTTACGACTCTTTGAAGGCAGTGTATGGGTCCACCGCCCAGCAAATGAAGACCACGAAGGACTATGGCACTGGCGCCATCTATACACAATCTGATGACATCTTGCAGGTATAAAACAGACACTCTGACACTCTCCTGAACAATCGAGCTTAGGTGTATGGGTTGTAGCACCACAGCGTACTATCCGAAATTGGGAATACACCGGGAAGGTACGAAACACAGAGAGCGTTTGCTCAACTTCGGAATGGGAAATGCGTTGCTGCTGATGGCCTACTTCGGGAAATACTGAGGAACGGAAGACCAGTTATTATGCGCGCACGCCATCGTTTGGTGGAAGCCATCTAGATGGAAGAGCAAGTGCCTGCAGAGTTGACTGGGGAAAGCCAACCTTACCGGTGGACAAACCGGTTGGCTTCGTGCTAATTTGCGGAGACTACAAAATGACTGCTAATCATTCTTCTATGATAGTCAGATATATATTACGTCGCATCTAAAACTTGTATGTAACACTGGCAAGTGATGAAAATTTTACCAAACTTGATCTCAGTTACGCATATTCACAAATAGATCTCAATGAACCTTCCTGAGAACTTACTACTGTCAACACACACACACAGGACTTTACCAATACACCCGGTTAACTTTTGGCATCAATTCTGCCCCCGGATTCTTTCAAAAGATTATAGATGACCTAGTAGAGTATATACCTTTCACTTGTGCGTATTTGGATTATATTTTCATCTCCGGACGCACCGACGCAGAACACCTAGGAACAGTCGCTGTTGTTTTTGAAAGATTGGGACGAAACGGACTTAAATTGCAAAGGCTTAAGTGTGAGTTCCTTTCTACATCTGTGTGCTATCTTGGACATAGTCTTCATAAGGTCGGGTTATATGTGCTAGATGACAAGCTAAAACCCATTTTAGATAGCGCTGAACCATGAAGCATTGATGAGCTCCGTTTGTTTCTAAGAATACACTCTCATTACCGCCGTTTCTTACCTGATGCACCCACTATGTTATCCTCCCTGAAAGAGTTACTCCATAAAAACGTACAGGGGTTTTGGGGTCCACGGTAATGCCCTCGCCCCCTCACCAATGTTAATTCATCAGGATCCTGGGAAGCCCCTATTTCTCTAATGTGACGCATCTCCTTAAGGTGTAGGTGCGGTCCCGTGCCACCTCATGAATGAACAAACCTTTCGTCCCATAGCATTTGCAGCATGCAATCTGTAACCATAGGAAACTATTCACATCTAGACAAGGAAGCTCTCTCCATAACCTTCGGTGGAAGAAGGTTCCATCAGTACCTATGGCTGAATTATTTTGAACTTCATACAGACCACAAGCCATTGATATCGTTGTCAGGAGAGACCAAAGGTATCCAACAAATATCTTCACCAAGAATGCAGTGGTGTGCTCAAAACTTGGGCGCATATAATTATAAAATTACCCACATTCCTGGTTCCAGTAATCGCACACCGGATGCCCTGAGCCCTCTACCAGTTACAGTAACGTCACATATGTCCGATTCTCCCTGTGAATTGGTTCAACTGTTGCAACATCTAGATCCAACCCATCTACAAAGCTCCACAACCAGCCAGTGAAGAGATCGAAGCCCAGTTCTTGCAACAAACAAATGATTCTTAACAAATGGATGGCCTGCCAAAGAAACCACTGATTTGCAACCATTTATAACACACAGAAATGGATTGAGCTTATTCGATGCTTGTGTGTTCTGGGTTTCCCGGTTGGTCCCTCTTAGCAAGGCTCGGGCACAGATCCTTCACGAGCTACATTGCGCACAACCAGGTGTCTCGAGAATGAAAGCATTAGCGAGGGGATACTGCTGATGGCTGAGAGTCGAATCAGATGTGTAGAATATGCTGGGGAATTGTTATACCTGCCAGGCACATCAACGCAGTAAACCACCTGGTCTAGTACATTTGTGACGCTGGCTCGACAGACCGTGGTAACGAAGCCATGCCGACTATTCCGGCTCGATTAATGGAAACTCACAGTCTGTGTG
>OX104067.1:10635777-10726299 GCA_944474145.2 Dicrocoelium dendriticum | reverse complement strand
TCATATTAGCGTATCAGATATGGAGTGACCCCAACCAAGTATGCCGCCACTTGCTGAAATTTAGCCACAACTCGCAGCTCAGGGGGTAACTGCTTAAAGTTGAAGGAACAATATAGCTGTCTAGAGTGTTGACGGAATTACTTTTCCCTTCGGGTTTGCCAACCCTGGAACGCACACCCAGACTTAGTTGTACCCTCCCCTACCCTTGACGTTTTCAAAAAAAGAATAAATATTGCTCTTAGCACCCAGCATTTTGTTACCTAAATTACTCTATTGTGGATTACGCTATGCATGCTTTTCCGCTGGAAGTATGTAGCAAATGGACCCAAATGAGCGACCATATTTTACTTCTCTCAAACCTTCTATCAACGAATACTGCACCCCAGTGTATTTCTGAACGTTTACGCTCTTTTTTAATTTTACAGTGATGTAATTTAGCAAAGTATTCATATCGGCAAACGTTCGGTAGATGACCCAGACATATTTTGATTTCATCATATTCACCTCAACCATCCTGCGGGAAGTGTCAAGTAATTGCTTTTATCCCGTGATAAATCATTGTTCATTGTTCCCCTTGTTTATTTTATGTATTGCGGCACAGTAGCTGAGGTGTTTACCACCTCTAGCTAACGTGTATAATGATGATGATGCCCATTATTTTCGATGCTTTCGGATACATCATCTCCGAAGCTCAATGTTCGGCAATCCATACTTCCATTAGTCGTGTCCCCAAGCAAGCTGACGAATTGACTTCAGCGAGCAATAATTCAATGTAACCGTACTTGTACGGTTCACAATGGAACACAACTTGCAGCTCATAAACTCATAGATAATTTGTGTCAAACAGTAGACTACACAATAAAAATGTTGTCCAGTTAGTCAGAAAAAAGGCATCCTCAAACAATTCATTGTATCCTTATGTTGCATATATGTCGTTCCCGTAGTCCACATCTGAACGACATTCGGTTGTCATTGTTCAACGTACTACGAAATTACTGTACAATTTTGCATTTAATTGATCATGCCTTTACGGGCATGCCCCACATGATCCAGAATAAAAGTCTTATTTATTTATATGTAAATCGGTACAAAAATGAGGCGGTCGGGGCGAGCCGCCAGGACAGGCAAATGGATGCGGTACCAAGGGTTACATTGAACCACATCTAATTATACATGTTGCAGTGATTGAACCCCCTGTAGTTAGCCTAGAGCTGCCTGCAGGTTTACACTGCAGGTAGTGTCTCAATTTCTAGTCTTTGAGGCGGAGCCTTCAAAGCTGGCCCTGCTCTATACGTTTTAACGCAATAAGCCATGTTGTTTTAACCTTCGCCGGAATCCCCGTCTCACTGTCGGTGTTATTCTGAGTACGGATGATTCGTCGTGAGCTTAGCTGCTCTCAGCTACTCGGCCACTTCCTGAAGTCTGTTTGTCAGCAGGCACTCGATACGTTGTTTGTCGATGTTCATTCTTACTAAGTGGCTGCTTTTGACTTCTGGCCATCTAGATTCTTATTGCTTTCCATAATAGATCATCGGGTCTATGGTGACCTACATTTGGTGACAGATACGGAAGAACCTACCATCCCGAACCGGACGAATGTTATATATATGACAAGCATACTAGCGGAATTGAAATGCGCACTAGTAGCAAACCTCGTCTGAAAGACGATCAAAAGCCACTAAAGATGACGAAATGTCAAACCAGCGAGCCGGCCGTGATAACCAATTTCGCTGGATTTAATTCGTTGGACTTATGCATGCAAGGGCGTACCACCTCTGTTCCGAATCCCACCCTGCCGAAGACGTATCGTCCTGGAGTCGATTGTGACTACTGGGAGTGACAAGCGCTCGTACCTCAACCGAATTCTGGATCACGAAAATGTACCAACACTACTCGGTCTTCTGGGCACCGAAGCGTGTCTCACTGTCCGCAGAAGATATTGTTGTAGATCTGGTCAACGCAATTGCTTTCACGGAACGTAAGGCAGCTCTACTGCCCCCTCTGAATGGTGCGAGTATGGACGGCTGTTTCCCAAACGAATGCAGGGGATTGGGAATTGATTTTCCATGTTTGTTGCGGTGTTGCAGAAACTCGCAGTAGCTGCATACCCCAACGAGGACTAAGCCAGTCGTGAGCAGAAAGTCCTCACACAAGCCCTGCAAGAGAGGACAGACACTGCTATCCGGCAGGAATTTCTGGGGAGACCTCTAGCCGGATTGGAAGAAGCACTGCGCATAGGGACGCGTTTACAGCAAATACTCTAAGTATTGGCTCGGGACTGTTTGCATGAACGGGGGTATGAGCCCGAACAGCACTTGTCCAGCAGGACAGATCTCTAAAATCTGAGCACTGGTTAGACGGGTAAGGACCCACACTACCAAGCAACCGGCGTTCGACCGCGCAGCTACCTACTCAGTCGTGCCAAAACTGCCTCTATTGTAGTAGGTTCGGAACAACAGCGTACGACTTCGGACACAATGGACCATTACGTCCAATACGTGTTTACTGCTAGTGCTTTCTATTTCTAATTCGGATGTCGTCGTCACCCCTATTGTAGTTGAGCGTAAGTGGACAAAGGAATTTGAGATATTAGTAAACTCCGTTGCTGCTAGCTCCCTGGTTCACAAGCGCATGTTACCGCGGAATAACACGGTTCATGGAGATAGGTGCATCAACATAGTGGCGGCTAAGGACTCCACCTTTAAACCTACAGGTTGGACCACAGCTGATATACAGTTAGGTAGCAATTTCGCTAGTCACCACTTTTAGCTATGGACAATTTACCGTGAAATGCGGTACGAGGCATTGATTTTCTTACTTCATTGGGTGCCAATATGGAGCAAAGCATAGACCAAAACGAATGAAAGCCAGCACTAATCGGTCCAGTGCCGCCTGGCACGTTTGGGCGCTGTCACATATGAGGGCAATGTCGTCCGCATACGCTAACTCAAGAAGTCGTTCACCAAGAAGTAGCTCCACACCTATTAGGTCGGGTACAGCGAACGCAGTTTCTATAACTTCATCAATAGCAAAGTTAAAGAGGAAAGCTGACAGCGGGCAACCTTATCTCACACCGCTGGAGACACTGAAGGACGGTGACAGTTGACCAAAAACCGTCACTCTGCCCGAACTATGCGCCTACAGCGCTTTGATAAGATTTAATTATTTATCAGATACACCTTTTCTCAGTAGAAAGTTCCAAAGGGCACATGGATCAACCGAATCGAAGGCACCCTTGATGTCGAGAAACACGACAACGGCGGGTCGCAAATAAACATGGCGGTGCTCCAACAATTGACGCAAGGTGAAGATGTGGTCGATGCCGCCTCGATTTCGACGAAACCCGGCTTGCTCTTCGCGGATCTGGCTTTCATGAGCGTCAGTCAGTCTGTGGAGAACGACAGAGGCAAGTAATTTAGAGGCAATTGAGATCAGACTGATTCCTCTATGATTGCCGCATTCCGAATGGGAGCCTTCGTTGAAAATTGGGACTATGACAGAGCGGCTCCAGTCTGTCGGGACAGTTTCCTGCCCCCAAAGTTCCATCAGCAACTCCTGTAAATCATTCACAAGAGCAGGTCCCCCGATTTTGTAGAGCTGGGGGCATTCGATCTGGAACAGCGACCTTATGCCATTTCAACAGTCTGATCTCACCTTCGACTTATGCGCGTGAGGGCGGATCTAAGGAGACGATCCATGGAAGAGGGCACTCAATACCTGAAAGAGAAAATGATAACTCAAAATGGTTGACCTGCCTTGCAAAGTGTTCGGCCCAACGCTCCAAGCGTTTTGACAAGCTGTGGATCGGCTGTCCACTCTCGTTGCGTTCTGTCTCGCCAACACCAGGTCTCCTGTTGTCTAGTTCCCGTATCAGACGGAGTAACTTACGATGATTGCCAACGGTAGCGTCTGTTTCCTTTTCCGATGCACGATGAGACCATCAGGCTTCGCGGGCTCTCTTCAGACCAGCACGCAGTTTTGCCCTGAGATTTTTCGAGTCTCATTGCATTCGCTTCCCGCCGGAATACATCGGCGAGCATCCATATGTTCCAGAAACTTTGTAGAGATCCAAATGTCTAGGTTGGCAGTTTGATTTGCCAGATGAAGACAAGCCTGATGATAGTAACGTTTGACGAATATGCGACCAGTGATCTTCGACGGTGTTCAGTGGAAACCTACTCAGGCCAGATGCCAGCGTAGTTTGATTTGCATTCAGAACACCAGGATTCGGCAGCTAGCTGGTGTCAATGCAATCAGAGCGGCGTTGCGGACGTCTGCTGAAACGCATCCGAAGTTCGGTACACACGAGAGCGAGATCGGAGTCCACGCTGGTGCTCCAAATCGAGCGACAACATTGGACTCAAACTCTCCAGCGATAACTGTAAGTGACGGATTCGCTTGGGGCTCGAGTAACATGTAAAAACTCCCGGGTTTAGGCAAAAAAGGAAGTCCAGAGGTTAACTACGACACCATTAAACAAATAAAACTCAAATACATATGTACATACCTCAACTGTGCCCGTTCCGTCCTGAAACCACCGGGTCTTCGTACGGTTACATAATGAAATAGTATCAGCGCACTTGCTACCGTACAGCAAAGCCACATAGCCCAGATTCAACGAGAGGAATATGAGGGTTCTTTTTAAGGTGTCAGAAATCTTATCCCATTGGTCTGAGGCAGGGCGCACAGGAAGATATAAGGTGTCATTCTATTCAAATGGAAAGCGATTAACACGTCTCGGTGCGGATATGGGATCAAAGACAAACAAGGGGCTGGGTTACCTTGGGGTTAGTAGCACGGGGTGGGAGTGCACAATCGTCACAGCGGGTTTGGGATGAGAGCAAGTCTATGTCGAGTGGGAATTTACAAGGAGCAAGACGAACATAACATGGGCTTGTGTACCTTTGGGACTAGTAGCACGGGGTGGAATTGCACAATCGTCCCAGAGGGTTTGGGATGAATCCAAATAGACATGGCTAGGATAACAATGAATAGCACAATAACCCGTAGGAGCACGCGTCAGATAAGGTTATCGGGAACAAGTCACGATCCCATGGTGTGAGTTGCAAGGAAAATATGGAGCTTTGCATGGTTAGTCGCATGGGGTAGACAAATAATGGGTAATTCGGGATCTATGCAGAAGGTGCAGCTGGTGTGGTTATCTGACTAGGATCTTGACATGCAGGCTGCGATTTTCATGTTAATGCTTCCACCTACGGTAACGAATCGCGATGAGATCGATTTGCATCCATGGCTGGCCCAAGACTGGTGGGCGCTAACTCACTCTTCTGCAGGTTCTGGGTCGAAAGTTAGGGCCCGCGAGAAAGAGACGAGTACCTACACAAATGCGTAGCAACCGCTTAGCGTTATCATTACAAGAGTCTACACCATGCTGGCCGCCTAGAAGAAGCTCATAGGAGGACAATTTTTCGACTGGTGTTTAAATCACCAGCAAGCACCACGGTATCTGTACTTCTTTTGTAATGAAGCTCATTAAGTTAATGATAGAAATCCTCTTTTACCGAATCAGGGCTACAATTTGTGGGGGCGTAAGTCGCAATGGCACCGTTTGTCCTCGCGCGACGTCGAGGCCTGGAACGAGCCAGTCAACCTAACGACACACATCCAGCTGTTGACAAGGATCCAGTCGATCAGGGCAACAGCCCGGGGACTCGAAACAATGCAGAGGCCAGCTTGACCCGCATTTGAAATTGCATCATCGCCAGACAGGCGCAATAAGAATGTGTCGCCAGTGTCGCATGTGTGTGATAGCAGAGTAAGTGCAGAGCTGGAATCTTGCAAACGGATTTCCGACAAACAGCAAATATCGATCGATAGAGTCTCCATTGTTCGGGCAATTGCGGCCTGTTGGTTAAGGTGTAGCAAAGTGAGCACGCTGATGCATGTCACTCTAAGCGAGGATCGAGGACTCCAAAGGGAAATGGGTGAACTGACCTTGACCGCTTGGTTGAACCTGGGCTTGTCGACTGGATTGCAGCGAACCCCTATCCACCCTGCTCGATGCAGCAGGCAGGGCGCCGTCTATTATCCTCTGCGACGGCCAAAGCATCAAGAGATTGTTAGAATAAAAGGTCATGGTGTATTGCGTGGGCAGCATACTGTCAGGTTGCCCAGGCATAGACAGGAGAACGATAGGGTACTCAAGCAAAAGCTTTGGTCCAAAAACCTTATTGCAAGGCAGGGAGGTTTTGGCATTGGACTACAGAGAGCCCATTTATGGAGTAAGGAGCCACCCTTACTCCAACCCTCAACCTAGAGGGCCAGGAGACTGCTTTTCTGGCCTCTAACCATTGACCAGTCTGGTATGAGTGGCTCTGCAGATGCAAAAAAGCACCACCCAGCATAGCTCAATGGATCACCGAGGCCGACAAACCAAATGACTGATGCAATTCAGCTTTTATCGAACCTACCAGACTGTAGGAATTTCAGACGCTCCCATTCGGGCCAAGGAACGTGCCAGGACAGAAGAAGGGCACAGCAAAAGTTTAACGCTCGTCTTATACTGCCATATGCAGCTGGGGCTTAAATGTAAACCCACCAAATGTTAATTCGTGAAGAAGCAAGTGGCCTAGTTAGGACCTATTGTTTCGGAAGAAGGCGTGCGCTGCGACCCAAGCAAAGTCGAGCGCATCAGCTCATGGTCCGTCCGTCCGAATGTTGAAAATTAAGTAGGTTCCTTGGCCTTACGTTCTACTATTGACGTTTCGGGCGCGAATTCTCAACTACTGCCACTCCCTTGACAGACCATACAAGGTCCAAGCATATGTTCGCTTGGGAGAAGAAGCAGCGAACCACTGTTGAGAAACTTAGAACCGCGTTGTGCGAGGCACCGGTGTTAAAATTTCCAACCACACCCAGCCGCAGGCCTATTCGTCTTGGATACTGATGCTAGCGACACGGGTATTGATGTACTTCTATCTCAACGCACATCCGACGATATCGAGTCGGTTATCTCCTATGCTAGTTAAAACTTATCGTAAGGAAAGCTGCAATATTGCACGACGCGAAAATAAATGCTCACATTAGTAATTTTCCTCAAACCATTTCGGTATTATCTCCCAGGCCGAATACTCATCGTACGTACCGAATGTCGGTCATTGATTCGGCGCCAAACTTTCGGAATTTTGTAGATCAAACTGACTGTTAGCAGAAGTAAGTACAAGAGTATGAATTATAATGTCAATAGCAACCAAGCCCGAAACATGCTAACGCTGATGCTCTGTTGTGTAGACCAATTAAAGATCATGGACCGTGTCCTTCTTGCAGAGCCGATTGTGTAGTTGCTGTTATCCTCGGGGCACCTGAAACTGAGGCATGGATCTAGTTACAGTCTACCGACCTAGCGTTTAGTCCATTGTACTATTGCCTCGCACACAGTTAAAGCAGACCCACTCATTACGGACATGCAGTTGCTAGCTTGGAAACGAAATGTCTGTGGTCCCTTTCGCCACAGTTGTGCGTAATCGACGGTATCGTGTACTTCAGAATAGACCAACCCGTATACGAAGAATTATTGTTCCCACAGCGTCAAGTTATGAAATCATTTGCAGATTGCGTGAAGATCTGTAACATGCTGGACAGAACAAGAGGGAACAGGCGCTTCGCCGTCGATTTTCGTGGACCCATTTGCGAAGTGACGCTAAGAATTACTGTCAGTCTTGTCTTGACTGCACCCGAAGTAAGAACCCACCGACAACTCGCCGTGCACCACTGAAACCAATGTCAGATGACTATCCTAATGAACTCTTCGGTTTTGACATTATCAGTCAGTTACCAGGAATCGTTCTGGGACATCGTTACATTTTAATGATGATAGATTACTTCACTCCAGTACACAGACGCGTGGAGAATAGCGAAAGGTTTCTGCAGCAAGTGGATGACAAGATAGGGCGCACCCTACCAGCTGCATTCAGGTCACGGATCTAACTTCAAGAGCAACCGGAAGCGTGAACTGTGTCCTATATTCGGAGTTCAGAAAACGTGGATAACCGCGTACCACCCAGACGGGAATGGGTTGGTGGAACGGACGAACCGCACATTGAAAGCGCTGTTCCAATATTTCCCTAATAAGGAAACAGCAAGAGAGTAGGACACGTCTCTGCTGAAATGAAAACTAGCTTGTCGAGCCACTGTCCATTCCGCCACAGGGCAGGCCTCACAACACAGGATGACGGGTTGCAAGTTACGTTTAGCATCGGAAGTTTTATGGCCAAGGACCAACCACAAACAAATGAGTGCAGCTGTACACGTACACATGATGCAAAGGACGTTGGTCCGAGCTCACTGGTTGATCCAACCGCATAACCAAACCTCCCAACGCCCCCAGATTGCATATTTCGATGGTACAGCATTCGGTAGCCCCTTCTCTTTGTGAGTCGCAGTGTGGCTGAAAGCAGGCAAAGCAGCGAAGTCCCGCCAGAACTGGAAAGGTTCGTATGTGGTGGAGGACTAGGCCTATAGAATTATGGGACCGGGGGCCCGAAGTTCCTTGATCGTAGTGCAATTGAATTAGCTAAAGCTATGAGCTGAGGACAGCGCCTAATAGAAAGCGGGATAATCTAAAGCGGCATGCGATGTTGTTTTAACCTCCTCGGAAAACTCGCGTAGCCTGTCTTCGTGACTTTGAGTGCGAGCGAGTCGTCCTGTGACCGGTTGCTCTTAGCTACTGCGTCACTTTCCAGCGTCTGCTTGCCAACAGGCTCTCGATAAGTTTTGGTCGATATTCATTTTTACTTGTGGTTGAGGTTTGAATTCCGGCAGTGATGCTTCCTCTGTTTTCTGTTGCAGGTAATCAAGTTTATTGCGACCTACACCTGGTGACGGATAGGGAAGAAACTACCATCCGGAACCGGACCAGTATTACAAACTCCAAACAAAGGACATAGTGCTTAATATTCATATTTAATTGGTCCAAAAAACATCCTTTAACGGACTTGACTAGTCAGTCTATTAGATTAGATAAATAAGTGAAATGTATATTTTTCGAATTAATCCGATAACGCAATCACGCGGAATGGTTTAGTACTTTTACATAAGATGCACGCCGGCACACGTGGATTTTCGAAAAGGATTAAATTGTATTATCGTTAGCTATGATATTCAAGGACTCGATGCATCATTATTTTGCGTTTCTTAAAGATGTCATTCGGTTTCCACCTCACGCAGCAGCATAATGAGATGTTCCTCCAATGGGGAGGAATCGCATCATGTGGTCTTGGAGTTAATGCCAACATCTTGATCAAGAAGATAGATTTTATTCGGCCATCTACATCTAGTTTTATGTCAGCGAATACACCACAGTACATTCCAGTCGACGCGGCCAAGAGTGTTGATATAGAAGAAACTCCGATTATTACATAACTAAACCTTATTTAATTGGAGAAAATACTAATTATTTACGCGTGCGTTGTGTCAGCTTTTCGGAAGGTAACAAGAACGATGCAACGAGAAAGCATGGTCTTTAATTCTACGCGAAAACAAATGACCAAGCTTGGATGTACGCCCAGGTAAATATATATATATATATATATATATATATCTATATATATATATATACTCGCTTTTGTTGACTTCACCAAGGCATTTGATACGGTGAACCGCGAGGCTAGATTTGCGGAAATTTGGTTGCCAGCGTAAGGTTGTAAGGTTAATCGAATGCCTGCACAGGGGTATGTGGGCAAGGGTGCAGCTAAGTGGAGAGACCTCAGATGAATTTGCAATTGTCGCTGGTGTGAAGCAAGGCTGTGTGCCATAACCTCCCTGTTTAATATTTCTCTTCATGCCGTGAGGTATTGTGCTTTTGATGCATTTCGTACCTACAGTGTTCATGTGGAGCACCGTAATGATGATGGATTGCTGAACATCCGTCGTTTCGGTGCGAGAACTCTAGTCTGTGAGACAACTATCCGTATGTTGCTGTTTGCTGACGACTGTGCGTTGTTTTCACACAGCGCGGATGAGTTGCAGCACATGACTAGTGCTCTGGCTTCGACAGCGGCCAAATTCGGGCTCACCATCAACACAAGCAAAACTGTCTGTCTCTTTCAGTCTTCACCGGAGGTGCAATTTTCAATATTGCCGCGAATCAGCATTGGTGCTGAAGTTTCGGAAACCACCTCCCGCTTCTGCTACCTTGGGAGTGTAATGTCGACTGATCACCAGATACACAGTGAGCTGCGTATTGGCGGGTGGAAGGCGGCGGCGGCATGCAAGAAGCTTGAGCACCGAATGTGGAACAACCACCAGCTTACTGTTGGTACGAAGCTGATGGTGTACAAATCCATGGTGCTTTCCGTTCTTCTACACGGCAGTGAAACATGGACGATGTACCGGCGGGATTTGCGATATCTCGACCGGTTCTAACAACAGTCTCTGCGACGGCTTTTTCGCATTGGTTGAGGTGACAGATTTGCGGACAAGGAAGGGTTGCGTCGAATTGGAATGTATGCAGTGGACTGCATACTTTTGCTGAAACATCTGAGGTGGCTCGGTCATGTGAGTCGTATGCATTCGACGCAGACACCGAAGTAGCTATTACATGATCAGGTGTGTTGGGAAGTGGCATGTGGGGAAACCAAAGCTTCTTTACCAGGACGTGATCAAGGTGATCGTCACACGTTCAAATTTTGTTTGCAGGTCACGGGAATCAAAGGCGGTTGATCGGCGTCTGGGTCGCGAAGGCCTATTCACGAAAGCTGTTGCCGAGGTGCAGGATAAAGCCCTCGTACATACAGAGAAGAAGCAGCAATTGCGGAAGAGACAGGTGCCGATGGGTTGTACTCCATCGACATCGAGCGCATGGTGCTGTAACACATGCGGTCGCGAGTGCCTGAGTCAGGCAGACCTAGTGAACCATGAGCGAGGCCAACGCCGAAGCGTCGACGGATCCTGAAGAAAACGTACACAACTGGTGCAGCGTTTGTAGGTACGCTGCATTCGATTTACTAACCCCGTGCTTGTGTGCTGAGTCTCTTTATTTCAGGTGGTGGGTTTGCTATATTGTTTCCTTAATGTCTACCTGAACTATTTTCTATTAACTTGCACACGTCCTTTAAGCAAATTGTAGTTACCTTTGATGACGTTTTCGCGTTTGTTGCATTTTCTTAAAATATATTTTCTGACAGTTTCAAACAACAGCGGATTTTTTGCACGCAATTTATTTCCTACGGTCATATGTTGTGCCCCATGCTGAGGCTGATGTTGCATTCATGATGCCACCCCATCGCAGTTAGGCTAAACCAACCTACACTTAAACTAGGTCTTTTAAAACCGGGTAAGCTTCATTCCACTTTAATTGATTTCTTCTGACTATATGAATGATAACTGGCCACGCTGCTTACGCTAATTGCGCTTAGCTTCGGTAACTTTATTGCATTTGTAGCCTATTTAACTAAGTTGTGGACATTTTGTACTCATCGATGTTCAATGCTAACCAACTTAGTTCATATGGTAATTTAGCGAAGAGTTATGCCCCCGTATCTGTATGTATTATTGGATTTTTTTATTTCTGCTCATCGTTTCAGGTGATTGGCAGTTCTTTGATATCCCCGGTGTGGCTGCGCTTGATGTGCATGTTGACAAGATGCCTACCTGTCTATTACCCACTACCTCCTCCATACTGGCTCCAGAAGACAGTTGGTCGTTGCTGGGGGACCGGGCGCACGGTCCTTGTGGCCGTCCTAGGCTCGAAGAGTGGTTCCATGCCACTCAGTGTGGAGCGGACAAAGGTCCAGCCACCGCCTTGTGTGCACTTTATTCCCAAATAGAGCGTGCTTGTGTTTGCTTGTGAAGGAGGGTGGCCTACCTCGGTTGATGGAAGGTGGCTCCCATCCACATGCCTCCCGGTGTTATTCTTTCGGGTTTACACTGAATATGGGGTGTGTGGTTGGAGCTATGGGTGGTGCAGCGCATGCCATCCATGGTCCCTCTGTAGGTGCAGGCGTCCTGTGGCTGGCCACAGTGACAGGTAAATCAGAAACCGAATGCCGACAACACTATATATATATATGGTTGACGACATCCGGTTTCGGATTTGCCTGTCACTGTGGCCAGCCATAGGACGCCTGCGCCTACAGAGGGACCATGGATGGCTTGCGCTGCACCACCCACAGCTCCAACCACACACCCCATATCCAGTGTAAACCCGAAGGAATAAGACCGGGAGGCATGCGGATGGGAGCCACGTTCCATCAACGCAGCCGGCCCACATTCCTTCACAGGCAAAAACAAGCACGTTGTATTTGGGAAATCAAGCGCACACAAGGCGGTGGCTGGACCGTAGTCCGTTCCACACTGAGTGCATGGAACCGCTCTTTGAGCCTAGCGCGACCACAAGAAACGTACACCCCGTCGCCTCCAGCAACGACCAACTGTCTCCTGGAGCCAGTATGGACGAGGTAGTGGGTAATAGACAGGTAGGCACCTTGTCAACATACACATCAAGCGCAACCATACCACGGATATCAAACAACAGCCATTCACTTTAAACGACAAGCTGAAATAAAATAAATCCAATAATGCATACAGATACCGTGGCATAACTCTTCGCTAAATTACCATATGAAGTAATTTGGTTAGCAACAAATCCGTGATAAGTAAGAAATGTCCAAAGTTACTCAGAAATGCTACAAACGCAACTAAATTACCGAAGATAACCGCATTTAGCGTAAGCAACGTGGCCAGTTAATAGAACATTATTCAGGGAGGCAGAACAAACCAAATAAAGCGGAATGAAATTTATCCAGCATAAAAAGACCTAGTTTAAGTGTAAGTTGGTTTAGCCCAACTGCGGTGAAGAAGCATCAAGAATGCAACATCAGCCTCAGCGTGGATATATATATATATATATATATATATATATATATATGAAAAAATAATTAGCATGGTAAAAGACATGTTCTTGCCAAGTCCTGTAGGGTGGTTGGAGAGAAGCGTAAAATTGTAAGGATCAACGAATAAGGAAATCGTAATTTTAAGTGCCTAGCGATTTAAATGCACTGCTACATACTGATCGTTTGAAGTGGGAATGCGATGTGCACACATATAATGGTATAAAGTGCTGTTATATTTCAGTAAATGCGTGAGAAATAAAAAAGGAACCAGAAGCGCTCACTCGCTGCTTCATTTGACCGGCGTGATACGTTAAGCCAATTTAGATGCATGCATGCTACTCACAAGGAAACTTACGCATGTATTCTCACCGCTACTTTGCGGAGAAATCCACTAAGCGCATTGTTAGGTTTGCGTTCTTTTGTCCCATGAGTAAAACGGACTATAGCAATTAATGCAAGTTGGAAAGCGTTCCATCAAGGCGTTTTTTGAATAGCGTTAATGTAGGGGCAATGATAACGTGAGTCGGAAGGGCATTCCAGGCACGGGACACACGGAGGGAGAAAACGTTGCGTCGACAATCAAGCCGACTGTAGTGCTTAGCTAGTTTGAGCTGCTGTTCTCTCAGGTTGGTAGTTCGGCGCAGTTGTAACAGATAGCGACATGGGTGAGTTGGGTTCGTCAATATTAAATAAACCAGAATTAGGTCTCCAAGCTGACGTCGATATTCTCCACTGTACAATCTCAGGGACTGCAGTCTGTGTTGGCAGGAGAGATGAAACAATCCTTTAACGAGATTGGTCCCTCTACGTTGTGGAGCTTCAAGTGCATCAACTTCGCGCATGCACCAGGGACGCCAGACCTGGATAGCATATTGCACATGCGGCCTCCCGTGGGCTTTCAGCATTTGCGAACGATTGATGGCTCGAAATTTCCCAAAGCTCTCAGTAAGAGTCCAAGACGTTGACCAGCACTTTTTCATACTTTTCAGCCTGTCTGGAACAGCGGAGCTCATCCTGCACGATCAACCCGAGGTCTTTTTCTTGGGAAGCACGTTACAACTGCTGGTCCCCAAGTCAATATTCATGGGTAAGCTGATGGCGTATACTCACGACTTTGCCCTTTGCAACGTCGAACTGGAGCCGGTTATCAGATGACCAAGTATAAGTCCCCTGGAGATCATTCTGTAATGCTACGTGATCATCCGCTGTCTTGATATCATGCCAAATTTTGATATAATCTACAAACATTAAATTCGCCTGCAACACACTGACAGGGTCGTCGATGAATGCTAGGAATAAACGTGATCCCACTACAGATCCTTAGGGCACGCCACAATGGACGTCAATTGGTCCTTCGATACTGTCTAGAAATAAACAAACGCTCTACGGAAATAGGTATACGACATAACAGAACCACAGCATCTAACATCAACCATATTATTACTTGTGCGTTCAGTAAAGCCACCATTGAAGAGCAAGGTACGCCCCTTTTTATAAGACCAATTGTGGCTATGAAAATACATGTTTAAACAAGTTAGCCAAAAGTTGGGTTTCAGAACATCTCAGACATCTTAAAACGTCTCCATACAAATACGCAAACAACGGGAATCCATGATGGTTGAACAGGACGAATAAGGATATACGACTGCCTCATCAATCACAAGTCAGCTTTTGAACACAGTTCAGAAGTCAAAATGGACCTACTGTTTGCAGCCTTCAGGCTCACCTATAAACCCACACGAGATACATTTGCCTGACGTGATCACTGTCAGTACAGAACCTCCACCGCTGGGCCAAGATCTTAGCTACACCCACCAGGTGTACTACACAGCATGTCGTTAGACACCCGTATAGATCATGTGACTTTGTCATTGTGAAAATATTATTGTCTGCATGTGTGATCGTCGGGAATGTGTGTAATGATTGGGTCCTCCGGCAGTTTGCGTCCCTTGGTATACTTACTTGATAATCACCCCAGTCGATCACGAGGAATCGCTGTTGGTGCTTTGAGCACTCATGGCACTGCATGAAAACATATATTGTACGCTGATAATTTCCAACCTGTCCTGTTGGTAGCGTGAGGGTTTGCAACGAGGTCTGAGAGAGATCCCGATGATGAATACATAGATAGAACACAAAAGGAACCGCGGTTAAAATTGACATTGCGGCTGTGAGTCCCATCCTAGAGTGCACATTTGACAATCAATAGTGAATGTCTATCCTTTGTTCTATCCACTGATAGCTGAGCCCAACAGCTGTGTGACTAAAACTTCAGCTAAAAGTTTTCACGTGTCGATCCTATTATCAAACCTAAGTGGATATCTCTACAGAAGAGGCCATTTAGTTCCAACGTCGGTGCATTTTAAGATTTTTCACCGCTATCCCATAATCGGGAATTAGATCGAACGTAGATGTGTACAAGGTATTACAGAAGAATGTATGTGCGAGACGTCATTGGGACCCGAAGCCCAAATAGCGGAGCAGTCAACACTTATGATGGAAACCAGAGGATTGGACTGATAGAATAATGTGGACATGCTTGAAATTTAGGCGTAATAGAACTAAGTGGTAGGCTTGCTGTCCCATTAACAGTTTCATCTGTGGCAATACATCCATTAAATCGGATTCAATGTCCACCTACAGAGATTTTGTGAAAAAATAACAAAACACAGCAAAAATAGAAGGGACAGAAGCAGGAGTACTATGGGTTCTAAGCCAACTTTTGCTGGCTATTGTAGCCAGACAGTAAACCGACCAATTATGACCTACCACAACGCCTTCGTTAATTATATAGGTACTTCTTTGCCTATATTCATCCAGCATTCGACAAAAAAGGAATACTTTCGTCTGGTGCACCACATTGAAATCAAGGTAGTTCCACTCGAGCTGACGAGTGTCACGCGTCTCGAGAAGCATAGCATGATCAAATCATCTTTTATGTACAACTCGACAGTAGGTTTCAATGTGAAACCAGCTGCGATCGAACTTAACCTCCAGTTTAAGACGATAGCTGAAACGACTGCAGCAACAGATAGAGATTTCGCATTTGTGTACTGGATGTTGTTGTTAAACAGCGTAGCTCGTCGGCAGACTTCAATCCTAAGTTTCTCTTTTTCCTTCATTTTCAGAAAGAAACGTTGAGAGCGCATCCTCCTCCAAGAAAACGCAATTACTAAATTGTGAACCGCAAACTTTCCCTGTAATCCCCATTCCACCCTTTCATTAAGTATGCTCGCGATTTATTACTCATCTTGTATTTAATATAAGTGTCTACAGTTTTGTAACATGTGTTCTTATATGCCTGTAATTCTGCCATTGTTTCAGCATGTCACACACGATTTTTCTGATAATTCAATCTTGGTGCCCTCCATTCTCATTAATCTTGAGCTTATTTTTATTTCTTCAAGTTCAAGTTCAAGTTCAAGTCCAAGCGGGACTGGAACGATAGGATAGGTCCCGTGAGTGTTCCTTCTTCGGCGGGTCGTTGAACCAGGAGTTAGGGAACTTTGAACTACTGATGGACCTAAAACAAAGACCGCATCACACCCTGTCCAACCAATTAATGCCCACGTATCCTGCCCTAGCAGTCCCTGCTGGGTCGGTTACGTGAAGTAAGAAAGAGAAAAAAGTAAACGCAGGAGGCAAAAGAGAAAGTGGTAAGAGCTAAGCAAATGGAATACCAAGATATTTGAGTCAATAAAAAAAGAACTGAAAAATGAAGGTGAGTCAGCTAGGAAAAAGGAAAGGTTTGCTGTTGCCACCCAAGAGCATCGAGCTGGCGCGCAAAACCCTTAACCGTAGGTTCCCTAATCATATATGCTGAAGAGTTCCGACAATCAAACGAAGTTCGTCAAATGTGTCAGCATAGGTCGTTGGTCAATTGCGACCGTACCATACGGCCAAAGTCCGATTTAACTGTGAAAAACCTGAACATGTAATACTGTTGCTTCCATTCTGTCCTCAATTGACCTTACAACAAGCGTAGCATTTAGCAATTAACGAGTATCTTTAGCACATGACATACTGTCTACTTGTTTATTTCTATGAGTAGTATAGAAATTCAGACAATTTCAGGGAACTTTAGAACACAATTTCTGTGCACACACCACTTCAGGTCACAACCCGGTCTCCGTTGGAACGGGTTTGCTTTCAGTTAAACCCCAATAGTCACACTCATTGGGAATGCATTCGAAGTGGATACAATTCCGTGTTGTGATCGCTCACAACACCAAGGATTAAAAAAGCGAAACACTCATTTGGTTAAACCGCAAGTATAAACAGCCCGTTAAGGCTGGGGTTTACCGTGGCCAACTGCCGTCTGGGCAGCCTCCGCGCGAGCAAACCACAAGCAGGGTGGTCATTTTGACCTTCTATTTTCTAACTACCCAAGCCACCCTTTCCTAACTTCAGAACCAGTAAGGCTTGTACGGGCAGTTCAGTGGTACAGGCGGAAAGGCATCGGACGTATTCTTGACTGTATAGACCCCAAAATCCACCGCCGAATCCGTGCAACCTGATTAAGAAGATCGTTATCATAACCAAACCAGGGGACAAGTGGATACCGCTCACTTGCGGCAGTGTATGCTGCCACGAATTGCAGCATGGGCTCAGTTACACATTCGTTCTACCGTCCACTCAGATTATTCACAAGGTGTATCGTACCGGTATCGTAGTTCTTGTTGGAGAATAAAAAGTGATCGATGATTACAAATAGATAAAGGTGTACTCGGTAGTCAAAATGACCATTGTAATCAGAGTACCGGTAACGACGATTGCCTTCGTCAAATCTGCGGATCATGGCCTAATTCTGTCGAGTTGCTTGCATCAACACGGTACCTAGAAAACGTTATCATATGGTCAGTCGCAGGCACAGGTTGACAACGTATTTAGCACTTACTGTTTGTGACGCTTCATAATGGACTGCAAAGCAAATTGAAGTATTCAACAGCGAAGAAATTTCTTTTCGACAATTCTCATCAAGCCGATGTATGGAGAAAAGTGGTTAAAATTGCGCTAGGCTATGACTGGGTCAGTGTTGATTCAGTGAAACAGGCTGCTTTATTAATGGATCCGGCTCTCCAGTAGATGGTGATGGTAACAGACGCATACATGTTATACAAGACGATTAGGTCATCCGATGGGGTCACGTGCTCACCGCCTGAGACCGACGTGAACGGCGTTCACAGTGAAATCAGGGCCACGACGAACGAAACGTCTGCGCTAGCATCATCTGTCTGCACACTTCAAGTTGCACTAGCCGGAACGCAATGGCCTCGGCTGTTATTGGTAGGCGTTTTTTTAATTTTATTGGCAGCGTTTTCATGTGGCATACATAACATTTGAAACCTTCTGTGCTTAAGATTTGTTGTCTGATTTGGAGTAGCTGCTTCGGATCAGGAAGTCATGTATATATTTATTTATTTATTTATTTAAATATAACAGCTGCTGCCGAGGAGACCATCGGGCGCGCAAACTGTAAGCGGTCTGATTGGTATGATGAGAACAATGCGAGGATTGGCGCATTGGTGTCGGAGAAGAATGTAGCATTTGCTGCACAGGTGGCAGACACCAGTGACTTGGGGAAGAAAAGTCAGCTTCGCAAACTTCGACGGCGACTAACCCAAGAGCTCCGTCGCATTAAAAGTGCATGGTGGACGGTGAAGGCGAAGCAGATGGAATGCTACGCCGAACGCCGCCAGCACAAGGAACTCTTTGACTCTTTGAAGGCAGTGTATGCACCGCGACTGGAGCAGCTGAGGACACTGATCGATGGTAGTTCAGGTGCTACCTGCACATAGACTGCAGATATAATGCAGATCTGGCGGAAACACTTTGAATGTCTCTTGAACAACCGTTCAGAGATCGACTGGTCTACCTTGAACGGCCTCAAGCAGCACGATGTGAAGACAAGTCTGGCGGATACGCCGACACCGGATGAGAAGCAGAGAGCACTTGCTCAGTTGCGAAACAGCAAGTGTGCTGGGTCCGACGGGATCCCGCTTGAAGTACTGAAACACGGCAGACCCGGCTTGGTGACTGCGCTGCACCACTTGGTGCAACGTGTATGGATTGAGGAGGAGGGGCCTGCTGAGCTGAAGGATGCCCTTGTGCTACCACTGTACAAGCGCAAAGGAAGCAAGCAATGTTGTACGAATTATCGTGGCATCAACTTGCTGAGTTGTGTGGGCAGGGTGGTTGCCCGAATCCTGCTCAACCGCCTTGTCATTCAGTTTGTGGAATCTAACCTGGCGTAAGAACAGTGTGGGTTCCGTTCGGGTCGCAGCACTATAGATATGGTGCTTGGGGCTCGTCAGTTGCAAGAGAAGTGCAGAAAACGACACCAGCGGTTGTACTCGCTTTTTGTTGATTTCACCATGGCATTTGATATGGTGAACCGCGACGCATTGTGGCTGGTGTTGGGTAAGTTGCCTGTTCGAGTAATTTAGTACATGCAATCGAATATCTGCACAGTGGTATGTGGGCAAGGGTGCAGCTGATTGGAGAGACCTCAGATGAATTCGCAATTGTCGCTGGTGTGAAGCAAGGTGGTGTCTTAGCTCCTGCCCTGTTTAATATATATCACCATGCCATGAGGTATTGTGCTTTTGATGCATTTTGTACCTACAGTGTTCATTTGGAGCACCATATTGATGGTGGGTTGCTGAACATCCGTCGTTTCGATGCGAGAACTCTAGTCTGTGAGTCAACTATCAGCATGTTGCTGTTCGCTGACAAATGTGCATTGTTTGAACACAGCTCAGATGAGTTGCAGCACATGACTAGTGCTCTGGCTTCGACAGCGGCCCAATTTGGGCGCACCGTTAATACAAGCAAAATTGTCTGTCTATTTCAGTCTTCACCGGAGGTGCAATTTTCAATATTGCCGCGAATCAGCATTGGTGCTGAAGTTTCGGAAACCACCTCCCGCTTCTGCTTCCTTGGGAGTGCGATGTCGACTGATCAGTAGATACACAGTGATCTGCGTATTCACGTATCGAAGGCAGCGGCGGCATTCGGGCAGCTAGAGTACCGAATGTGGAACAACCATCAGCTTACCATGGGCACGAAGCTGATGGTGTACGAATCCATGGTTCTGCCCGTTCTTCTGTACGGCAGTGAAACGTGGACGATATACCTGCGGGATGTGCGATATCTCGAGCGGTTCCAACAACAGTGTCTGCGACGAATTTTGCGCATTGGTTGGGGTGACAGGGTTGCGGACACAGAAGTGTGGCGTCGAAGTGGAATGTGTGCAGTGGACTGCATACTTTTGCTGAAACATCTGAGGTGGCTCGGTCATGCGAGCCGTATGGATTCGACGCGGATACCGAAGTAGCTATTATATGGTCAGCCGGGTTTGTGGAAGCGGCATGTAGGGAAACCGAAGCTTCGTTACCAGAACATGATAAAAGTGAGCCGCTCACGTTCTAATCTTGATTGCAGGTCAGGGGAATTGTAGGTGGTTGATCGGCGGGCATGGCGGGTTCTGACCACGAAGGCAGTTGCCGAATATGGGAGAAAGACCTCTTCCATACGGAGAAGAAGCGGCAATTGCGGAAGAGACAGGAGCCGATGGGTTGTACTCCATCGACATCGAGCGCATGGTGCTGTAACACATGCGGTCGCGGGTGCCTGAGTCAGGCATGCCTAGCGAGCCATGAGCGGGGCCACTCGGGAACGCCACCGAATCGACGACGGGCCCTGCAGAGAACGTAGGCAGTACCGGCGAAGTGTTTGTACGTACGCTGCATTCAATTTACTAACCGTGTGCTTGCATGCGAAGCACATTTATTTCAGGTGTTAGGTTTTCAATTTTGTCCTAATGCTTTTCCTTCTCATATGATTTTCTACCTGTACTGTCTTCTATAAACTTGTGCGCGTTGCTGAAGCTGATTGTATGTAATTTCGATAACAATTGCTCGTCTGTGGCATTTCATTAAAAGATCTTTTCTGACCTCTTGAACTTATCGCGGATTCGTTTGCAATCAATCTTTTTATACTCCCATTTCTTGAATGGTTATGTCTCCGTATCGGTATGCTTTGTCCGATTTATTTTATTTCAGCTTGTCGTTTCAAGTGAATGGCTGTTGCTTGATATCCCCAGTGTGGCTGCGCTTGATGTGCATGTTGACAAGGTGTCTACCTGTCTAGTGCCGACTGCCTCGTCCATACTGGCTCCAGGAGACAGTTGGTCGTTGCTGAAGAAGACGAGGTGCACGATCCTTATGTTTGTGCTAGTCTCGAAGAGTGATTCCGTGCACCCAGTGTGGACCGGACAAAGGTCCAGCCACCGCCTTGTGTGTACTTGACTCCCAAATACAGCGTGCTTGTGTTTGCCTGAAGTAGTGTGGGCCGACTCCGTTGATGAAACGTGGCTCCCATCCACATGCTTCCCGGTCTTATTCCTTCGGGTTTATACTGGAAATGGGGTGTGTGATTGGAGCTGTGGGTGGTGCAGCGCAAGCCACCCATGATCCCTCTGTAGGCGCAGACGTCCAGTGGCTGGCCACAGTGATAGGCAAATCCGAAAGTGGATGACGCCAAACGTATTTGGGTTGCCAGCATCCATGTCCGGACTTGCCTGTCACTGCAGTCTCTACGGAGATAGCCACAAGACGCCTGCGCCTAATGGTACGCATTAGTCACATTAAGTAAATGTACTACAGCGTATGCTCTATGGGATACTGAACCCGCGGTATCGACAACAAGTCTGGACCAGACATTTGTAATTAATAACTGACAAAACATCAGGCATGCATTCAGTGGAACACGATGTACTTTGTGTGTGTGTGTGTGTGGTGTGTGTGTGGTTATGTGCGTTGTCCATCCAACTGAATGGATTAGGGCCTGACCTTCAGTGAACATGTGATATACCTCACCCCCATACATGTCATTAAACTCCAGGCACAAACGATCTACTGGTTTAGAAATTCTGGTCGATCGCCCCAGTAACGTTTCATAGTTTGTGCGTACGCTTCACCCTCAGTGCATAGTTCGTTGTCTGCGCACAATCCGGTCTACGTCGCGTTTGGTATATCTGAACACCGTTGACGAACGTGGTCTGAGTACCGATGAATTAGCCGGCCGTCGTTTTGGCTTTGCGAAGAACGATTTACGGAGACACGTTGCCAGTGGGTTTCTTGTGACAATTTAGTGTAGACTAAATCACTTTCCTCAAAAGTCGCATCCTTCTTCACCACCCCTGAATACACTGACCTCTTCTATCGTTCTTCTATCCCCACACTTGGATTAGAAAAAAGCAGTAGATTTAGCTTTGTCCTAAGGTTTCTGCCCAACATCAGCAATGCAGGAGACTTACCCATACCCTCAGTGGGTGTGGAACCATAGGCAAATAGGAAACGATCCAACTTTATTTGTAGGGTCCCTACACGCTGCTTCAACAGTCCCCGTTTCATTGTCTGTGTCGCCAGCTCCGCCAAATCTTTTGACGCTGGAAGATAAGGCGCCGATTTTATATGCTGAATCCAGCTGCTAGTGACGAATCGGCTGAACTCCTTGATAAGAAGAGGGGACCCGTTATCTGTGCATAGGGTCTCGAATACCTTATGTGGCGAATGATGAATGCATCTTAACAATGGTGATTGTGTAACGGGGCACGCTTTAAGTCACTTGAAGTGAGCGTCGATGAATAACAGAAACATGGTTCCATTAATCGAGCCGGAATAGTCGGCATGGCTTCGTTACCACGGCCTGTCGAGCCAGCGCCACAAATGTACTGGACCGGGTGGTTTACTGTGTTGATGTGCCTGACAGGTATCACAATTCCCCAGCGTATTCTAGACATCTGATTCTACTCTCAGCCAACAGCAGTATCCCCTCGCTAATGCTTTCATTCTCGAGACACTTGGTTGTGCGCAATGTAGCTGGTGAAGGATCTGTGCCCGAGCCTTGCTAGGAGGGACCAACCGGGAACCCCAGAACACACAAGCATCGAATAAGCTCAATCCATTTCTGTGTGCTATAAATGGTTGCAAATCAGTGGTTTCTTCGGCGGGCCATCCATTTGTTAAGAATCATTTGTTTGTTACAAGAACTGGGCTTCGATCTCTTCACTGGCTGGTTGTGGAGCTTTGTAGATGGGTTGGATCTAGATGTTGCAACAGTTGAACCAATTCACAGGGAGAATCGTACATATGTGACGTTACTGTAACTGGTAGAGGGCTCAGGGCATTCGGTGTGCGATTACTGGAACCAGGAATGTGGGTAATTTTATAATTATATGCGCCCAAGTTTTGAGCACACCACTGCATTCTTGGTGAAGATATTTGTTGGATACCTTTAGTCTCTCCTGACAACGATATCAATGGCTTGTGGTCTGTATGAAGTTCAAAATAATTCAGCCATAGGTACTGATGGAACCTTCTTCCACCGAAGGTTATGGAGAGAGCTTCCTTGTCTAGATGTGAATATTTTCCGCTGGTTACAGATTGCGTGATGCAAATGCTATGGGACGCAAGGTTTGTTCATTCATGAGGTGGCACGGGACCGCACCTACACCTTAAGGAGATGCGTCACATTAGAGAAATAGGGGCTTCCCAGGATCCTGATGAATTAACATTGGTGAGGGGGAGGGGAATTACCGTGGACCCCAAAACCCCTGTACGTTTTTATGGAGTAACTCTTTAAGGGAGGATAACATAGTGGGTGCATCAGGTAAGAAACGGCGGTAATGAAAGAGTATTCTTAGTAACGAACGGAGCTCATGAATGTTTCTTGGTTCAGAGCTATCTAAAATGGGTTTTATCTTGTCGCCTAGCACATGTAACCCGACCTTATGAAGACTATGTCCAAGATGGCACACAGATGTAGAAAGGAACTCACACTTAAGCCTTTGCAATTTAAGTCCGTTTCGTCCTAATCTTTCAAGAACAACAGCGACTGTTCGTAGGTGTTCTGCGTCGGTGCGTCCGGAGATGAGAATATAATCCAAATACGCACAAGTGAAAGGTATATACTCTATAATCTTTTGAAAGAATCCGGGGGCAGAATTGATGCCAAAAGTTAACCGGGTGTATTGGTAAAGTCCTGTGTGTGTGCTGACAGTAGTAAGTTCTCAGGAAGGTTCATTGAGATCTATTTGTGAATATGCGTAACTGAGATCAAGTTTGGTAAATTTTCATCACTTGCCAGTGTTACATACAAGTTTTAGATGCGACGTAATATATGTCTGACTATCATAGAAGAATGATTAGCAGTCATTTTGTAGTCTCCGCAAAGTAGCACGAAGCCAACCGGTTTGTCCACCGGTAAGGTTGGCTTTCCCCAGTCAACTCTGCAGGCACTTGCTCTTCCATCTAGATGGCTTCCACCAAACGATGGCGTGCGCGCATAATAACTGGTCTTCCGTTCCTCAGTATTTCCCGAAGTAGGCCATCAGCAGCAACGCATTTCCCATTCCGAAGTTGAGCAAACGCTCTCTGTGTTTCGTACCTTCCCGGTGTATTCCCAATTTCGGATAGTACGCTGTGGTGCTACAACCCATGCACCTAAGCTCGATTGTTCAGGAGAGTGTCAGAGTGTCTGTTTTATACCTGCAAGATGTCATCAGATTGTGTATAGATGGCGCCAGTGCCATAGTCCTTCGTGGTCTTCATTTGCTGGGCGGTGGACCCATACACTGCCTTCAAAGAGTCGTAAGTATCTTTTTGTTGTCGGTGTGCAGCGTAGGATACCGTCTGCTCAGCTTTCATTTTCCACCACGCATTTTGTAGCTGACACAGCTCTTCAGGTAGCTGTCTTCGAATGTGGCGAAAATTATTGCTCTTCATCAAGTTGTTAGGATCAACCTCGGATGCGATGAACACCGCGTTCTTCGCTCGCACTAATGGTCCGATGGTCGCACTGCTTTTCTCGAATCAGTCGGGCCGCTTAGAGTTTGTGCACTTATTCGACTCCTCCGTAGCAATGGTCACCCGTTTCTTCAATTGGTCCCATAGAACGCTGATTGAAGCCGAGAAGTTGTCTTCGCTGAGGCGGGTCCTTATGGAATCGTCCAGCGCTCGTCTCTTTTCTACACTCGACACGGCGCGGAAGTTGTATTTCTTTCGATTGATACTCGATAGAAAGTACCACGATGTGTAGACGTTTACGTAGAACTTTGGGGTTACCAGCATATGGTCAGTCCTACATTCAGCTCCCCGCATTACCTGCGTTATGCACACTTCACGTTTGCCCCGTTGACGTACGATAACGTAGTCCAGTAAGTGAGTATGATCACTCCGTGGGTGGGTCCATGTAGCAATGTCACTGGCACACAGAGCGAACTGAGTGTTCGTGATGGTCAAGACATGTGTGGCACACAATGAAGGCAAACGCCCTCCGTTTCCATTTACTATCCCAATCCCGTGCAGTCCAATCACCTCAGCCCACACTGTGACATGACGACCCACACGTGCATTGAAGTTACTATGCAGGAATAGTCAGCTACTAATTGGCACAGACCATATAACAGAGGACAATTGTGAGTAGAACTTGTCTTTCATCTCATCCGGATAACTCATGATGAGACAATACATGCTAATAAATAAATAAATGTTGCGAACTTACCACGTCTAAGACATACACAAAGCGACATCCACTGTGGGCTGATATCATCGGCTCCCTCTTCAAACGGTCGTTCAGGTGGTCAGCAATTGCGAATCCGACTCCTTGTTCACCTGGTGTTGCGTCGGGATTTCAAATCCAGTAGCAAGTATACCCAGCACCATCCTCTCGTGATGTACTTTGATCAGTCAGTACGGGTCTCACTCAGCGATGCGCAAGCTCCCTGGCGACTACTGCGGTTCGTCGTGTAGCTCGATGATTAGTGTCCCGATTGTGCAGTGTACGCACATTCTATCATTTAAGCTTGAGTGTTTGGCGTGCTGGACTGCCGCCACGTTTGGCTATTGATGCCAATGGAGGAGACATGGGTGTATTTGCCTCCTTCGGGAGTTGGGTTGAAAAAGTTGATTGGGACGAGTTTGGGACAGAGCCAGACGAATGTGGAGTGCTTTGAAACCCAGGAAGAGGCAAGTGACCAGTAATAAAAAATATTTCGCTTATACACCCTACAGTGTATAAGAGGTAAGCTGACAGTTAAATCTAGATTGTTCGACGAATAATGCTGGCGGAGGGCGCTATTATGTTGGATTGGACTGCACATACTTAACAGCAGTAAGAAAAATACGTGTGAATGGATACGAAGAAATTCAGAAACTGGTCTCAAGAGCTACACAGAAAGATATGATACAAAAGAATATAAAATGCGTAAAATGCAAGAACATTTGCGCATACAAGTAGGGATGCATGAAATGAAGTGTTAGCAGAGCGGTGTTGGGCCAAGTAGTGGTGCAAGCAGAATGGACGCCACAATGGAGAATTTATTGACAAGATGAGCAGCGTGAGGTTAACAACATCGATAAGGTTACGACGCGACATAAAACAGAAGTAAAAGCCTAGGGGAACAGTGATGGCTTATCGTTGTTATGTGCTTTAAATGCCGTCTGGTATAGGAACTGCAGACTATTCGTGTCGGAATGTAATCCAGAATCGATCCAATCGTCTCTTGTCCGAGGTAAGTGATAATTAACATGTATGTGGAACCACGACGCAGTCGAACGTGTGTTACTCTTTATTGTCCCCTTGGTCGTCCGTTCTGTGCGATAGTATACTTCGACCGATTCATCAGTGCCAAGAATGCTACCTGTGTCCAAGCTTTTCTATTTGGATGTCACATAGTGTTGGCGCTCTCCATGAAGCAAAATCGATGACTTGGTTGAATTGCGATGCGTGTGCCTGAAGGCGACAGCAGTACATGGGGGTGTACAGTGGCAATTGAACGGGCTAAATTGACATCATTGCAAAACCCGAGATAAATCCCAGTGTCATAACGAAATGAAGTGTAATGTGATCCATCTGTCAAGCGGGGACGTAACGAGATATGATCAGACGTTAGCGCTACTTGCAATTTGCGCGAACCCTAGTTCGACATCGAGCCGTCAGATAATGGTGTCAAGTGTGTGAAAATGGGATTAGTCTGTCAGGCTGAAATATGGAGTTTACGAATGCTTCTAAATGGCCTGCACTCACCCATTCAACATGGTGTTGAGAACTGCCTGTTGACATACTGTAGGGAGGCGGAAGACAATGGTTGCCCGGAGGACAGAAAGATCACTAAAACGGGAGCGGAAGGAAAGGGAAACAAGCGCAGTGATGGGGAGCAGAGGGAGCGACTCTGGCCTAACGGAACGAGCGGCGCCCGGTAGTGAGCCTGAGCCAGGCAACACGGGGGGAGTATTTGTCGAGAACGGGAATAAATCGAACAAAACCGCCGTTATAACATCCTTCTGGAACAACCACAATCAGAGTAATATATTCAAGTTCAAGTAAAGCACGAGCTATCAAAAGACTCAGGATCGGTCAGAATGGGACTCGTGGAAGCGGAGCTACGGGGGCGAAATGGACATAGAATCATTCTTCCTGTACCTCAAAGAGTGCATGGACGTGTCGCGAACGGAAGCCAGGAGAGATGATGCAACGAGGGAAGGAAACATGTCGCATTACTGTACGCCTGTGTGAATGATGACATTGATTGTGATCGCGCCAATAAAGATGTGCTTCATTGTCGCGTCGTTGTTGCTACACTGGTGCCGTGACGTTTTTGGGCCCTTGCCGGTCAGTCGGTCAGGAAACAGGTACATCCTAGTAACGATTGACCATGTAACTCGATGGATAGATGCGGCGCACGTCAAGGATCAAACAAGTGAAACAGTGGCACAGGCATTCGAGTTCAAAGTACCCGCAAGGTATGGAATACCACAGTGTGTTGTTACCGACCTAGGACCCTGTTTTGAGTCGATGGCGTTTCAGAGATTATTGGAAAGTGGAACATCCAGAGACGACACACGTCACCGTACCATCCGCAGATCAACGAACTGACGGTACGGTTTAATCGAACGATGATGTGATTAATAAACTGTACAAACTTGTCGTGGGAGGAAGCACTGCCTGAGGTACTTAGCACGTATACATCCAGCAAGCAGTCGACCACCAAAGTTATGCCATTCGAGTTACTTTGGCAGACAACCAAGAATTCACCTTCATACACTCATAATTCCCACGCAAAAATGCGATATCCCAGTAATACATCGCGAACGTTTGGAAGCAACCGCTAAAAGAGAAAGCAGGTCTCGACAAGCAAGGAATAAACGTAACTACGATGCCTGGTACACGACCAACAGGTGGAAGCCATTCAGCGTAGGAGAACGAGTCAAGATACGAAATCATGATTCCCCGGAACTTGGACTGCCAGTAGCACGGAACTTCAGAAAACACTGGAAAGGCCCCTACCCTGTACTCGACCGGAAATGAGAGAACTTCAAAGTTGACAAAGAGGCGCCGCAAAGCTGGATAAATGCCGTCCTACTGCGGCCGTGGCACGTGAGAGAACAGCTACTGGCAGGAGGGGCGGGTGTGGGAAGGCGGAAGACAGTGGTTGCCCGGAGTACAAAAAGTCCACTAAAACGGGAGCGGACAGAAAGGGCAACTGGCACAATGAGAGGGAGCAGACAGAGCAACACTGGCCTGACGCAACGCGACGAAAACGGTGGTGATAACATGGCTTGTGATCTCACCAATAAACCTTGTGCTTCATTGTCGCGTGGTTGTCGCTACCATACCAAAGATCGCCGGTTCGAGTTGCAGTTCTGCAGTGTTGCGAGCGGGCATTTGTTCATATTTGTGTATGAACTAACACAAACGGAATGGAGAAACAGTAACCGTCATGAACCATAACACTAGGAAGGTGCATAAGTTTGGACTGAATACAAGAATAACTGCTATCTTCCTATAGTTTTTGAAGATCACACGTACAGTCATAAGCAACCATTACGAATGTTGATGGTTATTTAACGTTTAGACATGAACCTAGCTGGCAGCCCCACATTTAGTCAGAAGTGTGGGCCTCAACAATAAATAATGACAGAAATAGAAATAAGGAAGTAAATGCCATCAATGGAAATATCAGGTAGAGTGATGCACAAATAAGAGGTACAGTAAAACAGTGATGACTTATCGTTAGTGTGTACTGTAGATGCCGTCTGCTATATGTGAATTTGGGCTCGCAGAATTGATGATGGTCGCACAGCGTGTGAATGAGACGGGGTGTTAGCTGCAGTCTCTGCGTGCCCTCGCTGCCTAAGACTGTACCGATACGATGGTTTCGTGCCCGAGCATGCGCGTAAACGCTGACGCTCGCGTAGGTCAATGGTATTCAACCATGGGGTAATAACCTCCATAGGGGTGAAAGCCAATTTTACGGGGGTAATGTAAGTACCAGGATAGGGTCATCAATATATTGCCAAACAAAATTGAAAGCAAAATAGTATGTATCAAGACACGTAACTTATTACGAAATCACCATTGATCGGCCATCATTGACTAATCATTAGTGAGTGAATAGCGACTTAGATAGTTTTTGGTATAAATGTCATTACCTAACATACGAATTCAAGCCTGAAAACTAGCGCACCTAGATAGTGCCTCTATCGGCTAGCTCGTCGCTTGTTGCTTATTTGATTCTGGCAGTCGTTTACCGCGTCGAATTAAAGAGTTAAGTGGACTTTAGGTAGGAGCATAGGTCGGCCGATCAGCTAAAGGAGTGAGAGAATGTTCTCAAGGTGGAAGGGACAAAACAAGCAAATAGTGTTCAGCATGTATCGATACAGAGTGGCAGTGGGTAGCTATCCTCCAGTACGGATTCGGAAAGGATGCTTGAAACAAATGGGAGGGTTGGGAACCACTGACCTATGTCAACCTGTCCACAAACGTAGGTAAGCTTTCGTCTACCCCTAAGAACATGTGATCACTCATCGCACAGCCTGCAATCAGGAGTTTGAGGGACCGTCATACCCTCGATTAATAACCACGTCTAAGCGCCAGTTCATTAGCACCTTGGATTGTGGCGAGACTGAGTTTTATGACAACCTTAATTGTTGAGCTTTTATCCGGCTCTATTTTGTTTCGGCTGTACGTAATTAATGTTACCTAAATAGATCCGCAAACCTTAGATTCACTCCATGCTTTGAACAATTAAGGATCAGTCATTAGCAGTACTACGACATTATGACCCAAAGAAATCAAAGATTTAATTCCGAAGGAAAAGATTAGTCTGCTACCTTTTCTGGAAAGCGGCAGCCGAAGAAAGACAGCAGAGCATTTTGGTATTAACAACAGTTAGCAACGTCCAAAGACATAATCAGGAGTACTTGGAGAGATACGCCAACGAAATAGGAGGTCTACAGTGGAAAAGGTTGAAAACTTCACACGAGAAAGTCAGGGAGGTAACGCTGCGCTGGTGCAAGCAAATGCGAGCAGCTAAAGCTCGAATTTATGGACAGATGATTGAAGAAATTGCTAAAAGTTTGTCACAAGAACGGGGTTGCAAATTTTCAGAATTGAACTGGTTGGCTAGCTTAATTTAGACTCAGACACACAGGTTCCCAAAGAGTTTTTGTGGTGAAATAAATGACGTTTCTTAAGAATTTGTTCAAGTCCAAAGAATAATTTTCAAATTTCTGCATGGGTTTCAACAATGACGACAATCTTAATGTTGACGAGCGCGGTTTCTTTCTCAAGGCGATGCTTAATCGTAGCTTTGGTATAAAGGGCTCGAATGTAAGAGTGGAACGCATGCCAATGAAGGTTTCACAGTTTTGTTGTGCGTTAACGAAAAGGAAGCAGGAGCTAAACCGTTTGGTCATTGGTAAATCCGCCAGACTAAGTGCGTTCAAAAATCTAAATCCTGAAAACCTTCCAGTCGCTTGGAGATCAAACCGATATGGCCGAACGACGGCTGCCATATTTGAGGAGTGCATCAGAGGCATTGACAAATAGGTGGTGGAATAAAAACGCTTCATTATCTTAACAGTGGACAGCTGTCCTATTCACATCCGTGTAAAAAATTTCACAAAAATTTCACTTCCAAAATTGCTTCCAAACACCATACAAATTCAACTTCTCGGCAAAGGGGCCACCAAAATATGCAAAATGCCCTACCGAGCCCAGCTCAGTCAATGGGTTCTGGCGAAATTGCATATTAATGATTCTCATGTGGAAGTAATTACATCTGCTGCTCACTTAATGCTTTGGATGCTGTGTTTTGGCTAAGTTTCGATTGGCTCAAAGCTTCACCAGAAATAATACGTAAGTGTTTCAGAAAAGCCGGATTTGTTCAACCTCGCGAGTGGGATGTCGTCGTCTTATTAGACATTCATCTCCATTGGCAGAATTAAACGGATTAGATTTTAACGAGTTTGTTGAAATGCATAATTCCAGACCATGATGCTATTTTCCAAGAGATGCCGACTACGACACTCCCCCTATGTAAATAAATAACAAACACCTGATGATGCTGAGGAGGAAGAAGGACTGTGTGACGATGACTTAGAACTCAGAAACATCAAAAGAAGTTGCAGTCAGACGTCGTTTCATACAGCTAAAATGGTTTACTGTGGAAACATGTCAAAATTTTCAGCGTAGTGTGTCTCGTGCTGAGAGGGCCTTTGTTCAGTTACCTTTGTGATAAGAGAAAGAGACAAAGATTGACATTTCCTTCAAAAATGACTTAACTTGCGAAATCCACACTGATTTGCGATTTATTATAACACTGTGGGGCTGAACTGCGTTTGCCGTTATGTGAGACCTCGTCCAATGTGTTCGAAACGGGGCAACGGATCCACATGCTCAGGCTCAGGAGCCTGATTGAGACTCCGCAACGAGAGTTAACAGGGGTTGTGGGTGAAGCAAATCACCCTTCTTGAAAAAAGAGAGGAAGGTAATATTCTGCCTCCACGAGTCAGATTTGCAGATGAGTCGAGTCCGAAGGTGGAACCATCCCGCGTCGGTAGGCTAAAAAAATTACAGACCCATTTACGTCCAAATTTGCATCTGTCGGGCAAATAGAAAATGAAGTCCGCTATCATTGACTTGAAAGGGCTTAGCAATAGCGGAGAAGCTAAGCTCCGCATTGCAAATTTTCGGGTAGTTCCCCGGGTTCACCGAACCCGGATCAACTGGTCGATGACGCTTCATGCACGCCCGGTGGTTCCAACCGCGACCTGCGCGTAGCCTTCACAAATGTTTGTAGCTTAATGAATAAACGTGACGATCTAAATCACTTCGTTGCCTCTCGTCGTCCGGACATACAGGAACTGGCCGAAACATGTTTTAATCCTGAGGTCATTACCAATGAATTTCAGATCAGTGGATACTCGTGCTTCCGGTGACAGATTATCAAACGACCGCAGTGGCGTGCTGTTCTTCATACGGTCTTCGCTGTTCGGAAAACTGGTACATATCTTCTGCAGCGAAAATGGCTTGTGCTAGCAAACAAGCTAAACCCATAGCAGAAAAGACGCTCAAAATATAACACAAAATGCGCAAAAGAAACTGACGTCCGAACTACGTATTAAAGAAATGGACGCAGAGTGGCAAAGTGACAAGATACTAGTGAAAAATTAGGGAACGTTTGAAACCCCGTCAGCATGCGGCTCCGAACAGTGGCACCGGCGAAGGGGGTCAAGGTAATCAGTCATGGACTGACACCGTGCACTCTATACACCAAGCTGGAATGACCCCGCGCTCTGTTCTGTCAGTGGTACAATAGAAAAATGACTGGCAACAGATCCCATGAGGGTCGGCACAAACTATCACCTGAAACCTACATCAACAAACACGCCTAAAAACTCCGAGGCTTTCATCTGTCTGTAGAACAACGCACAGTCTTAAGGATCACAAATCTGTCTTGTAATCCGGGGGCGGGGTTCGGGCCTGCATAGGAACCAGGCTGCTTTCGTAGTATACTTAACCCATGTACGACTGGCGGCGCTTGGGATACAGCGTAGCTTCGGTACTGCGTTCCGGCGTACTGTTGATGCCCATGACAACGCACAAGTTCTTCTTAGTAAGCTGATCAATCGTCGCACTCGTCAGCTTTCAAGGTATCGCGATATCATGATAACTGAAACATGGCTGAATAATGTGGTGGAACAGTGGTGCACTACGGGTTAAAAAACAGTGCCTCACAAGTACCGTGGGATGGAAATTACTGCGAAAATGAAAGTTTAGGATAAAGTGAAAATGTTTTGGTGGACTCACTATAGACATATATAGAAGAGCAGGGAGGTTCACATATTAAAACTATAAATCAATAAATCCATTGGTTTGTAGTTTGATAGCACACCATTTGATTCCGCCTTGTAGACCCTTGAATAACAAGTTATAAAATGAAATGTAAATGAGACAACGCTTCGTCAAGTCGTTTCTGAAATATCGTCAGATTTGGGGCAGAGACGACATAATTTGGGAGAGCATTTCAAGGCTGACACACTCGGAGGGAAAAGAAATTTCGACGGCATTCAAATCGGCTATCTTAACACGCCTATGCTAAAACTAACCTCTTAGGTTAGTGTTGCGGTTCAATTCCAGTAGCGGGCGGCAAATGTGGTTTGGGTTTTTCAGAATCTGGTAACCCATTATGAGATTCGCCAGCAAACGCCGATATCGACTGCTGTACACTTAGAGACTTCAGTTTAAGCTGATGGGGCAGATGAAAGAGGACCCTGACGTTCTTGGTTGCCATTCGTTGAGGAGTCTCGAAAGCAACGATATCTTGTTTCTGCCACGGCTGGGTAGCATAATTCATGTGCGTTCTCACTTAAGCGTTAAGCATTTGTAGGAAGCTGCAGCTTGAAGCTTTATCTTTCGGATGGAAATGTTGCTTCACTCAACCGACTTGCGGTCAAATCCACCTAGAAACCCAGTTTGAAAACCGAATTCACCAACTGACTGAATTAACACCCACGTCTTCCCTTGCCCGAGACCCTTTAAAAACCACATTGGTGCATATTTGTCAACAGTACCTTCGTTACGAGAAAAGGTCGTCAAACATCCTAAGCAAGAAACATCGAGAGGCAATTAAACAATTACGATCGAATCCTGATCTCATCCTTTCTAGACCAGATAAAGATTGGGATGGGTGTTCATGAGCAGATCCGAGTATGTCGAAAAAACTCACGTTATTTTGCAAGACTGTAGGAAGTTTATGCGTGATACAGTCTCGAAGGACAGGACCGCAGAACGTGAAACTAACATTACGAAAGTCTTGAAGGAATTAAAACAGCTGCATGTGATAAGTGACTCTATATTTGATCGATTAACTCCTGTTGGCTCTCAGCCACCCCAGCTTTATGGTTTACCTAAAGTACACAAGCCGCATATCCCCTTACATCCTACAATTGATACATCGGCATCCGCTTTTCACACTGATGCAAAATGGCTTGTTGAATTACCGGAACCCGTACGTAATGCACTATCCATACACTCTGTAAGAGATACATTTGAATTCGTTAGAAAAGTTAAAGACTTGAAGGTAGACGGTAAAGTGATGATCTCATTTGATGTGGAATCACTTTTCATCAACGTCCCGTTGCTAGAGACCGTCAACTTTCTTTGCGAATACATAACCGAAAAACAAATAAATGTTGGTATTCCAGTGCCGAAACTAAAGGAACTAATCCTGCGATGCACCTTTAACAGACAGTTCCTGTTTGATGGAATTTATTATCGGCAGATTGATGGAGTCGCCATGGGTTCGCCCTAGGACCTATTCCTGCCGACGTCTTCCTCACAAAGCTTGAACGCGGTCCTATCCAACCTGTCATTGCTTCACTGGATTTCTACTGCAGGTATATGGATGACACGTTCGTTCTCTGTGGTTCAAGCGCTGCTCTAGTTGGTTTACTCGATCAACTCAACGGTGCACACCCATCATTGAAGTTCACCAAAGAAACAGATAACGAACGAAAGCTGTCGTCCCTCGACGTATTACTGGTGAGAGGGCTCTCTTGAGAGAAGGATCTTCCGGAAGAATTCTTGGGTTGGACAATACACGCGCTTTCTGAGTTGCGTGCCTCTGAGATATAAACGTAACTTAGTCCGCTGCATGTATTACCGAGCCTCCAAAATCTGCAGCCCGGAGACGCTAGCAGATGAGAAAGAACACATATTTACTACGTTGCTCTCAAACGGTTATCCCTCTTCTTTTATCAAAAAACATGCTATGGTTCGTGAACGCAGTGAACCTGTCATCACAGTTCCCAAAACGGATGTGTTTCTCATGGTTCCGTTTAAGGGTGACATCGCTTTCGATCTACTGAACAGAAGACTTTCCGCTGCAGTGACAAGAACACACCCAGCTGCAAATCCACACATTCTTGCTGAGACCACTCCATTTATTACTCAGCGCCTTAAAGACAGATTACCGGCCAAGTCCGAATCATACGTGGTACATCAATTTACTTGCACCTGTGCTACTAAGTATCTCGGGCATACGACCAGGCGTCTGTCAACAAGGATAGCTGAGCACTGTCCCGGGTCTCTACGAAAAGGCACTGCCGGAAGTATTAAAATTTTTATCCTTGAACATCTGGTTCAAAGTGGACACGGAATTCTGATCAATAATGCTGTCAACGTTTTCTACACCGTGTCAAAACGATATCCTAAAGGGATTAAGAGACCCCTCCGTAAGATTGTAGAATCGATAGCGATCAAGTTAACGCAACCGGAGTTTTGCAAGCAGAGGATGCTACTGCAATCTCTCACGCTGCCGTGGCCGTCCATCCGCATGGAACATTGATGAGACCAAAGGTGGCATCACTTCTATGCTGACCCAATTTGCTTCGCGAAATCGTCAGCGAATTGCGTCAAGTGGGGTCAAATTGGGTCAGCCTTCATCGACAACACAGGCCTTACCAATTGGCCCGATCAATTTAACTTCCGTCCAAATAAATTCAGACTCTCTCCTACTCTCGCTTCAGATTTCATTAGCTTATGAGTATTCCAGTTGTGCTTGTAAACGTATTTGCCTGATGTGAGTTACCGAAAAGAGATCTCTTTGCAACCGTGTTTTGTTACATTCCTATGGGCATTATCTACGAGTTAAAAAACAGTGCCTAACAAGTAACGTGGGATGGAAATTACTGCGAAAATGAAAGTCTAGGAT
This sequence comes from Dicrocoelium dendriticum, assembly GCA_944474145.2. Lineage (NCBI taxonomy): Eukaryota > Metazoa > Platyhelminthes > Trematoda > Plagiorchiida > Dicrocoeliidae > Dicrocoelium > Dicrocoelium dendriticum. The sequence continues at coordinate 10,690,386 of OX104067.1, read as the reverse complement.
AAAGTGAAAAGTGTTTTGGTGGACGCACTATAGACAAATATAGAAGAGCAGGGATGTTCACATATTAAAACTACAAATCAATAAATCCATTGCTTTGTAGTTTTATAACACACCGTTTGATTCCGTCTTGTAGACCCTTGAATAACAAGTTATAAAACGAAATGCAAATGAGACAACACTTTGTCAAATCGTTTCTGAAATATCGCCAGATTTGGGGCAGAGACGACATAATTTGGGAGAGCAATCCAAGGCTGACACACTCGGAGGGAGGTAGCATTCAAGTCGGCTATCCCGTATTGTCAGTTTCAGAGGATGAGCTCTTAGGTTAGTGTTGTGGTTCAATTCTAGTAGCGGGCGGCAAATGTGGTTTGGGTTCTTCAGAATCTGGTAACCCATTATGAGATTCCTCAGCAAACGCCGATATCGACTGCTGTACACTTAGAGACTTCAGTTTAAGCTGATGGGGCTGATGGTTGCCCTTCGTTGAGGAGTCTCGAGAGGAACGATATCTTGTTTCTGCCACGGTTGGATAGCATATTTCATGTGCGTTCTCACTTAAGCGTTAAGCATTTGTGGGAAGGTTGAGGGTTCAAACCGACTAAACGCTCTGCGGAGAAGGTCAAAGTGCTGATTGCCAGTTCTTGACGCCATCTCTGCTTGTTTTGAGCATCCGTGATCTTCCTGTACCAGTACACGCAGGTCACGCTTATGAGAGGACTTCTGCAAGTTGTGTTCTCCAAACTTGCACAAGCTCAACGGCTGGTGACGCAGATGTATTACCTTGCAATTATCTGTGTGCAACTAAAGCAATTTCAATGGTTCAATGGTGTATGACGGGATAAAAAGCATAACTTTACAAGACCCACAGCATGGATATGCAAAAGAAAATTCAAATCAAAATGTTCCAACGTGGAACGTAAAGTATCAGTGGTTAAATCATTGCACTTTAACAAAGTGTTGTGTATCGTTTATCACTAAGATGAAAATCTATGAGTCTTTCGAATGTCGCCATGTCTGGTGCGTCCACCACATAGTTTGGTAATGCATTCCAGTGAGAACAGATTCTAAGTGAGAAAAAATACCTTCTACAATTCAAACGAGAGTGTTGCGTCATTAGTTTCAGGTGGTTGCCTCGGTTTTGTTTGTAAGGGGCTAGAGTCAACAGTGATGTATATGGATGCTCACTTTCGGTTAATATCCGGTATGTGAGAGTAAGCTCTCCGCGAAGCCGTCGGTATTCTAATGAGAACACACCGATTACACTAAGACGCAGTTCGTAACTTATACCGGATAGTCCACGCGTTCCCTTTATGGCCCTTTTTTGGGGCTGTTCCAATAGGAGGATGTCTCATTTTAACCATGGACACCAGGCCTGAATTGCATATTCAACATGAGGACGAATGTAGGAGTTAATCAACAATGGTACTAGCTGTAGCTCAAAAGTGCCGAGAGCTCGCCTCAGAAGTTTCAAGTTCAAGTTCGCCACACTGGCTGCTTTCGAACATTGGAGCGAATTTCCAAGACTCTCTTGCATGATTATACCTAAGTCGCGTTCACTAGTCACGTGTTGCATGACGTGTTGCCCCCAAAGGTATGTATTGACGAAACTGTTGTGCACCGCCAGCAGGTGGCACTTTCCAGGGTTCAGTGGGAGCTGGTTCTTTGCTGCCCATTCGTTAATCCAGGTCAGATCTTCCTGGAGGTAGACACGGTCGGATGCTGAGCGAATTGCTCTCCATATTTTAGCATCGTCTGCAAATATTTGCATTGGAGATAGAATGTCTGCTGGAAGGTCATTAATGTAGACTAAAAACAGTAGCCGCCCGAGGACGGATTCTTATGGTACACCACTGGAGACTTAAAGGCTTTCAGAATAGGTGTCGGCTGCTCTTACCTTGATTGCTCTGTCGTATAAGTAGTCTTCCAACTAGGTGAGCAGGGAACCGTTGATACCGTAGGCAGCAAGCTTTTGGAGGAAAAAGAAGTGATTGACCCTGTCGAATGCTTTAGAAAAATCCAGGAAACTATGTTTCGCATTAGAACTTCTCTGTTGACTTTCAAAGTATCGCATCAGTCCTTCTGCGATTACCGATTCCATAACTTTTAATAAAACAGGAAGGATAGTAATAGGTCGGTAGTTAGCAGGATCCGAGCGCTTACCTCCTCTATATATTGGAGTGATAATTCCATTCCTCCACTCAGATGGGAGTGTATGGGAGTTAAGCAGACACTGAAAAAAGTTGCAAGTGGTGCTGCTATGGTGGGAGCAAGGGTTTTAGTACTTTTGGGCAGATCATGTCGATTCCAGGGGCACTGTACTCCCGGAGAGACTGTAGTTTGCTTGCAACAGCTGCTGGAGTAAAGGTGACGCTGGATAAGCCAACGACATTTGTTGGGAGTTGATAGGGGGAAGGTTCCATGACATTTGTAGCTACCAAACCAAACTGCAGGAATAGAGCGTTCGCGGCATCCACAGCAGTAGTCGTTAGGCCACTGACCGTCCTGAGTGATGGTATTCCGGGCTTAAGCTTTCTTTTATCATTCACAAATCTATAGCAGTTTGGTGTTACTCGTAAATTTCAGCACCATATTCTCCTGCCATTCGTACTTATCGACTTTAATGAGTGAGGTGCAGTAGTTTCTGATGACTTTGTAATCCTGCCATGTGATATCACATGGGCTTAGCAAATGTTGCCTCCAGATTTCATCTCTTCTGTTGATCCATTTACGTGTTCTGCTCCGGATCCACGTATTGGTCCGGCGCGATGTTCGTAATGGTACAACCTTAGATGCTGATTGTATGACCCAGTTAATTTTGTCTTTCAATTCATTCCACGCGTCATTCGCTGAGCTGTGCGTCTGTAGGTCCCAGTCAAGGGTTGCTGCTAAGCTGCGCAGCTTATAATAGTCCGTAATAGTGCGTTGAGTCTCACTTTCTTTAGCAACAATATTGGCATAACATACATAACCAAATGTTAGGACTGAATGGTCGCTACGGCCCAGTGGAGGATCGTATGCTACTGACTCAACCATCAACTCTTCATTGGTCAGGATTAAGTTCAAGAGTGATGGCTTGTTTGAACCGCGATGTCTGGTTGGTCGATGCGCATAGTTTTACAAAACTACCATGTCCATGAATTCGAGGAGTTTCGATTTAAATGATGGCCTATTAGGGGACATTGATGCTATTGAAGGAACATTAAAGTCACCCATTATAAGATAGTGAGAGTACTTTTGTGAAACAGCATAGCGGAGGGCGTTTAACTTAATGTTATCGCTGTCTGCTGATGAGTTCGGAGGTCTATAAATAACTGCTAAGAGGCAAGCATCACACTTCTTCTGTGTACCAACATCTCGACCTGCTAGGTGCAGTCGACAAAATAGTGAGTCGGGAATAACAAGGGCATTTTCGGTAAGTGCCTCACATTTCAAATCATCTCGATAGTAGAGAGCAACACCGCCATCGCGAGATGGACTATCATTTCGAATGACTGACATCTCACTGGGCTCAATCTCTGGATCAAGTATGTCGTTTGAGAACTAAGTTTCAGTGACTGCTATGGGGCCCCAAGTTGTTGTTTCATGTCGGTGGCGCAGCTCCGAGAGCTTAGAGTACAACCCCTGAGTGTTGGCGTAGCAGCATTGTATTTGTTGACGCATCAGGAGCTCGGTTCGCTGTGAGTGACCGGCACAAATAGTGCTGGTCTGCTGAAGTTTTTTGAAGCGGTTGTTTGCACAGTTGGTTGGTTTGAGATAGGTACAATAAAAGCTGGCTCATCTGTATCTGATGTCTGTACTAATTGAAGGAATGGTCTTAACCGTACTTCCGGTGGCCCAAGTTTCCTGTTGTCTTGCCATGCTTGGATTGCCACTGATACCATTTCGGGCGCAGCCAAGGTAACTTTCAAAACTGGTGGCCCGCTACCTTGGTAGTGTGTGGAAGCAATTAGACGGGTGACGTCAAAAGCCACAACATTCTTCATGTCGTATAGTTCTGCGATGTACCGCCATTCTTCGATGTCGTGCTTCTGTCATTCACTGCTATCGTCATGCTTCAATTCTGGCACACCATGAACCAGTACCTCTTTCTTCATCTCATTTTGACCTGTCAGGAGAAATGCGGGCACTGACTGAAGAGTTCACTAGCATGTGGCTTGCTAAGAGAACATCTTCCAGGTCGCGCGTGTTGCCAAACGTTACTCGTAGTAACCGAGGTTCCCCTAAGTGTGGAGATGATGGATTTCGTGAAAGGCGTGTAAGACTAGTTGGGAGAACTTTCAGTCCGAGTGCGCAGGTTATTTTAGCCCACCGGTTTTGCTCCTCGGCTTGTCTACCTTTTAGCGATTCGCTAGTGGGTTCTGGGACGTTTGAACATTTTACTGTCATCGTCTTTTGGTTGCGTAGTAATTGTTTGTTCTGTAATTCCTTGTGAGCGCAGTTGACAACTCATAAATGCAATCTAAGTTATGTTGGAGTAGATCGTGATCTTCATTGCTATTAGTCGCCCACCCTATCTTGACATTATCGGCGAAAAGTAGGAAATTTGAGATAACTGTTGCCAGGTCGTTGAAAAACACAAGGAACAGGTGTGATCGCAGCACCGAGCTTTGTGTGATAGCACATTCCACCTCAAGCGAGTTAGAGAGTGCTCCCGTAACACACACTTGAAGCCTCCGTTGGCGAAGAAAGTTGTCAATTCAACCAAGAATAGGATCTGCAATTCCGTAGCTCTGTAGCCCGGGAAGTAGAATGCGGTGATCTAGGAGGTCGAAAGCTTTGGAGAAGCCAAGATAGATGACGTCAACTCCGACCCCATCATCAGCTATTTCCGTCCAACTTCCTGGTGCCATTAGCAGGCTGGTGATGCATGACCGTTGATAACGAAAGCCATGCTGCCCCGGTGCTAAGATTTTCCAGGTAGTTCATTAGAATCTCAGAAACTACCATTTCCATCATCTTCGCGAGCACAGGAGGAGAGTCACTGGGCGATAGTTTGTAGGATCTGAACGGATACCGCTTTTGAAAATTGGGCTTATAATGCTACGCTTTCACGTAATGGGGACTTGCTGTTCATCGAAGCAGTTTTGGAAGAACTGTGACAATGGTTCAGCTAGCTTGGTGACTGTAGCCTTCAGTGCTTTTGGTGGAGACCTATGATGGCGCAGTGAGAGCAACTTCCTTAGCACAATTGCTGGGTTGAAAATTACATGTTTAAACCATGGAGCCGGTAAGGTGCTTGACGTTGTGGGACAGGGAGAGGGTGCGGCGTATTGTAGCCGCACGACATTAGCCGTTTCTTCGGCACTTAGTACTCTACAGCCTGTTGTGAAAAGTGGAGGGATGCCATGCTTTACTTTACGAAGACTGATGACCTGCCTATACAGTAGTTTGTTGTCTGCCAGAAAATTTTGCCTAGGTACTTCTGTTGTTACTTTGTCCTCACGGACAAAGGCAGTGCAATGTTTGCGATGGGTCAGGAAATTGCCCCAAGTCGCTGAGTCGGGTTTAACCTGGTAGACACGCCATGCTGCATCCCATATCGCCATGCGTTTTCAAGTCCTGTTCCTTAGAATTAAAGGGATTTTTAAGGAGCGAAGGGGCTTGGTCTATGCTGATCTGTTGATCATGTCAGTGAGTTTTTCAGTGAACTCTGTCCACACGGTGTCAAAGGGACTTCTGTTCGAGAATTCCCAGGCGGATGCCTCGACGAATTCTTTCAAGACGTGGTACCGTGTGATTGTAAGAGTTAGTTCAGAGTGTTCAGGTGGATACTCTGCATAACAAACGTAGTTACACGTTAGTATTACATGGTTGCTGCGACTTAATGAACTCTCCATCAATAACTTGTCAACCATGAGTTCTTCATTCGCAAGCTCAAGGCCTAACATGGACGCTTTCCTTGATGTCCTGAATCTAGTTGGAGTGGTGACATGATTAAACAAGGGAATATTAGAGATCAGTTCATACAAGTCTGCTTTGATCTTTTTTTGGTGATGCCAAAACTTCCAGATCGTGTACGTTGAAGTCCCCGAAGATGAGAATGTGGTGCGTGTTACCCTGTTCCAAGCACGTATCAAGCTGGAATCCATTTCCGGAGTGGACGTTGGGTAGCGGTAAATAACAACTACGAGACATGTGTCGTTGTCTTAATAGGAGACAGCAAAAGAGTGAGTCGGTAACATGAGTTTCGATCAACAACTATTGCACATTGCAGGTCGCTGCGGTAGTAGAGTAGGACCCCACCTCCTCTGCTGAGGTGGTCGTTCCGGATGAGTTACATTCCTGCTATCTCAAACTTAGAATCAGCTATTTCTTGGAGCAACCAAGCTTCATTAATGGAAATTAAGTCCGAAACATTTGCGACCTGACGTGGCCGAAGTTAGGTAAGTTTACTGAGGAGCCCTTAGGCCTTAGTGTACATACATGAAAGTTTCTCAGATCACCGCTGATAGGATTGGTTTGCTCAGCACGACCCTCCTACGAAAATGTCGACCCATCAGACGAGGTTGGGTGATCTTTCATTACCGATCTGACATGCAGATTGATATTGTAGACGATCCAGAAACCTAAAGTGTCGATTCTATTGGGTACCATCTACACTTGGACGTGGTGATGTGTTTACTAGCAATAGTTTACCATCCTCCAATGTCCGATTCGGAAATGGATCGCTGCCAAGCTTCTGCTAAGAAGCATATCTTGTCACAGTTAAACAGTCACGTTCTCCTTGTGAGGGACTTTAACTTGTACGCTATCGAGGTCCCAACTTTCTTCATCAGGTAGTTAAAGGTGGGCTTGTAGCAAGTAATCAGCAACGTTCCCCGATAAAATCATGTCACTTCTACCGAGTGATTCAGAACGGGTGACGAATCACCTGTCTTAGACCTCGTGCTCACCAAGGAGGAACTAATGATTGAAGCAGTAACCATGATTGCACCGCATGACCATAGTGATCACGTGACGCAGCTCCACCGCTACATCTGCTACGCGGAATACATCTCTGAAAACAGCGAGGATGTTCACTTTGTAGCCCATTACGTGTACCCTGTTTGCTTTCGTTCAAGAAACCAACTGGTCCTTCCTAAGCGAGCAACCTTCCTAGGTTGCCTGGAAAGAATTTGTTACCCTGTTCAGCTGGCTAGTAGCAAATGCGTCGGAAACCAAAGTGTGTTACCAGAAGCAAACGACGTTCTTCCTGAGCAGCTGGATTCGAAAACACATAAGCTTAAGAGATTCAATTTGACGCCCTTATAAAACGAGTCCGAGTGTGCCGAAGTGGGGTGTATTCATAATGAAAACATTGCGTCAAGTTGGGCCATGAAGATAAACTCCAGAACAAACAGGGTCAGGCGATGAAATTCAGTGAAAGTTTTAAAACGCCGTACAAACATGTGAACAAGCTCCACAGAGTGCAGTGCGGAATCCAAGTCCTATCTGCACCAGATGGTCTGGCACTAATTACATAAGATGCGGCGAATGTGCTTCTGCAACACTTCATTCGCAAATTTCCAAAGTGAATCGTCAGCTCACCCGCTTTTAACACAGCTCCATTGCCACCAGGGTTAAGCGACGTATTCTTCGCTGTATCAAATGTGATGAAAAGACTATTGTTGTTGCGCGTGCACAGCTCTGCTGGCGTAGAGGACATTACGGAATCGTTATCTCGGTTCTTCCAAAGGAGCCTTGCTGAGATGCAGGTTCGCACAATGTTGAGACAGGGAAAAGTCATTACTATGTACAAGAGTGGGAATCGTGCAGAGCCCTCGAGCAACTGTCAAACCGCTCTCCTCCCAGTGTTATGCAAATTTATTGAAGGTATTATCACAGAGGCACTCATGGGATAATTTGTGAGCAACAGTATCATACTGTCACAGCAGCATAGGTTACACCGTAATCGGCCCTGCACTACAAACTTGCTGCTATCCTGAGCAATCTGGACGAAATCAATCGATGCCAGAGAAGAAGTTGACGTCGTTTACTTGGATTGCTCAAAAGCGTCCGATCGCCTGGACTACCGCATTCTCCTCCACAAGCTTCGAAGCTGTGGAATCGGTGACCCTGTCCTGGGTTGATTAAGCAAGTTTCACATTCACTGACGCTGAATGTGAGAGTTCACACCGCCTTTTTGAATCCAACTTAAGTCTAGTGTGATGTGCCCCAAGGATCGATACCGTGACAACGTTTACTCCTAGGCTTCATCAACCAGTCTGCTAGTGTACTCCAGTCGAACTTCTTACTATTTGCAGAGGAACTCAAGAGCTGGTATAACATCAAGATGGTGGACGATTTTGCTGCCTTTCAGAATGACCTCGACAAAGGCAACACGTGGTCATTCGAGAACTGGCTCAAATATAACGTGGTGAAGTGCATAGTATGAAGCATAGGCTTCAGCGTACTCCCAGTTGTCGACTTGGTGGAGAGCAGTTGTGACATGGTGCACAGGAAAGCGATCGCGAAGTAATTATTCAGGGCAATTTCGGTGCTCTAAACAGGGGGGAAATGCATCGGGAAGAGCCAGTCAACACATTGACATGCGGTTGGCGTTCGAGTCATCCATCTTTCCGCAAATGCTAAACCCCCACGTGACGCCTGATGTGGAATACGGGTTCCAACGCTGACATCCCTGGCGCAAACACGATGTTCGTGCGCTTGAAGCTCCACAAGATGGGTAACCGAAAAGATTTTTTCATCTCTCAACCAACCCAGACCGTAAACGCTTGGCTTGTATAACGGTAAATATCGGCGTCGGCGAGAAGACATTATCATGGTGCACCGAATACTGGCGAACCCCAATCACAATCGCAGTGATCTGTTACGATTCAGTCACAATACTAAGAGGCCGCCAGCTCAGACTTGGCACTCGCTACAGTTGTGTTGATTGTCATGATCTTTTCTCTTTTCAGATACCCCGGACATGGAACGGCCTGCAAACTCATTTCTGCCTCATAGATGAATGATTTTCAAGGGTAGCTTGACGACACGCTATTCCATTTGTATTACGTAATACCGTCTGTGTAAATCAGAAGACGAAGAAAAGCGAACCACATAGTATGCTCACCAGGCATATCCATAGCGTAGCGGTGAGGAGACCTGCATCTAGAGACGTCTGTTGCTTTGCTCGAAGCTCAGTACCTGTTAACAAGCTACTTACTATTACGCACTGAAGATGCCACCTTTATTAGTGGTGAAACGTCTGCAGTCAAATTGCTCAACTCGGAGAATCAACCAGACTTCAGCTGACTATTGTCCGAATACAGAAAGTCGAACGGATCCAATACATTGTTATCACGCTTGTACCTGCTTACGGTAGGCCGAAGCGATTACAAACCTACCCTGTAATCCGGAGCTCACCGATTCAAAATTAGTATAGGTTCGGGCGACCTGGCGGTATACCCAGCCCACGCGCAACTGTTAGTGGTCGCGAAGTGTCGGTAAGGTGTGATGGAGAACTGCTGACGCTAGCTTACGGTGTTTGCCGTACGATGACCGATGTGGTAAATTCGGACTGTACACCCCTTCCAACAGTCGAGTACGAGTCGACCCCATCATAACCTTACAGTAGTCGGCACCTCGGTGACCGCCCATGAAACCGCTGCTACACCTGAGAGTACTGTGCAGAGCACGTAGATATTACTACAGACTTATGGCGCCGGATTTGAAGTGAGTTGTTCACCTCTTGTGTTTCGAACGGCGAGCCATCCATGTATGCAACAGTCTGTCAGAAAATGTTGCGCAGGTCAAATCTGTGCATCAGTTCGAAATTTCGCTGAAGCCAGGAGCATGTGGCCGAATACTCCCCCCGCCCACACGCAATTAGCCCGCATGTGAAGGCATGCACACATGGTACAAAAGGTCCTGTGCTAGCCATGGACACAGTATCACGCAAGGAAACACCTATCTGTATCACACCTGGCCATCGAGATAACATAGAGCCAACGTAAAATCTAATCCAGATTAGTTTAGCAAATAGGAGCCATGAACGGAGGTGCGGAGATTTAGTTCATCATACTGAGAATGTTTGATAGTACACATCTTAGCTGTTTCGATACCGAATCGGAAGAGACCAAGCGATCTTCACCGATGGTATCCACACGCTAAGTAGCTGACTGAATTCGGATCGGCACGTTCTAAGGGACCTAGCCATCAGGCGAAACGCGTAACCTCACACGATTGCACCTAGACCTAGAAAAGAAAGACTGAATGATAACAAGAGGTGTGGTTAATCCCTAATGGTCGTATGATCTGCGTAGGCAGGACATAAGATAACGGTACCTATAGAAAGGTATGACTAAATCGCCGTCCAAGAACGTTGACCGCCTCTTGTGCCGTTTGTGCTGGCTCGCAACTTGTGTGCGGAGCAGAAATTTCATGCTTAACCTTGTGGAGTATGTTTACGTGTTTGTGTAGTAGCTCGGGGTTAGAGAAAAGTTTTAGCACCAGGTCTTATTGTTTCTTTACTTTATCCTCCAGGACGAGTGTGACGCAGTGGCTCATTTGTGTTGTGTAGACATCCCAGTTGTCCTCGCTCGGAGTGGCGATGTGGGCGAGCCATGCCAAGTCCCTTCATGTCATGTAATTTCAAGGCCTGCTTCTTAGGAACAATTGCATCTTTTTCGAGCCGCGGATTTTAGTTTCTGATGTGCTTGCCACGAGCCAGCTGGACCACTGGACAAATTCCCCTCAGGTAACAGGGGAACATTCGGCCATTAAAGACAAGCTAGTTGCATCAATGTGGTCGGACAGGTTATCACAGTTGGTTCCGACGTGAGATCCCTCAGCAGTTTCTTAAAGATATTCTGCTTAGCACATGTAGCGGAACATTAGTGTCACGTGATTAATGCGGCCCAAAGGATTGCCCGTTGTTACTACGGTGATCATCGATAAAAACGGGACCCGAGATGGTCGGTTCGATTCCTGTCCTGAAATGCGCTGAAGAATTGACATGATTATAGTGGTTAATCAGTGATCAGGTCTTGCAGTTCCGCCTTGAATTGCTAACCGAAAATGCAAGGGGTCTCGAGGGTGTACAGCTTGAAGTCCCCTACCAGGAGAGCGTGGCTGTAAGATCCTGCCAGTAGGTTCTTCATAGTGGAGCCTAGGACCTGGTCTATTTCTAAAGTGGATGATGGCGGACGCTAGACAATGGCCGCTAAACATATATCGCCCTGCCGTTAGGGGAAAGTGGCACCATAATGAGCCTAAGGTTTAGATCATTGGGTTGTTCGTGCAATCGACGTTTACGTCGGAACGGCAGTAAATAATTAGACCGCATCCCTTAGTGGGTCGGTCATCGCGCAGTTATACCAAGTAATGAGATCTCGGCGTCGGTAATCATGTCATTTAGTCCGGTCTACATTAAAATGATGAGGTCTCAAGACTTTGAGGCTTGAAGACATCGAAGCTCAGCCATGTTACTGAGAAAACCTGGTGCATTTTTGTATACAAAAATTTGGGAGATACGGATGTCAGAAGCGTAACTGAACGCATAAAGGTTTCCTGCGAATTTGCATCGACACTTTTGAGGATGGCTGACAAGTTTTTGGATGAATTTCTGGGACCTAGCCATCAGGCGTTGTACACGTGAGCTGAGATCGGAGACGAAACGCGCAACCTCATACGACTGCGCCGAGACCCAGAAAAGACTGATCGATAGCAACAGTCCGTGCATGGGCTAAGCAGAAGGCAAATCATGCCTTCTACACATTCGTATTTTTGGATCAATAGTATACCAGAATAAGACATAAATTATGGAGGAAGTCAGAACTTGGCAAGGCACATGAATTGTCACTTAATGATAGTGTCCTGAGGAAAACTCAGTTGAAGTCAGTGTGACTTGATGAGGTAGATACAAGTGTCTTGAAAGGAGAAGCCAAGTTGAGTTTACCGCGGCTTGAGGCGATAGACACAACAGTGTCACTGGGGATAGCTTAGGTGCAGTCTGCGGAGGTCAGGTTGACAGATAGCAACGATATCAAGGAGGAGAGCTTAGATGTCACCTGCGCGAACTGGGTCACCGGCTAGCGACAGTATTGCTGAGACGAGTACCGCGCAACTTTCGTGGAGCCACAAGAAATCCGCAACGATAATAAGCAAGTATACTTATATCTCGAAATGAATTGACAAGCAGAAATTGCCACATGGAATAGTAAAAGATCCGTATGCAAGAGAGCCGCTCAATTCGTGGCGTCATGCATCAGAACCTGATGTCACTGGTCCAGAAGATCGCATCCGGGAAGACGAGCTGACAGAAAGATGGATTGCAGCATCGAAAGCGAATTGCAATCGCCTTCATTTGATGCCCATGAGAGGAAAATATGGTCAGTTGATTACATGAACCTAGGGATGTGAACTAGAGGTTTCGACAGTAACCGAGTACTTGGGAACACTCCAATTGGGCACTTGTCCAAAACAACAAGATGAAGCTGGACGATGCACCTTTAGGACACTGCACTAACAAGAGTTGGAAGCTGGGAAAAAAGCGAAGAACCTTCTTGTGGATTTCAACTACTAGTAAATTTAAAAAGCACGGTAAGAAGACGAAAGCTGGTAGATGCATGCATTTCGTCTTGTCTCCTCAGTACCATTAACAACAACCGGTATGCAACTAAATACTTAAGTATGTGTGTGACCGAATAAGCATGAGGTGCAAAATGAATGACGGAAGTTCCACCCCTATGTCCACGGCAGTCTTAAGCTGACAAATAATTGCTTTTGAACACACAGGACCGGTTTATCGCAACAGCTTCGGCGAAACGGAGATTATAGTGACATAACACAAGTGTGAACGCTGATCCAACCTCTATCCAGTGACGCGTAGTCAGTAAGTGTTTACAGATTGAGGAAGCTGTCGGCTTGCGCAAGCACGAAACTTCAGTGGTCAATTTCACGTTGAACCCATTTTGGCACGTGTTCCTTTATTCGGGAAGTCAGAGATAGATTGGTTCTGCCTATGTAACTGTCTCCAGTATCACACGAATTTGTATGTGCAATGTGAATTGGCCCTGATCGGTTGAGCTGCACCAGCACCGGCAAGTTACGGATTCTAATGCTGACCACAACTTAAGCAGCACAGCAATTGCTCTGCGTAGCAGATATTAAACTTTTCTTGGTTTTCGATGTAGTAAAATCACCTTGGTAAGACAACTCGATATCGATCTTTTCCTCGACTGCCGTGTGCATCAAGTCTTCCAGACCTCGCTGTTGGCTGTATTTCTCTATAAATCTACGGGGATCAGCATTCACGATGAGTGTAGTTGTAATTAACTCCAAATCGTTGACTAGACAATCCGCTGAGAAAATTCGTCTACCACGACTAACTAGTTTTCACAAGGGTCCGCTTGTACCGCACTGGCGAAGTGCAGGTATTGGCCGGGTCATGTTGCTTTTCTGTAGATCAACCTCTAAATGAACGTGTCATCCCTGCGACTGATGAGGATGTTTAAGAATGGCGGACAGTTATTTTGTTCCACTTCGCAGGTGACCCGCAAGTTGGCATGTGCACAGTGGATTTGTAGTACCAACTGAACAATCTGCTGTTCCGACGAACAAAAGGCCAATATGTCATCCACATAACGCTAATAGTATGGTAAGTTGGCTATTTCTATGGATATGCCACTTTCTATTATCAGCACGAAGAAATCGGCGAGTAGAGGGCGTAGTGACCTACCATTGCCACACCATCGATTTGACGATATGGGGTGTCTTGAAAGTGGAAGCCAACATTTAGTGTACACGAAAACAAGGATTCCTTTAGAAATTCGATCGGAATTGGTAACGAATAAATAGACTGCTTTAAAATGTTTCGGAAAACTGGTAGCTCGGGTTGATAATTCAGTTGCTCATTTGTTCGCCGAGCTGGGAAATTTGTTTGCAAACGTTTCACCGCCATGCGAGGCGGCATCATCAGTGTGTCAAGATGTGGAGTGTAATCTCGATCACGGATCGACAATTCAATCAGCGAATTTACACTCCACATCTCGACGCACTGATAATACCGCCTCGCACAGCAGTGAAAAGTTTGCAAATTTCCCAGCTCGGCGAACAAATGAGCAACTGAAATAGACTGCTCATCTAGCTCACATACGTAATCAACAGTTTGTTGTAGTGGGACGTTGGTGAATAGTGATTCCACATCCAACTCACACTGCATATACAAATTCGTATGCGATTGGAGATAGTTACATAGGCAGAACCAATCGGTCTTGGACTGCCCGAATAAAGGAACACGTGCCAAGGTGGGTTCAACGTGAAATTGACCAGCAGTGCTGTCCCACTAAAGTTTCGTGCTTGCGTAAGTCGACAGCTTCCTCAATCTGTAAACACCTACTGACTACGCGTCACCGGATAGAGCTTGGATCAGCGTTCACACTTGTGTTACGTCATTATAATCTCCGCTTCCCCCGTTTTGCCGAACCTGTTGCGATAAACCGATTCTGTTTGTTCAAAAGCAATTACTTTTCAGCTTAAGACTGCCGTGGACATAGGGGTGGAACTTCCGTCATTCAGTTTGCACCTCATGCTTATTCGGTCACACACAAGTATATAGTTGCATACCGGTTATTGTTAATGGTACTGAGGAGACAATACGAAATGCATGCATCTACCAGCTTTCGTCTTCTTACCGTGCTTTTCATATTTCTGAAGAAAACTAACTACTAGTTAATTGTCAGTAGCATCATGAAAGGAGAGTAAAACGCGGTTCGAAATGCCATCTACTGAATAGCCGATAATTTATTCGTGTGCCCACCAGGGATGGCAACTGCGTCGTACATGTACCGCCACTAAATGAAATGACATTATCAGTAGGTATTTAATGTACCAGGACCGACATCTTTAGATGTGGAGATTTTCCGGTGAACAAACGCAGGTAGGCGGCTCAACTCCGGGAAACTAGCCAAGTCCGAAGACAACGTGGCACTTTGTCCTCACCCTAAGCGAATAAAAAGCCGTCAGAGTCAAATTGTTTAAGTAACTCACATTGTAGATTTGTGGGCAACACGGATGCCCGAATGAGCCGATTGTCAAATAAAACACATCCTCGGAGACCGTTTCGGTGGCTTACTTCAGCTGTGGACTAAGCATAACCTATATATCAGTAGCACAGCGCTCCAGCATAATTGGCTGCACCAGTACAATGCGGCCGTCGAATGTCACGATGACATGAACCTAAATCGATCAGATTGCAATCAGTCACAGACTCTCATCGATGTGTACTTCATGCCTCGACCCTGATCACGTCCTATCAAGCTCACGCACAGAGTTCACCGCTCGGGCGCCAGCAAAACACTTAAAGTTGACGCTTTCCACTAATCGCTCAGACCCAGACCACATACTAGAAAGATCACAACGAACATTTTAGCTAGTTGTCACTGGTAGATGAGGCGCATGAGCTGAATGTTGTCTGGATTCGTTTGAAGCATTCCATTAGAACAATTCGGAGGAATTTTCCGCGCAGCTGCAGACGTCCTGATTGCGGACTGACTTCACAAATGTCGATTAGTTTGACAGAAGCACTAAATAAGTTCAATCGAATTTTCAGTTGCAGCATGTCTGTAGCAACCTAGAACGTCAAGCCAGAACATATGGAACCGGCCGGAAGCGGTGATGAATGAAAACGACCAGTGTGGCTTGGAATATCTGAGTACACTTCCGATGTATCCGGAGCAAGGCCCAAGAAAAGCCCATACTAACGGGGACAATAGCTACGCAAGCGGTAAGGATGATACACACAATCGCGCAGACTACGCCGTTTGGTGGGAATTGTTTGATAGGACGTTGCTTACACACCAACAAATGGGGTAGACCCCATACGAATTCGATCTACAGTGACGAAGCAAACTAAATAGACACAAAAACCTTCCATCATCGTTGCTAAATAATAGGAGTGACTCATTGTTGACTGGCCTATCCGCCTCACTGAACAATAGGGGCGACACTGGAGGTGTTTTCAGACCGGCAGCTGTCAACCACCAAATGATCTTGTATGAAAATCGCCGCAGTAGTAGTCTTATTTCCAACGCCTCCAAAATTCTGAGAGCTACCTGTTCTATCAAGAAGGCAACGGAAAAGCAGGTTGTTTATCGGCATACGATTCAGAGGTACACAAAGAGATAAGACACGGTACACCAATTGTGAACGTCCGTTTTCACACAACCAATGAGAAGTGGACAGCAGTTGTGACATGGTGCACAAGAAAGCGACCGCGAAGTAATTATTCAGGGTGATTTTGGTGCTCTAAACAAGGGGAAATGCATCGGGAACAGCCAGTCAGCACATTGACAGGCGGTTGGTGTTCCAGTCATCACTTTTTCCGCAAATGCTGAACCCCACATAACGCCTGGTGTGGAATACGGGTTCCAAGGCTGACATCCTTGGCGCAAACACGATATTTGTGCGCTTGAAACTCCACAAGATGGGCAACCAAAAAAACGTTTTCATCTCTACACCAACTCAGACGGTAAACGCTTGGCTTGTATAGCGGTGAATATCGGGGTCGGAGAGAAGACATCAACATGGTGCACGGAATACTGGCGAACCCCAGCGATCTGTTGAGACTCAGTCACAATACTAAGGTAAGAGGTCGTTAGCTCAGACTTGCCACCCGCTACAGTTGTGTTGATTGTCAAGATCTTCTCTCTTTTTAGATACGCGGATATGGAACGGCCTACATGAATGATTTTCAAGGGCAGGTTGACGACACGCTATTCCATTTGCATTACGTAATATCTTCTGTGTGAATCAGAAGACGAAGAAAAGCGAACCACATAGTATGATCACCAAGCATATCCATAGCGTAGTGGTGAGGAGACCTGCATCTAGAGACGTTTGTTGCTTTGCTCGAAGCTTAGTACCTGTTAACAAGCTACTTACTATTACGCACTGAAGATGCCACGTTTATTAGTGGTGAAATGTCTGTAGTCAAATTGTTCAACTCGGAGAATCCACCAGACTTCAGCTGACTATTGTCCGAATACAGAAAATCTAACGGATCCAATACATTGTTAACACGCTTGTACCTGCTTACGGTAGGCCGAAGCGATTACAAACCTACCCTGTAATCCGGAGCTCATCGATTCAAATCAGTATAGGTTCGGGCGACCTGGCGGTATACCCAGCCCGCGCGCAACTGTTAGTGGTCGCGAAGTGTCGGTAAGGTGTGATGGAGAACTGCTGACGCTAGCTTACGGTGTTTGCCGTACGATGACCGATGTGGTAAATTCGGACTGTACACCCCGTCCTACAATCGAGCACGAGTCGACCCTATCATAACCTTACAGTAGTCGGCACCTCGGTGACTGCCCATGAAACCGCTGCTACGCCTGAGAGTACTGTGCAGAGCACGTAGATATTAATGCAGACTTATGGCGCCGGATTTGAAGCGTGTTGTTCACCTCTTGTGTTTCGAACGGCGAACCATCCATGTATGCAACAGTCTGTCAGAAAATGTTGCGCAGGTCAAATCTGTGCATCAGTACGAAATTTCGCTGAAGCCAGGAGCATGTGGCCGAATACTCCCCCCCCCCGCCCACACGCAATTAGCCCGCATGTGAAGGCATGCACACATGGTACAAAAGGTCCTGTGCTAGCCATGGACACAGTATCACGCAAGGAAACACCTATCTGTATCACACCTGGCCATCGAGATAACACAGAGCCAACGTAAAATCTAATCCAGATTAGTTTAGCAAATAGGAGCCATGAACGGTGGTGCGGAGATTTAGTTCATCATACTGAGAATGTTTGATAGTACACATCTTAGCTGTTTCGATACCGAATCGGAAGAGACCAAGCGATCTTCACCGATGGTATCCACACGCTAAGTAGCTGACTGAATTCGGATAGGCACGTTCTAAGGGACCTAGCCATCAGGCGAAACGCGTAACCTCACACGATTGTACCTAGACCTAGAAAAGAAAGACTAAATGATAACAAGAGGTGTGGTTAATCCCTAATGGTCGTATGATCTGCGTAGGCAAGACATAAGATAACGGTACCTATAGAAAGGTATGACTAAATCGCCGTCCAAGAACGTTGACCGCTTCTTGTGCCGTTTGTGCTGGCTCGCAACTTGTGTGCGGAGCAGAAATTTCATGCTTAACCTTGTGGAGTATGTTTACGTGTTTGTGTAGTAGCTCGGGGTTAGAGCAAAATTTTAGCACCAGGTCTTATTGTTTCTTTACTTTATCCTCCAGGACGAGTGTGACGCAGTGGTTCATTTGTGTTGTGTAGACATCCCAGTTGTCCTCGCTCGGAGTGGAGATGTGGGCGAGCCATGCCAAGTCCCTTCATGTCATGTAATTTCAAGGCCTGCTTCTTAGGAACAATTGCATCTTTTTCGAGCCGCGGATTTTAGTTTCTGATGTGCTTGCCACGAGCCAGCTGGACCACTGGACAAATTCCCCTCAGGTAACAGGGGAACATTCGGCCATTAAAGACAAGCTAGTTGCATCAATGTGGTCGGACAGGTTATCACAATTGATTCCGACGTGAGATCCCTCAGCAGTTTCTTAAAGATATTCTGCTTAGCACATGTAGCGGAACATTAGTGTCACGTGATTAATGCGGCCCAAAGGATTGCCCGTTGTTACTACGGTGATCATCGATAAAAACGGGACCCGAGATGGTCGGTTCGATTCCTGACCTGAAATGCGCTGAAGAATTGACATGATTATAGTGGTTAATCAGTGATCAGGTCTTGCAGTTCCGCCTTGAATTGCTAACCGAAAATGCAAGGGGTCTCGAGGGTGTACAGCTTGAAGTCCCCTACCAGGAGAGCGTGGCTGTAAGATCCTGCCAGTAGGTTCTTCATAGTGGAGCCTAGGACCTGGTCTATTTCTAAAGTGGATGATGGCGGACGCTAGACAATGGCCGCTAAACATATATCGCCCTGCCGTTAGGGGAAAGTGGCACCATAATGAGCCTAAGGTTTAGATCATTGGGTTGTTCGTGCAGTCGACGTTTACGTCGGAACGGCAGTAAATAATTAGACCGCATCCCTTAGTGGGTCGGTCGTGGCGCAGTTATGACATACCAAGTAATGAGATCTCGGCGTCGGTAATCATGTCATCTAGTCCGGTCTACATTAATATGATAAGATCTCAAGACTTTGAGGCTTGAAGACATCGAAGCTCGGCCATGTTACTGAGAAAGCCTGGCGCATTTTTTGTATACAAATTTTGGGAGATACGGATGTCAGAAGCGTAACTGAACACATAAAGGTTTCCTGCGAATTTACATCGACACTTTTGGGGATTGCCGAAAAGTTTTTTGAATGAATTTCTGGAACCTAGCCATCAGGCGTTGTACACCTGAGCTGAGATCGGAGACGAAACGCGTAACCTCACACGACTGCGCCGAGACCCAGAAAAGACTGTCCGATAGCAACAGTCAGTGTATGGGCTCAGCAGAAGGCAAATCATGCCTTCTACACATTCGTATTTGTGGATCAATAGTATACCAGAATAATAAATAAATTATGGAGGAAGTCAGAACTTGGCAAGGCACATGAATTGTCACTTAATGATAGTGTCCTGAGGAAAACTCAGTTGAAGTCAGTCTGACTTGATGAGATAGATACAAGTGTCTTGAAAGGAGAAGCCAAGTTGAGTTTACCGCGGCTTGAGGCGATAGACACAACAGTGTCCCTGGGGAGAGCTTAGGTGCAGTCTGCGGAGGTCAGGTTGACAGATAGCAACGATATCAAGGAGGAGAGCTTAGATGTCACCTGCGCGAACTGGGTCACCGGCTAGCGACAGTATTGCTGAGACGAGTACCGCGCAACTTTCGTGGAGCCACAAGAAATCCGCAACGATAATAAGCAAGTATACTTATATCTCGAAATGAATTGACAAGCAGAAATTGCCACATGGAATAGTAAAAGATCCGTATGCAAGAGAGCCGCTCAATTCGTGGCGTCATGCATCAGAACCTGATGTCACTGGTCCAGAAGATCGCATCCGGGAAGACAAGCTGACAGAAAGATGGATTGCAGCATCGAAAGCGAATTGCAATCCCCTTCATTTGATGCCCATGAGAGGAAAATATGGTCAGTTGATTACATGAACCTAGGGATGTGAACTAGGGGTTTCGACAGTACCGAGTACTTGGGAACACTCCATTTGGGCACTTGTCCAAAACAACAAGATGAAGCTGGACGATGCATGTTTAGGACACTGCACTAACAAGAGTTGGCAGCTGGGAAAAAGGAAAGGACCTTCTTGTGGATTTCAACTACTAGTAAATTTAAAAAGCACGGTAAGAAGACGAAAGCTGGTAGATGCATGCATTTCGTCTTGTCTCCTCAGTACCATTAACAACAACCGGTATGCAACTATATATTAAGTATGTGTGCGACCGAACAAGCATGAGGTACAAAATGAATGACGGAAGTTCCACCCCTATGTCCACAGCAGTCTTAAGCTGACAAATAATTGATTTTGAACACACAGGACCGGCTTATCGCAACAGCTTCGGCGAAACGGAGATTATAGTGACGTAACACAAGTGTGAACGCTGATCCAAGCTCTATTCGGTGACGCGTAGTCAGTAGGTGTTTACAGATTGAGGAAGCTGTCGGCTTGCGTAAGCACGAAACTACAGTGGTCAATTTCACGTTGAACCCATTTTGGCACGTGTTCCTTTATTCGGGAAGTCAGAGATCGATTGGTTCTGCCTATGTAACTGTCTCCAGTCGCGCACGAATTTGTATATGCGGTGTGAGTTAGCCCCAATCGGTTGAGCTGCCTTCACTGGAGGCACCGGCAAGTTACAGGTTCTATTGCTGACCCAAACCAAAGAAGCACAGCAACTTCTCTGCGTAGCAGATTAAACGTTTCGTGGTTTTCGATACAGTAAAGTCACCCTTGAAAGGCAACTCGATATAGATCTTTTTCTTTTCTGCCGTATGCACCAAGTCTTTCGGGCCTCGCTGTTGGCTGTGTTTCTCTATAAATCTACGGGGATAACCATTCGCGATGAGTGTTGCTGTAATTAACTTCAGCTCGTTCGCTAGACAATCAGCTGAGCAAATTCGACTAGCACGACTTACTAGTTTTCACAAGGGTCCGCTTGTACCGCACTGGTGAAGTGCAGATATTGGCCGGGCCATGTTGCTTTGCTGTAGATCGACCGCTTAATGAGCCCGTCATCCCTGCGACTGATGAGGATGTCTAAGAATGGCGGACAGTTCTTTTGTTCCACTTCGCAGGTGGCCCGCAAGTTGGCATGTGCAGAGTGGATGTGCAGCACCAACTAGACAATCTGCTGTTTCGACGAACAAAAGGCCAATATGTCATCCACATAACGCGTATAGTATGGTAACTGGGCTATTTCTGCGGATATGGCTCTTTTTATCATCAGCATGAAAAAATCGGCGAGTACACGGTCTAGTGGGCTACCCATTGCCACACCTCAATTTGACGATATGGGATGTTCTGAAAGTGGAAGCCAACATTTGCTGTACACAAAAGTAAGGATTCCTTTAGAAATGCGACCGGAATTGGTAACGAATAACTAGACTGCTCAGCTAGCTCACATTTGTAATCAACAATTTGTTGTAGTGGGACGTTGGTGAATAGCGATCCCACATACAACTCACACTGCATATAAAAATTAGAGTGCGACTGGAGACAGTTGCATAGGCAGAACCAATCGGTCTTGGGCGCCGCGAATAAAGGAACACGTGCCAAGGTGGGTTCGACGCGAAATTCACCAGCAGCCCTGTCTCATCAAAGTTTTATGCTTGCGTAAACCGACAGCTTTCTCAATCTTTACACACCTACTGACTACGCGTCACCGGATAGAGCTTGGATCAGCGTTCACACTTGTGTTACGTCATTATAAGCTCCGCTTCCTCCGTTTCGCCGACGCTATTGCGATAAGCCGGTCTTGTGTGTTCAAAATCAATTATTTGTCAGCCCAAGATTGCGGTGAACATAGGGGTGGAACTTCCGTCATTCAGTTTGCACATGCTTATTCGGTCACACACATACTTAAGTATATAGTTGCATACTGGTTGTTGTTAATGTTGCTGATGGGACAATATGAAAGTATGCATCTGCCAGCTTCGTCTTCTGTGTGCTCTTCACATTTCTGAAGGAAGCTAACTACCAGTAAATTGTCAGTAGTATCAGGAAAGGAGAGCAAAACACGGTTCGAAATGCCAACATCTACCGAATAGCCGATAATGTGTTCGTGTGCCCACCAGGGATGGCGACTGCATCGCACACGTACTGCCAATAAATGAAATGACATTATCAGTAGGCATTTAATTTACCAGGATCGATATCTTTAGACGTGGAGATTTTCCGGTGAACAACCGCAGGTAGACGGCTCAACTCCGGGATACTAGCCAACGTCCGAGACAAAGTGGCATTTCGTCCTCACCCTTAGTGAATAAAAAGTCGTCAAAATTGTTTAAGTAACTCACATTATAGATTTGTGGGCAACACGGATGCACGAGTGATCCGATTCTCAAAAAAAACATCCTCGGAGACCGTTTCGGTGGCTTACTTCAACTGTGGACCAACCATAACCTGTATATCAGTAGCACAGCCCTCCAGCATTAGTGGCTACACAGGTACAGTGCGGCCGTCGAATGTCACGAAGACATGGACCCAAATCGATCAGATTGCAATCAGCTACAGATTGTCGTCGATTTGTATTTCATGTCTCGACTCTGATCATGTCCTACCAAGTTCACGCACAGAGTTCACTGCTCGGGCGCCAGCGAAACCCTTAAAGTAGACGCTTTCCACTAGTCGCTCAGACCCAGACCACATACTAGCAATATCACAACGAACATTCTAGCCAGTTGTCACTGGTGGATGAGCTGAATGTTGTCTGGGTTCGTTTGAAACATTCCATTAGAACAATTCGGAGGAATTTTTCCGCGTTCGGATTTCGGATTGACTTCACAAATGTCGATTAGTTTAACAGAAGCACTAAATGAGTTCAATCGAATTTTTAGTTTCAGCATGTCTGTAGCAACCTGAAACGTCAAGCTAGGATGTATGGAATCGACCGGAAGCGATGGTGAACGGAATCGACCAGTGTGGCTTGGAATATGCGAGTACACTTCCGATGTATCCGGATCAAGGCACCAGAAAAGCCCTTAGTTACGGGGACAATAGCTACGCAACCGGTACGGCTGATACTCACAATTGCGAAGATTACGCCGTTTAGTCGGCATTGTTTGTTCGGACGTTGCTTACACACCTACTAAATGGGGCGCCACGCATTGTCTCTGACGGTGGGAGGACACCTCCGGGTGTTCAATGGTTTGCTACTGCCCGCCTCAAGTCAGGCAGCCCCTGGTCAAATTTGTGCAAACCCGCCAAAACTCACCTGCGTCTGGCCGTGGTCGCAGGTGCGTATCCTATTACTGGCGCAAAACATATATAAACCGTTCCAGTACCTCTAAGGTCGCGTGTGACGGCCGCCAAGCAGATCCCAATCTGTCTCTGCAATCACATTCCCGAGCTGGATCTGCTCCCCACTGCCTTGTGGATCAGGCTATTGGGCCAAAGTCTCCGGCCGTAGTCCCTCAAACAAATCTCCAAACCACCCACTGCCTTGTGGGTCAGGCTATTGAGCCAAAGGCTCCGAGTGCAGTCCCTCAAGCAAACATCCGAGGCACAACGATCATCTCGCGTGCGATTGCACACTAATGCAATCGTATGCCTGCGCGCAAACCACTCAGCATCAGGTGCTGGAACGTTTGCACACTACTGGACCGGAACTCCAGCGAGTGCCTGGAGCGACGCATTGCACTTGACGCGATGGAACTGGCGCGGTACCACATCGATATTGCGACGGTCAGTGGAACCCAGCTCGTTGAGCAAGGTAAGTTGCATGAAGCAGGTGCTGGCGACACATTCTACTGGGTAGGCAACGCCGCCTCAGCACCGCATGATCATGGGGTCGGATTTGCAATATCCGATCGCCTGAATGGCCAGCTGGTGGGTGAACCAACAGGCATCAGCGCACGACTGATGACTGTTCGCCTACTACTCGAAAGAAGTAAGGTTGCCACTTTTATAAGTATGTACGGTCTGACCATGTGTTATCCTGATGACGCGCGTGATCAATTCTACACTGAGCTATCCTCCATGATACGGTCTATGCGGAGGAGCGACCGACTATTTCTGCTGGGCGATTTCAACGCACGCGTTGGGCGTGATGTATCGGTCTGGACAGATGTTATCGGTTCGCACGGCATTGGTTCAGCGAATGCGAACGGTGACAGGCTGATTCCACTGTGTGCCACTCACGCCCTGACGATCACGAACACTCGGTTTGAACTGAGTACGAGTGATATAGCAACTTGGACGCACCCACGGAGTGGTCACGCTCACCTGCTCGACTATGTCATCGTACGTCAGCGTGATACGCGTGAAGTGCGCATGACACGTGTACTGCGTGGAGCTGAGTGTGGCACTGATCACAAATTGGTGCGAACCAAACTGTACATATATTTTCGTAAATCTATGTATTGCACTCCCGCCGTGAACCGGCGTAAATTTAACATTCTCTCCCTCGGTACTGGGGCTAAACATACTGAGCTGGAGAAGGCGATGGCTGCATGCCTGTGTGATGTGGATTGCATAACTACAGTGGGCGACCTGTGGCACCACATTCGCGACCAGGTGACAGCTGCTGCCGAGAGACCATCGGGCGCACAAACTGTAAGCGGCCTGATTGGTTTGATGACAACAGTGCGACGATCGGCGCATTGGTGTCGGAGAAGAATGCAGCATTTGCTGCACATGTCGCAGACCCCAGTGACTTGGGGAAGAAGAGTCAGTTTCGCAAACTTCGACGGCGACTGACCCGAGAGCTCCGTCGCATAAAAAATGCACAGTGGACAGAGAAGGCGAAGCAGATGGAATGCTACGCCGAACGCCGCCAACACAAGGAATTCTTTGACTCTTTGAAGGCGGTGTATGCACCGAGGTTGGAGCCGATGAGGACGCTGATCGATGGTAGTTCAGGCGCTACCTGCACACAGACTGCAGACATAATGCAGATCTGGCTAAATCACTTTGACTGTCTCTTGAACAACCGTTCAGAGATCGACTGGCCTACATTGAACTGCCTGAAGTAGTAGCACGAGGTGAAGACAAGTCTGGCTGACACGCCGACACTGGATGAGACGCAGAGGGCACTTTCTCAGCTGCGAAACGGCAAGTGTGCCGGTGGCGACGGAATCCCGCCTGAAGTATTGAAACACGGCGGACCTGCGTTGTTGACTGCGCTGCACCACTTGGTGTAACGTGTATGGATTGAGGAGGAGGTGCCTCCTGAGCTGAAGCATGCCCTTGTGCTACCACTGTACAAGGGTAAAGGGAGCAAGCAATGTTGCACGAATTATCGTGGCATCAACTAGCTGAGTTGTGTGGGCAAGGTGATTGCACGAGTCCTGCTCAACTGCCTCGTCAGTCAGGTTGTGGAACCTAACGTAACGGAAGAGCAATGTGGATTCCGTCCGGCTCGCATCACTATAGATACGGTGTTTGCGGCTCGTCAGTTGTATGAAAGTGCAGAGAACGACACCAGCCATTGTACTGGCTTTTTGTTGATTTCACCAAGGCATTTGATACGGTGAAGCGCGAGGCATTGTGGCTCGTGTTG
Source organism: Dicrocoelium dendriticum (assembly GCA_944474145.2). NCBI lineage: Eukaryota > Metazoa > Platyhelminthes > Trematoda > Plagiorchiida > Dicrocoeliidae > Dicrocoelium > Dicrocoelium dendriticum. The sequence goes on along the minus strand of OX104067.1, from coordinate 10,664,760 downwards.
GGTAAGTTTGGTTGCCCGCGTCAGTTTGTAAGTTTAATTGAATGTCTGCACAGTGGTATGCGAACGAGGGTGCAGCTGAGTGGAGACCTCGGATTACTTTGCAGTTGTCACTGATGTGAAGCAAGGCTGTCTCTTAGCTCCTGCCCTGTTAAATAAATCTTCTTGCAATGTTGTCCTGTGCTTTTGATGCCGCTTATGGTTACGGTGTTCATATGGAGCACTGTATTGATGGTGGGTTGCTGAACATCCGTCGTTTCGGTGCAAAAACTCTATTCTGTGAGACAACTATCCGTATGTTCCTGTTTGCTGACGAGTGTGCGTTGTTTTCACACAGCGCGGATGACTTGCAGCATATGACTAATGATTTGGCTTCGACAGCAGCCAAATTCGGGCTCACCATCAACACAAGCAAAACTGTCTGTCTCTTTCAGCCTTCACTGGAGGTGCAATCTTCAATATTGCCGCGAATCAGCACTGGTGCCGAAGTATTGGAACCACCTCCCGCTTCTGCTACCTTGGGAGTGTGATGTCGACTGATCAGCAGATACACAGTGAGCTGGATATCCGTGTGTCGAAAGCAGCGGAGGCATTCTGGAAGTTAGAGTACCGAGTGTGGAACAACCATCAGCTTACCATTGGCACGAAGCTGATGGTGTACAAATCCATGGTGCTGTCCGTTCTTCTATACGGCAGTGAAACGTGGACGATGTACCGGCGGGATGTGCGATATCTCGAGCGATTCCATCAGCAGTGCTTGCGACGGATTTTGCGCATCCGTTGGGGGCGACAGAGTTGCAGACACGGAAGTGTTGCGCCGAAGTGAGATGTATGCAGTGGAATGCATACTTTTGCTGAGACACCTGAGGTGGCTCGGTCATGTGAGCCGTATGAATTCGACGCGGATACCGAAACAACTCTTATACGGTCAGCTGAGTATAGGGAAGCGGCATGCTGGGAAACCAAAGTTACGTTACCAGGACATGATTCAAGTGAGCCTCACACGTTCTAATTTTGATTGCAGATCATGGACTTCGAAGGCGGTTGATCGGCGTGCGTGGCGCGATCTGATCACGAAGACAGTTGCCGAAGTGCGGGAGAAAGGCCTCATACATGAAGAGAAGCGGCAAGTACGGAAGCGGCAAGCACCGATGGGTTGTACTCCATCGACATCGAGCGCATGGTAATGTGGCACATGCGGCCGCGAGTGCCTGAGTCAGGCAGGTCTAGTGAGCCAAGAGCGAGGCCACTCGGGACCACTACCGAAGCGACGACAGGTCCTGCAGGGAAGGTAGGCAGAACCAGCGCAGCGTTTGTAGGTACGCTGCATTCGGTTTACTAACCGCGTGCTTGCATCCTAAGTCTCTTTATTTCAGGTGGTGGGTTTTTAATTTTGTCCTAATGCTTGTCTCTCTCATATAAATGCCTACTTATACCCTTTTTATACACTTGCACACGTCGCGTAAGCCAGTTGTAGTTATTTCGATAACATTTTCGTGTTTGTAGCATTTTCCTAAAATCAACTTCCCGACCTCGTGAACTTACCTCGTATTCGATTGTAGACGACTTATTTCATATGCTCATTAACTTAAGATTTTGTCACGTTTCCTTATACATTAATCGAGTTATTTTCTTTGTCTCTCTCTCTCTCAAGTGATTCGCTGTTGTTTTATATCCCCGGTGTGGCTGCGCTTGATGTGCATGTTGACAAGGTGCCTACCTGCCTATTACCCGCTACCTTGTCCATACTGGCTCCAGGAGACAGTTGGTCGTTGCTGGAGGGGACGGGGTGCACGGTCCTTGTGGCCGTGTTAGGCTCGAAGAGTGGTTCCATGCACTTAGTGGAGCGGGCTACGGTCCAGCCATCGCCTTGTGTGCGATTGATTCCCAACTACAGCGTGTTTGTGTTTGCCTGTGAAGGAGTGTGGGCCGGCTGCGTTGATGAAACGTAGCTTCCATCCACATGCCTCCCGGTCTTATTTCTTCGGGTTTACACTGGATTTGGGGTGTGTGCATGGAGCTGTGGGCGGTGCAGCGCAAGCCATCCGTGGTCCCTCTGTAGGCGCAGGCGTCCTGTGGCTGGCCACAGTGACAGGCAAATCCGAAACCGGATGCCGCCAACCATATATATATATATATATATATATATATATATATATATATATATATATATATATATATATATATAAACACTGTTTAAAGCATTGCAGTAGGCTATGTAAGTTTGATTAGGGTTGGGGAATTTCAGACAAGATGTATTGTTCGTCGACCAGACTCTCCAGTAGCATTGTGGAAACACACACTTAAAGACATCGATCGCTCTATTTTGGAACATTTAGCCCAAAGCGGGCATCAACTTCTGGCCGCAGAGGCTTTCAAAATTTACTACATCGTGCCAAACCGCTAAACAAAAGGACTTGGAAGACGCGTACCAGAAACGGCGGAACCCATTGCGATCAGGCTAATGCAACCTGAACTGTGCAAACAGAGCACCCTTGTGCGATCGCTTCTGTTGCCGTGTGCATGGTTTTGGTGTGGGTGTTTTTCACCTCGTTCATAGGCGGTAACTCAGTTGTCTTTGTCACCCCATCGGACGGACGAACCGTCGTCTTGTTTGCATAAATGTGTATTTGTCCCTATGCGCAACTATCAGTTGGACAGTCTGCTGGACGAATAGTACATCCTGTCTGAAATTGACCAACCCTAGCTCGGCTTGCACAGACTATTGCAATGCTTTAACCAGTGTTTATATATATATATATATATATATATATATATATATATATATATATATATATATATATATATATCTGGTTGGCGGCATCCGGTTTCGGATTTGCCTGTCCCTGTGGCCAGCCACAGGACGCCTGCGCCTACAGAGGGACCACGGGTGGCTTGCGCTGCACCGCCCACAGCTCCATGCACACACCCCAAATCCAGTGTAAACCCGAAGAAATAAGACCGGGAGGCATGTGGATGGAAGCCACGTTTCATCAACGGAGCCGGCCCACACTCCTTCACAGGCAAACACAAACACGCTGTATTTGGGAATCAATCGCACACAAGGCGGTGGTTGGACCGTAGTCCGCTCCACACTGATGCATGGAACCACTCTTTGATCCTAACATGGCCACAAGAATCGTGCACCCCGTCCCCTCCAGCAACGACCAACTGTCTCCTGGAGCCAGTATGGAGGAGGTAGTGGGTAATAGACAGGTAGGCACCTTGTCAACATGCACATCAAGCGCAGCCACACCGGGGATATAAAACAACAGCGAATCACTTGAGAGAGAGACAAAGAAAATAACTCGATTAATGCATAAGGAAACGTGACAAAATCTTAAATTAATGAGCATATGAAATAAGTTGTCTACAAACGAATACGAGGTAAGTTCACGAGGTCAGGAAGTTTATTTTAGGAAAATGCTACAAACACGAAAATATTATCGAAATAACTACAACTGGCTTAAGCGACGTGTGCAAGTGTATAGAAAGGGTATAAGTAGGCATTTATATGGGAAAGAAAAGCATTAGGACAAAATTGAAAACCCACCACCTGAAATAAAGAGACTTAGCATGCAAGCACGCGGTTAGTAAATCGAATGCAGCGTACCTACAAACGCTGCGCCGGTTCTGCCTACGTTCTCTGCAGGACCTGTCGTCGCTTCGGTAGTGGTCCCGAGTGGCCTCGCTCATGGCTCACTAGGCCTGCCTGACTCAGGCACTCGCGACCGCATGTGCTACAGCACCATGCGCTCGATGTCGATGGAGTACAACCCATCGGTGCTTGCCGCTTCTCTGCATGTATGAGGTCTTTCTCCCGCACTTCGGCAACTGCCTTCGTGATCAGATCGCGCCATGCACGCCGATCAACCGCCTTCGATTCCCATGATCTGCAATCAAAATTAGAACGTGTGAGGCTCACTTTAATCATGTCCTGGTAACGTAACTTTGGTTTCCCAGCATGCCGCTTCCCAATACTCAGCTGACCGTATAAGAGTTGTTTCGGTATCCGCGTCGAATTCATACGGCTCACATGACCGAGCCACCTCAGGTGTCTCAGCAAAAGTATGCAGTCCACTGCATACATCTCACTTCGGCGCAACACTTCCGTGTCTGCAACTCTGTCGCCCCAACCGATGCGCAAAATTCGTCGCAAGCACTGCTGATGGAATCGCTCGAGATACCGCACATCCCGCCGGTACATCGTCCACGTTTCACTGCCGTATAGAAGAACGGACAGCACCATGGATTTGTACACCATCAGCTTCGTGCCAATGGTAAGCTGATGGTTGTTCCACACTCGGTACTCTAGCTTCCCGAATGCCGCCGCTGCTTTCGACACACGGATATGCAGCTCACTGTGTAGCTGCTGATCAGTCGACATCACACTCCCAAGGTAGCAGAAGCGGGAGGTGGTTTCCAATACTTCGGCACCAGTGCTGATTCGCGGCAATATTGAAGATTGCACCTCCGGTGAAGGCTGAAAGAGACAGACAGTTTTGCTTGTGTTGATGGTGAGCCCGAATTTGGCCGCTGTCGAAGCCAGAGCACTAGTCATGTGCTGCAAGTCATCCGCGCTGTGTGAAAACAACGCACAGTCGTCAGCAAACAGCAACATACGGATAGTTGTCTCACAGACTAGAGTTCTCGCACCGAAACGACGGATGTTCAGCAACCCACCATCAATACGGTGCTCCACACGAACACCGTAAGCACAAGCGGCATCAAAAGCACAAGACAACATTGCATGAAGATATATTTAACAGGGCAGGAGCTAAGACACAGCCTTGCTTCACACCAGAGACAACTGCAAAGTCATCCGAGGTCTCTCCACTCAGCTGCACCCTCGCTCGCATACCACTGTGCAGACATTCAATTAAACTTACAAACTGACGCGGGCAACCAAACTTACCCAACACCAGCCACAATGCCTCGCGCTTCACCGTATCAAATGCCTTGGTGAAATCAACAAAAAGCGAGTACAATGGCTGGTGTCGTTCTCTGCACTTCTCCTGCAACTGACGAGCCGCAAACACCATATCTATAGTGCTGCGACCCGAACGGAATCCACATTGCTCTTCCGCCACGTTAGGTTCCACAACCTGACTGACGAGGCAGTTGAGCAGGATTCGGGCAATCACCTTGCCCACACAACTCAGCAAGTTGATGCCACGATAATTCGTGCAACATTGCTTGCTCCCTTTGCCCTTGTACAGTGGTAGCACAAGGGCATCCTTCAGCTCAGGAGGCACCTCCTCCTCAATCCATACACGTTGCACCAAGTGGTGCAGCGCAGTCAACAACGCGGGTCCGCCGTGTTTCAATACTTCAGGCGGGATCCCGTCGGCCCCGGCACACTTGCCGTTTCGCAGCTGAGCAAGTGCCCTCTGCGTCTCATCCAGTGTCGGCGTGTCAGCCAGACTCGTCTTCACATCGTGCTGCTTCAGGCCGTTCAATGTAGGCCAGTCGATCTCTGAACGGTTGTTCAAGAGACAGTCAAAGTGATTTCGCCAGATCTGCATTATGTCTGCAGTCTGTGTGCAGGTAGCGCCTGAACTACCATCGATCAGCGTCCTCAGCGGCTCCAACCTCGGTCCATACACCGCCTTCAAAGAGTCAAAGAATTCCTTGTGTTGGCGGCGTTCGGCGTAGCATTCCATCTGCTTCGCCTTCTCCGTCCACCATGCATTTTTATGCGACGGAGCTCTCGGGTCAGTCGCCGTCGAAGTTTGAGAAACTGACTCTTCTTCCCCAAGTCACTGGGGTCTGCGACATGTGCAGCAAATGCTGCATTCTTCTCCGACACCAATGCGCCGATCGTCGCATTGTTGTCATCAAACCAATCAGGCCGCTTACAGTTTGCGCGCCCGATGGTCTCCTCGGCAGCAGCTGTCACCTGGTCGCGAATGTGGTGCCACAGGTCGCCCACTGTAGTTATGCACCCCACATCACACAGGCCTGCAGCCATCGCCTTCTCCAGCTCAATACGTTTCGCCACAGTACCGAGGGAGAGAATGTTAAATTTACGCCGGTTCACGGCGGGAGTGCAATACATAGATTTACGAAAATATATGTACAGTTTGGTTCGCACCAATTTGTGATCAGTGCCACACTCAGCTCCACGCAGTACACGTGTCATGCGCACTTCACGCATATCACGCTGACGTACGATGACATAGTCGAGCAGGTGAGCGTGACCACTCCGTGGGTGCGTCCAAGTTGCTATATCACTCGCACTCAGTGCAAACCGAGTGTTCGTGATCGTCAGGCCGTGAGTGGCACACAGTGAGAGCAGCCTGTCATCGTTCGCATTCGCTGACCTAATGCAATGCGGACCGATGACATCTGTCACACCGATGTATCACGCCCAACACGCGCGTTGAATTCACCCAGCAGAACTAGGTCATTCCTCTGCACAGACCGTATCATGGGGATAACTGAGTGTGGAATTGATCATGCGTGCCATCAGGATAACACATGGTCCGACCGTACGTGCTTATAAAAGTGGCAAACTTACCTCTTCCGAGTCGTAGGCGAACAGTCATCAGTCGCGCGCTGATGCCTGTTGGTTCACCACCAGCTGGCCATTGAGGCGATCGGATATTGCAAATCCGACCCCATGATCACGTGGTGCTGAGGCGGCGTTGCCTACCCAGTAGAATGTGTAGCCAGCACCTGCTTCATGCAACTTACCTTGCTCAGCGAGCTGGGTTCCACTGAGCGCCGCAATATCGATGTGGTACCGCGCCAGTTCCATCGCGTCAAGTGCAGTGCGTCGCTCCGGGCGCTCGCTGGAGTTCCGGTCCAGTAGTGTGCAAACGTTCCAGCACCCGATGCTGAGTGGTTTGCGCGCAGGCATACGATTGCATTAGTGTGCAATCGCACGCGAGATGGTCGTTGTGCCTCGGATGTTTGCTTGAGGGACTGCACTCGGAGCCTTTGGCTCAATAGCCTGACCCACAAGGCAGTGGGTGGTTTGGAGGTTTGCTTGAGGGACTACGGCCGGAGACTTTGGCTCAATAGCCTGACCCACAAGGCAGTGGGGAGCAGATCCAGCTCGGGAATGTGATTGCAGAGACAGATTGGGATCTGCTTGGCGGCCGTCACACGCAGCCTTGGAGGTACTGGAACGGTTTATATATGTTTTGCGCCTGTAATAGGATACGCACCTGCGACCACAGCCAGACGCAGGTGGGTTTTGGCGGGTTTGCACAAATTTGACCAGGGGCTGCCTGACTTGAGGCGGGCAGTAGCAAACCATTGAACACCCGGAGGTGTCCTCCCACCGTCAGAGACAATGCGTGGCGCCCCATTTAGTAGGTGTGTAAGCAACGTCCGAACAAACAATGCCGACCAAACGGCATAATCTTCGCAATTGTGAGTATCAGCCGTACCGGTTGCGTAGCTATTGTCCCCCGTAAGTAAGGGCTTTTCTGGTATCTTGCTCCGGATACATCGGAAGTGTACTCGCATATTCCAAGCCACACTGGTCGATTCCGTTCACCATCGCTTCCGATCGATTCCATACATCCTAGCTTTGACGTTTCAGGTTGCTACAGACATGCTGAACTAGAAATTCGATTGAACTCATTTAGTGCTTCTGTTAAACTAATCGACATTTGTGAAGTCAATCCGAAATCCGGACGCGTAAAAATTCCTCCGAATTGTTCTAATGGAATGTTTCAAACGAACCCAGACAACATTCAGCTCATCCACCAGTGACAGTTGTGATATTGCTAGTATGTGGTCTGGGTCTGAGCGACTAGTGGAAAAGCGTCTACTTTAAGGTTTTCGCTGGCGCGCGAGCAGTGAACTCTGTGCGTGAGCTAGGTAGGACATGATCAGAGTCGAGACATGAAATACAAATCGACGACAATCTGTAGCTGATTGCAATCTGATCGATTTGGGTCCATGTCTTCGTGACATTCGACGGCCGCACTGTACCTGTGTAGCCACTTATGCTGGAGGGCTGTGCTACTGATATATAGGTTGTGCTTGGTCCACAGTTGAAGTAAGCCACCGAAACGGTCTCCGAGGATTTTTTGAGAATCAGATCACTCGTGCATCCGTGTTGCCCACAAATCTATAATGTGAGTTACTTAAACAATTTTGACGACTTTTTATTCACTAAGGTGAGGACGAATGCCACTCTTGTCTCGGACGTTGGCTAGTATCCCGGAGTTGAGCCGTCTACCTGCGGTTGTTCACCGGAAAATCTCCACGTCCTAAAGATCTCGATCCTGTACATTAAATTGCCATACTGATAATGTCATTTCATTTATTGGCGGTAAGTGTGCGATGCAGTTGCCATCCCTGGTGGGCAACACGAACACAATTATCGGCTATTCGGTAGATGTCGGCATTTCGAACCGTGTTTTGCTCTTAACTTTCCCTGATACTACTGACAATTTACTGGTAGTTAGCTTCCTTCAGAAATGTGAAGAGCACACAGAAGACGAAGCTGGTAGATGCATGCTTTCATATTGTCCCCTCAGCAACATTAACAACAACCAGGTATGCAACTATATACTTAAGTATGTGTGTGACCGAATAAGCATGTGCAAACTGAATGACGGAAGTTCCACCCCTATGTTCACCGCAATCTTGGGAGGACAAAGAATTGCTTTTGAACACACAGACCGGCTTATCGCAATAGCGTCGGCGAAACGGACGAGGAAGCGGAGATTAGTGACGTAACACAAGTGTGAACGCTGATCCAAGCTCTATCCGGTGACGCGTAGTCAGTAGATGTGTAAAGATTGAGAAAGCTGGTCGTTGTACGCAAGCATAAAACTTTGATGAGACAGGGCTGCTGGTGAATTTTCACGTCGAACCCACCTTGGCACGTGTTACCTTTATTCGCGGCGCCCAAGACCGATTGGTTCTGCCTATGCAACTGTCTCCAGTCGCACTCGAATTTGTATATGCAGTGTCAGTTGTATGTGGGATCGCTATTCACCAACGTCCCCACTACAACAAACTGTTGATTACAAATGTGAGCTAGCTGAGCAGTCTTAAGTATAAGGTGCAAGACCCTGGAGACCGACTGTGATAGTTTGCGAAACAACTGTCAGCTCTTTGCGCCCACAGGATTAGTTAAAGGGATAACGTGGGGCATGTTCTGACCCCTTGTTCTACAGTGCCTCAACTTCATCCTACTACGCATCTGCTGACCCAACGCATCACTTTCTCACCGGCGTCCTGCCATCCGTCATCGCCTTGGGGATGAATTGCAGTCGAGCATTTGCGGTCGCATCTTTTCGTTACGTTCGTGATTTAATTGCCCTATATACCTACATCCGACCTCCTATTTGCTGACGGCGCCTAACCAATGCGGCAGCTACGCGACAGCGAGCACAAAAGCAACCACCGATTCATGGAGGGGAGAAGTTGTAACGGTGTTCGATGGAATTGCAATGCCTAAGGCTTAATTAGACTGCCCTTTTTCTTTAATTGTCTGGAATATGATATATTTGTTTTGGAAGTGCACTAAGTTTTGTTTACGGATACGGCACTTTTCCTTGAGTTGTTTGACTTATCCTCCTAGTGCTTCCAATGCTTAGTAACATGTTCTCATTATGACTGTGTCACTTCTCTTTTTTAGTTTTGCCCTTTATTTATATTGATTCTTCGCAATGTGTTCTGTAATTGTTATGACAGATAAGCCGAATTCCGTCTTCACCACACGAACGCTGCGGAAATTTCGCACCTGGGAATGGGCCTACTTATTGTTTGAGTGACTAGAGTTCACATTTGCCGGTGTTTTCTTAACTGATTGGTTACTGAGCATCTCTTGCCGTCTTTTATTTTCTGCACCCCAACTTCCCTGCTCCAGAGTTACAGGCAGGCATTCTCTTCGTCTATTTAGAACCAGCGATTACTATATACATTCCGAATAAATATGAGTAACTTGATGTTATTTCTATTAGCTGCCTGCGCCAGTGCGGCTATTGTGTGCATCATCCACGGAAGAGGCATCCGCTTATTTGCGCAACTTTTAAGTTACTGGGGTCTAACATACTGGAATTGAGCACTACTGAAATCACCTACCCAATGGTAATGATTTCCAACTAAACGCTAACGTTGTAACAAATACTTTTGAAATTAGTTTGGCACGAATTTTCGACGTGGATAATCTGAAAGTGCACAAATCACACGTCGATTGGTTACCGTTCTAAGATCCAGCTAATCGGACAGATTTCTACTAATTCTGGATCCACGTAAATGGTGCGGTTTCAGATTCAGTCGATGAGATTATAATGATTACAGGACAGGTCGCAACAAATTTACAGAGACCGGGAGCTCTATTCGAGCAGTGCGGTGAACGTGGTAATTGTGTATAACTGACACACCACATCTGTTGTACTATACTGCTAGTTGCCCTGAAAAAGGTACACCGAGTAATTCGAATTACAGTTGGTGTGCATATTCCGTGCGGAATCTGATTTTGTTTAAGCCTCAAATTACCCCGAACCCGTAAATACCATACCTAGCTTTGAATTCTGAATATCTGTGTGATATTTACATCATTCTACCATCTGGCCGTTGGCCTAGCGTGATTCATGTTTGATCGAGAGATACGCCTGGCCGGTTAATCTTCTCAAAGACCCTGCATTTAGTGAGTGGGTTGTTGTGTTCTGCAATCTGGACAATTTTGTTGCACTCGTTTCGTTGCCAAGCTAGGCAACCTCCTCAGTGCAGCGCTTGGGGTCTAATTCGAGGTCTCATACGCCAATGACAGGTCCAAATGACTTGATTCTCTCCTGCTGTGAATGCTAGTCTTCGATTGGCTCCCGTGGCTTGGCCAAGTAGTCACCTTTCCGCCCTGTCGATCTGCTACTTATTGCTGACATCATCTGCGGAGCTTCGTGGACATTCAAAGCGGGAGACGATCAATAGTCACATGAATCTTGTGGTGGCTTACGTGACTATAAGATTCAGACCACAATAGTCACAGTGCGGATGTTGATTAGCTTGGAAACCAAACATCTGCAACAAGATTGCCCAGCTCGGAGAACACTACAATCCTCTCATCCACACCCCGACCTAATGATATTTTCAATGAGATCCACCCTGTATTTGGTAGCAGCACCTTGGTAATAGCTGCTATGCCTGCTACCCAGTTATACTCTGTTATATCACCTACATCTTCATATGTGCTCACACATTGGGTCCAAAATTCCTTTAGATACTAGTGACTCCCACAGATACAATATGTAACAAATCTCTAACTTTTTCTGTTCCTGTGATTAAAGTGCGTTTTCCTATATTACTGTGCTCCCTACAGATAGATAATGATGTTTATTCCACAACTACTCTACTTTTATGATCAGAATCATTATGCTTTGCTTAGTGCATTTTCAAGCTCCATTCCCATTCATTGTTTAATAAAAATCCTGCGGATACTGGAACTTTACTGGGGTTTCTAGAATTGTCCAGAACTCTCTAGCAATAGGTGAAATCATTTGAAAATTTTCAGGACTTTTAGGAACATGCATTTCGTATTGTCTCCTCAGTACCATTAACAATAACCGATATCATAGATATAGCTAACAGTGGATGCAACCAGACAAGCTTAAGGTGCAAAACGAATGACGGAAGTTCACGTCTACGTCCAAGGCAGCTTTAGGCTGACAAATAATTGTTTCTGGACACATAAGGCTGGCTTTTAGGAACAGTTTATTATTAGCCATAAAGACATGGAACGACTAACATAAAGGCTGATTTTCGTTCTATCTTTTCACCAAGTAACAGTGTAATATGAATATCAATATATTTGCTTCGAATGACAATTAGAGATTATTTGCGCCCAGCTGGTACATTTTGTCACGTCCCTGGACATTTTCTTAAAACGAGGGAGAAAAGTACGCAGTGAAAACAGCTGAGAAAATATGGGAGGGCTGTATAGCATAAATCGGGAGTCGTGTCGGTGACCAAAACAAGTTATTGGCACCTCAATTCACGTACGAACATTGCAAGTACACTCTGAAATGTAAGGCAAACAGTTGCTTCTCGCAATTTTAGCAACGCTTTGATTGTACAATATATTATTTAATACAGTTTAAATATTCAAACTGTTTAAGGAACAAGAAAAATACAGCGTACAATAAATCGGTGACCCTCTAGGTTAAAATTTGGCAATCTTTTGTGCTGGATATTTTAAGGTGCTTACAGGCGGACACAGAGGAAAATGGGGAGCCATAAGATTCATTGTCTCCAGATTTCGGGTGAAGCCATAGACACCAATTGTGCAATTGTTAATTCTGATTGGTGGACACGTACAAACGTCCAAGTGGCACGAGTACCCCTCCCATCAATTATCCAGAGATCCCTTCATCCATCACCCAACTTCCACACTGCCTCGATCTTCCCATTTCTACTCCACCAGTGAGGGATTAGTCATCTTCAGGAGCCAGCACGAAGTCCGACAACTAGTATGCTACTGCAGACCCAGATTATAATATTGCAACTGCAGCTGAGGTTAGAATACCATACTTTTCCAATCAAAGAGACCTCCACGATCTGATCAGACTCTAATATTATCAAGTCCAATGCTGAGTTTCTGACATCGAGACTCAAGGGGTGGAACTTGTTAGACGAAATTGTACTAGTTAAGGCTCAGAGCATGTCACCAGCATTTCAACATTTTACCAAGTGAAATAGCCTACTCTTCTGCAACAAATTTGCTGTTCTCTTCAGGGTCATATCGTGCGCCTCTAACCTAAGTGCATGCATACATGTTTTTAGACTTTTATCAAACAACATCAAAGATGCATTAGTTCCTAATGGGAACAAATAGTTTGTTTGTTCTTATGGCTCATTCTATGCATCGCAAAATGTAGTATATTAGTTAGTGCCTTGAAATATGATGACTATCTTAGGTTGTTAATTCCTTATGGGACTCCACAGTGGTTTCATGAAGTTCCCTGCATTATTCTGTCGCTGAGATATTTGGGACACCAAGACACACTGTGACCGGAAGGATTGGTAACAGTGAACAGACTTGTGTGGGGAATACCAATTTCATGTAGGAGCCACTGGTAAACCCTCAGAAAGGTCTGGTGCAACCACTGCATACCATGTTAAGCCTAATCACGAAATCTGTCGGGGCGCTAGACAAGGAATTGGCAGCTTTCAAGTACCTTTAGGTTCGCGTTCCCCAGCTATCAAACGTCAAAGCTGGCATACTCTTTGGGCCACGGAAACATAAGTTACTATAGTGTACTGAATTCGTACAAAACCTGAATAGGACAGGGAAAGAAGCTTGCAACTGTTTCGCACCAGTGGTTTACGGCTTCCGGTGCAATCACAAGGCTGAGAATTAGTAGCAGCTAATTAAGATTCTCGTAGACAACTATGCCAAATGGGAAGCAGTATGTCCCTCGAAGTTCATATTCTTGACGCTCATCTCGATGAACATGTGCGTTTACTCAGAAGAATAAGGCGAGCATTTTAACCAGAATATACTGGTTTTTGAACCTTATTTCCAAGGGCAGCATGAGGAAGATATTTTAGGGGACTATCTTTGGGACCTTGATCGAGACACATCATTATACATGTCAGCAAGAGGTGGTAAAACACCTCCGCTATTGTACCGCAATACATAAAGGAAATACATAGATACAATACATAAAGGAAGCATAAATACGACAGCTGAATGCCAGCTAAGCTACCAGAAACGGATACGCATCGTTCCGGTAAGCTACTAGCCGGCTACTAGGCAAAAACAAAAATTTAATTACGTTTTACCCTACGAAATAAGATCGTAGATGGAGGGGGAGGCTAAAGGGATGGGGAGGGACAAAGAAACTCACAGCAGGAACGCCACTGAGGTCGGCTCCTTGCCATATCAGCAAGTGTATCCAGCCAAACGTGTTCACCGTCTTTTGGACCCCAACCAGGGAGCCGTGTAGCTCCAACTGAGGCCAGCTCCGAAGTGAGGGCCTTCATTCTTCTCGACCAAGTCATCGCTTGGCCACCTCTCCTCTTCTTCCACCCACATCCCCGGTGAGCAAACAACGCACGTCGAGGGAGTCGGTGGGCTGGCATGCGCAACACGTGGCCCAGCCATCGGAGCCTGGTGAGTGAAATGACGGTGCTGAGCGGTTCATTCCCTTTTCCTAGGCAGTAAACAAGGCGTCGAACACGCTCGTTGCTCACGCGGTGTTCCCACCAGATGTGAGCCAAACTGCGAATGCACCGATGGTCGAACGTAAGTAGCCTCTTGATCGAGAAAGGTATTTACATTGTGGCCTCAAATCCAGAAAATGCACACATTATTAAATAGCTTTCTGTTATTTGGTTTATCTTTGCATACCTACGCGAGCAAATACGCTGTTTTTTGCCATTGCACCTAGAATGAAAATCTAGCGTATAAATTTATTTTCTCACTGAATAAGTTCTATGGGTTTGTAGACTGTGGTCATAAAAGCAAAGCTTATGATGAATATAGTTAATTTGCTAATGTCGCACACAAATAGTTAAAAGAAATTCTTTTGAACCAGGGAACAAAAATCGTGTTACTTAGTCTATCGGTGCTCGACACTGCCGTACATGGAATAGGGTATCTGAATTCAACAAGTCGCCGTCGAGGATGAAACCTTTTCCGAGTGGGTGACTACAACGTGAGGTACGTCTATGCATATTTTGACGAACTGATTTAACATCCTTTTTACTGATTCACGCGACGAATGCTCTCGTGTGTAATGCTCGGTCGTTTGTAGCGGGAATATGCACTCAGTAAGATGGCTTTCAAATGAGAAATTTTAGTTGCGTAAATGAAATCATGTTCAGCGATTTGATTACATCTGCATCGGTCAACAAGCCCCTCCGTTCTGCACGGGCAAAGGCATTCATTCATAGTAGAACTCGAAAACACATGGCAATAAAAGACGCTGCATGACATGTGCATAGGGCGAACCATGTCCCTGACAGCTGGAGTAACCATCTTGTACATCGTAATCACTGTACAACACTTGTGCGCAGGGACCAATTAGTACACCAACGGTCTAGCGGAAAAGTTTTGTGTTAACAGAAAGCTTCTGTACAGACATGTGAACAGCCTCCGGAATGTGAAACGTGGTGTTCCCCACTAATATCAGCGGATAGATGTACTCAAACCGCCGATAATGTAGCCAAGGTTCTACGGCAACAATAGGCCCCAATTTTCCGACGTACTAATAGCAGTTGAAGCATAACTGTCTCATTCTCCCAGACGCCAGTAGTTACGCACGTTACGTTTAGTTCAGAGACCATATTGAGGAAACTGCTGTCGTTGCGAAACCATAGTTTCCCCGGAATTGACATTCCCCCGAAAGCAATGCAGGTGACAGCTACAAGGATACCTGAAAAATTAACGAGGTT
The DNA here is from genome assembly GCA_944474145.2 of Dicrocoelium dendriticum. Taxonomy (NCBI): domain Eukaryota; kingdom Metazoa; phylum Platyhelminthes; class Trematoda; order Plagiorchiida; family Dicrocoeliidae; genus Dicrocoelium; species Dicrocoelium dendriticum. Next base: position 10,649,397 of record OX104067.1, on the reverse strand, counting down.
TTTCGAAAGACGCGTGGACGAACAGCAGGTCCCTAACATGTGGAAGCAAGGCATCATTACACTGATTTTCAAAAGTGGTAGCCGTTCAGAGCCAACCAAATATCGCCCAGTGATTCGCCTCCCGGTGCTCTCAAAGGTGGTGGAATCGATCATAGCTGAGGATGTAATGGACCATTTCGAAAGGCCTAACATCATAGCACCAGAGCAACACTGATTCCGTCAGCATCGGTCATGTACTGCTAACCTGCTGCTTGCCCATGTCAGTTGGACGGAGAAAACCGACAGTGGGACCGGCATTGATGTCATCTATCTAGAATTTTCCAAAGCATTATACCGCACAGATCACCGCATCCTTCTCCAAAAGCTGCAACCATAAAGAGTTGGAAACGAGGTGTTTGGATGGATTGGCAACTTCCTCTGTCAGTGGCGCCTGCAGGTTCAAGTTCAAGGTTCATTTTCTGATCCAATTGATGTGGACTGCGGTGTTACATACGGGTCAGCGCTATGGCCGCGGTTACACTTGTTCTTCATTAACGATCTTGCAAGTGTCACCAAGTCCGATTTCCTGCTTTTGCCGATGACATCAAGATATGGCGACCATTGGATTGTCAGGAAGATCATTATAGGCTGCAAGGAGACTTATCCTGCACTTTTGAATTGTCAACTTTAAATCTGATTCTGTTTAACGCGGACAAGTGCAAACACTGTGCATGTCCTCCACAAGCCCACGTACGCATGTAAGCTTGGAGACGACATTCTGAAAACCGTCTCAAATGAGTGTGACCTTGGAGTGGTGCTCTAAGACCACGTTGGCTGTTCGACGCAGTCCTTGAAGGCGTCTGAAATTGTGAACTAACATGTTGGTTCCTTACTGAGGGTGTTCGGGAGGTTCAATCCTTCGATGTTCCCTCAAATGTTCAAGTTATTTGTGAGGCCCCAAGTAGAATAGCCGATGCAGGTTTGGCAACCCTGGTTAAATCGCAATCTAGTTGTACTGGAAACCGCACAACGACAGGCCACAATCAAATGTGAAGGGGTTGTCCCACCTGCAATACCATAGGCGGCTGAGAACCCTGGGATTGTACAGCGGAAGATGTCGGCTTATTCGAGGTGACCTCATTCTGGCGTTCCTGATTTTGAAAAACCCCGGTCACGCTTGTCGAGATCTCTTGAAGCTTAGCTGCAAACAGAATTGCCATCCAGTACAGTCGGCTGGAGTGCCACCGGAATTACTTTTCCATTTAAGTTTGTCGACTGTGGAACGCTGTTTCGACTTGTCATTTCCGCGCCCACGCTGCCCATTTTTAAGAAACGACTTGACGATGCTTTACTTTACTTGCATCATATGATCTGATATTTATTCATTGAGTGACGACAATACGCAGACAAACATTGTGCTCACCAACCCCACGAAATCGTGTTAGACGGACATACCTATGTGTTAACATGGATAATATGGTGAGTCCACAGACGTGTTTTTCACTTTTGTGTAACTTCATTAAACTAACAATATTCCCACAAACCATCTTACGGGACTTGTCAAGCCTAGGATTTTTTATCAGTATTATACCATTGTGTCATTTTTCCATTTTGTTATAGCAAATATTTGAACCTTAACATTATTGGCTGTCAGCAATGCTGGTGAATATCCCTGAGGTATCTCATTCCGGAACCTTGGAGGTGACGAAATTTTGGCATCGTATGCATCTTCCATTAGCTACACATATCTCTACACATGAGATATTTCCATAGTAAATTTAAGCGTACGTTCGCTTTAAGATAACACAATGTTGTCGCAGTTACATATTTTAATTATGCAATAAATCCAAGCATCAGATATGTTCTTAATTGTTTTTATTAACTCTGTTTTCTACTGATCTTCGAAAACTATCTCGATTGTTCTGAAGCAACCTGCAATAAAAATTTGTGCGTTTATTCCTCCCAATCCCTCTGCAGTTTCTCCATAGCGTCAGCACAACTTCAATGATCAATCAATGCTTGCCAGTCGTTGATCTGCAAAATGCCAGTCAAAAGTGTTTCGAAGTAGGCAGTCCTAAACTGAAGTGGTTGGCGCATAGTGCGCTTCCCGAACACTTCGTTTTGTGCGGTTGTATCAGTAACTAGCACTTGTGTACGCGATGGATTGCCTGCCAACCTGCTTTACAGATAAGCCCATGGGGATTGAAATAATATCTGTCAGTAATCGTCATACAAAGACATAACGAATTCCTCCCAAATCAACGTGGTTTGTTTCATTTCTGTAATCAAGCCTCATTTGTTGGACATCACCATGAAGTAACTTAAAACCGCCGTTTTATCTTCCTAGTTTCTGAGAATTGGCCGCACTTAGTGATATTTATTATCTATGTTTATTTGTTTAATGAGCATGCCTACATCGTCGATGGATTAGGTGTATGGCACAACTAAAAAACCCACATTTCCTTTAGCATAATTCGTACAAACAAAAATTACAGGTGCACGCATTTCCAAAGAACGCTGCTAATTATTATGCAAGAAGCGGTTTACGTGACACAAAAGTGAACCAAAAATTTAACAGTGGTTTTTGATCTACAAAACACAAGTGAAGTAACTCATACTAACCTGCAATTCCTGGCCTAGTTAACGCGCGGCATCACTTTGAGCAAGCAAAAGAAATTTTATTGTGTCAACCCGATTAGAGGTTATTTTGAAACACGTTGTATGAACGGATTGCGGCGCACAATCTGCAAGCAGACCGCTATTCACATTGCGATACACCTTGGTCAATTCGACCACTAACACCGTAACTGGAGCTAACCTGAGAAATCTTGGCACTGAGATCAAACAAGTTCCAAACCCGTCTTAGAGTGCAATGTTTCCGAGTAGGTAACAGTTAATATCCATCTGGCCCTCACATATCGCGTGTCACAGCAATCAGCTAATCAATAAGCTAGTCCTTATCTCTACCATTGTACTTCAGTTATGAAACAGGCGCTGCCTACCAGCGTGTTTTATCCGGTAGCTGGGAAAAAGGGTGGCAATGTGCATTTGCAATGGATGCTTAGGTGATCACATCTTTTCCCTCTTGGTCATCGGTCATACACTATCGCGTATCCATAGTTGGTTGGTCCACTGTGACCAAAAAACACGGATAAACGGTGCACAGGAATTGGGATTTGTAATCTCGATGGATTTTAATTTTTGAATCAACTGCGAATAGAAATTTTGTTGAAATCTGGCGCACTGCCTAGCAATGTTTGAATCCGTTCAAGATTACTACTACATCTCCACTGCAGTGAGCTGAAACTCAAAGGCGGTGCAGTGATCCATCTCAACGTGGTCAGATTAACATGTCACATATTCAGATGTGATACAGGTGGACGTCGTTAAGATAATCTGACATCAACCATCTCATTAGCAAAACTCCACTAAGGTGTGAGATTACTACCATGAATTTGACAGCATATATCCATGTACACACTCAAGGCAAAAGAAAATGTTTCAGTTTCCTTGCGTTTTACTTACATCACGAACAAAGGCACTGGATTCCTTGTCAGAAAATGATTGAAAGCATTGTTACTTGAAAGACTGTGAGCTAGTTTAAACGTTTTTTCATGCGCTCCTCTGAATTTACCCGGTTAACTTTATAATTCAAGCGCTAAATCGGTTTTGTTTGTGTGAATCTAGGGACTCTACTTCCCTCTGTGAAAGAAAACGTTACACTCTCATATATATATATATATATATATATATATATATATATATATATATTGTGAGAGAGATCAGCATGATGCGCGGACGCGCCATGATCGTGCTATCTGATCTTACAGAATTAGCCTTCTCTATCTTGAGGGGATATTCCACATCACTTGATCGGACTAAATTTAATTTTCGCGCACGATCATTAGAGAAACAGTAGTTGCTTGTCAGCTCAACCCTGTAGGTACAACTTGTCGCATTTGGGTCACGTAACCCGCTGAGTTGATCATACGGATGGAGAAACCTCGGAGCTATCGATTAAGCCTGGACCTGCTTCTATGCAGTATTATCCAGAGCAGCTACGGAACAACGTGTGCTGCAAGGTTTCCATGGCATACGTTTCATGCCTCGTGCACCCACAGCCTTAGTTTTCCATCTGCATCGGTAATCTGCCCACAACAATTGACTAACGGAAATAGTTTTGTCACTAGTCGTCTAAGCAAGTGACAGACATCCCCAACTAGTGGCAGACACTAAATATTGTCTCACTTCTTAACCTGGATGTTGCAGTGACCTCCACAATAGGCAGTGACCAGAGAAATGCAGCTACTATATCACGTATGTTGTGACACAGCGTGTGTCTTTTTAGGAAATTTGGAAAGGTCCTTTAGTTGGCCATAAGGTGTTCAAATTTCCTCACATCGGTCCATCCAAAGTATACACGGAATTCGGTCCAAGTAGCAAGCAGCATACGAAAGTGGACGATCTTCGGTTTTTGATGTTATTTGCTCCATGACAATCAGATTACATGTCACACAGGTGAGCTACCGATCGGTAAAAACAACAGACAATCATTTCCTCCTATTGGGGGACGATAGCCAAGCATCACGAATTGAAATATAACTACGATATAGGCCAGAGCCATCCTCCACTGCCAACCAGACGACTGCTATTGCAGAGTACAGTGGTAGGTCGTCAGGGTCAGGACTTCCCTTGCAAGTGCCGTGAATCCACACAGCATTTTGTGGACTGCTAGGGCTTGGCTTTCGATTACTAATGAGTAGACGTTTTTGTGCGGCATGTCTGGTCATTTTAGTTGTTTATGTGTGCATGTGAAGAACCGCCATAGGCTGATTGCGGCAATCCGTCGAAGGTGAGATTGGCCAACCTCGTACCCCAATAAGCCATAGCAAACTCCTCTTCTAAGCCGATGAAGTGAGCCAGACGCACTAACTAAGCTGCAGCGTCTGAATACCCAACTTCTACGGTTTACCACACTACACCGAGCAGTCAAGCGTCGGGCGTGCCTGCCTCCATAGCCGTGCAGACAACTTTAGGTCGGTGGCGATGATGATATATCCCAACCGGGTTCATGCCACCCTGGAGAGTTGCCCGGCATTATACATATCGACTCTATCCATGCAATCGCCGAGAGCACACCCCTGGCTCCGGTAACCGCCCAGAGCAACATTAGGGTGCCACAGCTTCTACTGTCTGCCAAACCGTTAAAACAGTAATAGTTAGTATCCTCAAAGCGAAATTCAAAAGATGAATTCACGGTACCTCAACTGCAGCGCAAAAAATGTTCCGGAATCCCACTAATATCTTAAAGTAGATCTGCTGGAAGACCGTAACCAGTGGATGAGCATTTGTTGCGCGAGAGTGGCATTTCAGTCGAACCCATCACGATGAGACGAGTCACGCGTCACCAGAACTCGGTACACTACGGAGAACTTCGAGTTATTTGAAAGTCACTGATTTTCTCTGCTGACATAGAGGCCGTTCTACTGACATTGATTCCGCTCCGTAACTCATTGCGTAGAGTAAGCATACTTTAGGACATCCATAGGAAAAGGAGTTTAAAGAAACAGCGACCATGTGGAAGTTCATGAATCTGAGGACAAGCAGCTGCTCCGTTTTTACGGATTTTCAGGGCTTTAGTCTTCTAGCTCTATAGAGGCGAAGCCAAGTGATAGGGAGAAACGATGACATATAAACGAATCCGTCTCCATTGGCAGTTTCTTTTCCAAACGCTTGACAAGGATTCCACTTTTATCCAAAACAAGGGGAACGGTCTCAGGCTGATGAAGGTGGTGCTTCAGTCTGACCTGATGACACCGCTTATCTTAGAAAACTGGTTTACTTTTCGAAAGGGACAGCCTACAGGAATTCAGTTAAAAGCAGCAGATACATGGCTACGAGATGCGGACAACTCATCGGAGACTGATCAAATGTTGCATCTTACCCTCATGTAGCTCTGTGAAGGGCTTTTACTAATGGCGATCGCAGCGTCCGACGTAATATGTCTAAAACGAGAGACCATGAATTCCAAACAGCCCTGTGCAGCTTTTTCACATAACCCCGTTTCAAAGGCCGACTACTCCTCTAGAAGTGGTTAGTGGCCAAATCCGAAAGAGAGCAAAATCTCTAGTCTTGGCACATCAATCAACTCACTTCTGGATACCTAGAAACCGTTCTGATTGCACACAAACGCCCAAAACTTTAATACTAATTTAGTCGGACTCCCTCATCGATATCTTATAAGCACCACCGAAACGTGGCTCATCTGTGAGCTTACGCATTTTGAGATCACTACGCGCTTTGTCTCTCCTTCGGAAGGACAAAAAGGGTAGGAGAGGAGGGTAATCATTTTATTCAAAACTTACCCTTGATGTGAATTCAGATAAGATCTAGAAATGTGTGTCACTGATCGCTTTTGATGCAGGATATGAACAATGAACAATGAACAATGAATTTATACGGGTTAAGAAGCGTTGCTTTACAAGCCCCGTTGGATAGTTGGTGGGGATATCCACATAACAATTATTATGAAGAGGATAGTAAAATAGTTAATACTTTAAATATGAAAACAAGGACTTATCGTTTGCTTCGCTGCAGTCCTGCGATCCACTTAGATTCACAACACCCACAGTTAACAACAAATAATTCCAGGGTAAACTCCAGGTGTAGGATGGAGACATAGTGTTGAGCAACAAAGTGTAAGTGGATGAGTGCATCGTCCAACCGTCTTTTAAATATTGTTAGTGTCAGTGCAGAAACGACCGATTCTGGGAGAGCATTCCACGGGTGACAGACACGGATGGCAAAGAAATTTCTGCGACACTCCAGACGACTGTATTGTTCTGCGAGTTTTAATGAGTGGCCCCTCAGGTTTGTATTACTGCTGAGTTGCAGTAAAGGGCGACACACATGATGTGGGTCTCGCAGAATCAAGTATGTCATAATCAGGTCGCCTCGTAGCCTGCGATAGCTGCCACTGAACAATCCTAGTCGTCGCAGCCTCTCCTGGTAGGACCGACTGTGCATTCCAATTACGTTCTTAGATGCCCGGCGTTGTGGCTGCTCCAGTGCATTAAGGTCGTGTTTCAGCCATAGATGCCAGGCTTGAATTGCATATTCGACATGGGGGCGAACATACGCACTGAGCATTTGTCGAAATATGCAGCTGTTTATTTGTCCAAACACCCGCCTCAACAGCCCAACGTGTTGGTTCCCGGTCTTCGAGGCCTTTTCCGATTGCCTGGAGCAACCCAAGTCATCTTGAACCAGGACACGCAAGTCACGTTCGAGAGTTGATTGTTGCAGTACATCCGTTCCGAGTCGGTATGAGTAACTGCTTTGATGTCCGATGGAAAGCACCTTGCATTTACTGACGTTGAAATGCAATAAGTTTTGGATCGACCATTGATAGACAGTATCTAAGTCACTTTGGAGCACATGCTGGTCGGCGTTCGCCTGGATCCTGCGCCAGATCTTGATATCGTCGACGACAAGTGCGCCAATCCGTGGTTTACTGACCATCCAAAGCCACTCAAGCAATGGAGCACAGATTAATACCGGCTTTGTGTATTGTGATAGTTCAAAAAATATATCCATATCGACATTACAGGAGATTTCAACATCCATGGTCTGGGAATCCCGACGAAGGGTAATGAAGAGTTCAAAACTTATCTGCAAGTTCAAATCTCCAGCACACCCTTGTAGAATCGTGTTACCGTTCCCACCAGGTTTAGAACAGGTGGTAAGCCGTCAATGCTGGACCTATTGCTCACCAGCAAAGAGCTAATTGCTAAGGAATTAGCTGTATTGGCCGGTGGAAGAGTGGTATTCACGTCTGACTCGTGAACCATGAGTTCTCCGGTTCGAAGCCGCGTAGGAGTGTCGTACTAACGGTATACTCAGTCTACGCGCGACTATTGGTGGTCGCGCGGCAACGAAGAGCCATTTCGGCGCACATCTGACTTTGTTTTTTATTCTGGGTCAATGCGATCACGTGACTCCCCTGTTCTCTTTTATTTGCTACATCAAATATTCCGATGCATACTCATTACCACGTATTGTCCACATTAGTTGATAACCATAGTTGAAACTTGATAACTGCTTGCACCACAGGTTTAACATGGGAAACATTTTTCCAAACCTTTACGTTACTAGTCAAAAAAGCGTCAGAGCCGGAGGCTTTCCACCGTCTCCTTAAATCGAATTAATTATGAAAAACCGAACGCATAACATGTCTATGTAACAGAAGGTGGTACGTTCACACAACTCTCAGTTCAGAATATTGGACTGCGTATGTAAAACATCACTGCTCTTTAGTTCGCCCATGAGAACAAGTCAACGTACCATCAGGAGTTTGCAAAACCATTCTGTTCGAAACACAAGCATATTTCCCAATACGTAAATCGACTTCGCAAGGTGCAGCGCGGAATTCCGCCGCTCAGCACGGTTGGTGGTTATAAGTATACAGTGAGAGAGACGACCTATACTCAAAAAGACCAGTACTCGACAGACTTCCTAAGAATAAATAGCTCTAACGTCAACTTCATTTCTATCCCTCCACCATCATGTATAATCAGCGGCACATTCACTGCAGACACAGTGATGAAAAAGCTACCATCATTGTATACACACAGCTCTCCTGGAGCGAGTAACATTCAGCTTAAAGTACTGCAGGTTGAAGCTATGCAGCTAGCCAAGCTGCTTGCTGGATTATTTCAGCGTGGTGTAGACGGAAACATAGCTCCGTGTAAGTAGAGCGGGGTGTCATAATTCCTCATCATGCTCAACATTCAATGAGAACGCTCCAGCCAGTGATAGCACTTAATCTCATTGACCAGATAATTCGCTTTATTGATTCATCGTGGTCTGAAATTTTGACAGAAACTCTTTCTTGCTATTTTTGCCCTCAAAATTGATTTGGAAACATATTCCGTAGGGGCATTGTGAGAAGTTTACGGTGTTCCAACAGTTTTATTTTTGCTTAAACCTTTTGCAGAAGTCGCGGCAATTAATCAGACGTTGAAGTACCGGGGGGCTCTTGTTCGTTTACCGGTGCAAGAAATAGGACGCTAATCAAGCGAAAGCCTGTATCGTGCTTGGAATCTGAATCGACCTGTCCTGACTTATTAGATCGCTGTCATCAAGACGAAGATTTTTTCTACGGTGTGCAATCAAACGCTCCCATTTTCCCGTCACTGAGTCTTGTAACAACATCATCGCTGGAAACCTCCTTTTGGTGAATTTTCCCGCAAATGAACCTGTGTTTTCTGACCCTTTGTGTTTTCTAGAGGCTTGGATTGTTACCCATCTTTGTGACCAGCGGATGTTAAGCAGCAATTACTCGCCGCTTGCGTGCCGTTATTCATTTGGTAAAGGCGGATTTACCTAGATTGTTCCTTGGGATGTACATATTAGAGTCAAACGTGTCGTTGGACCTTCAGTTCTCCTGGTCTTGGTGTATCTGCCCTTTTACAAGGAAACTGTTTTCACGTCCTTGAAGGTCACGTCGGCTGCTGTGTGCGTAGGACAAAGTGTTACACGTCAGTAAAAAGCAGTTCTATTTCTCTGAAAATCCTGATGTCTCTGATGTGTACGCTAGACAGGAACGTTGATTGGATTGTGAAGTGTCTGGACCGCTCAGGTCTTCTCCGTCAGGAGACAGTGGAAGTTACTTGCAAGTTGCCAGACCCGGCGTCTGTTTGCTCACAGTCTACTGTCAGTACACCAATTAGTAACGACACTGTTAGCAACGTATCCACAGACAGCATCTTTGATTTGTCTGTTAGCAATGGAGACAAGTGGGCTTCTGGCCATGTTAAAGCAAAGCGGATGAGGGTTAAATCCGTGGCAAAGCCCAAGGCAGACGTAGGAGATCCGTCGTGTGCCCTACTCCCATTCCCTTCAATTTATACTACTGCTGCCTCATCGCAGGTGGTGTAATTAACGACGTTGGAGTTTATAAAACCGGATGATTAAAGCGAAACAGCTAACTTCCACGGAACGTTCGGTAAATACTCCGCGTCGAGGAGACTCGTATACTGACTGCAGTGTTATTTTCAGGAATGCCCGTGAGTCATCTGCTGTTCTTCCAAAAGAACGTATGCTGGATGACTTTCAATGGCTTAGAATATGCGTTCCAAACGCCTGCCATCCGGCTTGCCCAACGTGACTGTGCGAAAATGTACCAAACTTGGTAACTTGCCAGTTGACAAGTCTGTACCACGCTCTCGCTTGTTGCGTGTTGTACTGTCCACTCCGGAGGACAAGCCAAGCTCTTCTGCCTTCCACCATCGCAATAAGGCTGGACCCCATCGCAATGAGGCTGGACCTTACCGTGGTGCGATGGTTTGCGTGCCTCAGAGATCCATTGAGCTATGCTGGGTGGTGCTTTTTTTGCACCTTCAGAGCCACTCACACCAGATTGGTCAATGGTTAGAGGCCAGACAAACTCAGCCTCCTGGTCCTCCAGGTTGGGGGTTGGAATGGGGGTGGCTCCTCATTTCATAAAACGGGCTCTGTAGTCCAGTGCCAAAACCCGCTGCCTTGCGGTAAGGTTTTTGCACCAAAGGCTTTGGTTGAGGACCCTAATCGTTCTCCTGTCTAGTCCTGGGCAACCTGACAGTATTCTGCCCACGCAATACAATGAACCCTTCATAAAACAATTTCTTGATGCTCTGACCTTCGCAGAGGATAATAAACGGCGCCCTATCTGCTGCATCGAGCAGGGTGGATAGGGGTATGGATGCTACTGCTCAGGCCTCCCCGTCTTCTTATCCCCCTTCTTGCGCTTCTTCATCCTTATCGTCCCGCTCCAACTGTACTTATATCCCCCCATTTTCAATCCCCCAATTCTTGGCCCTCCCCCAGCTTACTGCAATAGTCGCTTGTCTTCTAATTGCAAATCACACACAATCGCAGGGTCTCGCTCCAATCCAGTCGACAAGTCCATGTTCAGCCAAGCTGAAAACGTCAGTTCATCCGTTTCCCTTTGGAGTCCTCGTGTCTTGCTAAGTCTGGCATGCCTCAACGTGTGCACTTTGCTGCAGATTGGCCAACAAGCAGCACTTGCCCGCACACTAGAGACCCTGTCGATCGACATTTGCTGTTTATCAGAAACCCGCCTTCAAGGTTCGAGCTCCGTGCTTACTCTGAGATCCCCCACATGCGACACTGACGGCACATTCTCATTGCGCCTGTCTGGCAATGATGCAGCTTCAAATGCCGGTCAAGCTGGCGTCGGCATTGTTTTGAGTCCCCGGGCTGAAGCTGCCCTGATTGATTGGATTCCAGTAAACAGTAGGATGTGCGCCGTTAGATTAGCTGGTTCGTTCCGTGCTACGAAGTCGCGCGGGGACAAACGGTGCCTGTTTGTCATTGCGGCTTACGCCCCTACAAACTGTGGCACTGATTCAGTAAAAGATGATTTCTATCAGCAACTTCACTAGCTCCTTCGTTACAAAAGAAGCACGGATACTGTGGTGTTGGCTGGCGATCTAAACGCCCAAGTCGGAAAATTGTCCTCTGATAAGCTTCATCTGGGCTGCTAACATGGTGTGGGCTTCCGTAATGATAATGGTGAGTGATTGCTACAGCTGTGTGAAGATGCTCGCCTCTTTCTCGCGAGCACTAACTTTCGACACAGCACCCGCAGAAGCGTGACTTGGCGGCCAGCAGCCTCGGGCCAGCCATGGACGCAAATAGATCATATCGCGATCAGTTACCGCTGGAGAGGCTGTGTCCAAAACTGTCGCTCGATTTGGAGTACGAGCGTGGACTCTAACCACGCACTTGTCTGTGCCGACCTCCTGGTTCGTTTCGATGGACGTCCGCAACGTCGATGTGAACGGATTGACACCAGCCAGCAGGCGAAGCCAGATTTTCTGAATGTGTACCAAAGTGCGCTGACATCTGGGCTGAGCAAGCGCCCACTAAACCCCGTTGAAGATCACTGGTCGCATATTCGTCAAGCGTTGCTGTTTTTGCATTCATGTCTTCATGTGGCAAAGCAAATTGCAAAACCGGACATTGGGTCTCTACGCAGTCTCAGGAACTTATGGATGCTCGCCGACGTATTCCGGCTGGAAACGAATACAATGAGACTCGCAAAAATCTCAGGACAAAACTACGTGCTAGTTTGAAGAACGACCGCGAAACCTGGTGGTCTCACCGTGCATCGGAAATGGAAACAGCCGCTGCCGTTGGTAATCACCGTAAGTTATTCCGTCTGATACGGGAAACAGGCAGCAGAAAACCTGGTGTTAGCGAGACCATATGCGACGAGATTGGGCAGCCGATCCACAGCCTGGCGAAACACTTGGAGTGTTGGGCTGAACACTTTGCAAGGCAATTTAATCAACTTAAGTTATCGCTTTCTTCTTCGGGCATTGAGCGCGCTTCTCCCTGGGCCGTCTCCTTGGATCCTCCATCACGCGCAGAAGTCGGACGTGAGATCAGGCTGTTGAAATTGCATAAGGCCGCAGGGGCAGATAGAATTCCCCCAGCCCTCTTCAAATTCGGGGGACCTGCTCTAATAGATGATATACACGAGTTGCTAGTAAAACTTTGGGGGCAAGAGACAGTCCCGACAGACTGGGACCGCTCCGCCATTATCCCAATTTTCAAGGGAGGCTCTCGTTTGGAATGCTGCAATTACAGAGGGATCAGTCTGATTTCGATTGCCTCTAAATTGCTTGCCTCTATCATTCTCCACAGACTGACTGGCACTCGTGAAAGCCAGATTCGTGAAGAGCAAGCCGGATTTCGTCGTGGTCGCGGCTGCATCGATCACATCTTCACCTTGCGTCAAGTGTTGGAGCACCGCCATTTTTATTGACGACCCACCGTTGTCGTGTTTCTTGACATAAAAGGTGCATTCGACTCAGTCGATCGATGTGCCCTTTGGGACTGTCTGCTGAGGAAAGGTGTGCCTGATAAATATGTAAACATTATCAAGGCGCTGTACGCGCATAGTTCGGGCAGGGTGAGGGTTCATGGCAAACTGTCGCCACCCTTCAGTATCACTAGCGGTGTGAGACAAGGATGCCCGCTGTTGCCTTTCCTCTTCAACTTCGCTTTTGATGAAGTCATGGAAACAGCGTTCGCTGGACACGACCTAGAATGTGTGGAGCTACTTCCTGGTGAGCGACTTCTTGACTTGGAGTATGCAGACGATATTGCCCTAATCTGTGACAGCTTCCAAACATGCCAAATAGCACTGGACCGATTAGCACTGGCTGTCAATCGTTTTGGGCTATGCTTTGCTCCATCGAAATGCAAAGTACTTCTCCAAGATTGGCAGGGACCCAACCCTGCGCTAACGCTTTGTGGTGATCTGCTAGAAGTCATTCAGGAATTCAAGTACCTGGGCAGCTATATTAGCACCCTTGGGATTGAAGATGAGGTTACGAATCGCATAGCAAAAGCTCGAGGTGCTTTTGCCAATCTTCGCCACCTGTGGCGCAGACGCGACATTACTCTCGCCTTGAAGGGCAGAGTTTACAACGCAGCCGTCCGTTCAACTCTCTTATATGGCTGTGAAACCTGGCCCATCAAGTTGACAGACATGAAGAGGCTCGCCATATTCGATCATCGCTGCCTTCGCAGCTTAGCTCATGTCTGGTGGGAGTACCGCGAGAGCAAGGA
>OX104067.1:10617888-10635280 GCA_944474145.2 Dicrocoelium dendriticum | reverse complement strand
AGAATCCAAAACATGGTTTAGATAACGTAATTGGCAGGTTTTGCACGATGGTTTGTCCAAAAAACCATGCAGGGACCTGTTGATTAACTCCAGCGTATTGATGAATTTTCTAGCATCATTCTTAACCATTTTCTTTAATATTCTTACTACTGCAGGGATGTGATGGATTGACCGGTATTTGTTACCTTCTTATTTGGAGCCACCCTTGTGACGCGGAATGATGAGCGATGTTTTTCACTGGCCTGGAAGAGTAGCTTTATTCCAACGAAAGGGTAAACATGTTCAGCAGTTGTAACGGCATGTCAGACTCTCCCAATTTAATGACTACAGATGGGATACCATCGGAATCCAGATGGGAAGGCGGTTTTTAATAGAATTCATTACACCTTGGATGTTAATGAAAGAAAATTAAATGTCACAGTGCGTTGGTTGTTTGTACGCCAATGCATACATTTAACGGGGTCGTGTCCAGGCTCATGGAGGTAACGAAAGATGAGCTAAACTATGAGCTAAACCATGTCTATCAGGAATGTTACAAATGATACATTTCTCAGTGTATGCCTTCGTTCATGTATCTCAGACGCAATAGAGGCGATTAACTGTCCCGCCTTTCCCATTTGGACTGAATCAAAGCTTTTCTATGGGTTACTGAGATAGTCTAATGAAGCCAGGTGATCTCGGATTGGTTTGAGGATGGTTACTCTTTTTCTCATCGCGGAGAAATGGGATTCCAGACAGTTGATTTTATCACTGAGTTCTGAAAGAAGACCAGCAGTAGGATCAGGACTGGCTCGCGGTTTGTTCGGGGCCTCAGCTTACGTTTGCTTTGTTCGGATGGTGTATGAAACACTACTTTTAGCTTGTCGAGTAAGACTAGGCCTTGTGGGTGCCATAATAAAGTGAACTGTACTGATGAGAAGGCTAGATGAAGTAGATAAATAAATAAATAAATAAATAACTGATATATTTCTCGACCTGCGAGTCACCGGCAGACTACGAGCCTGATCATGTGGTACAACAAAGTCGGGTAGTGGAGAGGGATATGCAGTGATCTATTGTGTTCACATAGGAATGATTCAGTGCTAAATCAATTAAAAATAGTAAAGGAGTAAGAGTAGTAGAAGTTGAGAGTAAGAATAAAAGTAGATATAAACTGTCAGTTTAATTGGAGTAATACGACCCATCATGAAACCGTCTCCCGGAGACCTGCTTCCACACTTCTCTTCCACATCTCATCTGGCCATGTGCTATTGTGGCGTTATATGTATACAGTTATGTGGGGGCCTGTGATAAATATTAAGCTCTCCCCATCGTATAGCCATCTTTTATCTGCTTTGTTTCCAGTACAGTGTTGTGGGGGCCTGTGTTCAATGAAAAGCTCTCCCCATCATACAGCTATCTTTTAGCTGATTCAATTCCAGCACTGTACTGTGGAGGCCTGTGTTTCATATCAAGCTCTCCCCATCGCACAGCCATCATTTGGCTGATTCAAATCAAGCACTTGTAATATGTGCCAGTGAGTTTGTGATAACTCATACTGCATGAGTGTGCTGCATTTTTTCGGAAGCATTTATCCATAGCCTCGGGAGATCGGCCCAATCCTGACCAACACTGGAAGGAGAGAAATAAGCAAATAAAAGTGGGTGGACGTACAGTAACGTGAAATGCTAGATTCTCGTCCGACGTTGTTCGATTCAGATTGTACAAGTTTCACTGGTAACTGATAACCTCAGGGAAGGTTGATGAAAATCAACGGCTCAATCAAGGTCGTAAGTGCTTAAAGTGCGGGAAAATGGGACGCAAAAATAAGCGAATGCGATATAAAGCAAGCAGCTTTTAGTTGTGCGCTATCGGTTCAGTAGGAGTGCGTTCCGGCTGATGTTAGTTCAGATAAATCCAGACAGTTGCACTTATCGAGGTTGTTCGTTGATGCCAGTTCCGCCTGAGATCACGTGACTGCTCCACACAGGCTCGATTACTGTAGAAGAAATCCAAGATAGCGAACACGGACGGCAGTTAAGCCAATCAATGAGATCTCCGAAAGTAGCCGGAGAATATTCACCAAATCTGCACAGATTGCACAATACACCAAAAGAAAAATATTGTTGATTGATTCACACGGAAAGAGCACGTGTTACACAGTAATCTGGAAGCAAAAGTGGAATCCAGCATTTCAGGAAACTTTTGCCATACTCATGCTTTAAAATCCTCCAAAGGTCGCAATAATTATGGTTACCTAACACGGTTTCAGTATACCAAGTATGCAGTAACGTTACCTCTGCTTTTATTACCAAGGTTAGTCGTTTAACCCTGGAACGCGGTTTTAATGTTTGAAAAGCTCCTTTTTGCTATTTTTTGCCTTGAAAGTTGACATGGAATCATATTCCAATGAGCAGAGTGTGAAAACTTTTCTCTGTTCCTTTATGTTTTGGATCGCTGTCATCAATACGCGGTGCACTCCTGCCTGCGTTACCTTCGGTTAACAAGGCGTGCATCGTGTTTCGTTGTTTGAGCTTTTTTCTTTGGAACCATTGTGTTGAAAGTGTGTGGTTAACACTGAACTATTATTGGACTTTGTGTTTTGTTGTTATTGCTACCGACTCGAAAGTGTCCGATACATTGGAATCTCAAACTTACTGAATCCCTCTGTGGGTTACTAGTTTTCCTCGTGGATTTACCTGGGAAGTTTCCCACCATTCTCTTCGGGCTACTGTTCCATCGAAGGAGCATTTTTTCATCTATTTTCCCTGCTTCCCCTCCAGTAGGTGATTTTATTTTGTGGCAACCCGTCTGTTGTATGTAGATTTTGACGGCGTGCATTTGGAGAATTTTCCCACAACGAACCCTGTTTTCTGACCCGTTGTGGTTTCTGAAACCTTGGATCACTACCCGTCTTTTGACCACTAGACATAACTACCTACGGCGCGTCACTTGCGTGCCGTTATTCATTTGGCAAAGGCGGATTTACTTGGATTGCTGTTTGTGATTTGCTCCTTGTGGTTGAAGTTGTCAGCGGATTTTCGGTTTTTTTGGTCTTGGTTCATCCGCTATTTTGGTGAGTCCATTTAAATACATATGTGTCACACTTGGTCTTTTCGACTGGTGCCGTCCTTGATTGCATAGTCAGTTTCCGTAAACCGGTTCACAGCTCTGTTTCTTATCTCTTACACTGACCTCATTTGCTGACTCCTTTCTGTCGAGATGAATGTAGAGTGCTGTCCAAACTCACCGTTTCTTCCTTCTGACGACTTTTTGGTTATATGTGGCAAAGCGGGGTGTCTGAAAGTGTTTAAAGACTCGTCTGTGGGCATGTAATGCGATATCTGTAACCGTTCTTTCCATGAAGACTGTACTGGCTTGGATCCGATGCAGTATGCCCTTATGGCTAGTAGCGAGAGCATAACATACAGTTGTGGTGACTGCTGTGTGCGTAGGACAGATCAGTCCTGTTTCTTTGGAAAGCCTGATATGCCTGATGTGTCCGCTAGACAGGAAAGTTGATTGGATTGTGAAGTGTCTGAAACGCTCAGGTCTTCTCCGTCAGAAGACAGTGGAAGATGCCTGCAAGTTGCCAGACCCGGCGTCTGTTTGCTGACAGGCCACTGTCAGTACACCAATTAGTAACAACGCTGTTAGCAACGTAACCTCAGATAGCGTGGTTGGTTCGTCTCTTCGCGAGCGAGACAAGCTGGCTCCTGCTCTTGTTAATGGAAAGCGGAAGGGGGTGATAAAAGTGGCAAAACCCAAGACAGACGTAGGTCTGCATACGTAGGGCGTCCGTCGCATGCCATATCCCCATTTCCTTTCATTTCTACTATTGTTGTCTCCTCGCAGGTGCAGTCGTTTACGACGTTGGAGTCTATAAAACCGGACGTTATACCGAAACCGCCAACGTCTACAGAGCGTTCGGTAAATACTCCGCGTCGCGGAGACTTATACTGACTGCAGCCTTACTTTCAGAAATTCCACGGAGTCACCGGCTGTTCTCCTAAAAGAGCGCATACTACATGACCCTCAGTGGTTTAAAAAATGCGTTACCAAAGTCTTGCCGCCAGGATTTCTCCGACGTAACTGTGCGAAAACTTGCCACACTCGGTAACTTCTTGGCTGTCAAGTCTTTATCTCGTCCTCGCTTGTTGAGTGTTGTTCTGTCCAATTTGAGGAGCGCCAAGTTCTTCTGCGTTTCGCTTTTAGGCTTAAGGGCACGGTTGTCATTGTGTACCCAAATCTCCCTTTGGCAGAGAGGCTGAAATTGCGGGAGGTTGTTGTGATCAGAAAGCCCGTCGTGAAGCAGGAGAAAAGGGTCTCCGCTTGGTGGGTTTTCGGCTAGGCAGCCGGCGGTCCACTTCCGCCTTGCCGGAACCCGTTCTTGTGGCACACGATTCCGGGCTCACCATGCTAAATCCCTACAGGTGATTATCATTAACGTGCGCAGCCCACGGAATAAGCTGAACGAAGTCGGCGCCCTTGTCGACAACTGCCGTCCAGATGTTCTCGCATTCACTGAGACGTGGTTGTCCACCGACGTCCCGGAACAGTGAAATGTGCTTACCAGGCTACACTCTACTGAGGTGTGATCACACCTCCGATCTTCGCGGAGGTGGCATTGCTTTGTACGTCAAGTCCACCCTTAATGCCTTTAAGACGTCTACTTTTCGCTCATCAGACGGTTCTGTTGGGGCATTCGCAGCTACTTAGTGTATTGCATCCGTACAACTTACAGTTGTGCTGTTCTATAGAAGCCCTGATTGCGTTGCTAGTGGTCTCATTAATTTTATCCGTGAACATTCGGTGAATAGGTTTTCCGTGATGGGGGACTTTAATCTCCCCGACATTGACTGGCAGAATTGAGTTGGAGTTAAATTGGAGTTGAAGTTAAATTACTTTATCATCCACATGAGGATGCAACCACGATACTTGTAGAATTAAAACCTGTTTATTTGCATATTCCTTACGCTGTATAGTGGCATTGTGTTCGGCAATTTCCCCAAGCAGAGATAATTAGCGGAATTTGCGTCTTATTAATTGCACAGCGTCTGAGTCCGGCTTGCCAGCCAACGCGGTGTTTTATCTTTTGCCAAAGCATTGTTGTAAAATCCATTTGATGGTGTTTTGGACTTTGCGACCAAGTTCGATATGAGGCGCATGTTTCGTAGTGTCTCTGAATAATTGTAAAAGTCGGCAGAGTAGGATAACATCGATGACCTCTGAATGATCCAGATAAACAAAAATGCGGGAACAGTAATACAATATTGATAGCTCCGCAGTAGATAGTGTCGTATACAGGACCCAACAAACACGGAGTGCTGTCATCCAATCAGACCATACAACTGTCCAGCCAATCACCACCAAGCTGGAACCAACGAAACCGATATATGCCAGTGAGTCTGGTAAACACGTGAACTTCCTGTTGACACTTTGTTGACTCTGCTTGTCATTATCTCTTGATCCGCTGTATCAATACTACCGGTCATTTCCACGATCTAGTATTCTATCCACCTACTAGAACAGTTCGGGTTATATCAACTGGCGACGGAATTGGTAATTAAAATGGCAATTTCAGCAGACGATCTCCGTGCAATTCTTCAACAACAGCAGTCGCAGTTCGAGACCGCTCAGCTCCGTTTACTCGATACTCTAACGCGTAACCTCTCCCTGGTTTCCAAGGACAAGGCACCGCAGGATGAACATACCAACATTGAATCAATTGTTTCTACAATTCAGATTTTCCAGCATGACGTTGCATCGGGTGTTACTTTTGAGTCCTGGTTCAAGCGCTATGAGGACATTTTTCGTGTTGAGTTCGGTGGGAAGGAGGATTCATGGCGATCACGAACACTGCTTCATAAGTTGGGGATCACGGAGCATGATCGTTTCGTAAACTATATTTTGCCCAAACACCCACGCGAAGTTTCTTTTGATGACACGGTTCAGTGCCTCACACAGATTTTTGGCGAACGTTCCTCGCTCTTCAGCACGCGTTATCACTGCTTAAAACTCGTTAAGCACTCCATGGACGACTACATTACCTACGCAGGTATCGTTAACCGCGAGTGTGAGCGTTTTAAACTTGCATCCATGACCGAGACACAGTTCAAGTGTCTCATGTTTATTTGTGGTCTACAATCTCCGTCAGACGCGGACATCCGCACACGTCTTCTCACCAGGCTGGAGCAAGACCCAGACATAACGTTGCAGAAAATGGCTGAGGAATGTCAGCGCCTGATCAATTTGAAGCATGATTCCCGTATGGTGGAACAGCAGCAGATCAACATGGCAGATATCAGACCGGTCAGAGCACACAAACAGGAGTCCAAAAAGCCACCAACAGCATGTTGGAACTGTGGCGCATGGCACTACGCCTCACAGTGCACTTTTCGCCGACATCGGTGCAATCACTGTCAACGCTTTGGTCACCAAGATGGTTTCTGCAAGCCACGCAACTCAACTAAAGCTGACAATTCCAACAAACGGTTTCCGAAACCACCGCAGAAGGCTAGTCGCAGCATTGTTGCTAGCTATCAAGTCAACGCGACATCGCGAAGACGCTATCTAACAGTGAGTGTAAACGGGTATCCCGCGACTCTCCAGGTAGACACAGGATCGGACATCACGATTATTTCGCAAACGATTTGGGAATCCATCGGACGTCCTCCAGTTATGCCCACTCAACAGACAGCCCTCAGTGCATCCGGAACAACTCTCGGTTTGGTTGGTGAGTTACGTTGCTTGGTATCTTATAATGGTCAAAAATTTGAGTCTATATGCTACCTTACTAACCAACCAGGATTGAATATTCTCGGCATTGACTGTTTAGATAATTTCAATCTTTGGAGTATTCCGTTTGATAAAGTCTGCAAACTGACACTGGGCATCAGCATTCCCCCTGTAATAATCGATGCAGGGCTACAGCAGTCCATTTCACAACGGTTAGTTCAGCGATATGCACTAGTTTTCCAGGAAGGACTTGGTCTTTGTAGCAAAATGAAGGCTCAATTGCAGCTGAGAGCAGATGCTAAACCCATTTTTCGTCCTAAACGTCCGGTACCTTATTCTGCATTAACCAGTGTAGAGCTAGAGCTGGATCGCCTACAGCTAGCAGATGTCATACAACCAGTCGATTACTCGGACTGGGCTGCTCCAATCGTAGTTGTACGAAAGGCCAATGGCTCAATTCGTGTATGTGCAGATTTTTCAACAGGTCTCAATGACGCCCTTCAGACGCACAGTTATCCACTACCAGTCCCAGAAGACATTTTTGCCAAACTTTCAGGCGGTAGACTGTTTGCCAAACTTGACCTAGCTGATGCATACCTACAAATCGCCATTGACGATGAGTCAAAGGAATTGTTGACAATTAACACACACCGTGGATTGTTTCAGTTTAACCGATTGCCATTCGGGGTTAAAACAGCACCAGCTATTTTCCAGCAGCTTATGGATACCATGCTCACGGGCATTGACGGCGTTGCAGCTTACTTAGATGATATCTTAGTGGTCGGAACAAGTCCAGAAGAGCTAGTAGTGAGGCTCGACCAAGTTTTGGATCGTATAAAAGAGTACGGATTGCGCTTGCGACCAGACAAATGCAGCCTACTTTTGCCACAACTTAAATATCTTGGGTTCATTATTGATCAGAATGGACGTCGTCCCGACCCAGCCAATATTTCAGCTATTGTTATCATGCCAGCACCAACAGACGTCAGTACGCTACGCTCTTTTCTTGGCATGGTTAGCCACTATTCTAATTTTCTCCCGGAAATGCATCAACTGCGAGCACCTCTAAACCCATTACTCATGAAAGAGGTCAAGTTTACTTGGTCAGCAGAGTGTCAAGCAGCGGTAGATCGGATTAAGGATATGCTGACTTCCGATCTCCTTCTCACGCATTACGATCCCAAACTTCCAATCGTGGTAGCTGCCGATGCAAGCAACTATGGCATCGGAGCTGTGTTGTCCCACACTTTCCCAGACGGTTCTGAGAAAGCAGTTATCCACGTGGCACGGTCGTTAAGACCAGCAGAGAAAAATTATTCCCAGGTTGAAAAAGAAGGCCTAGCTATCATATTTGCTGTCAATAAATTTCACAAAATGCTATATGGTAGACGTTTCAAGTTACTGACGGATCACAAACCGTTGCTGACCATATTTGGTTCACATAAAGGTATCCCGGCAACTACAGCCAGCCGTCTACAGAGATGGGCTCTATCCTTACTGGCCTACGATTTTAGCATCCATTACCAATCGACCACAGATTTTGGGCAAGCCGATGTGTTGTCTCGGTTAATTGCGGATCATCCAGCAGACAACAACGAGACAGTGATTGCTAGTGTTAAAGTGGATCAGGAGATCAATCGGGTAATTCTCGACACCGCGAAATCCCTACCAGTCTCGCTAAAATCCATCCAGCAGCACACATCGCAGGATGCCGTACTACGTAGGGTGATGAAGCACGTGAAAGAAGGTTGGCCATCGAGGGTATCAGATGCAGAACTCATCCCCTATCACCGGTGCCAAAACAGCTTATCAATCGTTGACTCATGCTTGCTTTTCGCCGAACGTGTAGTTGTTCCCTCAGCTTTACAACGGCCCATTCTCACCCAACTTCACAAAGGCCATCAAGGAATCACCCGCACCAAAGCATTAGCTAGAAGTTACGTGTATTGGCCAGGGATGGATGATGATATCTCACACCTGTGTACGCAGTGTGAAAACTGTGCGTGGGCGCAAAAATCACCAAACAAATTGGCCCCTGTCCCATGGCCAACAGCGACCACGCCGTGGTCAAGAGTACATGTAGATTTCGCCGGCCCAGTAGAGGGTAAATCTTATCTCATCGTGATTGACGCTCATAGTAAATGGCCAGAGGTTGTAACAATGCCGACGACCACTGCAGTCGCAACCATTAGACAGTTGCATCAAATATTCAGCCGATTCGGAATGCCGGAGACATTAGTCAGCGATAATGGCCCACAATTTACTAGCGAAGAATTCGCAACATTTTGTCGTTCTAACGGGGTGACTCACATACGCACACCACCCTTTCACCCGCAATCGAACGGTCAGGTTGAGCGATTCGTCGACACGTTCAAACGTGCACTTATCAAAGGGCGAGGCGACGGCCCCAGGGACGATTGCATACACACATTCCTAATGATGTATCGAATCACACCACACCCCTCTTGTAACGGAAGGTCACCGTCGGAAATGTTGTTTAACCGTCAGATCAGGTCAATTTGGGACATAATCGTTCCGGAGGTGAGAGGATTAGCCAAGCCGGAAACAACAGAATCTGCGCAACCCAAACAGCACGTAATAGCGAGAACATTAAAACCAGGTGACTTGGTATGGACAAGAGACTTCCGGCCGTCGCAAAACAGATGGACGCCAGGTGTAATTACCAGACGGATTGGTCGAGTCACGTACCTAGTAGAGGTCAACGGTCAGACATGGCACAGGCATATGAACCAGCTCAGACACCGCTCTGATAACAATCAGTATTTATCTCGTCACAATTCCCAGTTTGATTTTCAGTTATTACTGGAGGAGTTCTCATTGCCGAAACCGACAAATGCAAATGCGGATCGAGTGGAAAACGAAAGCCAAGCGTTGATGTCAGATCGTTTCATCTATACCCAACGGTTGGCAACTACAGGCAGACGTGTCAAAAGAAGAGGGAGGTGTCGTATACAGGACCCAACAAACACGGAGTGCTGTCATCCAATCAGACCATACAACTGTCCAGCCAATCACCACCAAGCTGGAACCAACGAAACCGATATATGCCAGTGAGTTTGGTAAACACGTGAACTTCCTGTTGACACTTTGTTGACTCTGCTTGTCATTATCTCTTGATCCGCTGTATCAATACTACCGGTCATTTCCACGATCTAGTATTCTATCCACCTACTAGAACAGTTCGGGTTATATCAGATAGTGTTCTCCGAGGAGAAAACAGCAACGGCCGATTTGAAGACCCTGCCAACATGAAGTGGTCACATGGTTACAAAGAGAGGAGCGGACAGTGTGATGTTACTAACTTACGCTTTACACTCATAAGTTGATTTGTCCTCGCCATCGGTTCGTCATAACTCAGTGCGTTCACTCGATGATCAATGGACAAATACACGTGCTTGCTTCTGATTGGTCGTGCTGTCCAGGATAAATGCTTAACTGTTTGAACCGCTGTTATCTCCACACAGTGTCCATACATTCGTTTACTTTAATGCATTACTGTTCTACTTTACGGACCCAACAGTACCCATGGATGTTTCAAACATGACCAACGGTGGCCTTGATAATGGAATTGTGGACAATAACTGAATCCATTCGACAACTCAAGTTGTGCACTAAAAATGCACGCTTTGCCGACTGCCAATGAATCGCATGCTTGTGAAAAAGAGTATTTCCATATGCGGAGAACCGCCAGTAATTGTGTTGCAATCGACACATGTTCTATCATCCATCGGTTGAGGTTCTGTTATTTGACCACCTGCTGGACAAGACTTCATGATAACTCGCTCGTTGCACCCTAAGTGCATTGCATTCCGTGGGACGATCGATAAATCCATTGGGATGGCGAATCACGGACAGGTACATGCCACATGGCGTGCATATTCGCTACGCCTCTGGTTGGGCTTGGGCAGCAGCCGAGTGCCATCGATTCGGTTGATGATCTCTGTGTAGTACTTGGTGGCATAAATGAAACTAGACTGATGTTGCTTTCCCGGCAATTCTCCGGATTACGTTCCTAATTTAATCATTTCTGAGGGGTTTGAGGTTTTGTTCCAGTACCAAGCGTTTCTTGATACCCCAGATGGACTTGTGTAGTATTAGCGAATGAGATTATGATTGTCCGATCTTCGGAATACCCGCGTGTGTTTTGGATTGCGACACGCGGTCCCAGTTGTGTCTCCGGCTGACTTTAAAGTTAGCCTCTGCCATTCCCATCACTGGGATCCTATCCGAAATGGAAGGATTCCGTGTGGCTCCTTCCCATTGCTGCACTCCAGAAAGCGTTCTCTACTTGTTTTGACTCATAGGCTGTTCTGGGAGTGGAGCTTGGCACATAGACTTGGCAGCTATCGCCATGAGCACAAGGCGAAGAAGCTTAGGGAGCAGCGGTGGGTGATGAGAAAACAGACAAGCAAATTCTAACCGCTGTGTCAAACATGCTCGTACAGCTCAGTGACTTGGTAATCATGGCGATAGTCGCCAAACACTGCGTGTCGAGTTCCGCTCCCAGATCAGGCTATCACTACCTGATGGGAGCAAACGAGAAGGAAACGCGTCGTAGAGTGCAGTGGGATATGGCATCGGCAAAACCTTCTACTTCTAATGCGATTGTGTTTTCAAAGTGGATGACATCCCGTTACGCTTGGCAATTTCCATGAGGTGCATCTGTTTAGAGATGTATATGCATGAATAAAGCCAGGTTGGCTCAGTATTCAACTACTTGGAATTACTCAGTTCGCACAAATGTAGCAATCGTGCAAACTTTGCTGATTTATCGGATTGTATAATATACAGAAAAGATGTACGCTAGGTTTCCACTAGTAGGATTAGTGGGTGGATGGTGGTTTCGTTGTCGTAATTAATTTGATAACTCATAAGCAAGCTGCCTGAAAACATCTTGAAGACCAAACCGCTTAAGAAGTTTAGGAGAGAAATACAGGGGCACCTTATACGAAATACTACCACAAATATGCTGAGCACAACAGGAGGAGTTAATGAAGTATGGGTTGTATAATTTTATGCACTCCTGAGCTGTATTCCTAATGTAGTGACGCGGAAGGCAGTGATCACGCAGGAGACTGAAAAGCTACTAGAACGAGGAAGGACCGAAACGGGCGCAGACATCGTGGACGATGTCGGACATCGTAACGAATGGGCCTGAGCCAAAGAGTACAGAAAAGGGATGTGTTTATAGTCCAAGAATTCAGACAGGAACACCTCTGTCGGTGCATCCAGGAGTAACCCCAAGCAAATCAAGTGCTTTAGAACAACTCCATGCAGCCACGGCCCCTAAAGATGCAGCCCAGCGAAACACGAACGTGACATGTTGTGGTTCCGGATGTATCTGTGTTGTGGGACGGAATTACTGAATACTGAGTACTGTATTATAGAGCAAATAGAAATGGATCCTGTACAACTCTTTCGAAATATGGTCAAAAAGGTTATAAAAGTTGTCAACCGTGAATATCAATGTCGTTCTCATGTAATATTTAAAATATTCGACTTACGATATTTCAGGATTCACAAATGTGATATGTCCTCGTAAGTGTGCAGTCGTTCTCTGAATCGAATAGTGGCAAAATACAAATCTAACAACGTTTTGAACTGCTGCGCAGATGTTGTCTCAATCACATGTTCAGGCAAACTGTTCCCAATGTTTACCACTCTCCGTTCGAAGCACAGTGGGTGGAGAACACATTTCACATCCGGCACGACAAGTTTGTATCTATGTCCGCGTGTGCTGCATGGCCCTCGTAAGTGCAGCGTTGGCCTTAGCATTGGGAAGTCACCGAGATGTAGGATACGGTAAGTCATAATGAGGTCGACTCGCATCCGACGGTAGGACAAGGTGTAGAGTCCTAGTTTCTGGCACCGGTCTACATACCCCCAACCACATAAACTCGGGATCAGCCTGGTAGCAACGTGTTGGACCTGTTCGATCTTTTGTGCCTCGCCTCGGGTAATCGGAAAGTAGGCAGGCGAACCGTACCCTAACATTGGTCTAATGATAGAAGAGAACAGGCGAGTGGCAACCTCTTCAGGCCATGTGCCGAAGCTACGTTTGAGCGCCCAAAGCATGCGCAGTCCGTTACGATATAGCCTGTTTGTGTTGTCCACGGACTTCAAATCGTGGCGTGAGAGTACACCTAGGTCTTTCATGGCGGGTGTGGGATATAGCGTTTGGCCGTCAAAGGTGTAGGTTCGTCCGTTAGCACCCTTCCCCAGGCTCATAAATACAGACTTGGCTGGGTTGACCGGGAGAAGAACTTCTGCAGACCATGTGGATAGACGGTTGAGGTCTTGCTGAAGTAGGCCACAGTCATCGGGAGCGTCTATTTCTCCCCAAATTATGGTGGATAAATGCGCGCGTGCGCGCAGCTTGTTGAAACCGTGGTCGCGTGCAATAAAGATCGTGCTTTATTGCCGCTTCGTTCTGCAACTACAATAGTATACCCACATTGTTGGTCTATCCCCGCGTTTTATTTCCATTATAACTGGAAACCTACTATTGCTTAGCTTTCTACAATGATTCGTCACTCCACTAATTCATCCTCCCCTAAACGAATGGATATTGGATCATTGCGATCGACTGTCCCTTTTCCCATTCTGACGGTTTCAATTGGTCACATATTACGATAAAGCACCCATGCCTGCGGAGACGCTATACACCTTCTTTGGATTATATGTATTACACTGTATGCACTACAAAACCCTGGTCGGAGTGCAACATACTTAGTTTCCCTCAGAATTCGTGTACCGTCGCCGTTACTCATCAGTATTTGCCACCAATTTCCGATTGGCGCGTCTGAAAGTGATGGTTAGTACTAAACACATAAATAACTAAATAATTAAGGAGTAGTAGGGGGAGTTGAATGGTATAGGTAGAAATTCGTCACATCTTGACTCACTCAGTCAGCCGTCCGGGCGTGTGTTTGATTGAGTCTAGATGTTACAAACTAAATAATTGTTTTATTTTACTAAAGATCTGTCATACTTTTATTTAGTTCATTGTTGGCGACGAATGGGCTGATTTCTTGTAGTGACGGATTACAGCTCCCAAGATAAAAGCATTATACCCATGCGAGGTATATTGCCCCCGACTTACTGGTGCTGCTGACCGCGAACCACAGTGCGCTGTCATTATTATGATAGAGAAAAAAGTAGTGCCTTGCACAAATTGACGAATGATAAACGGCCTGTGTTACCTGATCGCCCGAGTGTTAAAAACGGCCCTGAAATATGTGAACATATGATGGCCTAATTGCTACCTTGCCACACCGGCACACAGCTAGTTGGTGCATGGAAGTGCGGGTGAAACCTATCGAGGGAATACCCTGCATGGAAGTCGGTCCCCTGGAGACAATCCCGTAGACGGCCATATTACTTTACTTGAAGTTTATTTACATATGCACTTGTCATTGTTCCCGGTTACTTGATAGTTGTAATAATTTCAAAAAGCCAATCACTTTTACAAATATTCTGTTTGGGATCAACTGTATGAAAGGTGAACAATTATCTATTTTATGCTACCTCTTTGTCTAACTTGATCAGACTATGCAACTGGACTGTTCCTCGCACCCGCGTGCAATATACCGTTTGTATAGTAATTTATTTAGTCCATTGCACTACATTTCGTTGTGTTCTACAGCGGTTGGTCCCGTTCATGCGCGCACTATAGGACTGGCATATCCCACGCCCGCAGACCGAGACCCAACCAGCACCCGTTTCCGCGTTAGTCGCAAGTTTTACCATGTGCTCCAACGTTAGCCAGTATCTCACATTCTGTTGAACTTTACAAAGTACTGGCTTACTGATCCGTCCAGTGCCATCATCATTTGTCCCAGTTAACAGTATACCGTTTCTACATGCATAGGTGTGAAGCCTAATCTGGGTTACGTCACTGCTTCGAAGCACCGACTTTACAAATTGCAATCGTGTGACATGGCTTACAAGATACAATATCGGGCTTTAACTTACTAGTTCAATCGTGCTGTTGAATTAGGGGTTATATTGACAGGAGGATATCAAAAGCAAGGTTCACATTGTGCAAGGTGCGAGACTACTTAGCATTCTCGTAAAGTAGTAGCAACCGAGAATATGGAACAACGGCATATTACGGGTAGAAATGCGAAGGCTTGACAGCTCTCGTGGGATAGTTTGCGTGATTTAGTAGAGTGTGTTTACCTTCCACTTATAGCTACCAGCCTCAACGGCATCAAAGTGGGGGATCGCAGGCATGCGGTGTAGTTGTAAGGAGTGAGGCACATTGCATGCAGCTCATCCATGCGGAAATCAGACCAGAGAAAAATACGGCTTGTGTAAAACAGAGCAAACATCGACTGTGCCGTCCGCGTTCCTGGATGGTTTTATAAACCCACTGTAAAGACGACCCCAAAAAGTCTCATAACCACCATGTACGGACGAACTGTCTATCCCCTACGCATTTTGTAACACTTAAAACCATTTAACATCGTTTCACGTGTCCCTTACCAGGCCCATAAAGGTGGTGCTGATCCCTACTGTCCACCGCCACTGTCGGTGTATCGCTATCCTCTTACTGGATTACTTGACAATAATTTAACCTACTCATTCATTGCAAGTAGTCTTGCTGATAACACAATCGCGTTGACACCAGTCTCCAATGCACCACAAATCCGTGGTGTCCGAACACCGCCTTAGCACCCCTCAACTGTTATGCATACATGCCTGCTGTGAATGGGTTGTGACCTTTAGAGACCAGCCACTGTTCTATCCATGACTTGAATGGCAGAAGAGGCTGGAACGCGCTTTAGCCCAGTTAGGGTCTGTCGTCGTTCCCCATGGCTCGGCGGCTTATGTTGCTGACGAGTGGCGCAAGCTGCTAGCCGTCATGGGTACGGTTCCTGATGGAGCCAGAGAATACGCGCCACCAACCAACCCCAATAGGGCAAAACGGCCGCCTGGTGCTTTTCCAGAATAGTGAACATTCTACTAGCTTGTGAACTGCTGGGACGAATAATAGAATTTAGCCGTGGAGGGTTTCTGTGTTGTTCTCTCCCATCACTGCACTCCAAGACAGATCGGTTTCGTCCTGATTTGGACTCGTCAGGTAGTGACAACATGACCTGGGAGTGAAACTCGGCATATACTTGTTGGTGGCTATCACCATGATCACCAGGCCATTGGGCTCCGCCAGCAGCGTTTGACTCAGCGGTTAGAAGCTGAAAGTTTGGGTTTGGAGTACCAACCGTATCTTAGATTGCGACACACGATCTCAATTGTGGCTTCGGTTGACTACAAAGTCAGCCTGTGCGATTCCGATCACTGGGACCGCGTCCGAAACGGAGAGTTTCGGTATTGCACTCTCCCAACAGTGCACTCCACGACCGACCGGTTTCGTTGTGATTTGGACTCATCAGGTAGAGATAGCCTAGTTTGAGAATGGAACTCGGCACGTAGTGGTCACTTGTGCATTTTATCGCGATCGACTTACTTCCTCTTGTTACTCTGAGTTAGATTTTCGCACACTGCGTGTGTCTGCCTACCACCTAAGCTCGAGTAAGCACACAGGTGCGCTTGCCAAGCACATAGGTGCTGCCATATATTGGAGTCGGGGTACCACTTAGGACCACCAGTCATTTACAAACTTGCATTAAATAAAAACCCGCAATGAACGCAAGGTACTTTATAGAGTGATCTTACGGCGCGAATTATCTGGCGACGGCTGTGATAACATCGATACGCCAGTTAAGCTGTGGGAGTGCGCCCGAATCGACAGTAATACGGTGCGAGTCTGTGTCGAGTCTGTCAGAGAGCTACATGCAGGCAAAACCCAAACAGTCACCTCTAGTTACTAAGGCACGTAGTAAAGGGGTAATTTAGAGGCTATCCAAAGAACCTTCCCGTGGTGCCAGCTGGGTGGTTCGGGTTTAATGCCGTTTCAGCTAATGGTTCGGCGTCAGTTTCAGGACGTGGTGAGTTTCTGTGTGGCAAGGTTTCTCACTATAAAAAGCCAAAATATCTGTTTAACAATACCGTCGGGTACCCGCTTCAGTCGTGGGGAAAGTGGGTAGAGGTCGCGGGTAGCAAAGCGAGACCGCCACTTTCAAAGTCACCTGCAGATCAATCACGGATGGACGATTCATTCAGTAAGATTGCACGCGCATCTCACTGCACTGAGGATGCCACCTCGCATGGTGGTGAAACGTTTGCAACAAAACCGCCAATTTTTGTGATTTATTCAGCAGAATTTGTCGTCTATTGTATAAGCTCTGTAAGATCCACACTCCCCAATTTTCTTTTGCCCATGCTCATGCACCCATTCTACTGATTTCTTATCAGAACCAGCCGATGGTTAATATTCATTGGATTAGGCGCGTCCTGGTCTCTGATTGGCTGAATCTAAGTACGTTCATAAACTTGTCGCCACATATTGAGACGGTTGTTCCGCATCCGATTGTGTCCATACAATCGTTCGAATAGGACTGCGGTTCTCTGCCTCCTCGAACACAACAGAACCTGACTGAAATTCTTCAGAAACATATTCCTGCGCTCAACGAAGCGTTTCGTCCTGGTTTAAACTCGTCAGGTAGAGATAGCTTGAGCGAGGAGTGAAACTCGGCACATATTGCTTGACGAATACCGCCGTGTACGATTCATTTGGAGAGAAAGAACAGAA